>CM075484.1:29890000-30590833 GCA_037950665.1 Hypophthalmichthys nobilis
GTAAAGGCCGTTTGACTTTTTCTTCACACATTCGCTTTATAGACACTGAATTGATAGTTTTGCCTACGTCACGCGTGACCTTTCCAACTTGATTACGTAATGTGTGGCGCATCGCAGAGCAGTGCAAGACGAGCATTTGTGGTTAAAAATTATATGATAAATTTTTATTTCTTTTTAGAAAATGACCAATCGTTTCGCTAGATAAGACCCTTATTCCTCGTCTGGAACGTTTTCCTCAAAAACCATAATTTCTTTTCAACTGAAGAAAGAAAGACAAATATCTTGGATGACATGGGGGTGAGTAAATTATCAGGAAATTAATTCTGAAGTGAACTAATCCTTTTCACCTACAAATCCAATACTGGTATGTTTTCTAGCTCGCTATCACAGTACATTTCACATGATCTAATCTCACAGCTTCCTTGAGATCAAACCTGACAACCCTTTTCCTTCCTTAACAGTAGCTGCTAATCTTTACAATTTCTTTTAAACAAATGAAGTCTTCCAAGAAAATGGTTTTGGTGTCCTGAAGGCACATGCACGCAACTTACGAGCAGTGTTTGGGATGGAGTGGGCGGTTCGAAAAACCCACGCTTCTAGGTGACGCAAGTTCTGTCAAGTCTATGAAACTACAGCCAGTGCAGATTATACACTTAAGTTTTAACTCAAAATATTGCTGTAAGAAAACACTATTGAAAGAAGCAGTTTTATGCAACATCAGGCGGTTGTGAAACGCTAATGAACAAGGGCTGCAACAGTTTGAGGCATTTCTAATGATGGCTTTGTTGGGGCTTGCTGCTCGATTAAGATGTAGAGCTAACACAGGAAAAGGCCCCTCTCTCTCTCTCTCTCTCTCTCTCTCTCTCTCTCTCAGGCGAGGGCCTGTACATTCAGGCAGGGTCAGTCATGGGTCTCCTCCCAGGAGGTTTCTTTCTCTCGCTGCCTGTTCCAACACACTGAAGTGTCAGGCTCTTTAACAATCTGGCGCCAGTTTTACAAAGCTTTCACCTGCTGGACAAAAGCTCAGACCAAGCTTCGACCCAAAACCCTAAATGCTATTCACTTGTTCCTCTTTCCCCCCCAGCTCTGCTCTCTTTGCCTATTTAAGACAGAATTTGTCACTGAAAACGTGAGATTTGCATGCAGTGAACTTACCCTTGGGTATTTTGAGTAGTGGTAGACCAATAAATTTATTTCAAGATTACTGACCAATAAACAAGTTTCACTGCCTCCTAAATCTCTTGACAGCCTTGTCAATAAATGGGAAAAAAAAAAAAAAAAAAAAAAAAATTATATATATATATATATATATATATATATATATATATATATATATATATATATATATATATATATATATATATATATAGTAAATTTTACATAAACATTATGAAAAATGCATTTAATTTTAAGGAAATTTATGTACACATTTTATATTCTAACATTATAAAGGCCTTTACTGTTACTTTTGAATGAAATGCATTTTTAAATTTATAAAAAACAACAACAAAAACAACAAAAGCTTTCTGACCCCAAACCTTTGAAAAGTAATGTATAACATGGGCATCAATATATTTATAATATACTGGCATTAAAGGGTTAGTTCACCCAAAAATAAAATTTCTGTCATTAATTACTCACCCTCATGTTGTTCCAAACCCATAAGACCTTCGTTCATCTTCAAAACAAAAATTAAGATTTTTTTTGATGAAATCCAAGAGGTTTTTTTTTTTTTATCTCTTATAGAAAGCAATGAAATTACCACATTCAAGGTCCAGAGAAGTAGTAAAGACATTGTTAAAATAGTCAACATTTTGACTGCAGTGGTTACATTGACTACAGTGGTTCAACCTTAAATGTTATGAAGCGATGAGAATACTTTCCATGCGCAAAAACAAAACAAAAATGGCTACTTTATTCAACAATTTATTCTCTAACCTGTCATTCTTGAACCACTGTAGTCACGTTGACTATTTTAACGAAGTCTTTACTACTTTTCTGGACCCTGAAAAATCTGGTAATTTTGTTGCTTTCAATGGGAGATAAAAAACATTCCAGATTTCATCAAAAATATCTTAATTTGTGTTCCGAAGATGAACGAAGGACTTGCAGGTTTGGAATGACATGAGGGTGAGTAATTAATGACAGAATTTTTTTGGGGTGAACTAACCCTTTAATATATTTACAGTATTACAAATTGCCATTATATTGACCATCGACTACCCTGAACTATTGATATTGGCATCAGCTTTTGAAAAACCCATATTGTTTGGCCAATAGTCTTGATAGATTGACGGCTGACCACTAGTCTCCTGAAAGAGAGACCGCAGAGAAAAACAAAAACTTCAGAGTCTGACCTTGTGGATAAATGAATTTTGCAACTTTCCGACCGGTTTTGTTTGCAATACAAAATTGGCAAGACCCTTTTCCATCATAAACACAGTCCTGTGACCATTTTTTCCTGCCGTCACTTTCTCTTCGCCACTAATTAGTCACTATTCCGCCATCACTGCCTTATGAGAAAGGGAGGGAGCAAGAATAACAAAAAGAGAAGAGAGAGAAAGAGAGAGACTGACTCAGCACTTCACCACCCCCTCTTCTCTAAGCTCCCTCTTGTTTATGCTTTACTGATCAAAGGAACTGCCAAAAACTGCCCCTCTCCCACCCACCTACCAGTAAGCCACCCTACCCCCAACCCACACACACACACACTCCATGAAAACAGCCCGGGCTGCGGCAGACGAGGAACAGGGGCCTCTTCAGGAGGGTCACGGGGGAGGGCCAAATGACCGTCAAACAAAAAGAAAAGGCCACAGAGGAGGAAAAGGAGGAGGAAAAAACGAGCGCGGAAGCAATCCCTCAGAACTCCATTGGCTGTGTGGATTGCTGTGGTCCTGTTACACTTTATGTCACCCCAATCCTCCCCCTCCTATTGCTGCTGGAAACTATGACAGAGACACAGGAGGAGTGAGGGAGGGAGAGGCGGTGAGAGTTAATTTTAATTGGAGCACAGGATGTCGAGTATGAAGATCTCTTGGGTTTCAGCAAGGGCAGACGCAGGCGCACTCACACAGGTGAGCTTTATTAGCCCTGGACGCTCTGCCCACATGGTGCCTTTTCCATGCAAAACACAGACGCTTATGTTTAATTCAGTGGCAAAATGATCCAGACCGAGAACTATCGACCGCAACCAACACAAATGACAGATTAGTTGCACCGACAATGCTTCGTATGCAAAAATCTGCAAACATACTTCAGACAAACTAAATTCAAGCTAAAAGTTTAACTCCGTTCTAAAATCTAGTGAGATGACTTGCTGCCTACTTCCTTCTTTTGCAACATCCTAACAATCATAGAACCTCATAGGTGACTGATTTGGACTGCTCTACATAGTGAGCAAAAATACAAAACTCGAAAACTGCGCTCTGTATGTACTGACCCTACACTTTTGAATAGTAGTGCAATTAAAAATAATAACTATTCATTGCCTTCTTGGTGAAAGGATCTCTTAGAAAGCAGTATAATTAAGTTGCCTACCTTCTGGAACAGACCTCATGTCTGTGATGCTGCTCTCTGTAGGCAACTAGCTTTTGGAACAGAGCAAATGTGTTTTTGTAGTCAAAAGCACACAATCCAGTCTGGGTCAGAGCCCTAGCATTGCGTCACCCTTGAATGTCTGCTCATGCAATGTTCTCTTTGCACTTCCAGCACACACGAACACAAACGAAGCAGACTGGCTTCCCTTTACTCAGCGGGAAAGTACCGGGAAAATGGGAGGACAGTCAAAAAGCAGCCAAGAGTAACAATAATGGTGAAATACATATGCATATAATACTTTGACTGTTATTTATTCATAATGCCAACATGCATGCATGAATTGAAGCATTAAAGGGGACCTATTCTGCCCCTTTTCACAAGATATGAGAATGTCTCCAGAATGTGTCTGAAGTTTCAGCTCAATACCCCAGAGATTATTTATTATAGCTTGTCAAATTTGCCCCTATTTGGATGTGAGCAAAAACACGCCATTTTTGTGTGTGTCCCTTTAAATGCAAATGAGCTGCTGCTCCCACCCCCCTTTTCCAGAAGAGGGCGGAGCTTTAACAGCTCGTGCTTCGGTTGCTCAACAACAGCAAAGCTGGAAAATCTCAGGCAGCCAAAATGAGGATTGTCAGTAACGGTGTTCAGCCTTACATTGTTCAAACCGGAGTCGACACTGATGGAGAGACTCAGGAAGAAGTTACAACTTCTAGAATGAAACTGGACGTTTCTGAATGGTTAGTGGATAAATTTATGCAGTTGCTGTGGAGTTGATTCAACTGATTGACTAGCATGTGCCGTCATGTTAAACTTTTGTGCAAATCCAGGGTTGAATTGACCCTCGTTTGTGAAGCAGTCCGGCGTAAAATGATAACAACACTCTTCTACACAACTCTTCCTCTTATCTAAAGCAGCCCAACATGGCCTCACCCCCTTTGTTGCGTGTTCTCAGGAGCAGGATTTATGTAAATTTTGAGGTTTGTGATGTCACCAACCCGGGAAGAGGCTCGTTGTAGTCCCTACCAGCCGTTTGTTGATTTCTGTTAAAGAAGAATCTCCCTTTGCATTGAACTTTGAGCATTGTAACTTTACAGATGTTGTTTATGCTCAAACAGCAACATTACACATTAACTAAAGTTAAAAAAAGTGAAATCATAATCAAGGACCCCATTTATTGTTGCTCCGCGAAATTTCGAGAGTGAAATCTAGCCATTCCAATAGGAATCCACGTGATTGGGCGAAGAAGTTCACCACTATCAACTTGGTACCAAAGTAGCGGTACTTTTGACAACCCTAATCTCTACGCTATTGACAATGTGTAATGGATTTTTTTTGTTTGACAAAATTTTAATACGTTATAATGTAATTATCATGACCTGGGAAAAAAGCCCATTATAATGAAATTATAATGACCTGAAATTTCGCTAATGTGACTGCACCATTGGAGATAATCATAATATATTGCATCAGTACCTTCAACTTAACTACCTAGCTAACAGCAATCAATAAATGACCACTTCAGATAACTCATCAGTGCAGTTTAATGAGGCTGACTGCACATTCACACCAACAAACTAACACCTATGGCAACGGTATCCCACACTCCCACAGGAAAACATCATCGCAGTCACAGCTACTGCTTTAGGCCATTACAGATCGCTGAGGGCCACCAGCTGAGAGGCGTTATTGAGGATTATGGGCCTAGAGATGGAGACAAAAGCATAGACAGGATAGACGTCCGCTCAAGAGACCCCCACAAACACCCTCCAGAGCTTCAAACATCAGCTTCAGCCAGACGACTGCAACCTTCTTTCTGGAGCACTACTTCCATCCCAGACTAAGCACTGAAAAGGCAGACTGGGGGAATGACAAACAGACAAAGAGAGGTCTACAATCCTGGGACCAGGCTTTTGCTTTATAGCCAAAAGACAAGGAGAGCGGAGGAGGGATTCTGGCACTCAAATCACATTGAGCCATGACCACACAGGAATCACTCCATGACACTAAAGGAGACAGTGCTCTATAGAAGCTCACTTCCTAATTTCCTCTCCAGCTGTTATCACTGCTCATGAAACCAGAGAGCGCTGGAGGAGGAGGTGGTGGTGGTGGTAGGTGGAGAGGGGAGGTTAGCGAGCTCACGGCACTGGGCCGAGACCCACCCAAGCGCTCAACTTGATTGATGGCCCAATTATCAGGGCCCTGTTTATTGTGCTGCAGTTATTTATAACACAGCAGAGCTTGAGGTGCAGCAATGAATGCTTCTCACAGTTGCACTCAACTTTGCCAGCACTGCGTGTTTTCCACTTTGCCTAAGAAATAACAAATATTTGACCTAAAAATATGGGAGCGTATACTGGATGAGCTGTTTTCACAATAGTGAAAAGTGCCAAGACTGCATTCCCTATTCTCTGTCTGCATCCAAAATTTGCATTCTACTTATTTTCACTAGAAAATTCACTGGTGAAGGCATATATTTTAGATAAAACACAACTTAAGCACTCTAAAAAGTAATTCAAGGTTACCACAACTTAAACAGATGCAAGGTTGCAAGTTAAATATTCTAATTTATTGTTTTAATTGAACCTTTTAAGTTGCAAACATTATTTTCTTGAGTTCTGTTGACATAATAATTACATCAACTTAATATTGTCTGTAATTTAATCTGCATTTATTAGATTTTTTTTTATAAATTAGGTTGTAGTAACTTAATGAAACTGTCTTGATAACTTCGGAAATTAGGCAGTGAATTTCTAATTCCCAGCATGCTTTGCATAGGACTGAATAAGGAGAATAAATGTTTGAAATTAAGTGTTAATTTATTTGTTTTTAGTGAAGGGAAAGACCTGTTAGTGTTCAATGCTGTTATGTTTGACATTTTAAAGAGTTTCTGTAATGTTGAAGTTTTTGTGGTTACCATTGTGATGAAGATACATGAAGGTAAACACTATTGACTCTATAAGCACTGACTGCGCTAATGCCAGTGACAAGTAGGACACCTTTTGCCATTGAGATAACTTGGAAAAAGTGTCCCAATCAACCTGAATTCATCCCAATATTTTATTTGTTCATTAAATATACATGTTAAATAAGTTATGTTAGCGTTGATTTGAACTGAAACAGATAAGATTAATTGGTTCCAGGGGTACAATTCTGGTAGTTGAAGCGACTTAAATTTCATCAACTTAAAAATTTGTGTTTATGCTACAAATTATTAAGTTCCTTTAACTCAACGCAGCTTGTTGGTTGAACGTAAATTTAAGTTGTCATAACTAAATGTTCTTCTATTGTAGATGTTCATCATTTTTGTTCATTTTTCAATTTGAGATTAACTTCGGTGGTAATCAACAGGTTGCTGTCGATAAAGCTTCCGTTGTATTTAACATGAATATTCTTTTAAACTAGCGGTCAATGATTATTTGTTTTTTGTGAATAGGGTCGATACATAATTACAAAACAATCTATCACTAAATTAATTTAGTACTTCTAAACTACAACTGTGTCAGATCCTCACAAACACTCTGTACATTAGCTTAGCATAACACACGGTCTCTAATGAGGCCACAGAGGGGCAACCATTATGAATGACTGAATGCTGCTAGTCAGGACCGAAAGAGGACATCAGACCTTAGTCAGCTCTCCATTTCTCCCTCGCGGCCGAGCGAGCGAGTGTGCATCAGGACGGGTGGATGAGTGACTCGGCTTCCGTCAGCAGGACATCATCATGAGAGATTATTGAGCGACCTGCTGACCTCTGGCCAGATTTAAGTTCCTCTTTGAAGAAGGGCTCATATCACAGGGGCCAGCGGACAAAGCAGCGAGTTAACAGAGAGAGAGATGCTAGAGCGAAACCTGGGTAAAGGTTAGGAAGTTCTCAAACAATTGTAGGCAAGCTATACTTTTAACATCTAAAGAACTGAATATTCTTTGTCCTTTGTGTGCATTAAAGAAATGATATACCATTAACTGCTAATGAGAAACCAAGAACCAAAACAGTGCAAAACTGAATCGCTGGACTGTTTGGTAAATGTAAAGAGTGTTTTGACCGAGTCGCTGGTCTGAATACATAGGCAGGGGTTCTTCTTGAGGCAGTTTGTTCCACAGTGACAGTAGGAGCATTGATGTCTGGGGCAAAGGTGTTACATCAGGACTGGGTAAACACTGGTCTGGCTAAGTCTGCCTTCTATATGCACACACACACACACACACACACACACACACACACACACACACACACACACACGACACTTCAACAGGAAAGGAGCTTGTTTGTGTGTGGTCAATAAAGCCCATGCTTGACAAACACACATTTGCTCAGAGTAAATGCTTCACACTAGATGAGCTGAGAAATGAGTCCACTCTGACCTGGGAAACTAAACATTATAAAAACGAGGACACTGTAATCTATCAAATGACTTAAAGCAGTATCTAAATGAGTCTGCTGTTCACATGACTTAGAGTACAATGATTTCAGAAGTCAATTTAGGCTTAAACATGAGAGTTTAAAACAAAAATAAGGGACGTATGACCAAAATACTGTATATTACGTATAAGATTATGTTATGTAAAAGTAATCACAATAACAATAAATATTACAGTATGCATTACCATTAGTTTTTTAATAGTAAGTCTCTTATTTGATAAAAACAGTAATATTGTGAAATATTACAGTTTAAAATAACCATTTGCTTTAATATTACAATGTAATGGAGAATAACTAATACATTTTAAAATGTAATTTATTCCTGTGATCACAGCTGAATTTTCAGCATCATTACTCCAGTCTTCAGTGTCACATGACCTTCAGAAATCATTCTAATATGATGATTTGCTTCTCAAGAAACATTTCTTCTTATTATAATTGTTATCAATGTTGAGAACAGTTGTGCTGCTTGATATTTTTGTGGAAACCGTGATACTTTTTTCATGATTCTTTGATTAATAAAAATGTCAAAAATCAGCATTGATTTGAAAGAGAAATCTTTAGTAACATTTTAAATGTTTTTACTGTCATTTTTGATTAATTTAATGCATCCTTGCTGAATAAAAGTATTAATTTTTTTTCAAATGAAAACTTACTGACCTCAATCCTTTGAATGGTAGTGTAGATATTTTAATAAACGTAAAATGTGTTAACCATATTTCAAACTGTTAACAAAAATGTTTTACACATTAAAAACCACGTGGCAATGTCTATTTCTGGAGAATCTAATTAATTATGTGTAATACTGTGTAATACTTCATCTCATTTAATTATAAACCAAAATTATTCAATTATTACTAAATGTAACAGCTGAATTAAGCACAAAAGGCTCAAAATAGCAAAACTGTCATTTTAAAATGGATTGTTCAGACTCTGAATTCTGAGTCACGTAAAATAGTTTAACCGAATTATTTAAGTTCTATATTAATACACAAGTTGCATCATTGCTTAGAAACCACCAACCAAATTTCAGGATTCACATTGTGTCTAACAACCACCTCACAAATTCAACCTCATCGTGACTCGTTTGAGACACTGTATTGTATTACTTTGTTGCTCTCACATCAAAACAACATTAAGCAGTCTTGTCCACTGATATCTACTGCAGTACTATGTATTAACAGTGTAACAAAATCTCACACATTTCTACCACCACACAATATTTATACCAGCCAACTCTAGGAGATAGGCCTATAAAAAGGCCTTGATCGTGCATGAAACAAAAGTATGATTGTGGTCTGGGTTTGTGGGAAGGACAGCCTCTCCCTGTGATGTTGATCACATTTGCAACAGCAAACTTTCACTCCCTTCACCCGTCCTCCACACAAATGTGCTACAAATGGAGCTAGGAAGAGAGGCCTGTCCCAGATGGCTAAACCGTTAGCCATCAAAGAGATGGCCAAAAGCAGTACACAACATGCATGCTACAAACTCACACATTCAAGGGTGCAATTCAACACAGCGTGATTCACACCGAGCCTCCCGATGAGCATATTTAAACACAGACAGGAGTGGCGGAAGATAAAATTAAAAATCACATGAACACAAAACTCCTCACAATCCTGTCATGTCTATATTTTGCCCGTAACACCCCAATGAACCGTTTCGAAATTGAGACGGATGTGAATTTAGCCTATACCTCCTTTCAGAAAAGGGGGGAACAGGCAGAAAAGCAAATATTTTCCCAACTGGCCAGAGAAATGGAGTTTGAGTGTCTGAGGAAAATCCAAAAGAAAACAGGCCACCCCAGAAGACTGCAGCACTCAATAACAAAGACTGTCTAAGCTAGCAGTGTGTGTCTGGACATGTAACGCTTCCAGGAGCACACATTTTACTATGGTTCTGCTAAAGCTAGGACAAAAGCCTGTGTGCGTGTCGCCTGCTCATAATACACATGCTTTCTTAAAAAAAACTTTATGAGAATTATGAGATATAAACTCACAACTGCAAGTTATAATATCAGAATTGCGAGTTTATATCTCACAATTCTGACTTTATAAGATGCATTTGCGAGTTAACATCATGCAATTCTGACTTTATAACACAATTGAGAGTTTATATCTCAATTCTGAGAAAAAAAAAGTAAGAATTGCGAGTTATAAAGTCAGAATTGCGTGATAAAAAGTCAATATTGCGACTTTATATCTCGCAATTCTGACTTTAGTTTATATCTCCCAATTGCAGGAAAAAAGTCAGAATTGTGAGATAAAAAGTCACAATTACCTTTTTTATTTTTTTTATTTAGCAGAAAACACTGAAGTCATTGTGTCAGTGCAGTCAATATTATATAATAATTAATAATGTTATAATTATAATAATAAATATAATAATTATAATAATTAATATTGTTGAATACCAATAAGTCGATAAGGATTTTCGTGTTATGGCCAATAACAAATAAATGGCCAATATTAAAATTACATACAAATTTGTCAGAATAAACGAAAACTAAAACCTAAAATCAATCAAGTGAATTTAGTCATCACAAAACCATAATGTAGGCTACAGTATGAAAATCGATGATAATTGAGATTTGCTTAAGACTACATTTTAACAGTGTTTTTCAAATATAAGTGCTTTTAAAAATTGAGTGTTCAATGACAGCAAAGGTAATCTAAATGTAAAAATAAAAGGTACTGAGCATGTACAATGAAATATTCAATAACTACAACCTCTAATATCATCAAGTAACCTTTGCACATTACAGCCACCAACCATGAGTAATACAAGAGTCCTAATGATATACATTCAAGGGAAGCCCTGCCATCATGTGTCCTTGTGTTTTTCCAGTTTGTCCAATCATGCTCACCTTCCCAAACCAAAAACAAACAAAAAAAAAACAAAACACACATGGTGGGAGCAGACAGCAGGAAGGAAACAAGGGGGTCATTTTTTAGTTTACGGACCTTGAGGCCACACTGTGGTAGAGTAAGTTGCAAAAACCAAACAGCGCTCATTAAATCACTTAACACCACACATTTACTATCACCACCAGGTCCCCTCACACTCTAATGACGGGTCACGTCCTTTAACTCCTAACACAAATGGTAGATCTTTCCAAAATTCACCTTATCAGGCATATTCTGCTACATATCTAAAGAAGAAAGACGTTTGCAACAATCGCTACAGTCTAAATGCATGTATGCACAACTTTTGCCCTCAGGAAAGACTGAAACACACCTTTGTATAGTAATTGAAAGCAGCATGTTTTAAAGCGGGTGGAGGGGTAACGGTGGTTCCCATCAGAGGGTCTAATCCCTGTGATAGCTGGGGTCCACATCCCTGAGGGCCTTTCTCGGCTAGGGCCGCCCTCCCATGGGCTGAAACCCCCCTCTGATTCCTGGCTTTAATAAGACAACGGAAACACTGATTAGCCCCTCTATTTGACCACATTCTCCAAATTAGAATCCTTCATTAGTTTATGACCCTGGTCTCAGTGTTAGTGCCCTGTGAACTTAGCCCCCCCTCCTCCTGGGGTCCCAAAAAACAGGCAGGCGAGAACTAAACAAGATGACCCTCAACCGCCCTGAGCCCCCCTTCCCCACGGTCCGAGTCCATTATAAATGAAAGCTCACAGTAAACTGTTGGAGAAAAAGGGAAAGAGAGGAGAGGTCAACACATCATGTTGACCTTTCCCACTTCTGTCTTCCACAGGGTTAATAATGAAAGCAGGAAGACAAGAGGGAAAAACAGGAGATAGAGACCAACCTCAAAGAAAAAAAAAAAAGGCTATGCTACAACTTTTTAACCTCCAGTAATTCTAGATTCAAGCTACACTTTTAATGTCCCATGAGAGTTGCAAAGAATCCAAATTATTTAACATAAGCTGTATTTAGCAGATTCATAAATTGTAAATAATGATCTGTGAATATCTTAAATGTTATAATTTGCCAGAAGATTAAAGAGGACCTATAATGCCCCTTTTACAAGATGTAATATAAGTCTCTGGTGTCCCCAGAATGTGTCTGTGAAGTTTCAGCTCAAAATACCCCACAGATCATTTATTATAGCTTGTCAGATTTGCCCCTATTTGGGTGTGAGCAAAAACACACTGTTTTTGTGTGTGTCCCTTTAAATGCAAATGAGCTGCTGCTCCCGGCCCCCTTTCCAGAAGAGGGCGGAGCTTTAACAGCTCACGCTTCGGTTTCTCAACAACAACAAAGCTGGAGAATCTCACGCAGCCAAAATGAGGATTGTCAGTAACGGTGTTCAGCCTTACATTGTTCAAACCGGAGTCGGACACTGATGGAGAGACTCAGGAAGAAGTTACAACTTCTAGAATGAAACTGGACGTTATGTAGTTGCTGTGGAGTTGATTCAACTCATCGACTAGCATGTGTCGTCATGTTAATCTTTTGTGCAAATCCAGCGTTGAATTGACCATCGTTTGAGAAGCAGTCCGGCGTAACATGACGGCATGATAACAACACTCTACTACAACAACTCTTCCTCTTCTCTAAAGCAGCCCAACATGGCCTCACCCCCTTTGTTGTGTGTTCTCGGGGGCAGGGTTTATGTAAATTTTAGGGTTTGTGATGTCACTAACCCAGGAAAAAGCTTGTTGTAGTCCCTACCAGCTGTTTGCTGTAGTCCTAAAACAGCAAATTCTTTGAAAGAAAATATCTCCCTTTGCATTGAACGTCATAACTTTGCAGATGTTGTTTATACTCTGACAGCAACATTACACACTAACTAAAGATAAGAAAGTGAAATGAATCAACAACCCCTAAATTGAGTTCAATTTAAAGGATTTGTTGTGGAGTGAGGGGAACTAAAATACATGTTTATAGTTTTTTATGTTTGTAAACATTTAGTTTTAGTTACTGGTCTTTTATATTATAGTGACTTGTTTTCCAGCAAAAAAACAGAACTACTTTTTTGAATTCTCAGGAAGCTCAACAACAAACATCTGGAAGCACCACAGAACTTGTTCCCTATAATCCTGGGCTTTTGAGGCAGCGGTGAAATGACTGGGTGTTGCAGGTTGATTACGACTTCTGATAGCTTTGTGCTTCCTGTCATTTTCGTCCCGCTATCAAAGTGTCACAGGACACCACTGAGGCCTGAGCAAAGGCTGAACTAAATATAGAAGGACAAAAAGGTTACAGTGTAACCGTTCACGGCTAAAATCTAACTAGCTTTAATGCAATAGATCTTTTACTGTGTGTTCAGAGTCTCTCAGTCTTGTTTGTTTGTCTATATCTGACCGGGTCACATGAGTGTCACTGGATGAATAAAGCAACCCGCTCATGCTCCCCCTCTCTACTTTATCTCTACTGAGTGGATTCACAAACTGCACTTTCATTCATGCTGAAACGGAAACCAGGCTGCTTGTCAGACTTCCCTTAGATGTGTGACTCACATGTGGCTAAACGAGAGAGCCATCGGGATGCTTCACACACAGCCATCTGCTTATCTGCAAATGAAATGAATGGTAATATATGCTCTCAAATGACATCTCTGGCCTGCGTGAGGGTCGTGTATGTGCAGAACAGTAGTGGTAACCTGAAAGTAATGTGAGCTTGTTATAGTTTCAAACAGGTTGGCTCATAGCCCTGTCACCAGCCCTCATCTGAAGAGGTCCTGATTATAAATAGGAGTACGTTTCTGTTTTCCAGGAAGAGCGTCCTGAAGCCTCCAGTGATTCTACATTCACTTCACTTCAATCAAACCCTTAATGTGCAATGAGTTACAAAGAATCAGAATTATTCAACATTTTTTGCATTTGCTAAATGAATCTGTATTTAGCAGATACATAAAATGTAAATTATCCATCTGTGTTTCCATCCAAAGTTGCGAATTTATCTTATGGAATATCGTATAAAACATTTGCGAATAATGCAGCGTTTCCATCCCGTGTTCAAGAGAACAAAATCGTCACTTCCTGGGAAATTGTATCTATAATATCTATAATAAAAATTGAAGTTGCTTCAATCAGGGAAGCCATTGTGGCTCTTTTTTCATACATTAAAAATGACTTGTGTCTCAGAACACGCAGATGAAACACAAACACTGACTCATGTTATCTTGCATTCGGATGCTGGTGTTTGTGAACGCAATCATGCGAGACGCTACAGGGAGGGAATTAAACCATAATTTTGATGACTTTGGTTCAGGCATTTCAGAATGATCAAACCAACATTTGAGATGCTGTGATGCAATTGGTCCACAGGTTAGTTCAGTTATCCATTCACATCCACTGTTGGGATCATGTGAGGTTTTTTTTTTGCGCATCGTAGGAATTATTCGGTAAATGTGTTTCCATCTTATAGTTTAAAAAAAATCTGCCTAAACTGATCACATATGTACGTGTTTTAACTTATGCACTTCTTGGCATTTTCATCCAGCGTTTTTTATATGATATCCCAAACGCACATATAAATAGGTGGATGGAAACATAGCTACTGTAACAGGGATCCACAAATCTCAAATAGTTGGTTTAAAGGGAGCACTGTATAATTAGGCTGGTTTCAGATCCATCTGACCTTAATCAGACTCATTCTTAGGAGTTTACATAAGATGTACAAACTAAGCAATGGAACAAAACGCCCCCTGCGAGACATTTTAAGTTGGACTATTTTTAACTTGACACACTGTCATAGAAACAATGCTCATAATGCTTAAAAAATAGGTTTCAGATTCACCTGACCTGAATCAGATTCGTTCTTGGACAAACGCAAGGGTCTCGAGACCCATTTTACTTTTAATCTGACACACTGTCTTAGAAACAACACTCATGACACTCAAAGACATCTGACTTTTTCTTTCAGCTCCTTGCATTTGCAAAAATGAGGAATTGCTGACCAACCATTTCAACTTCCTGTGGGAAAGTTATCCACAAACAAAACTAAAGTCAACAACAATAAAATGATGGATAAAATGAGCCTGCATTTCTCCAAAACCCCAAACAAAGAGAAGTTAAAAAGCAGGGGGTTATACAGACAAGAAGAGACGTTCATTTTAGCAGTGTCAGACACAGGGTGAAGCTCAAACGGTGCTCGTACACAGACCACTCAAAAATAGTACCAATGAGCATGTCTCAATGTTTGCTAAAAACATGCTTTATTTTTCCAGTAAGGAGGAGAGAGAACTACCAGACTAAATTTGGAGCCGAGTCTTATGGATTAGTCGTCCTCATTGTTGGATGCATTAGCTGTTGCGACATTTCCAAAACATAAGCCTTGGTCTTGTGAGCCGTCTACACAAATGGCGTTTTCCCCTTCCTGTCCCTCAACCCCCTTTTGCACAATTCCTGAAGATCTGGTCCAAATGAAGCAGATGTTCTCCAGATGTTCCTCTTCTAAACATCTGGTTTTAAAGGCTCTCCGTTTTATCATAGTAAATTGGAGACTAATCATGTTTGTCTAGAAGCCATTGGTCAGAGGGTCACAGTTCCAGACATCCCAGAAACTTTGTATTCAAAAATTCGGTCTTAATATAGCAGCTATTAAATAAATGGCAAGAACTTGAATAGGACATATCAAAAAGACACAATGTTCTCCTTAAATCTGTTCTTGGGGACAGGCTTCTGCGGCCAGGCAGATGAGTTTACCAGGCCGGCCCGTCCTCCACTCGTTCTACGCCTGCTACACTGGGTCTTTGTTCCCCTCTGAAACCCAATCCGCAAAAGCTCTAAGTACCCACACACACAGAGAGAAGGAAACCTTGGCACACAGGCTAACACACTGTAGTAAAAACTATAAACCAGCTGGAAAAAAAAAAAGATTCCTTATTGGGAGTTTTGATCAAAAATGAGCTTTCATCTGCATATTTACAGATGGAGCCATTTTCTTAAGGTTGCTTTTGCTAAAAACAACACTAAACGACTTTGTGTCCATTAAGGCTGTTTACACCTTGTATTAAGAAGCATTGATCGGATCACAAGTGGACGACGCTAAATATACAGGGGTAAACAGGGTCCGAAACGTTTTGAGATTGTCCACTTTCGACCACTTCCAGAGGCAGCCGAAAACGCTTTCGACCGGATTGCTTTCGTAGTGGAAACGCTCATGTGGTCAAATATGTTCGAACAGCTACAAAAGACCGCCTACTGACCTAACGTGCAAACATTATGGGAAACGCGCTAGCCAGACAGGATTTAAACTTTGTTGACTGAAGACCCAAGTTTGGTTTGAAGACAAAAAATGTACCACGCACAATGTTCTCTCACCATTCCTGATTTCTAACGCACACTCCCAGCATTTGCCGTGGTCTTGCGGCTGTCAGAGCAGAAACGAAAGCTGCTGCTCTCTGTATGTTTTCCGTCATCTACTTTTGCGTTCATATATAATTTGCATGAGCTTATTTCATCTATTAGATCTGAAAAAGCCCATATATTCACCCCCCGATAGACCCTCCCCTTGAAGAAATCAGGACAGAAGTGGTCATAAGTGGACAAAAGAGACTGATTAAAACACCACGTGTAAACGGGAATGTGTCTCCCTCGTCTACTCATGATCCTGTCGAACAAAACGCATCTTAATACCAGGAGTAAACAAGGCCTTAAATACATGTAGCAAGTGTTCCACTTTTAAAATGACTGGTAGCACCGCAAACTGAAAGTGGAAGTTCACTTAAAAATATAAACGTACATAGAGCACTCAAATTGGTATTTGGTAAATGGAAGCTCTAGCATGTTTGCATGATGTCTTATCAATGTTTAAATGTGAATAAAAACCTAAATTTTACCTGTTCATCATATAAAACCATTGTGTCTCTTTAGAAGACTTGGATTAAACAACTACATTCATATGGATTTATGATATATTATTTCATTATAGGGTGAATTCAGGGTGATTGGGACTCTTTTTGCCATTGAGATGACTTGGAAAAAGTGTCCAACTTAACCTGAATTCACCCTACTATCTCCTTACCCCAATCTAAAGGACAACAATGCCTTACCAAGACACAAAACAGCACCAAACAATGTTGACATATACGTCAAGCATGGCAACTCACTTTAAGAAGTATCTCTGTCCCGAAGGGGTTTTGGCCATCTCCCAACCTGGGGGCAGTGGCACATCATCGGGTATCTCGTACGAGGACTGGCGGAGATGCTGAGGTGGGGCGTTTGCTGGACCCATGCTGCTCAGATTGCCAGGGGAAACAGCACCCAGCTGCAGGGAGGCAGGTGAGGAGTGTGCCCTGACGTGCTGGGGCGTGAGGGTACCAGCAGTACCTGCATCTGTGCTGGCCTGTAAAGGGATAGAGGATTAGAAGACATTGAGTTTAGGATTAGCTTGAAAGCAAAAAGGCTATAAGCAATAAGTCTCTTAAAAAGCGAAGAGACTTACGTCTAAACCTAAATATTCAAAACACCAATTTTGAAGTCACATGCATATACACACCAAGAGCACGTGTACATGTACACCCACACAAATATACAGCAATGCCTCTCAACCGATGCAACTCCAGTATGCACCATTCATTGCAAAGGTCATTATACTAAAAATATTTTCCTCAAGACTTCCACTGAAATGATAACAGAAACTAGGGTTGCAATACATTACATAACATAAATACATTCATTAATCATGATTAATCTAGGTAATCATTAAAGCATTGTTCCTTATGAATGTTGTTTTCTTTACTTTTTAACAAATCTATTTTCTTGATGCCATAAAAGTCCTCCATATGTGGAATTTGTTACTGTAAACATTCTTTGTAAATTTAACTAATCACTCTGCTCAACTAGCCTATAACTTTTTAAAGAAAACATGAGAAAAATAAAAATCTGTTTTGTTTGCCAAAGTTGTTCACTGCAGTGAAATTGTTAATGAGCTCAGTGATGCATGTACAAGTTTTTATCCAGAGTATAAAATATAATGCAAATACATTAATAACATAATTTACATTTAATTTGCTAAGCTATTTAAATAAATTGATTTAAAATAAACTTTTGAACTATGGGGGGTTGGAAAAATATGGGAAATTAGTCAGTTCCAGTAAATAAAGGGAAAGTCAAAGTAGGATAATAACAACAAAATATACTTCTTTAAAAATACCAAACATGGAAAAAACAACCGATACAGATTTTACACAAGGGCACTGCTGTCCTCTTGAATCATAGCTGAGTGTTGCTTTCATTAGTTTTATCAGCTTATTTTACAATAACAAAAGGTTAAGAAACGGATGTGGCCTACACTGCAGACTTTAGGAGGAGCTAAGTAGGAAACAGGCTGTCCTGGGGCAACTTTTCAGCACAACTCGACGTGTGCGCATGCGCGAGATGTGATTCCAAGATCGAGAAAACTCGATTACTTTTGTTGTTAACTCTTTTTTGTTGTTGTAAAACTTTTTTTAACTAAGCTTCAAACGATAACCGACCGATTTAAGTATCTTTCCTCGTGACACAAGAGCTGGAAACTAAAGATCTATAAAACATATATGGTTTATTAAACTAAACTATGAACTATAAAAACCGTTTATATATCGCCATTATTATGTAAAATGCAAAAAGTTCACCAGACAAAATGTTTCATCGAAAGATAAGACGATGAATGTAAAGGTCAGTGATTTAATTGTAGTGAACAAGGCTGTTTAGAATCACAACTAGCGATGCATGAATCGCAAATGAATCATTCTTTTGAGTCGGTTCTTTTCAATGAACAGGTCAAACCTATTTTTTCCAGTCTGTGGGTCAAAGGGGTTAGCAAATGGTCTGAATCGTTTTGCGATTCAGTCTGAATCATTTCAACAGCTGAATCGTTTTAGGTACGGAGGTTTCCCTCTGTAAAACAGTAAGGGAATGATTTATATAAAAAAAACAAAAAGACCGTTGGGTGAATTGTAATATTTACTAAAATGGAGTTACATCTTATCGTTTGACAATGACTTTGTACTGTTGGTCAAGACATTTAAGCCCAATACGTACACAATTAATTCACAAAGTAATGTTACTGCCATCACTGTACAGCCAAAATGGTACCAACTTCAAATAGCCTAGCACTGGGTCTAGCCTATTTTTTTTTTTTTTTTTTTTTTTTTTTAGATCAAGCTAACTGTTTCAGGTTTGCAGTAGGCTATAACTAGCTGATTTCTGAACGATAACTTTCAGTTTAGCTATTTTTCCCACTTGACAAGAATAGCCTATACATTTCTTAGGCATTATGACTTTTATGTACTCTGTTATTTTTATTATAAATAATTGTAATAAATTATGACTGACGTGTCTTTTTTTTTTTTTTTTTTTTTACTTCGACCATAACTGTCATATAGCCTATTATCAGTAGATAAAAAATCTAAACTGCTAGTGTTAATTGCGAAAAACTAAACGCCTCATAATAACGAAACGTCGAACTTAAGTCGCGTGAAACTGTGCAGGGGCCCCGCGCGCCAGTTGCAGTGTCAGCCGCAGGAAAAGTTTGTGGAAATAGTTTGTGGTTTCTGTGGGGGTGGTCTTACTTGTCTGGAGTGGGACTTTGGCTCTGGCGGCTTGAAGAATGAGTCTGGCAGCTTTCTCATCCTCATCGGCACGGAAGGGGGGACGATGGTGTTTTTCGGGTTCATCACAGCGTTAAAAAGAGCCTCCAGATCGGTCTCGGAGTCTCCCCGAACATGGACGATCTGATGGCCGGCAGGAGGGTTGTGCTGGCTCGGATCCATGACTCCAAATAAAATATAGCTCTTCTTTCTATCCGACTGAAATAGTGTAAACAGAAAAGTTGACTGCAACCATAAAATGCCGAAAAAAATAGATCCAAACAGCCCAAAGCCGTTTTCTGTCCGTCCACTTTATTAATTATCCAAGCCTTGCGAAAAAAGTAGGCAGCGCAGTGTTTTTCTTCTTCCCAGAAACACCCCAATAAATGTGGAAACAAGCATATCTACTGAACTTTATCCTTTAAACTTGTTATAAAGTGTCTGAACTCTTTCAAGGCGCTGTTCGTGTGACTTTCCTAAAAGTTTACGGCTCTTCTAACGCAGACATTGGTAGTGACTGTCCTGCGGATTGAAAATCACAGCCCTCTCACTAACCTAACTAACTTTTTTTCTTCTCTCAACTTCTGAAAGTTTGGGCAGGACATCAAACTTTATGAGTCATGTGACCGCTGACTCAGAGGGGCGGGGCTTAAGCAAGGGCCTTTAAAGCAACACGATTTCCTTCTGTGTGGGGGCCCATGTATTTAGTATTTATATTTCAAGCATTAGTATTTTAAAAAATGATTCATGAAGTAATTTTATATCTGTTGTTGTCTTATATAACTATATTATCGTCATTTCATGCTAATACATTTTTATATATATTTTTTTATGTTAATGTGTATCACCAAATAGGCTTATAATAATAATAATAATAAATCATCATGACACAGCAACTTTTCTTTTCTTTTATAATAAAGTGGTCATTCAAGGCTGTTTCTGTGTGTGTTTTTTGGGGGGTGTCACAATTTTTTATTCATATTTAAGCTTTGCCATGAAGTGTCACTCACCATGGAATAAATCTCATTATACAAAAATACACCAGCGAAGTTCAAGCACTCGCTTCCTTATGAATAAAGAAATAAATTGTCTTTCATTATGTAGAAAGCCGCAGAAAAGTAGTTCCATGCAGTTCCCATAATTGTTATGTAAATGAGCTCTCCCGTTCCATTGAGAAATCATTTTGTCAAGACTGAGCCCAGCTCTTTTCCCATACATTTAACATTGAGTGACTGATTATGAACCCCTTTTAATCCCCTGCGGGAACTGTAAGAGCATGATGAATGGATTAAAAAAGTTACTTTATACTTTTATTTTTTAACCAGCCAACCAATATCCAGCCCTAACATGAACAGTCTCTGCAAGCCATATATAATTAACCACATTATGTGTGTGGCTTTTGTCATTCCCTCGTCATTTAGACTCTGCTCTGAATTATCTCCGTATTAAACTCTAGTGAGCTGAATAGGGGAGATCAGGGAGTTGTGAGTTGTAACACCATCATTTATAATTGATATAAAAATCACTATCACCGTCCTTCTGATTGACTCTGTGTTCATTTACAGAACTTAAAAAAAAACTAAAAGTATCATTGAATTGTGATCATGTTGATGTACTATGTTAAAAGTCTGTTACACTCTAAGGAAAAAAGGTTTTCAGGGGTTCAGTTTAGACTTGACTCAATTTTAAAGAACGCTTAATGCCAAAAAGGCCCTATAAAAGAACAAATGTTTTGAATGATTGCATAATAAAAGTTTTTTTTTTTAGTGCTAAAGTATGTTTACGAGCTGTTTAAGTCATAAAATTGAATTAAAATTGAAAATGAATTAATTAAAACTAAATTCATAAAATGATCCCATGATGGGAAACCTTTAAGGTTACACTGTAAAAAATTTGTTATCACAACATTTTTTCTTTTGTCAAATCAACTTCAATAATTAAAGTGGGTCAGATAACATAATATTTTGAGTGTCTGTTGATTAAACCAATCATCTTCATTGCATTAACTCAAATTTTTTAATTTCAATGAACTCAAAATGTTAAGCAACCAGGTAACTTACTTTTTTTTTTTTAAGTTAAACCAGCAATTCTTTTTTACAGTGTATAAGCTTTTCTTCTGTTTTACAATTCTAATCATAATCTTTTATAATTTTTTCAATTTTTTTCTGTTTTGAACTAAAACATTTCCTATATGTTTGCCATTTTGAATTAAAATGCTAAAAATGAAATGAGAGTGGTGATGTGAACGGATGGCCTATAACAATTATATTTGACAAGTACATTTGATAACCATACTTAATTTAAGCATAAAATTTAAAATGTCCATGTTTTCTGTAAAATATTACAGTTGGTTATAAAAACAGCACTCTGTACTTGACTTAATATACACAGTTGAGATAAATAGTAGATTTCTAATAATGCTTTAATTGGTAGACAGATTTAGAAACAGTATATCAAATTTTTAGACAGATAGAACAAAAAAGTTACTGATGTTTCAACAAAATTCTCCCCAGTCTCCCTCACAATGTTAAGTTATTTTGTTTTTCAGTGCAAAGCATTACAGTCTCTTTATCACAGTGTTTGAACGTTTGCATCATTGTATCACACTGTAACTGTTGTGATACTCCAAATTAGTTGCTTGATGAAATGAATTTGTTTAATGAAAATATGTTGCTGCCTCAATTTGATTATCCTGTGCATACAAGATCTACATTAAAGAGTGGTAAATATCCTGACCGAGGCAGTATTTGAGGTTTGTTCGGGGGGCTGCCCTGCCCTGCCCTGCCCTGCCCTGCCCTGCAGGAGGAGACCACCCACCTAGCTGTCCTGAGGGTAACTCCATCATTTAGTCAACATGTCCCAACATCTTCAAGCCTGTGACAATTGTTGACATCAGTCTTACACATGAAACACAAGTGTTATCGAACAAAACTGTTTGTCAGTAGTTTTAGGATTGTAAAACTGTAGGCTCCACAGTTTTTCTCAATCGCTTTGGCTCAGTTCTTAAATGAGAATTTTTTCCTGAAAATTTTGGCCGAGACCGATAATTGATAATTCTTTATATTTGAGAGCCGATAACCGATATATTGGCCAATAAATCGAAATCCAATTTTTTATATAATATTTGAGAGCCTGATTACAAAGACAAAAGTCTCACCATTAAAAGCCATGCACACAATTATAATGTTCTCATTATAATATTATGTAGCCTTTGTGACAGACTTGCGCTGTACTTAACTGTATTTTCCTTTTTGAAGTGATTCCAATCATATTTCAAGCAATTCAAAACCATTATGGCGGACAGTGTGCATCTGAAGTGTCTCAGCTGAAGGTAATAATCCATTATTTATCGGCTTTAACATATCGGCCAAATTTTCTTATTGGGCCGATAACGATAACATTAAAAATGAACATATATCGGCTGATACCGATATGGTGGCAGATGTATCGCACATCCCTATTTTTTTCTCTCAAAACAATAAGTTAAGATCTCCGAACAGTTTTTTTCACATCAGATTTGAATTTCTTATTTATTTAAGCAAATAGCGTGTTTTTGGCACGTGTGCAAAAGAGTAAGATTGTCTGCAATTTGCTCAATAACTAAATGCACATGGCATGTTGATGAAAACCGGTGAGTTGATTCTTAGTGAAACTGTCAAACTCTTCACAACGTCTAAATATTCTTTCATCATGTGAGCCATCACATGCAAAATGATCCATTCAATGATCAGAATCTGTCAGACATGCATGAATATATTCCATAAATATCTGAATGTTTGTAATGTCTGCTAAATTGGCAAGTGGCCTGCTATTGTAATGAAAGAGGAATCACAAACTTACCAATCAACCAATCAAGTTTGAAAGCGGATGGAGTTTGGCCATGCAGCACAACCATTTTACCATTTTTAAACATGGAGGAACATCACAACACTAAACAGCAGCAGCTATAGCAGTACTGTATGAATACATTTGTGTTTATACAGCATTTATCTTTGTAGAAATGTGTTACATGTTGAGTGTGTGCAAAAATGAACAAGCAACTGTGAATTTTCAGTTTACATGTAACACATTTCTACAAAAATATATGTACTGTATAAAATACAAATGTTTATTTTCTTTTTGCGTACTACAGTATTGACTTTCCCCAGTAAAATTTTACCTGCTGTTGAAATCTGTATCTAAAAAGCTCATTCAGCCAGACAAAACATTCCTGTATAGTATAGAAAGCAGTCAGTGAAAAAAAAAAAAAAAAAAAGAAAGAAATTTGGAAATAACAATTTTTTCCATGGTAAAACATCTAAACATTTTGACCAGTGTGGCTCACACAATGACAAAAACACTTTTTATTTTGGTGACATTGGCCAATTTACTGACACATTAACTAGGTTTTAAAGCATGAATAAAATGTTTTTGACATACAATAGATATAGATAGATAGACAGATAGTCATAGAGATAGATAGATAGAGACAGACAGATGATAAATAGATAGATAGATAGATTGATAGACTGATTGATAGATACAGATAGATAGATAGATTGATACAGACAGACAGACAGACAGATAGATAGATAGATAGATAGATAGACTGATTGATAGATAGATAGATAGATGATATATATGGATAGATAGATAGATAGATATATAGATAGACTGATTGATTGATATAGACAGATAGATAGATAGATAGATAGATAGATAGATGATATATATGGATAGATAGATAGATAGATAGATAGATAGATAGATAGATAGATAGATAGATAGATAGATAGACTGATTGATTGATACAGACAGATAGATAAATAGTGTCTGGATGAAAATGGGAGTGTGTGTGCGCCCTCTATAGGCCAATGACAGTTGAGATGATCTCTAATTAATAGAAATTAAAATATTTTTATCATCATAAACTTAATCAAGTTTTGTATTATTTAGTAATGAAATGAAAATAAATTATTGTGACAATAATAAAATAACATTTTCTTTTTGACACTTTTTACATGGATAATTACCAACTTTAAACAATGAATAAAATGAATAAATTATTCATTTTATTCATGTTTGCATTTTAATGTATACATATTTTTTAATGTGTTAACTTATGTTCATTTAAGGCATAAGTGAGTAGGCTACATACTGTTGCGAAATAAAGATCTCTTTTATAAGCTCCATTACTCATGTATTTATTTCTGTTAATGTGGACATCTGTACGGTCGGTTTGCCATTCTTCTTCTGTATGTGTAGAAATGCAGTTATCTCTTAATCCCCAGCCTATGTCTGTGATGGCTAAATTACAATGTTTTGTTGCATAACATGAACATCTGTCAAGAGCTGACTGATCCTATTATAATAAAGACAAAGAAATTGCCATGCCCTTTCAGTTGTATGTATTCACTTCATACAAATGTAAAACAAACGTGTTCAGAATAATGGAGCTCATATGCCATGCAGCAATATCTGAGCAACTCTAGGGTCAGAATGTTTGCACCAAAACCTATGTAGATTATTAAGTTTTATTAAGTTACATCCCGAGGAGGTAATAAATGGTTTTGTTTTTGGTTTACTCGTCTCTTTTAGAAATGCAGTTAATGATTCATATGTTAGTGAAAAAGACAACAACAAATACAGGTTCATGACAAAATGATGAAATTGCAAAATATGTTTTAAATAGACTTCTCAAACAGACTTTGCACTTAAAAAAAGTTTGCTATGAGGAGAAATATTGTTTGAATGTAAAATGGAAACATATAAACATAAACACACAAAATCCACCAGCAAAGGAAACCTCCCCCTGTCAAGAGGAAAGAGAAATTTAGGTGAGAAACTGCCCTTTACACACTACAGCACAGACACGGCACAATGAGTAGAAAACCTGTTCAGCAAGTGTGTTCTTGCAATACATTTCAATTTGTCAGATTTCAAAGAGGGAAGGCAATCTCTGCCAAATTCTTCAAAGGTGCAGGGACCTCCTCCACCCGCTGCAACAAGCCAAGGCAAGCTGACCGGAGAAGAGACTGCGCCCTTCTCAGAGAGACCTGACAGGACGAACGGCGCTGAACGCAGAAGAATCTTAAACTGTGCATAGCATGAAGTTATCTGGGTGTTTTTCTTTCTCTTTTGCATGAGTGGTTAAGTAAGCATTGGTATCATGTAAGCCCGGTAACCAAGTTAATAATTAAATTTGAAAATTGACAGTGGTTAGCGTAACACATCAACCAACATGCTCTGTCGAAGGTTGGGGAGATGCATTACAAGTAACAGGATCAGATAACTTTTCCAACTAACAAGTAAACTAACGCATTACTTTTAAATTTGCAACAAAATATCAGAGTTACTTTTTCAAATAAGTAATGCAAGTTACTTTGTTTTCCCATTTATTGATTGACAGCTCTCCTGTCCCCATGTTGAGAGAAATCAAGACTAAGTGCAGAGGTGTTGTGTGTGAACATGATGGTTACTGTAGTTCTAGACTAAATGTGAGGATGCATTTACTCATCTCACTTGCACAAAAACAGATTCAGTATTCCTCAAAATGAATAAAAACAGTGAAATGCAACTCAGAATATTACACAAACCTGCAAAAATTAAATATGTTAAATAATACAAATATACTTTATGTATTTAATCTCACTTTATTGAGCAATGTCTTTGCTGCTGACCTTCGACGATCCAATTCAACCATACTAAAAATCAAAAATGACTATGATAAATGTCATATTTGTTTAATTTTTTTTATTACTGAACTTTCTTCTCCTGCATCCCGTTCTTCTGCAATCCAGAATGGCAATACTAACGTAATTAGTTACTTTTTTGGGAAGTAGCACAATATTGTAATGCACTACTTTTTTTAAGATTTATTTTTGCCGTTTTTTTTATGACAGGACAGTTAGTTAACGGGAAGCAAAGTTAGAGAGAGAGGGGGACGGAATCGGGAAGGTCCACGAGCTGGGACTTGAATTCGTGACGCCTGAAGCGCTATATGTCAACATGCTGCCCACGAGGCTACTGGCGCCGACAAAACACTACTTTTTAAAATAACTTTCCCCAACACTGATTACTAAACAATCAAGATTTTTTTTTCTCTTTTATAAATGATGATGACACACTTTAACAGTGCCTGATGGATGGATCTTTAACATAAATTGATTTGCAAACGTTTCTGAATCACATGTCCTTCTATTAAATTAATAAAATAAAATAAAAATAAAAAATGTTATTTTAAAATCACTTTTTTTGTAAGTACAATTCTATTTCCAGGACTATACATTCCTCCATGTTTTAGTTTTAACATTATGTAGAGTCACCTTTTTCATCAAAAACAGGTTCAATCTTTTGCAATAACTTTGACAGGTTGTTCAGTTTAGTCAAATTCCCTTCTAGGAAACTCTGTTCACTCGGTGGCCATATTTGCAAAGCCTCCAGGCAGCTATTTCGGGCATCCAAAACTGCTTGCCAAACTCACAATTAAATAACATATTTCAAATCTTACATGAACTGTCCAATAAATGTTGTTTCTTCTCAAAAAAGTGTTAAAAAGCTTATTTTCAGGCTTGACCAGCATTTTGTGTTTGAACTTCCGTTTTTGCGGCATCGCTGTCGAAGACTAATTAACTGGTGAAGTGGATTTACTTATTGCAGAGTTAACGAAAGAGTTATCATGAGCATTGTAATGTTTGAAGCAGATGTCATAACAAATGTCAGTAGACCTGGAATATTTTAAAATGAGCGGTTCATCCATAAATCAGTAGATCTTTCTTACCTTCATGCTGTGGAAATACAAACCAGAATACAGAACACAACGAGCACAGCGCCGAAAAGGGGCGGAGCTGTCTATACTGCAGCTGCAGTGACGTGATGACTTTACCAATTAGCGATTGGCTCTTTTATTTAGAAGGCGGGAATATTCCGCCATTTTGCGCGTACTCTTTCTCCTATTCATAAGTAATATGAGTGCACCGTAGTATTTGTTTTTGGTGTATTAGTGCTTGCTTACCACAATATTCAGGTCATCTTGACAAAGCAGTAAAAGACATTTATATAATTTAGGTAATTCACTCCCAAGCTTCTGTTTTTGCAGACTGAAAGAGATTCTCTTGCAGTATTAATTTATATTTTGACCATCCATTCCTTCCTATTCATAACAGGACCCATGCAGACTCTGCTAACCGCCATAGCAGCTAAACCTGCAGCAGACAGCCAGAGAATGGCAAGCTCCATCTTAACCGCATCTGATTACAAAATCACATTGTAACTGGGTCTTTATTAAGCTTTTAGGGTGTGAACATCTCTGCATGACATCGAGTGATGGCTTTTCCTGCGCACCCTCCCTTAGTTAACATGAACACTAGAAAGATGATGTACCAAATACATTCTGAAATTTATTTTTTTCAAATTGTTATGCTAATTTTATACTTTGTAACCAAAAACATATACGATAAATTGCGTAGAATAGTAAGTTTTGTAAAAAGAATTGGGTCTGTTCACACAGAATGCATTTTTCCATTCCACTGCACTATTTTTCCATTGTTTTTCAATGTAAACATGTGCAAGACGGACATCTTTATATGGCAAGCCAAAAGGGTTAGAAAAGGTATAGATGAATTGCATTTACATCCAAAAAAGCCAGTTTTAAAGGTGCTAAAACTGTCTTAAACAGCGTCCTCATTCCAAATGCTGTAAAACGTGCAAATCGTTTAGTAAAACACATCTCTAGACCTTGCATTATTTTTCCGTTTTATTGACCAGCGCCTCGCGTTTTTAACAGCAAAAACACATTCTGTGTGAACCGGCCCAATAGCTTTGTACAGAGGGGTTACCTGACAAACTGACAGTTATAGGGTGGTGGTGATGGTACAAGAGCATCAGGACAGAGTACAGCTTGGTTTGACTTTTTTTTATCCTGCAAAGCCTGTGCGGTGAGTCTCCAATACACTGGAGTAATTAATATTCACTCAAATGTCACTGTCACACACCTAGATAATCTTTCCCAAGCGTGTATACACTGATTACACATCATTCACATAGGCTATAGACACACACATGCTCAAACGTAAAATACACACCCAGAAAAACCTGTCATGCTTATGCCACACATACAATGTAAATCTGTATCTATTTTATGCTTAACTGACACTTGACTGAGGTCAAGTTGCACAGAAAGCCCTTTATCCTGTTTTGGCACTGAGGAAATAAAGCAAAACAAATTAATTTTCTCAAATTAATTAATTTATTTTTTTCTCCAAGAGTCAAGATTGTTTAGAATAAAAATACAGTACATTAATAACATACAATTCCTATGAAAACATATTTATAAAAATAAATATCAACTTATCAGAAGGCATTATGAATGCATAAAATTATTTTTTTTTATTACACAAATACTAAGTATTATGTGTATTGCCAGAATCATTTCACACATATTACAACTGATAAACAATTTAATACCACTCAAATACCGTATTTAATTGTGTCTCAGCAACGCATTTGTAAGGTTTAAAGGTTTTCAAAGTGCAGTTGAGGGAGTGGTGGATCATGGGAGGTGTAGTCAGTAACGCTGTTGCGTTCGGGTGCGATTGTCAGCAGAAGCTCCTCGCCTACGCATGGTGACGCCCACAGTCTCACCGGTCTGGTTCTGCAGGGATGAGGGGAAAGAGCTGTTAGCAGGTCACATTAGGTCAGGGGAACAGATTACTTCCTCTCAACACATGGCCAATACTCACAAATGCAGGACCTAAAGCAAAGATGCCCCTCACTGCTGGGCTGCCACCAGCTGTATCTTGCATATCTGTTAAATCAAGGAGAAGTGATCAAGAGATATGAGCTAATGTACATGCCAACAAACACGCACTGTAAAAAAGAATTGTTGGTTTAACTTAAAACCTGGTTGCCTTAAAATTTTAAGTTAATACAACGAAGGCGATTGGTTTAATCAACAGAAACTCAAAATATTATGTTATCTGAACAACGTTAATTATTGAAGTTGATTTGACAAAAGAAAATGTTGTGATAAATCATGAAAATAATTTTTACAGTGTAGCTGTTGATATTTGGAAAACATTAAAACAAGAAACATACATGGGGTCAACATAAAAGCGATTTTCCTCAAATCTGATTAGCTTTGAGTGTGTGGATTAAATGTACAGAATCTGAAATGAAACTGACATTGCAGACGTTGATTAAGTCTCTCGAGTGACTGCAGGATCCTCTGCTCCTCTAGTGACAGAGCGCTGATTGTGAGGGACTGTATTCTCTGGCTCTGGGGACCAACTGGACCGTTGCAGGACTTATGGGTCTGAGCAGAGTCCACAACTTCATGAGCACCGTCTGACACCTCTGGGCCTGTAATGGAAAAAGAAAAAAAATGTTAATGCTTAAACTCACCAGTATAAACTCAAAGTATACTTCGGTTTTTACGTGTACGCGAGGGTCTGCGTATAGTGTGCACAAATTTTGTCACCCGAATACTATGCGTGTTGCCCGATTTTTGTAACCGGTCATAACTTCTGGAGAAAAACTGAAACTTGAAATGAAACTTTCTAGAGCGCATGTGTCGACCGCCTGCGTTTGTGCACGCTATCAAATGGAGTATACTTTGAAAGGCGACGCATTTGTACGCTAGTGTACACAAAAAACAAAATGAAGTATACTTTGGGCTTTAAGGGTGTTACAATCTGGCTTTATATAGCAGTTTGATTGATTGGAAAAAAAAATACTTAAGTTTGGGGTCATTAAGAAGAAAGAAATTAATACTTTCATTCAGCAAGGATCAATTTAATTGATCAAAAGTGACAGTAAATACATTTATGTTACAAAAGATTTCTTTTTCAAATAAATGTTGTTCTTGTGAACTTTCTTTTCATCAAAGAATCCTAAAAATGTATCATGTCTTCCACAAAAATATTAAGCAGCAAAAAACATTTTCAACATTGATAATAATCAGAAACGTTTCTTGAGCAGCAGATCATCATATTAGAATGATTTCTGAAGGATCATGTGACATTGAAGACTGGAGTAATGATGCTGAAAATTCAGCTTTACCATCAATGGAATAATTTATATTTTAAAATATATTACAACAGAAAACAGTTATTTTAAATTGTAATAATGTTTCACCATCAAAGGTTTCCCTCATGTTCATATTCCAGGGGCTGTCAATCTCCAAAAATAAATGAATAAAAACATAATAAAAGGATTAATAAAATGACTCCTGTCTTCTGTGTCCCATGGATAAAGGTTTGACATGAGGGTAAATAAATAATGATGCTATTTTATTTTGGTTGAGCATTTTTAAAAACAAAAACAAAAAACATGCTGCACCTTAAATGATTCGTATGTGTTTGTACATGAGATTGAACTGATTTACATGTTACATTTTGTTTTGTTCTTGCCCTGTTGAAAATCTCTAAAGAAGGATATCAGATGTTGTTTCACATTATAAATTACCTTCACTGTCTGCTGCATGACCATTTTTATTTGGGTGTTGAGTTTTTGGCACGGTGACCTGGTAAACCACAAATAAACAGTTATTGAAAAAATAAAACTTAATTAAAAAATGTAAAAAGCCAACAGCAACATAGTCAATATAAACAAAAATGTATGCAAGTATATTGTCAACATTACATTTGTCCTTTACACCAAAAACTAGATCAGTGGTTCTCAAACTAGGGGGCCTTAGCAAACTTCCAAGGGGGCTGTATTATTTAAATTAAGTTTATTTGTATTTATTTATATATTTAAATGTTCTTGCTTTCTAGGACAGTAGTTTGAAAATAAGTGCATTTTTACCTGATAAGGAAAACTGGGCTTTCTCTGTGTGGCTCCTGCAGGTTGATTTCTGCCGTTTTCTACTGAAACTCGGTTCTTCACCATATTACTCTCCATAGCCTGTCTTCTTATTGGACTTTTGACTGATTTACAGAGGAAACTCAGATTAAAAATCACATTCATATCATATCCAAGCAGCACATTTCAGTGATCAGTGAACACTTCCTCTCAAAGGTAATGACCAATGAATCTCTGAAATACAATGTCTTGATGTATGGACTCACAGGTCTGTGGATTTAATGTCTAAACAACTCTAGTGAAGCAATGAACATGTCCGGGTTGTTGTATGTAGCTTCTCATAAGTAATTTGTATGTATAAAATGTATTATTAGGGCTCCTAATTACACAAACCTATAGCCTCTTTGCTGTTAGAGGAAGACAAGAAAAAGCCACCCATTCTTGAGGCTCCTTTGACACCACTGATCAGACTATCACCATTGATGGTAACATGGGACAGGCTGGCACTGACTTGAGGCGAAGAAGACAACGGGCCATTGTGAGCAAGAAAACTTTGAGGGTCACCTAAGTCAATTCAGAGAGAGACAAAAAAGACAAAAGAAAGAACTGTAAGACAGTTCAACTGAAAGGTCCTAAAGTTTGAAAGTCACTTCTCCTGTTCTTGAGGTCTCTGTCCTCAAAATGTAGAGGTTTCCTGATGTTTTAAAAAATAAATGACCCCTGAGGAACAACAGTCCATCATTAAATGGATCCATTTCAACAGAGTAGTAATCCCAAGTGGTGCAGTGCTGTGCAAAGGGCCAAAGAAAACTGACCAACACCAAAAAAAGAGCCTTTTCCAAAGACTCTAGAAAAACATCCCTCAAGAATCTCAAACAAAGCTGCTGGACTCCGACACACAAAGGGAGCTCAGTTCTTTCAATCGACTCTCATTTGACTATATGACAAGGTGCAGGGAAAGTTCATGGGAAGCTGATGATTCCATGACTGTTAGTTTTGTAATGTTTCTTGTCATTTCTTGCCTACTGAAAATGTGTGTTTTTTTTCCCACAGCAGGTAAATAATCATTCCCAAAATTTTAAAGGAAAGATGAAAAGCAAAATGGGAAAATAAAGAAAATAGGGAAGCAATAAATAGTTAGGCTGGAACTTATTATACCATGTTCTAACCAAGCATGATGCTACAAGTAATTTGTCAGTACAAAAATGCTGTGCAATGTGGCACAATTACAATCAATCACAACATATTAAATATTTCATTATTTATGGCTACCAATGCCTCTACACCATAAACATAATGAACACAAACCTCTCTACTGTATGCACAATTTCATTATTTATAGAAAAACTGTTGAAAATGTGTGTATCCAATAGCACGTATTTGAGGTATATACATTTAAATTATCATTCTAATGCCTTTCAAATATTTTGCCTACTTCAGATAAAATGATCATGTATACTATAATGTATATTTATTTTTTTGATTTACGCTGTCAGAAAAAAGGCGCTGGCAGTCTTGGCAGTGAAATACTGTTTTTTGGTCTAAAACAAAAGAAAAAGAAAAATTAAAAAGTTCATTTAAGAACTTTAAATAATTCAGTTATGATTCAAAGATTGTAAATTAAATTAAAAACACAATTTTGTTGTGATCAATAAATTGCCATAAAAGCCTGATTTATCTACTGTCATAAAAACATTTGCACTACATTTTTATGTATTTTTTAATGTTTAAGTTTCAATAGTAAAAAAAGAAAGAAAAGATTTTTCATTATTTGGTGTCAGGCTTTATATGGTTAAAGGATTAGTTCACTTTAAAATTAAAATTACCCCAAGACTTACCCTCAAGCCATCCTAGGTGTAAATGACTTTTTTCTTTCTGGTGAACACAGTCGGAGTTATATTAATAAATATCCTGATGCATCCAAGCTTGAACGGGACCAACGAGTTTGAAGTTCAAGAAAGTGCATCCATCCATCATATACATACTCCACACGGCTCCGGGGGGTTAATAAAGGCCTTTTTCGATGTGTTTGTGTAAGAAAAATATCCATATTTAACAAGTTATAAAATAAAATATCTAGCTTCCACCTCTCACAGTTCAAAACACTTACACTATGTCCTACGCCTTTCATATTCAATTTACGAAAAAAGCCGTAAGTTGAATACCGAAGGTGGTCTGGGGGAAGCTAGATATTTTACTTTATAACTTGTTAAATATGGATGTTTTTCTTACACAAACGCATTGCTTCACTTCAGAAGGCCTTTATTAACCCCCCGGAGCCGTGTGGAGTACGTTTATGATGGAGTAAATCTTGGGGTAATTTTCATTTTAAAGCGAACTATTCCTTTAACATAATATCCACTGATGTGTAGTAGGATTTTAATTCCACTCAGTTGAAATAAAAAATATGTTAGGAGAGAAATACTAAGTGTGGGGTTTTCTTTACCATCTTTGCTGGCGAGAGCACTTCGGACTCCATGCCACAGCAGTGAGATCTCCTCATCTGTTGGAGTCCGGTCCAAACAGATCCCATTTTCTCCACACCTGTGCCTGGCACTGTCTGCAAGGGCATCTGGAGGGGAGAGGGAACAGATGCCTGTCTCGTGGGTGTAGGTACAGTAAGGTGGAGCTGGAGCACAGATAGCATCTGTTCTGAGGGTAGGCCGATGAACTATTGTCTGGCTATCTGGGGTATCTCTGTACAGGGCCAATTCCTGCAGACCTGTTCTGATTTGTACAGCATCATCACAGCAGGATGCCCTGGAGATGTACTCAGCTAAGTCACACTCTACAGCTTCAGGTTTTGGAGGGGGCCGAGGCACCAAAATCTTCCCCTGGGTCTTGGCCACATGTTGCGCTTCCCTGGCAGATTGCGGTCTGATGATAGTGCCCTTCCTGGCCCGGGAGGTAACGGGACCCGGGCCGACTCTGGCTGAGCGTGCTCTCCGGGGAATCCGTGAGCCCCCAATGCAGAGGGCTCGTCTTTGAGAGGTGGGCTCTCTGATATGTTCCTGTGTACGGATTTCTTGGGGCCCTACCTCTGCCCAGGCCTGTCTAGAGGATTGGGGCCCAGCAGAGGTTTTACTGGAAATGTTTTTTGATACCCCTGTGAGTAAATTCACATGGTCCGAGAGCTGTTTATGGGTTTGTTGAGGCAGGTTAGCACACCTGCTGGGGTCTCTAAACACTTGGTCCACACCCTCAACTCCATCCACCTCATCAAACCAACGTAGTTTCTTCTTAATAGTCCTATTCGGCTCTGGCTCATTGAGTTTTGCCCTGGCCAGCTCCACACTGTCCCGGATTAATATGGCCACTTCTTTGGTGAAAAGCAAATGGCCAGGGGTGTAAGTGAATTTGACATTTCCTGATTTGGACTTTAAATGGTTTTTAAGAATACCTTTCAAGAATCTGACATTGTTGTTAGTGGCAGAGTGGGTCACGGGGTCTGCAGATGTGCAGATGCTTTTCAACATACCAGCCTTTGCCAATTTGGTGACATCCGTTTCATTTTTAGGATCTGAAGGATGTATGCTTACGCTATCCTCCATGCTCAGCGGTTTGGATTCTCTCTTGAGCCCTGTGGCATCATCTACATCTGGATTGGGTTTATGCGACTGTGAAGAACTCAGTGTTTCTGTTGGTTGCATGTTCAAGGAACTTGGGTCAGTCTGATAAGTTATACTAAGATGGGCAGCGGAGCTTGAAAAGGCTTTGAACGAACTGTTGCTGAGTTTGTATCTGCTGGCTGGAAGAGCCGTCTGTGTTTCTGAAACATGTTTATCATATTTCTCCTCCAGGGTTCTTGTCTGCTGTTTTGATTCTGACTTAAAGTCTTTAGTCAGACTTGAGAATTCCTGGGGTGTGGTATCTGGCACGGCTTTTGTTCTGCAGTGGGCAACCACAGATCCTTTGTCTTTCAAAATGTTTCCTTGAGCGCTCCTGTCATTGTCATGAGTTATCATATGCTCTGAATTAGCTGCTAAGTCCTGCTGAGTCATCTCTTTTTGGCAACCAAGAGTAGACAGGGCGTTGAAGTTCTGTGATTGGTCCTTCAAGTTATCAAATCTTTCTTGCGTGAGATTCCGGAGACTCCTGCTTTCCTCTGCTGACTCATGATCCCTTGGTGAGTGTGAGCTGGGACTGAGTTTGCTTTCCTGGTTTAAGATCTCCTCCAGGAAACTCTTGGCTATGGAAGAGGAGGGGTGAGATGGTGAACATGGGTTGTTGGACTGTCTCAATGTTGATTGAAGACTTTTGGGGTCTTGGAGCTTAGAAGGATCCACAGCAAGGTAGAAAGACTGGGCACAGGTGGTGCTCTGCTGGGAGCAACAAACCGACGCAGTGTCAACGCTCTTCTGAGGTTCTCCATTCTCTAAGCTGTCCAGACTAGACAGACTCTCTGTCTCACTATGTGGGGTATCAAGATACTCCTGAAAATCAATATAAAAACATTAGAGCACTTATGGCAGAGTGCTTTTTGGAGATCATGTTGCATGCATGCTGCAGAGGGATGGGAAATAAAACATATAAATCATTCCAATATGCTGAAGAAACATTTCTTATTATTATCAATGTTAAAAACAGTTGTGCAGCTTAATATTTTTGTGGAAACGGTTTCTTTTTTTCAGAATTCTATGATGAATAAAAAGTTAAAAAGACAGCATTTATTTGGAAGAGAAATCTTTTGTAACATTACAAATTAAACTTTTGATAAATTTATTGCATCTTTGCTAAATAAAAGTATAATTTAACTAGAGCTGCCCTTGACTAAAGATTTTTCTAGTCAACTAGTAGTCGTTCATTTAAGCGATTAGGTTTATATTAAATCATAATAATGAGCCTTTAATCGCATATATAGCCTATAATACATAGCCTAATCAGCGCTCAAACGCACGCATAAAGCTTGCAGCAGAACACCGGCAAAAGTAATGATTATGAACATGGCATGAAAAAACAGAAGGAGACTGTCTAAACATTTTAATAATTTATTGATAAACTAGTGTTTTGTGTGTTTTTGGCTGCAGAGATGAAGTTATCTCAACAGTAGTGGATGTGCCTATATGCACATTTCATATGGATTACATAATCTGAGAATATTTGTTTTAGATTTTAACACAAAAGACATTATCTAAAATTATCTAAAAGACATTATCAAAAGACATTATCACAGTATCTGCTGTGTTTCGGTTCATTTTTGTGACGCGCGGTTCATTCAAGTTCACTTCAGACCGAGATGGCAGAAAGCACATCCTGTTTGTTTTAATTATTTTACAAAAGCACAACGTTTTGTGGTTATTGTGAGTTTACAGAAATAAAAGCAAACTGTTCAGTTTCGAATGTTGGATTATTCTTATCTGTATGACCAAAAATGACGAAATCTGTATTTTTGGATACAAACATTAAAATCTTCTTAACCAAAAAAAAAAAAAAAAAGTCAATATGATCAAATATAATAGCTTACTAAATTCCCAGAAGGAAAACCAAAGGCAGGTAGAGCATGATGGTCACAGACATTCCCATGAAGGGCATTCCATAAGTCTGACTACATTTGTGCACAGAATGGAACACTTTTCCAAGAAAACCTAAGCCTAAAGCCTATCCAATAAATAGGGTTATTACCTTCTGTGTCCTGCTCTGTTCACAGTTCAATGTATTAAATTATGTGTTGGCTACAAGCCAGTGCAGGTAACATTCCAGCTGGTGTGTGTAAGAAGACATAACTGACTGTCTGAGAGGGAAAGAATGCTTGTTTGAGTTATAGAGATAGGGGAATGTGTATCTGTGGTTTTAATATGTATTTGTGTGATGAAAGCCTCAGGATGAGCTCATCTCTTTAAAACATCTCAGTTTGTTCAGAAGATGCTGCAGCGTGTTGTGGCAGGAGGAGCCCTGGGCTAAGATTACAATGTTGTTGTTTCTCCCCTCAGCAAATTTGACAACGGGCCTCTTCTAACATACACAATCACAGGCACAGTCAATCACTGTGAAGTTGATCACAATTACAAAAAAGCCTCAACCTCAGAATTACATAAAGACTATTCTCATGAACTATAATCATCAGAAACATTTTATTATATATATATGAGTATGTATATTAACCTGTGGATCGGCCTGCTCTTTTTCTTTCAGAACAGTCTGTGTCTCCTGCTGCTCATTGAGGAAGAACGGCTGGTTGTTCCTGAAGTTAGTCAGGCTGCTCTCCTGCAGGAGTTTGGTGTAGGCCTCAGCTGCAGATAAGGCACGTAGGTGACGGGCGCCCCCTGAAGGCTTAGGGGAAGAAGTGCTGCTCCTGAAACAAACAAGTGGTTCAACGCAGGCATTGTAATAATCAACTTTATTTGTATAGGATCTTTCATTCAAGAAAGAAAATAATAGTTGTATAGAGCTCTATGATTTAAAAAATGTTCTAAGTGCTACCAAAAGTATTAATATTTTAAATAACAATACAATTTATTCAGAATTTGTAAAAGAAATTACCAAATTTTGGTAACTTTCATTAATAAGATGAATAAACAATATTGCATTATATAATGCTTAACATATTAAAATACATTTAAATGTCATGAAACATTGATTCATATATATATATGGCCAGACATATTTATATCTCAGTGTGCTTGAACTACTGATCTGTAAAGCTGTCTGAGATGTTGAATAATTTTTTATTAATTTTAAAACTAACTGAAATTATGTTCAAGATAGCTTTTAAATTATATATAAGATGAAATATTACTTTATTGAAATTCATGAAAGCTGTTAGATAATATTACCTAAATGTATCAACCAATATATTGTCATGGTAGCAAGGTTGTACCTGCTAGTAGTGGAGGCACTGGACAAAAATTGAGATTGATGAGTATATAAGAGAGGACTGCCTTGAATATGATGAAGTGCTTCATCAAGGTTGGGAGGTGTTCTCTTAAAGGCTGCTGCAGAACACAAATGACTTCATTTAAATGGTGGATGAGATGTGAGCACATACTGACCTAATAATAGTTCAGGAGATAAAGGCCTGGTTTCACAGACAGGGCTTAGATTAAGCCAGGATTAGGCCTTAGTTTAATTAGTTCTTTTATAAATATACCTTAGAAAAAAACATTACTGGTGTGCATCATGAGACAAAACAAGATATATCAGTGCAAGCTGCTTCCAGTTAAAACAGTTTAAACATGCATTTTAGTTTGGGAGTAGGCTTAAGCCTTGTCTGTGAAACCAGGGGAAAGAGTGCTTGTAGACACATGAATTAGTGTGCACATGTCTGTTTCATTGAACCTACCTGGTCTTTTCCTTTGGGATAGAGAGAGGTGAGCTCTTTGGAAGTTCTCTGTGGCATCCTGGACCCTCTGATGGCGCTGCTGTAGAATATTCTCCCTCAATCTCTGCTCCTGAACATCCCACTGTTTCCTTCTCTCCTCTAGAGCCCTGGAGAGAGTGTGAGACAAACAGTCAGACAATAAGAAAATATATGCGGTTTTCCTGATGTCTGACAGTTAGACAATGCTTTGCACACACAGTGTCCTCTTTAAGACATTATTAATTTGTTTTAAGAGGAATGGATGAGAACTTTGGCAACTGCGTGCAGCATATCCAATGTACCACTTGACTTAAAATGGAAATGAGACTTTAATCTAATTGAAAATATCAGCTCATTGTACAAGCTGTCGTTATCTCAGACGTTTACTTTCCAGGGTCAACAGAAACCTGAGCCTTCTCTAACAGATGCATTTCAGCTAAATTAATTTGTTAATGGCACAGAAACCAGTGAATGCGGAAGCACTGAGCTGCAGTCTGTCAGAACTGCAGCTAAAATTATGCAGAATCATTTAATCAACCTGAACTTACATAAAAAGGTCAAATTATTTTATTTTAAAAAATATTTAAAAATAATATTTCAAGAGACTTATTGACCTTGACACACAGTCATGAGGGTCTGCAGGAGTCCTATCTATGATGTAACAATAATAAAAAAGAACTTATAATAAAAGATTATGCCAAACTACTTAATAAGGTTTTATTTCATTCTTTTCATGAGGGATTTTTTCATCATTATGATATCAGGACAGTTGTATAACCCTGATATTTTTAACTTTAAAATATCAAAATTAATTTTAATACAAAAATTTTAGTATATACAAGTCACTGAATGCATTAACTTTTATTTCTCCATATAGTGGACTTCACTGGGGTTCAACGGGTTGAAGGTCCAAATGTCAGTTTCAGTGCAGCTTCAAAGGGCTCTACATGATCCCAGACGAGGAATAAGGTCTTATCTAGCGAAACGATTGATCATTTTCTAAAAAAACAAAAACAAAAAAAAAAAAAACTTTTAACAACAAATGCTCGTCTTGCACTGCTCTGCGATGCACCACGCATTACGTAATCATGTTGAAAAGGTCACGTGTGACATTGGCGGAAGTACCGATCCAGTGTTTACAAAGCTTAACGTGCAAAGACTAAGTCAAACACCCTTTACAAAAAGGTAAAACAGCGATGTCGGACAATTTTGAAGTTGGAGAAGGAGTTTTTCGCCTACCGCGGTACTTCCGCCTACGTCACACGTGACCTTTCCAACGTGATTACGTAATGTGTGGAGCATCGCAGAGCAGTGCAAGACGAGCATTTGTGGTTAAAAAGTATATAGATTTGTTTTTGGTTTTTTAGAAAATGGCCAATCGTTTCACTAGATAAGACTCTTATTCCTCGTCTGGGATCATGTAGAGCTCTCTGAAGCTGCACTGAAACTGACATTTGGACCTTCAACCCGTTGAACCCCAGTGAAGTCCACTATATGGAGAAAAATCCTGGAATGTTTTCCTCAAAAAACATAATTTCTTTTTGAATGAAGAAAGAAGGACATAAACATCTTGGATGACATGGGGGTGAGTAAATTATCAGAAAATTTTATTTCTGAAGTGAACTAATCCTTTAAATTTTGATGTTAAATAGACTGTTTTTTTTTATATAGAATTGTTCTGTAGTCTGCAGAATTTAATCCAATTACATTAGAAGTAACTGTAATTAAATTACAGAGAAATTAAGAGTAATCCCTTACATTACTTTTCAGGGAAAATTAATTACTTAGTAATGCATTACAACCAACACTGCTCTTGAAATTCTTTAATATACTCAATATCTTTCAGGAAATATTTAATCACAAGAGAAATAGCTCGGGATCTGTGTTAGTGAATGCACTCATCTACCTCACCATCACTGCCTTCTATAAAGTAACATTACTTTGCTCTTAGAGCTTCTATTTCAAGCTGGTAAATCCTGGCTGACAAATAAAGGATTGTATAACAGTATCTGTGCCCTGTAGGGTAGCTTCACTTTCAACGTGCACACGGATTGACCAGGTCAAACACCCAGACTGAGTCATTAACAGCATGGAGACAGTTCTTAGTATATCTGACACTCACTGTCAACACCAAATTCAGCAGCTGTGAATTGCTTCTGATCCCTGGAACACTTACCCGGCAGTCTTTTAGCATAGTTGCCTCCTTGGTGAATATGCTGATGCTATTTTTTTTTCTTGTTATTGCCACCTCATCTAATAACAAATGCCCAGAGACCAACAGGCTAGAGCTGTGCAGTTTGATATCCATGTTGCAATGTTTCAGGAAATAAATGGGCAGTTGACATACTTATAAATTTATCATTTGGATGGACAGCAAAGAATGCAGATGTCTTCCATAGACATAAAATTATCAATTCAATTTGTGTTAATGGCTATAAATGTACATATTTCCCTAAACTGTAAAAAAAAAAAAAAAAGAAGCTTTTTACTGCATATAGGTTAAATTCAACTGCATAATCAGGACTTCAACAGAAAGTAAATAAAATGTTTTCATATTAATTACATCTGTAATGGTTATGTGAAATTACTTCCATGTTTATTATTCAGTCGTGCAGCGTGTGATGCCTCCACATAATAAAAAAGAGAGTTTTTAATAATAATAATTAATAAGCTGCAGTACATCACAGCTTTACTTAGGCTATTTGTGTGAATGTTAGCATATAGGAGTCTGACAATTGCAAACAAAAAGCTTAAAGGGATAGTTCATTCAAACATTATCCCATAATTTACTCACCCTCAAGCCATCCTAGGTGTATATGACTTTCTTCTTTCAGAAGAACACAATGGGAGATATATTTAAAAATATCCTTAGTCCTCCAAGGTTTATAATGGTTGTGAATGGGGGGCCGCATTTTGAAGACAAAAATAATGCATCCATCCATAAAAAAGTAATGCATATGACTCCAGGGGGTTAATAAAGGCCTTCTGAAGTGAAAATATCCATATTTAAAACTTTATAAATTCCAGTGAACGACCATACGCAGAATGCGCAAGTCGACTTGTGCCAAATGAGTAATCCTCTGACGCGATGTATGACGCAGGGTGTATTGTATTGTAAGCTAAGCTTAGACGCCTCTCGTGGTTCAAACAAATAGGGCTGTGCAACAAACTCAAGCTCCTTTTCTTTTATATATCGAAATCCTCCAACACTTCTCTTTAAAAAATTTTGTTTTAGACTTATAATCTGTGACCGGTTAATTTTTTCGCTCTATCCTCTGTGCCACTCTTCCAAATCGACTTGCGCATTCTGCACGGTCGTCCGCCGGAAGCTAGTTATTTGAATTTATAATGGAAATATGGATTTTTTCTTACAAAAATGCATCACTTCACTTTAGAAGACCTTTATTAACCTCGGAGGACTAAGGATATTTTTTAAATATATCTCTGATTGTGTTAGTCTGAAAGAAGATAGTCATATACACATAGGATGGCTTGAGGGTGAGTAAATCATGAGATAATTTTCATTTTTGGGTGAACTAACCCCTTCAATACCTTAAATGTTCTGACCTGGTTGTGACATGTAAATATCCGGTAGCACTTTATTTCGATGATCCACTTTAGACATTTTACAAAGTAACTTTGCAACTACATGTCAACTAACTCTCATTATTACAGTATTAGCAGACCGTCTGCTTAATATCTACTAACACTTTATTTTGATGCTCCCAACAGACATTCTTCTGACTATGATTAGGCTACCTACCTTCGCAACTACATGTCAACTTATTCTACTAACCCGAACCCTAACACCTAACCCTAACAGTCTACTAATACCCTAATGAGAGTTAGCTGACATGTAGTTGCAAAGTTACTTATAGTTAGTAGAATGTCTAATGGACCATTAAAATAAAGTGTAACCAAATATCCATCTGAAACTGTTTTAATCACATTTTTAGATACCATATTTATGCGTTTAAAGATTAATTTGGCAGAACATTTGAAATGAAATCATAAAATCAAAAATTTGATTAAAAGAAAACAAAATGTTACAGCATCTAAAAGCATACTTCCCCTTATAGACATGAAGATCTGGATGCTGAAAAACATACACAGTAAGTCAAAGTGAAATCTGATTAATTTTTGACACACTTACTTTCGTCTGCGATTTGTTTCCAGGGAAAGCTTGCGAGCCCGAGCTCGACAGTACCTCTGTTCTTGTACCAGCACCTCTCTTTCATTTTCAGGCTCTCCATGTAAACATGATCTAATGTTCCTAATGTGATGCAAAGTCAAGGAAGGTATAATTATAGAATAAAACATCATCTGATGATACAGCACATAACAATGACAAAAGAAAACACAAACATATAACTAATATCTAGACATAGATGACATACTAGAATGCTTATTAACACTATTAATAAATATATGAAAGCAAAAAATCCGGATACTTGCCAATTGGTCAGCCATGGTGTCTACATGCACGATTAATATGAGATAACTATGAGAACAACCACCTTACATTTACGCTGGTAATTCAGACAACATAAAGGATACGAGTAGTAAAGTGTGTCCTCCAGGACTGGCATCCCGAATATCAGGATGACAAGCTGATGACAGGTCTCAACACACCACAGTTCTCATCCATACAACAAAAGCTGCATCCTATTGATGTCGAAATGACCGCGCAATAGCATAGCTGGCAAAACTAGAATTGATCTGCTTTGGTAAAATATTGGTGCTCTGAAGAATGATAGTAATAAGATGAAGACTGGCCAGCCAGTGCGACAGCGCAAATTAACTGACTTTATAACTTCCTGTAGTTTGATACTTGATTCATCTAGACCCAGCCAGAATACATACTATCTTGACATTGTTTTAAAGCAGGCAGAGGTAAGACTTTATCGTCGTTCGCTACCACTGAAACAGTAACGCCATGTCGGTAACCATCGACGCGCTTCCTTGACAACTGACACAAACTCGCGGTGGAGGCGTGGTCACGTGTATCACAAGCGACTGATCTCCAAGTGGACGAACTACACTGCTGCCACCTGCTGGATGCGAATATCCAATAGGTTTCGTCGGTAAGTGTCAGATTTTGCATGCAAAGGCAACATGAAGGGAAGTTCGAATCATTTACGTGAATCGGTTCTCTCAAACAGTTCGTTTAAAAGAACCGGTTAAATATTGTGATTCTTTGCAATTACGTCATCGCGTGGTCCTTAGTATTCCTGCGTGGCATGATAAAACTATGTACTACTAAGCACATTATAATGTTTATTAGCTATAGTTTTTGTTTTTGTATTAATAATCGTTGAAATGATGCCATTCAAAAGAACGATTCGTTCACGTTTTATTAAAGGGATAGTACACACAAAAATGAAAATTATTTTGTCATCATTTACTCACCCTCAAGTTGTTCCAAACCTGTATGAATTGCTGAACACAAAAGAAGATATTTTGAAGAATGTTGGTAACCCAACAGTTGTTGAGTCCCATTGACGTCCATAGTATTTTTTTCCCATACTATGGAAGTCAATGGGGTCCATCAGCTGTTTGGTTACCAATATTCTTCAAAATATCTTATTTTCTGTTCAGCAGAAGAAAAAAAAAATTCATATACAGGTTTGGAACAACTTGAGGGTAAGTAAATGATGACAGAATTGTCATTTTTGGGTGAACTATGCCTTTAAGTTTTCCACCCGTTTACCCACAGTGTCAGTTCAAACTCGTTCTTCTGTAGGCCTAATTGAAGATTTTTCTCACATTAACTGCTTTAAGTCACTTAAGTGAAGTTGTGAATCGCGGGTCCACATCCTGCCTGTCACAGCTCCACAGAGTGTGAATTGAAGTGCTGGGTTGAGATGTTAGGCTGCAAATGTAAGCAGCTGACAAGCCATGTCGACCTGTTCAGGTATGGTTCTTCCAGCATGACACAACCACGGCCTCTCTAGCTGTCAAGGATCCACACACAACTAAGAGACGGTGCACTCATATTTTTATGAAGGGGAGAGAGTGCAACGCACAATATGGCGGAATAAGTCCAGCCTTCTAAATAAGAGCCAATCGCCGATTGGTAAAGTCATCCGTGCTGCAGCCGACAGAAGCTCCGGTTCCTATAGAAACAGTTAGATGCACGTTTCCTATAGAGACGCACACGTAGGAGTGCACATGCGCATTAGCTTGATCCAGCCTAAAAAAATGCTGGTTTTTGTCATGATGCGAGCATTTAGAAACAAAATTTATGGGACAGTTGTTGTCAGATTTCATTGGTGATTTCAAATATGAAATTTAATCGAAAGTTTGGTGAACAGCTTTGGAGAATATGATCCCTATTCAAAGAGATAGGAGCTGCACTTGCATGCCCGAGAGGTGTTTCAAAGATGGCTGCCGAGTGATATGACTTGTCTTAAAGGGTCTGTGGTTATAGTCTGTCATTAGATTATGACACATACTTACAAGCCTATCTTCAAATAAAGTATGGATACATTTTGAATGGCTGCAAAGAGTAAAACAAAGTTCCTCTGTAATATTTGATCTTACACTAGTGATCTTTTATCAGCCATATGCTTTGTTGCCACAGTTAAGCTGGTGTTTACAAGGGATCTGAAATGAATTAATATGACTTACACTGGCTCCCAGGTTCTTGTAGCTTCTATTTCCCTCTTGAACCCCTGTTTGTACTAAGCAAATAATAAACCCAGGCTAAGCATGTGGAGGACAAATGTAATCCAGATCTCTGTAATCCAGTTACTGTGAGACATCCTCTCTGATCCGGATTTACAGTCACAATGAAACACTGAGGGTGTGAAATGTATGCTGCCACAGAAGTGCTCTTCCACACCGCATAGGGATTAAAGCTGTTTATACAATCCTGATATTAACACACATTAACGCATTACAAACCTGGCAAAAACCCCAAGATATTGGCCCTCTTTCATCTTAAGGGACTGAACTGAGTCTGAAACTGAAGTAATGCTGTGTCATTTCCTCCAGCAGGAGACGTTAATGCACCATTAATGCCACTTAACTGATGGCTGCGTACCCGTTTCTGCTCTAGAGGGCGCTGTTGTCCCTTTTTTGTTCTAAAATCGTGGGTGGGTAAATGTGTGTGTATGTGTGGGAAAGAGAGTCTGTCTGGAGAGATGGGGGTCAGATATATTTTGCTAGTACAATTGTGTCGAACTGTCATCTGAGGAGGAAAGTGCTTCAGTAGTCTGACAGTGAAAGCCAGCTTTCCTCCCTTTTATTGTGGCCCTCAGGGTAACATGAGTGATCATTTCTCCCAGACGGGTGGCTGATATGTCACAAAAAGTGTCTCACAAACTGCATCGTCTAGGATTGATTGGCCCTCTCTTTGTTCAGTTAAGCACGACATAACCAGATTTCAACTGGACTGTGTTTATAAAGGATGAATTTCTCCAGCGCTTTAAGTAGAAAAATAAAGGTGATGTTGTGCCGAATTTTGACCCCCTGCCAGATTATTACCAATAATTGCAATAATCTGGCAGGGGGTCGAAATTCAGCACAACACCAGTACTCCCAATGCTCGGTTTAAAACGCACAGAATTTCTCCCCATTTTATAATCTGGAAGTAAATAGTGGAGACTGGGGCTAGTTGTCACACTTTTCCCTTTATTTTTGAAAGTCAATTTCTGTAGAAGTCTTAGCTACAACAAAGCTATTGAACATTTCAACCTTTAATATCCAGGAAGAAAAGAAAAAAGATACAGCTAAACACATGTTGACCTTTAATGACAACATACCCTCAATATGGGGCATTTTGTTAGACTATATGAGGCAAGTTGTCACAATGGGAGACTTTTCAGCAAAATTGAAATAGTAAAACAATAATGGGCACAAAATTAGCAAATTAATTGTTTTTACAACGAGCCCCAGTCTCTAGAGTCTGGTTATTGAACAAAATAGACACATACAGTAAGTTAAAGTCAGCATGAAAAGGAAGCTGCAATAGTCTTTTCTTCTCTATTGTGATGTATATCCGAGTAAAATGGCATCTAGAACGAGAAATAATGTAGGGCGGTACTTTATTTTTTTCTATGGGGAATTGATTGGATGGTTGTGGTTTGCTATTGGTGGATTTAATTTGAGTGACAGGTTGTCTTGCCTTCACAGCGAAAAACTTCAAATTATGATGGCACTTGAATTAAAAAATAATGTGCATGGATAAATAATTTATAATAAATACTGCAATATTCCATTAAAAAATAATAACTGGCCATTTTGATTTCATGGTAACTTTAATATTGGTGCAGTTTACAAAATGTAAAGTCATCATCACTCATTAAAAGGGATCGTTCACCCAACTTCTGTCCGTATTTACTTACCGTCATACTGTTCCAAACCTGAATTACTTAATTTCTTCTGTGGAACACAAAAGAAAGTATTTTGAAAAATGTTTCTTGTCTATATAATAAAAAACATTGGACCCCATCAACTTTCATTGTGCACACAAAATTTTTAAAAATTCAACATACCTGTGTAAGTCACACAGCTTTGGAATGACATGAGAAAATGATAACATAACTTTAACTTTTGGGTGAACTATCCCTTTAAATCAATAGTAGTCTCTAAGGAATGATCATTATGACATTTCATGCAAAGCTCCATACAGAAATTCTTTTCCCGTCTTCAGAATGAACATTTCCTCTTATAGGTTTGTTATTTAAAGTCTAATCTGATTGTGAGACAATACCATTACAAAACCTCATCTTTTAATTAGCCAATTACAGAAATGCTTTAGGTGAATAACTGCATGGTTGGTACACACTGTTTCACTGAAAGCAGAGTTGCCTTCTGGGCTTCAGCATATGATAATCTGATGAGGTGAAATAATGAGTCTCCTAGTGAAATTTCACTCAATGATATTGGTCAAAGCTTCAAAACTTCACATTGCCGTGAGGAAAACTTTCTGCATTTTGTACAGAGAGTAATGGTCTTATCTTTGAAAGCCTTCATTTATTAGCATTACAAAGTCACCAACTGAAGAAGCCTGGAGAGACAGAATAATTAATGTAGAACCTGAAGGCCACACTCATCAGTACTTTATTAGGTACACCTTGTACCTAGTACCTCCTTTTGCCTTCAGAACTGCCTTAATTCTTCATTGAATAGATTCAGCAAGGTTCTGGAAACATTCCTAAGAGATTTTGGTCAATATTGTCAAGATAACATCACACAGTTGCTGCAGATTTGTCAGCTGCACATCCATGATGCAAATCTCCCATTCCACCACATCCCAAAGGTGCTCTACTGGATTGAGATCTGGTGACTGTGGAGGCCATTTGAGTCTAGTGACATCACTAACCCTAACATTTACATAAACCATGCCACTGAGAACACACACCAAAGGGGGTGAGGCCATGTTGGGCTGCTTTAGAGAAAAGGAAGAGTTGTTGTAGTAGAGTGTTGTTACCATTTTACTCTGGACTGCTTCACAAACGAGGGTCAATTCAACGCTGGATTTGCACAAAAGATTAACATGACGGCACATGCTAGTCGATGAGTTGAATCAACTCCACACCACATAAATTTATCCACTAACCATACAGAAGTGTCCAGTTTCATTCTAAAAGTTGATCTTCTTCCTGAGTCTCTCCATCAGTGTCGACTCTGGTTTGAACAATGTAAAGCTGAAGACCGTTACTGACAATCGTCATTTTGGCTGCGTGAGATTCTCCAGCTTTGTTGTTGTTGAGCAACCAAAACGTGAGCTGTTAAAGCTCCGCCCTCTTCTGGAAAAGGGGCCGGGAGCAGCAGCTCATTTGCATTTAAAGGGACACACACAAAAACAGTGTGTTTTTGCTCATACCCAAATAGGGGCAAATTTGACAAGCTATAATAAATGATCTGTGGGGTATTTTAAGCTGAAACTTTACAGACACATTCTGGGGACACCAGAGACTTATATTACATCTTATAAAAGGGGTATTGTAGATCCCCTTTAAGTTGCTTCCATGTGATTGGCTGATTAGATATTTGCATCAACGAGCAGTTGAATAGGTAATAAAGTGGCTGGTGAGTGTATACCTGCCTACTTGCAGTTGCCTCACAGATATGTCCAGATTCTAGTTTATTTTGTGAATTTGAGGAATGAGGTAAATGCACAGGGGTTATAAGGTTTGTAAGGATCTGTATGACTAGTCGCTCTGAATCACACCTACCAGTTATTTTTGTAAAGCCAGCAGAGTCACTTTTTATGGGCAAGGTAAAAGGTAATATTGACTGTATCATTCTTTCATGACACTGTATATAAGCTGATTCACTCCACTCCAACAAAAAACAACTGGACCAACAAAACCCCACAACAGTTAGAATTAGTTGGTTTCATTGTAGTTTTATGCTGTTAAAAGTGTGATTGAGAACTGAAATCACCTACCTCAAAATGTATTTCTGCACTTTTTAGCTATTATCATTTTCTTCATTTTCTGTGCTGGTTTGAAAAACACTTTAGAGCTTCAGTAATATGAATGACAAATGCTGTCTCTCTGTTTCTCTTAAACGCTCAATTTTAGTCAATCAGTCAGTCGGGCGTCTTTGTCTGCTGGATGTTGATCTCTCCTATGGCAACTGTGTGTTTCACAATATGCCACAACAGACTCTTCATTTCATGCCTGTATCCTTCAAATAGCTCCTGCTCTCAGCTTTTTACCACTATAATCATTTCTGTGGCCAAATACAGTAATTGTACGAAAAACCTCTTAGGTGTGCTAATGCATCATCTGGCTGTATTGTGCATTTCACAATCTTAGGCCATTGCCATTGCTTGTTGTTTATACAGCCAATTATTATTATTTTTTTTTACCTGTTAAATGTAAAACATGTTCCATCAACCCATAAATATACAGTAGAATTAGATCAGCAGATTTGTCCACAGAGGCAATTTGCCTCCATGCCGTGCATTCAAATTGTTTATCCTGCTTATAGCGTAGTCATTTGCCAGCATTGACAAGTAAAAGCTGTCATCGATGTTTGCAGTGCTAAATTTGACTGGAAGGTTAAAATGACGGTTAGATAATCACTAATTAGATCTAGCATTCTGACAGCTTTATATCAGACACAGAGATCAAGTAGTGCGGTAAGGTTACATTTATTTTTATTGAATTATGACACTTATTTGAATTAGCCTATATATCGAGATAGAGAGAGATAGAGAGTGCGTGTGAATTACCTGCGTCTGTGCAGTGTCTCTCTACTAGCAATAAAGCTGTGAGTTTAATTACCTCAAAAACAATAAAGTTACAACCTCCTTGCTAAATAATATAATATAGCGATTCAGTAGCAAAATTAATTTATTAATCAAAATCACAGGGTATCTTTGACAAGTTTCTGTGCTTCTGTTTCTATGTGTTTCAGCGCGATCTCCAATCTGTGCTTCAATGAAAGCAGCGCATTTATATAATGGTGATTAAACTGACTTAAACCAAAGACTGTATATATGGAAAGACGGTGCACTCGTATTATTATTATGAATGGGAGAAAGTTCAACGCACAATATGGTGGAATAAGTCCCACCTTCTAAATAAGAGCCAATCGGCGATTGGTAAAGTCACGCATCACTACAGTGGCTGTTAGAAGCTCTGGTTCCTATAGAAACAGTTAGACGTGCGTTTCCTATAGAGACGCGCACTTAGGACTGTGCATATGCATTAGCTTGATCCAGCCTAAAAAATGCTGTTTTTTTGTCATGATTCGAGCGTTTAGAAACAAAATTTATGAGACAGTCGTTGTCAGATTTCATTGGTGATTTCAAATATGAAATTTAATCGAAAGCTTGGTTAACAGCTTTGGAGAATTTGATGTTTCCCCAATTTAAAGAGATAGGATCTGCACTTGCATGCCTGAGAGGCATTTCAAAGATGGCCGCCGTGAGAAATTCCATCACTTAAAGGGACTTTGCTTAAACTACCTGTGTTTTATTGCACACATTCTAGCTTCCAGCCAATCAGAATCGAGTATTCAGACAGACCATATTATAAATAACTTTTATACCTTGATAACTCCTGCTGTGTAGCTGATGATATGGTGATCATCTTCTGCAATGATGCTGGAAATATTATAAGAAAAAACAATAGCCTTGTACAATCTGTCACCAATTCAGTTGTTGAAAAGCTTCCCCTATCTATTATAAGGCTCTTCACAACTGTGGTATAAGGTATACTGCAGATATTTTTCTATAAGCTCCATTCTTACATTGACATTTTGTACTTATAAGTAAACAATTATGTCATTAGCTGCTTGTCTTTAGATGTGTTTCCTTCTATCCTTACGACTCATGGATGGATATCATTTCGATGGCCAAAGAGGGTCTGTGTGGATACTCTGTTTGTAAAAGATGCCGGATTACAGTGTTTATACTGATGGGTTACTATGGTTAACACTAAAAAGAGCATCAGTTTCTTGACCGAGGTTGGACGTGTGAGCATAAAACACATTTCTCCCTGACAACAACTGGCCTTTTTGAAGAAATATTGCATGGAGCTTTTACTGTTCACTAGGCAGACATTCTCCCAGCAGACTAATTGCAATAACTGGAATCTGCTGTATGGGTTATTCAGACTGAATCAATCCTGAGAGAGTTAAAAATAAAATTTTTGTCCTTTTAAACATTTTCTTTCTGTTTCGATGGGACTCGATGGATCTTATGGAAATAATACTGCCATAGTAACATTATAACACATGATCCACAACAAAGACCCTTAATTTTTATTACATACAATGAATGACACCGGTTTACAGAGCTAATTGCCACCATGTTTATCTTTGCAGGCCATTCGTTCTTTCAGTGGCATTTTCTGTTGCTGTTGTTGCCACTGCAGCACTGAACTCAGTGATGTTGTGCAATTGGATTATTTACACTCATATACCCCAACACAAACTGTGACTCCATAATTGTTCATATCATAGCTAATTCCAAAAGAAAAGACACTCTCTTTGTACCAGTGCAGGTGCCAGCAACCTTTTTGACATGAAGTGCCATCCCATCATTTACACAGTGTTATTTGGAGAACAAAAAGCAACAAAAAAGAGACCGAAGTGCTTTAGCGCTTCCCTGAGTGCTGCGGCGCTACCCAACTGAACCGAACAGCATGACCCACAGGTCACCGGATCCATTAACTTGCACAACCCATTGCAGCACAGATCAGTTTTTTGTCAGATTTATGGTTTTGGTGGCTTAAAGTGAGGAATATTCCACATATTTGTTGCCACATGGAGAAAAAGCATCAGATACATATTCCAACATCTTCATTAGTGGATTTAGACTTTGATCATCTGCTGGTCAAAGCTGTGTAAATGCAACAAGAACAGCAAAAACATGTTGTACACACTTTGAAACCACAGCGCATGAGCTTAACAGACCGTTATCATTCGTTGGTGTGGATGCAAATGTAGTTATCATTATAGTTATCTTTATAGTTATTGTTCTTGGTGTGAACGGGCCTTAAAGGGTTAGTTCACCCAAAAATGAAAATTCTGTCATTAATTACTCACCCTCATGTCGTTCTACACCCATAAGACCTTCGTTCATCTTGAGAACACAAATTAAGATATTTTTGATAAAATCCGATGGCTCAGTGAGGCCTCCATTGACAGCAAGACAATTTACACTTTCAATGCCCAGAAAGCTACTAAAGACATATTTAAAACAGTTCATGTGACTATAATGGTTCAACCTTAATGTTATGAAGTGATGAGAATACTTTTTATGTGCCAAAAAACAAAATAACGACTTTATTCAACAATGTCTAGTGATGGGCGATTTCAGAACACTGCTTCATGAAGCTTTGAAGCTTTACGAATCTTTTGTTTCGAATCGGTGGTTCGGAGCGTGTATCAAACTGCCAAAGTCACGTCCCCCAGTGGTGAATCATTGAAATTTTGAAACACTTTGACGTAATGAAGCCTCGTTTACTTAAAACATGTGACTTTGGCAGTTTGATACATGCTCCGAACTACTGATTCGAAACAAAAGATTCGTAAAGTTTCAAAGCTTCATGAAGCAGTGTTTTGAAATCGCCCATCACTAGATATTGTTGAATAAAGTCGTTATTTTGTTTTTTTGGTGCACAAAAAGTATTCAATCACTTCATAACATTAAGGTTGAACCACTGTAGTCACACGAACTGTTTTAAATATGTCTTTAGTAGCTTTCTGGGCACTGAAAGTGTTAATTATCTTGCTGCCAATGCAGGCCTCACTGAGCCATCGGATTTTATCAAAAATATCTTAATTTGTGTTCAGAAGATGAACGAAGGTCTTACGGGTGTGGAAAGATACGAGGGTGAGTAATTAATGACAGAATTTTCATTTTTGGGTGAATTAACCCTTTAAGTCCATGCAGATGATCTAGAACGCAGTCTTCAACCAGTCAAAGAGAACCCATGTCACACCCCTCCTGATTTCACTCCACATTTTAAAAGGCTTTAATGCTGGTTTGACCCCAAACTTTTGAACATTATTGTATATATTCAATTATATCTCACTTTTCCCCTCTTGTGTCAATGTTTATCCCTTTTGTGTATGCCAAAGCTGCCACTCGTTTCTAAGTTTTCCGACCCCTGTGCTAGCGTTAGCTGTTCCCGTGTGTTTTATGGAAGTGGAAGACTGGGTGATATCTGTGATATATCACTAGTCCTGTGTAATCAGCACACTGTGTCTGAGGTGTGTTTGAGGCTGAGTGGTGTGAAGCTGCCCGTGCTGATTCTCGTCTGTGCTCATGTTCAGCCTTGCTGCTCTTCTCAGCATCTTCTGACTGTAACACTCTGACATAAGAAGCGAAATCAGAGAGGGCGAAGTGACCTTATTGCGCTCAATGAGGGGAAACATGTGTGGCGGTGACTAATGGCCCATATCTGGGTGGGAACGAGCATGTGCATGAGTTTAACAACGTATGACTGAAAACAAATTATAACTCTGGGAAGGAATAGACCCCTTCACTGATTATAGCAATGCCTGACCATTCATAAAAGAGCCGCGCGGACAGTGACTAATAGCGGGGGACCACAGTAAACAGGTAATATTTGTAAAGAAATGTGTACCATAAAATATCATCTATTGTGTAAGATCTACATGCTTGTGTTTTTCCTGCTTTCTATATCCTGAGTTAACCTCCTCAAGTCAGATTTAGTCGTCGCAGTGTTTGTTTTGTTTCCATGGCAACAGGAGCTGACAAGTTCACTATTGTGTGCAACTGTTGTGCAGTGAACCATACAAGGACAACACTTTCTGTTGTTTAAAATGCTGGGTATGTAACTTCAGATATTTTATTTTAATACTAATTATCTTTACCTCCAGGATCACATTATGTTCAGTTCAGTTTCTCTATTGAATGAATAAAACATTCTGTGCTGTAGTGGTAAATTAATACTTAGCTATTGTAAAAGGGGGACCAATTGGTGAAACAACAGTTGTTAATCAGCCACATGCCAAGATGAAATTTTAATACGGACAGAAACAATATTTATGCCGTTCTTCCTAAGAGCAAATAATCATGAATGCATTCAGCATTAAGGCTCTTGACTCAAATATTAAAACAGTCTTTCAGTAGATGACACCCGGCGCGAACACAACACTAGCATCTCAAGCTGATTTCTAAAGATGCAAAACACATCCAGTTAATTTTTTAAAAGTCTATTGCTTTATTACATCACATGTTACAGAACAGCTTTGATCAATTCAAAGTGTTTCCCATTAGAGGTCTACTAATTATGCTTTTCTTTAGTCTGTACCAATAACAGCTGGAACTGTGGAATAGCTATTTGGAAAAATTATTATTATTTATTTATTTATTTATTTTTTTTACATTGTTGGCTGAGGATTCTAAAATATGAGTGATTTCTAGAGATGAAATACTGACTCCATTGGGGTTTGTTATTACTAGACTACACTCAGTGCAGATCAATGTTGCTATTGTTAACTAAAACTGTTAAAAATTGTTTTTGTGAATTGAAATAAAGCTGACATAAAGCAAAAAAAAAAAAAAAAAAAAAAAAAAATATATATATATATATATATATATATATATATATATATTAGATGGAGAACATAAAGTTAAAAAACTTAAATATTTGAAATGTTGCACAACAAAAGGCTAGTAGGGACTACAACGAGCTTCTTCCCGGGTTGGTGACATCACTAACCCTAAAATTTACATAAACCCTGCCCCCAAGAACACACAACAAAGGGGGTGAGGCCATGTTGGGCTGCTTTAGAGAAGAGGAAGAGTTGTTGTAGTAGAATGTTGTTATCATGCCGTCATTTTACACCGGACTGCTTCACAAACGAGGGTCAATTCAACACTGGATTTGCACAAAAGATTAACATGACGGCACATGCTAGTCAATGAGTTGAATCAACTCCACAGCAACTACATAAATTTATCCACTAACCATTCAGAAACGTCCACTTGTAACTTCGTGAGTCTCTCCATCAGTGTCCGACTCCGGTTTGAACAATGTAAGGTTGAACACTGTTACTGACAATTACTTATTTTGGCTGCGTGAGATTCTCCAGCTTTGTTGTTGTTGAGCAACCGAAGCGCGAGCTGTTAAAGCTCCGCCCTCTTCTCGAAAGGGGGCCGGGAGCAGCAGCTCATTTGCATTTAAAGGGACACACAAAAATGGCGTGTTTTTGCTCATACCCAAATAGGGGCAAATCTGACAAGCTATAATTAATGATCTGTGGGGTATTTTGAGCTGAAACTTCACAGACACATTCTGGGGACACCAGAGACTTATACTACATCTTGTAAAAGGGGCATTATAGGTCCCCCTTTAAAAAATCTTTGAGAACATTCTACCATATGGCAAAAGAAATCACACTCTAAGCTTGCCATTATAATTCAATAATACAAACAGATGACTCTTATAAGTTGATTCCTTTTTTAAATCAGCCAAAAGTCTCATTTAATCATTTTAATGAATCATTCACTGATTAATCAAAAATTGTTACAGTGTTATGTGCACTTAAGCATCTATGGACTACAATATAAAATGAGGTTTGTAAGACTTAAAATCACTATAATTACTGAGTGCTCATATAATAACTCTAGGCCAAATGTAAATGGTATTTTAAATGAATGAAACATGGCTAAATTCAGTGTTTTCATTCAATATACTGATTTTAAAACCTTGAGGCTTATCTGAAATCAGATTCCGCCCCCCCACCTTACTTGTTGTTATCTGCAAAATCCATTATCCTTTGACCTCTGTCTCCTGTATCTGAGCTGCATTCGCCACACTCCTCTTCTCTTTCAAAGTCATGTTAACATCAACAGTACACATCATATCACTTTCATAACTGATTGAGGGGGTCACATTGCCCCAGTGGAGCTGGGATGCTGTACCGCATCTACCTTGATCTAATTATTAGGAGGTTGCAACAGGACCCTTGCTAAGTCTTCATCTCTTATTCCTTTTCATAATGTTCCTTATTCAAAGAGCTTTTCAAATATAGTGTCATCATTCTGTACGTACCCGGTGTAGGAGGGAGATCTCCCTGCAATACTGTATGACATGAAAGAGAAAATGCCCTCTACAATCACAAATCTAGCAGAGCAGGTGTCAGCTTGATATCATCACTCCCTGTATTGGCACTCACCATTAAACCAATCACCCTGGGTGCAGAGAAAAGAGAGAAATATTCAGTCAACTGAATCATTCGAAAAGACTGCACATTTAAAAAAATGCTGGGTTGTTTCAACCCATGGTTGGGTCAAATATGATCAAACCCAACCGTTGGTTTAAATAACAGTATTTTTATGGTACCAACAATCAATCACATTCAGAAATAAACACTAAGACTTTATGGGATACCATAAAAATAACCTGTACTTCTCATTTCCATTAGATTTCACAATGACTGATTTCTCATCTTTTTTTATGTATAGGCTTACAGTGACAGATGCTGGCATGTAAAAAAACACAGGTGTTTGATCCGCATTACCGCATTATCTGATCCAGGGGATATGAATGTTTTTTCCTTAGGCCAATCACATAGCACTGAAAAGACAGCAGTTTCTCCCTGAAGTCGGAAGGCGAGCACTGGGCAAGACTTGTTATGCGGCATAATGCTAATCCATTACATCGAATCATTCTTACGGAGCATGTCCACTAGCGTGGAACGAGCGTTTTCAGTTTATTCCTATAGAAGCTGAGGTACTGACACACTTTCTTGTCAATTTTTTCGAAGTGTCCGCTTTTAGGACTGTGGTAAGCTTTTCTTTGACTTTCTTTTTGGGCTCGCCATCTTCTATAATTACACTCTGACACACTGTATTTCTTGGCTGCTTAATGACAGTTGTTTGATGACTTATTTTACGCGTATTATGCGCTCCCTATTGTTGTGGGTGTATTATTGCCATGTAAAAGTCTAGACCCTGAATATAAGACGACCCCATTTTTCAGATGTATTTCCAAGATAAAAAACAAGGAACAATACAGTAAGAGTAGTGTACAAGTATGTGGTTCCGAATTCATTCAAGAACGAAACATACAACTGTCTTTGTGAGTGAGTCACTGAATCATTCACTCAACCAATTTGCTAAAAAAATGTGGTTTATTTGGGAACTATACACAACTACTGTGTCGCACGTGTAGCCAACTTATCAATTTGTAGCTAGATATTTTGTTGCTGTACTTTTCAGAACCCTTTAGCGACTTTTTTTTAAAAGTGACAAATTTAATGATTTTTTTTTGGTACAAACCTTATAGTTTCCGAGACTCACCAGCACTACCCAATGATAGTAAAGCCTGGGACACACGTTGGACCACTTTTAATAGTCAGCTGACTAAGTTTTCCCATTGTGTTCTGCACCGTTGGCTCTAGTCGGATGCCGTCGGGTTTTTTAGTGAACTAGTCGAAGAGCGAGAATAATACCAAAACAGTGAGCAAACAAGTCAATGCGGTACAGACATAAGGCTGTTCTAATTTTACGTCATGTACCTGAGTGTTCCTGGGCGAATGTTTAATATTAACGTGAGCCGAGTGCAATACAGAAAGTGATCAGCATGCTGGATGACAGTCGACTGTAGTTCTCTCGGTGTGTTCATGTGCAGTTTTTTTGCCCCAACGCAAGGAGACAACACTGTCGGCTTTTATCAGTGCTACTTTTTTGGCATCCGTTTGGTGTGTCCCTACCCTAAAGTCTTGCTTTCCTGCCGCAGGCACACCTCTCTCTGCGTCCGCCCTGTTCATGCAAATACGGCACAGTGATGTCATGAATATGCTGATTAGCACATAGCCCCATCTAGTGAATGTAGTGACTTTTCGACTTGTCTGTTGAAAGTAGTTGGCAACAGTGTGTGTAGCTCAGAAATGCACAATGGTTCATTGTTCTGTGGTTTTGTTTGGAACTATTTTTGTTGGTGGAAAAAAAACAGACTGCCAATATTGTGTCTAAAGTGTAAGTTATTAAATATAGACAAGCATTAAAAAAGACTTAATGAACTCAATAAGTAAACAGACTGTTATCTACAGATACTTTATATCAACAAACTTTCAATATCAAAACATGTCCATGTTGCAAGCAAAGATAAACAGTAATGCAATTATCATTGCGTTGTATAATGTTTGAATAAAAAGGGTTTGAATAAAAGTTTGGGGCAAATGTAGCTAAAGCAGCACATAAAGTGGCTGGTTATTTTGGAGAAGCGGTTTCCATTCCTTTTCCATCTCTTTTGGTTTCTATTTTTTGGCAATAATATTTACTTTTTGGTTTGGTCTACCTTCAGCATCCTTCTGGGTCATATATGATTGATTTTCAGTGTTCAAACAAGATTTTGTGTTATCTTAAAGTACACACTCCCTTTTTATGTTTTCTTATTTGTATTCTTTTGCTATGCCCAAGCTGCAGGTCACGTCATACTGCAATCGTTTGTTTTGGAATGCACAACAAATGCATTCATATTTAGTCTAGAGAAGGATTGATCAGAAATATATTTGTATATTTGAACGCACACATATAGTATTTCAATCAAGATAAAGACATTTCTCTTCTTTGATGGTCTAAAATAGTCTCAAAGGGATCCTGACTTCTTGCCATGCATGCATTGCTCCAATCACGAGTGGGTTTATATGGCTATACTGAACTAAGATGGTGGTTTTTCATGTAATCCCTGCTGCTCAAAGTCCTCTCTCTGGAGACTGTACATCTATTGAATCCATTAGTGGCCTCTGCTTTCAACATCAAACCCCAAATCTCTGATTAAACCACTGTACGCCTCAACAGACTTTCATCTCAGTATGCTGCTGACTGACACTGAATGACAGAGCAGGCATGTCTGTCTCCCACAAATATGTCGACATATATCCAGCAATGCATTTCAAGGTAGTCCATGCTAATACTCCAGATTTTTTGCTCGACTAGGTACTTCAACATTACCAGGCTATTTTGACAGTCTTTGCTACATTTTTAATGTACTCTGAAGGGAGTCCACATGCAGTAACTTTTACCATTATGACAATTTTCATCAGAGCGTCATATTGTTCCTCAGCATAGTTGAATCTTCAATATGCCACAATACAAATGCATGCATTTAAAAAAATAAAAAATAAAAAGTTGGTAAAAAATTTAGCAAAATTGACTGAACTTTGCATAATATTAAATCAAGAGACTGAATATATTTTTTAATAAAAACCTTTTTTAAAACCTTTTACTTTATAGATTAACATTTACCTGCAATGGCACCTAAAATAATCTTTTAATAAGATTTAAACAAGAAACATACTGAACTGTTGTACAAAGTAGACTTTCCTTTAAAGGGGACCTATTATGCAAAATTCACTTTTGCATGCTGTTTGGATATAAATGTGTGTTGGCAGTGTCTGTACACAACCACCCTATAGTGATAAAAATCCACCCACTCCTTTTTTTTAATCCCCATAAATCATAAGCAGTGTCTCAGAACAAGGTTCCTGGCAGTGTGATGTCACATTAGCCACAGGCCCCGCCCACGAATGTTGACAGACACTGCCGTTTTAACATAGAACCGCCCTGAGCGAGTTCACAGTGAGTTGTACACAGTCCGCCATTGCTGCACTGACAAGAATGTCTCCCAAGTGTTTTAGGTGTTCTGTAGCTGGATGGATTAATCCACTCTCTCCATTTACTACTGAAATCTGAGCCGCTGAAGACGAGGTGGATTAATTTTGTTTTCGAAGAAAATGCTCCCTCAATTCTAACGAAATTTGTTTATATCTGCGCGAATCATTTCACACCGGACTGCTTTGTGAACGAATGTCAATACAAAGGGACAATACAAAACTAAAAATTTGTTACTCAAGGATGAATCAGTACAAACTGTTTGTGATCCAGCTTACAGTCTCCAGAGTGAAACTGGATATGGCAGTAATAAATGTGAGAGCACTTTAGAGTTGATTTACGGATATAAAGTTAACCAGTTTATTAAGCACCACCCGAAAAGGCATAAGGTCTTTATATATTTGTTTACTGTTAGTTGTAACGAGTGTTTCTGTGTACTTCGCTGTGTATGTTGATGATAATGCAAGGGAGAGAGAGAGTTTATGGATAATATTCTAATGCACACTTGCACTGTGTTTTATTAAGCTCTTACAGAGATTTTCTAGAGTAAAAACGGATGCTTCATATTTTGTGTGAAGTACAATAAACGTCATAAAACTCATCTGTAAAGTTTTGGCCATCATTCGGACGGGGTCCGGTACAACAGGCTTGTACTAATATAGTGGATAAAAACAAGAAGACAATATAAGTTATAACCGTAATTAAACTAAACTACACCTGTTCTGTCTCTATGCAGCATATATTCGCAGTTTCTGACATTATAGTGCGTCCTGACTGACTCCTGACACCGGAGAATGAGATCTTGAAGCTCCGCCCTCTTAGGCCGAGTACAGCAGCTCATTTGCATTTAAAGGGCACACACTAAAACGGCACGTTTTTAACTTAGCAATTTTAACATGCTGTAAAAAATGATCTGTGGGGTATTTTGAGCTAAAACTTCACATACACACTCTGGAGACATCAGAGACATCTTACATCTTGTAAAATGGGGCATAATAGGTCCCCTTTAAGACAGATTTCAAACAGTCCAATGATGCTTAGAGCTGAATTTTGTCTTATCTGCGAGGTATTATGACTTTAAATTTAATTTACCAAACAGATTTAGCTGCACACTCTCAACACACAAAACAGTAACAATCAATGTATAATTTTTGAACCCAAACAAATCATCCAGATTAGAAAATGAACTCCAGGCAACACAAAACAGCTCACTAAACAACAACCGTGTAAATAAAACTGGCAAAATTCAACCTTATTAATTATTCATGCCCCTATGCATGCTGGGAACACCAGTACTATAAAGTGAAGTCGATTCTACTTAATTTTAAACTTTTTAATTTTTTCTCAAATCTATGTACATAGTAATACTTTTTTTTTCTACTTTGGAATCAAAAAGATGAGAAATACCAAATACAACATAATATTTACTATGTTAGAGCTTTTCTTTCTACATGCTTATATAATAATGTACTCACTGTAAACCCAAAAAAGTTGGCAAAACTCAAAAAAATGAGGCAATCAGTTACATCACAATTTTTAATGTTAAGAAATTTAAGTAAGTTTAAGAAAGCAGAACTGGCAGATTTTTATTTTGTACTCATACATTTTAATTGTTCTTAAATTGAAACATTTGAGTAAACTAATTCATACATTTAACTTAAAATTATAATCTAATCTCAAAGTAAACATTTTTATTAGTGGAAAATTAGCTAGCTTTAACAAGCTAATTCAAAAAAGCTAACTTGTTAATTTACTAACATGTTAGCAATAGCATGATATAGCACTTGCTGAATGAGTTCAGAAATATAATGCATTAAACATACCTGCTCTCAAACCAAGCCGCACGCACCACTTGTCACAATGATGGTAACGCCCTAAAAACCCACATTAACTCTTCTAAATTAGCATAACAAAACATTAATCACTACTAAATCTCCCACTTAACATAAATCTTGCACAAAAAACAAACAAACAAACAAAAAAATTATATAACACTTAATTTTAGCATTTACTCTCTCTTTTGAGTGCCATGGGCAAAGCATGCTGGGAAATTGAAATCCCAGCCCAGTTTCAGTTAAACTTAAGTTCATCTAAATAAAAAGAAATGAGTTCATAAAACTCAAAACAATGAAACAGTTCAGTTTACTTAAAATATGTCAGTTCTGTGAACTCGAAAGAAAAAGAAAGTGCTAAATACTCATAAAAGTTCATTTGACTGAACTAATTAGTTTAATTTAAGTTTGTCCTACTCAAACCAATTAATTATTTTGAACATTAGGGTTTACAATTCATAGGTAAACTAACTAGAAAGTGCTAAATCTTTTCTGCTGTATTTACTTTGCAACAAAATATTTTCTTATTGTACAGTAGAGTCCCAATTCCCCAGTATAAAGAAGCAGACACTATATGTAAAAAGCCATTGTCTGTCAGATCAGAACTTGGGTCCAGACTACTAAAAATATCATGACCTCCCATTCAACCGTTTGCAGTCTCCATCTCCTCTCACTGTTGGCTGGTGTGTGGAGGGCGTTCTTGTGCTCTTTGTCTGGCATTGCACCATCCAGGTAGATGCCAAACACAAAAATGCTTTGAGTGTGAAAAAAGCGGTATATAAATGGAAGGAATTATTATCATTAATGTGTATGTGCAGATTGTGCTAAACATTTCCCTGAAAAATTGTAAAAACAAAGGCCTGCACTTATCAGACATGCTCTTTTGGAGTGTGAGAGTGTGTATACCTCTTTTTGTTTTGGGACTTCATTAAACATGCCCTTTTTTAGCAGTCCTCACTCTATCGCTCTTCTTTCCTTCTGTCTCTTTGTTTCTCGCCAACACTACCCCAATGTGAAGTGCAGTTCTGAAAGCCTGTCATTGTCTCATACGGCACATCTTTAATGGAATCCTGCTGCGGCATCAAAGAATTGCGGCAACCTTCCTTTCCTAAACAATCCCCTTGACAGTGTTGTGAAAGTTCTGTTCTATGTGGAAGGGGGTGGATGGGCATCAGTAAAGCGTGTTTGGCTCATGCTGTTTGTTGGAAAATTGTTATTCCAATAACAAGCTGAGTTTAAACTGTGAATGGTGTAATATCTTGCTTCAGAGTTTGGGAAGTGAAGAAAGGGACAGTTCACCCAAACCCAAAAAATTTCATTTATTTTCATCATGCCATTCCAAACACCTGTGACTCTCCCAAGAGGCCTAAAAAGAAAAAAAGAGAAAAAAAGAACTGTTGTTCTTTTCAATGCAACTATGAATGGGGCTTTCAAAATTTAAAAACACCATTAAAGTATCATAAAAAAGTTAATATAGGGTGACCATCTGTTTGGTATAAGGTCAGACAGTCCAATGGTAAATAATTAATAATAATAATAATAATAACAATAATAAATGCATACTGGCAGTTTTATTTTCATACTTAAAGTGCACTTTAATTTTCCCCAACATTTCATGTTTCCATATTTAATTTTATATAAAACAATCTCTTATCACTAACAGTATCTATGCAGTTTGTAACCGCAGTGTAAATGCATTCATGGCATCTCTGAGTAAACAGTCTGTGTAAATGCATCTAAATGCCACTTCAGATGCAGCTTCTGTGCCACTTCTGCAGTGCAAAGATTGATTTTGTTGATAGCCTACTGATTTCATTTGATTGTAACAGCCCTATAGTGTCTTCTATATAATTATTCCCCTAATTTTTCTATAGTGTTATTATAGTTACATTTATTGAATAAATAAAAGTGGATGCATAAAAGTGGATGTATAATATTCACTGTTATACGGTAGGGGGCGCTATTACACATCGTCTGAAAGAGTACAGAATCTCCTGATCAAAACACATGCAAAAAGAAACAGAAACAAGTGATAAAAGCATTACTTCTGCACATTGTAGTCTTTGAAAAAAATGTGATTGTTCTTTCTTTTGTTACATTGCATGTTCAGATATTCATAAAACAAAATATTGCCATGCTGGCGGGGAAAGAGTTAATAATGCTTGGCAAGCATTATTAACGCTTGGTACTGCATAAATTTTTAATCTCAAATTGCAGGTACAAGAGAGTTCAATTCTTCAAAATCCTATTTTTTTTTTGTATTCATAAAGTCATACAGGTTTGGGGTGATACTGGGTAAATAATCACAAGGATGATTTTAAGGCTTATGAAGTAGCAACTGTACACTGAATACCAATTTAAAAGAATGAGAGAAACAGCTTTTGTGTGCTCTTATTAAAATTCTACTGTCAATCTTTAATATCCATTGATTAAGTGAATTGTTCCTTCTCTCAGATAGTTTACTGAGTGCAATCAATCAGGCCCAGAATGCTCTGAAAATGAGAGCCAAAGAGCATTACCAGAAAAAATACTGTAAGGCATAACAAGTATGTCAAAACATACAATTTCCCCTGTTGCGTTTTCAAACAAATGCTCTAATCAGGAGACCGAATAAAGCCCACCATTTCACCTCTCAAAGTACACTCATGGTCACCATGGAAACCACAACCGGTGTAAAGTCCTTTCAGACTTTATGTTATCATTACTGCCCTTGCCGGTAATCCCACTGATCTGACTGGAGCTGAGCTATTGATTGATGAACCAGAGTTACCCTTAAACTTGGGTATCGGTAAATATAGTTAAACGCCCATGTAAATGCTGTTCACTTTGTGAAGAAAGTGATTTTTACTTTAACCTTACTATTGCGTTGTTTACTACTTGTACCATAATGCCTTATTTAGAATAAATTAGGGATGTTAATCGATCAAAACATCTTTCTATTGAGTTTTACTTGTGGGCTGCACTCAAAACAGAAATACAACACAACTAGAGTAGTCTGATTCACAACAAATTACTCTTATGAACTACTTCTTTTTAGTGAATCAACTACATGATGAGTGTAGTCCAATTCCCAAAACAATTGACTCTGGGACATGATTAATTTGTTTAAAATAATTTTTTATAATTATAATAAAATGCAAATATTTTATTAAATTATAGCCAATATTTATACAGATTGCCATATACTACACACTTCCTGATAGGATACATTTTTTATCGATTTGCGATACAATAAATCTGGGATGATTCTGATATTTTGCAAATGTATCGCTATTCTCTCTCGAATCAATTCTGAGCTTAATTTTTAACAGCAGATGGCGCTACATGCTTTAGAAAGACACGTAACTTTACTCTGCTTGCTTCCAGTTGCTTTACACATGCCTCTTAAACCTAAAATAATCATTCATAAAGTTCGAAAAGGTTAAAGTGAATTACAATGGTGTTCACAGTGGGCTGTGTTTACATTAATCTCGCGTCATAAAAGCATTCTGAGCCGAGGTGCAAGTATATTTAACCACTTACATGACTCAGCCGAACGCATGAGCACTCTTCTTCATGAGCAGTTGAGTGTGCGGTTAAAAACTAGCCTAGAGCGCCATCTGCTGTTAAAAACTAAGCTCAGAATCGATTAGAGAGAGAAAATATCAGGATTGATCCAGATTCGTTGTATCGCAAATCGGGAATCGAAGTATTGTCCCAGCCCTATCAGGGAATGTGTAGTAAATGGCGATCTGTTCAAACTGTCAATACGTTCACATAATCACAGTTCAGAAATAAAATATTAAAGTTCACCCAAAAATTAAAATTCTGTCATTAATTACTCACCCTCATGTCGTTCCACACCCGTAAGACCTTTGTTCATCTTTGGATCACAAATTAAGATATTTTTGATAAAATCCGATGGCTCAGTGAGGCCTGCATTGCCAGCAAGACAATTAACACCTTCAGATGTCCAGAAAGCTACTAAAGACATATTTAAAACAGTTCATGTGACTACAGTGGTTCAACCTTAATGTTATAAAGTGATGAGAATACTTTTTGTGCACCAAAAAATAAAAACAAATAGCAACTTTATTCAACAATATCTAGTGATGGACGATTTCAAAACACTGCTTCATGAATCTTCGAAGCTTTATACATCTTTTGTTTTGAATCAGTAGTTCGGAGCGTGTATCAAACTGCCAAAATCACGTGATTTCAGTAAACGAGGCTTCGTTACGTCATAAGTGTTTCGAAATTTCAATAGTTCACGTGACTTTGGCAGTTTTTATACGCGCTCCGAACCACTGATTCGAAACAAAAGATTCGTAAAGCTTCGAAGCTTCATGAAGCAGTGTTTTGAAATCACCCTTTACGATATATATTGTTGAATAAAGTCGTTATTTTTTTTTTTTTTTTTGGTGCACAAAAAGTATTCTTCATAACATTAAGGTTGAACCACTGAAGTCACATGAACTGTTTTAAATATGTTTTTAGTAACTTTCTTGCGGAAAGGAAATGATCTTGCTGTCAATGAAGGCCTCACTGAGCCATTGGATTTTATCAAAAATATCTTAATTTGTGTTCTGAAGATTAACGAAGGTCTTATGGGTGTAGAACGGCATGAGGGTGAGTAGTTAATGACAGAATTTTCATTTTTGGGTGAACTAACCCTTTAAGGACCATGAACTTCATGAGTTTTTAACTCTAAATAACAAAATCTATATTCTGAAGTGCTGTTCCAATGCATGTGCTCGCCACTTGTGCTCCTTTAAACATGAGAACGATTTTTCTTATTAAAACGGGCCTCCATGTTAGAATTAAGGATTCTGCCTTCTAGCTCTAATTTGTATGTTAATACGTTCACGTGTTTTGTATAATTAATTAAATCTGCTTCCAATCCAGCTCATTAGTTATTACATTTCTGCATTCTGTGATAAGAAACTGCACATTTTCCATCCCCCTAGGGTAGGGGAACAGTATGGTCCAACAGAGTCTGAGATCTTCTTTCAGCTTTGCCTGAGGTAAAGTTTCACATCCCACAGTGTTTTGACCCACAGCATGTTCTTCTCTAAATCCACTTGATAATAATGTTTTACCTGTAGACCCAATGGCACTGCAAGCCTTAACCTCTTAAAACATAAGCACACACATGTCACGGCCTGTCTAACCCACAGACAATAGTGCGAAGTCAGAGAGAAACAGCTTCATCTCTTTAAATATAGTCCTCTACGGACTATGCTTGATTCTGCGAGCTGGCTTCATAAATATTTTGCTTTCCACTTGCTTAGAAAAGGAATTCAGAGAAAAGATGCTTAAGGCCGGTTCAAACTGCATGCTGATGTGTAAAAAGCTCACACAGTGCATTTGTTCAGTGTGACCGACTGACTGTTTGACCTGTCTGTGTGCTCCTGCTGTGGCCGATGCTTTACAATTTTCTGACTTGACATTACATTCAATTCCCCCCTTACAATGGAAGTTCGGTCACAGACAGACAATCTAGAACAAAGAATAGCTTAAATTGGTTGGTTTGTCACAAAAAGCTATCTTGTATGACTTCAGAATAGGGATGCATGATATATGCAAATTAGCCTATTGAAATGTTGCAAATATATCGCAACAGCTTGTTATAAGTGAATGATTTTAATACTTCAAAAAGTTATGAAGTCAATGTTTTAGGTTAACGAAGGTAGCAGAGAATAGACACATGACTGTTACATATGTGTGATATCCTTAATTTTATTAAGCGCAATAAGCCATAGAAAAGAACTCGCGCGCACAGAAAGCCACCTCTCGGACAGCGTGCAATCCTGAATTCAGTTTTCTTACGCAGTTTATATGGCCAAATACACACAAAATTATGTCAAAATCACCGTCTTGGTGAATATTCTAGTAAACACAGTCACTCATGTCTTAAGTGAACGTAAACAGTTGAGAAAGAAAATGGTATATTGGATCCGTGCAGCTCTTAAAGTGACAGCAGCCTAATATAGCTGCTGCTGTCTGTCATTATTGTTAATCAAACAACAAAAGACAAAGATAAAATCACTCACTGCTTTTGACTGAATAATTTTTGTAGCTTTAAAGGGATAGTCTACCCAAAAATAAAAATGATCCCATGATTTACTCACCCTCAAGCCATCCTTGGTGTATATGACTCTCTTCTTTCAGACGAACACAATCGGAGATATATTTAAAAATACCCTGGCTCTTCCCAGCTTTATAATGGTACTGAATAGGGGGCGAGATTTTGAAAAATGCATCCATCCATCCATCATAAAAATAATCTAGGGGGTTAATAAAGGCTTTCTGGTTAAAATTACAGGGGGTTAATAAAGGCCTTCTGAAGCGAAGCAATTAACAAAATGAAAGTGAACTGAAGCAAAGCAATTCATTTTTGTAAGAAAAATATCTTCATTAACTATAATAACTAGCTCTTATTTATTTCTTAGTTCTTATTTTTATTAACAAAGATATAGTACAATAACAAAAATAATCGTGATTATATCATTTTCAGTTTTTTTTAAATATATTTAAATATAATTTACACAGTTACATTAACAAACATTAACGTATCGCATATTGAATATTATTTAACAAGTTATCGCATATCACATTTTTCTCCAATATCGTGCAGCCCTACTTCAAATGATGTGTAATATAATATAGACCACTTTTATATTGGTTTTTGGAATTTTGCAATATGACTTTGGAGCTTTGCAATATGACAGTATGATAGTTAACCCAAAAATGAAAATTCTGTCATCATTTATTTACCTTCATGTCGTTCAAAACCTGTGTAACTTCTGTGACACACCAAATAAGATATTTGTCTGTCCACACAATAGAAATCAATGGGGTCCAATGTTATTTTTCTTTGGCCTCTATATTGACTGTCATTATGTGGATAAAGGACAGGTTGGAATGTCATTTTCAATTTTTTGGTGAACGACCCCTTTAACGTTGTGGTAATTTTCAGATTCTTAAGTGTCTGTCTTCGCTTCACATCTCTTTTCACTCTTAATAGAGCTGAATGACTCACACTGACAGCTTTCTCGGAAACTCAATGAAGCTGTTTTTTGAATTGCTGATCATTCTGTGTACAAGCCGTTGCTTTAGATAAGGGTTGATGTGTCGACCTTGGAGACTGAAATGCGATTCTAAACCTTGATGTCTTCCTCTGCTTCTTTTATCCTCATCTTATATTCAACATCATTGTTATCTGAAAGCTCATAGTGGTAAAAAAAAAAAGGTAATTACTTACAGAATCACCCAAAGAGCCAGTCTTAATGTTTATTTCTTTAGAATGCGGAAAGTGTGCAGGTCTAGACCTCAGGTTTGGATATATGCACGGTTATATCTCTTTGGAATTATTTGATGGATATAACAGTATTTGTTGCCATGATCAATAAAAATGTACATAAATGTCTCTCTCGCTCTCACTCTCTTTTTTTAAAGAGTTTACCACTGACTTTATATGAAAGATTTATATGAAAGATAATTGTGACTTTTTTTTCTCAGAATTGTGTTATAAAGTCAGAATTGTGAGTTTATATCCTGCAATTCTGACTTTATAACTCACAATTCTGAGAAAAAAAGTCACAATTATCTTTTTTTCTTGCAATTTTGATTTTTTTCTCTTGCAATTGCGAGTTTATATCTCTCAATTCTTTCTCAGAATTGTGAGAAATAAACTCACAATTGCGAGTTATAAAGTCTAATACTGAGGAGGGAAAAAAAGGAACTTATTTCTCTGAATTACGAGTTTATCTCTCACAATTCTGACTTTATAACACACAATTGCAAGTTTATATCACACAGTTCCAAGAAAAAATGTCAGAATTGTGAGATAAAAAGTCACAGGGGCAGAAACAAGCTTTTATACTTTTGTAATTAAAACACATGATGAACCTAATTGTTTAATGCCACAAAGAATGACAATTACAGTGATTCTCATGATGCAGAATGACTTTTTCAGCACATTTAGCACCTGGTTAAACTAGATTGCAGGTGCACAACTGTTACTGTGATTGATTGATTATGTCATTTTTGTAGTTTTTATTTAGTCCCTTTAAATGATGAGTTTAAATGTTTGACATTTGTCACAATAAATGTCTGACTGCATGTCATAAATGTATATAATGCAGATTTTTGCTCTGAAAACTCCCAAACGTCCATCTGCTTACTCAATTTCACAACTAACCCTGCATGGTAAACTTGAACATGATCCATGACCCCATGCTGAAAATCTTCAGCTTTAGCAGGTGTATGTGGGAGATTATGTTCACCTGCCATCTGCTCTGTGGAGAGGCATATCTTCCCTTGTGCAATAAAACCTCAATGACTTTCAGAGATATATTATCAAATATATTATACCACTGTCTCATATATTTTACTAGCTACTGTATTAAAAGGAAATATTATGTGAAGAGAAAAAATCCAAAAGATATAGTTATTCAGACAACAACAACAACTCAGTGTTAGGAAGTAACTTGCTATAGGGGTGTCACTAACATAACTATATTTTAAAGTACCATGACAGTAGCTTTGCAGTTTTCAAAACTGTGTAGCTTTTCCAGTAATGAGCTACTTTTTTTTTTTTTCTTCACACGGTTGCTACATTGCTAGTTTTGTTACACCCTATTGCACAAACAGTTTTACAGCTGTGTGAGCTGAGGTAATAAGCTCTTCTAAAATGTAAAATGTCTTCTCTCTCATATAAATCACTGGGATGTCTGATTCAGTTTAATGTCAGTTCATTCAGGAGGTTCATTTAGATGAACTAATAAACAATAATTATACACACACACACACACACACATACATATATATAGATGCTCAGAGCATCTCCAAAACTGCAGCTCTTGTGGGGTGTTCCCGGTCTGCAGTGGTCAGTATTTATCAAAGGTGGTCCAAGGAAGGAACAGTGGTGAACCGACGACAGGGTCATGGGCGGCCAAGACTCATTGATGCGAGTGAAGGCTGGCCGGTGTGGTCCGATCCAACAGACGAGCTACTGTAGCTCAAATAGCTCAAGAAGCTAATGCTGGTTCTGATAGAAAGGTGTCAGAATACACAGTTCATCACAGTTTGTTGTATATGGGGCTGCATAGCTGCAGACCAGTCAGGGTGCCCATGCTGACCCCTGTCCACCGCCGAAAGCACCAACAGTGGACATGTGAGCATTAGAACTGGACCACGGAGCAATGGAAGAAGGTGGCCTGGTCTGATGAATCATGTTTTCTTTTACATCATGTGCATGACCGGGTGCGTGTGCGTCGCTTACCTGGGGAACACATGGCACCAGGATGCACTATGGGAAGAAGGCAAGCCGCTGGAGGCAGTGTGATGCTTTGGGCAATGTTCTGCTGGGAAACCTTTGGGTCCTGCCATCCTTGTGGATGTTACTTTGACACATACCACCTACCTAAGCATTGTTGCAGACCATGTACACGCTTTCATGGAAACGGTATTCCCTGGTGGCTGTGGCCTCTTTCAGCAGGATAATGCGCTCTGCCACAAAGCAAAAATGGTTCAGGAATGGTTTGAGGAGCACAACAATGAGTTTGAGGTGTTGACTTGGCCTCCAGATTCCCCATATCTCAATCCAATCGAGCATCTGTGGCATGTGCTGAGCAAACAAGTCCGATCCATGGAGGCTCCACCTCGCAACTTACAGGACTTAAAGGATCTGCTGCTAACATCTTAGTGTCAGATACCACAGCACACCTTCAGGGGTCTAGTGGAGTCCATGCCTCGACGGGTCAGGGCTGTTTTGGCAGGAAAGGGGGACCAACACAATATTAGGAAGGTGGTCATAATGTTATGCCTGATCGGTATATATATATATATATATATATATATATAATTCCAGTCATTGCAGTCATTACTCCATTAAAAGCACTTTTCCTCTTTGGTTAAATTAATGTTCAAGAGGAAAAATGTTTCCCTATGGTGAGAAATCCAGAGATAAAAACAGTTGATGATATAGAGAAAGTTTACTTTGAAAATGCCTTTAAGGTTCTTCTGAGAATAACAGTCATTAGTGGTGCGACACTGTAGTGATAAAGCAAAAAAGGCAAAAATAACTTGCTTCCAGCATTGGAATCTGCAGAGGAAAAAATGCAGCTCTTCACTTAAAAAATAACTGTCAAAGTCCTGCAAAGATTTAACAAAGCCACACAATATCTCAAATCTCCAGCATTGACAGATCCAAAAAGAGAGTGCTGGAAAAAGTCTGACAGTGTGTGAACACAAAAACACACCGAAAACTGCATGCCACGTGGCGTTTCATTAAACGCACATATTTCACTCTTGAAAAGAAATCACAGAACTGTCACAAGATTAATGGAGATTTCAAAATTTCACTTTTTATTGGCCAATATTTCTCATCTGTCCTCAATGCAGACACGCAGAATGCCGAGGAATGGGAGATGCTGTCTAGATGGCAGACCAACACTGTCGTCAATTAAAAATGCATAAAAGTCCTCTGTGACTCACATGGGAAAGTTGAGAGGAGGACATTGATTTCTCTTGACTCTCTTGCATGAATTTCATGCCCCATCAAGCATATCATACAACTTTCATGAACAATGGAGACTAGAGAATAAAGTATTGTTCTGCTCTTAGTCATCATTATTACAGTAATGGCCTGTCTGAAATCCTTTGAAGTGATTCTGAACTTTACCCTATATTAAAGTGAGATACCAACAATAAATAAGTATAATTTGTTCATTGTTCGAGCGCAGACAAGAAGATAACATCACCACAGCAGTGTTTATTAACATTACATTAAGTAAGCTCTTAAGATAATAAATAAATGATTATAAAATAGAAATGAAAAGTTGCAAAGTTACTTGCACCGCTCCGAGCGGGATTCGAACCTTCAGGGGTGTGAGATTTACTTGCACAACTCTTGCTAGCTGGCCTCTGTTACACACAGAAAGCTGCTTCTCAGACAGCGCACCACCAATTGTACCAATTTATTTCATCGACGAAAAACATAATGTGTTTAAAATGCATATACAAAGTTGAGTTGAATGATAACATTTGCCTTCTTTAATGCTGATAATCTGAACGTACGAAGCAAAATGTTTGCTGAAAATATCCTCAACTTAACAACACTGAAATAAGAGTGCACAGTTTATCTGTCAATCAATTACATGCGAAAGCTGTGTTCATTTCTTACATGGTACACTGTAAAAAACAATAAGTAAAATTTACTTTGCAAGTTTTTGCACAAATATTTTTTAAGTAAATTTCAAATATGGAATTAAGTAACTCTACTTCACTAAGTTAAGTAAAATTAACAAAGAAAATAAGTAATTTTAACTTGGCCAGTAAAAGGTTGAGTAATTTCTACTTAGTTGAAGTTTCTTTTGCAATACATTTTACTCAAACAATATAATTGAATTAAACCATGCTTTTAAAGTGTATGCTTTACTTAGAAACATCTAAATAAATAATACAATAGATATTGTGTAGATACCATATGTACATATTAGGAGTAAAACGGGACTTGAACACAGAGACCTCAATACTTGCTTCACAATACACAATGATGGTAACATTCGATGGATCGTTTTTGAGTGTGAATGTGGCATTTTGAGTAAAAAATGAACTCCAAATGTCACAAAATGGCAAGTTACTAAACATAACCACAAAAGCAATGATAAAACAGTGTAAAAACAGCTGGAAAACAGCGAAAAATCAGCCTCATTAATTATTCACGGCCCAGTGCATGATGGGAACACCAGTATCAGAAAAGTTGAGTAGTTTTACTTAATTTTATAATGTTTATATTTACGTTTTAATTTCTATAAGCTTAAATTGAGTACTAATATAGAATTTACTTCGTTTTTTTAATTATTGCCTGAACTAACTTTTTCATGTAAAAATTACATTTGTTTTTTCTGTAGTATTTACTTCACCATAAAATCATTTTTTACATTGTAGGTATATGTGCACCCCCGCCCCATCCTCCTGAAGGCCTTTGTGTAATTTGCACTCTGATCCTAGTCATGTGCATCTCTTAAAGTGACAGCAGCCTAATAAACCTGCTGCAGTATGTGGGCCCTATTTTAACGATCTAAGCGCATGGTCTGAAGTGCACGGGGGAAGTGCACTTAGGGCATGTCCGAATCCACTTTTGCTAGTTTAACGACGGGAAAAATGGCTGGCGCGCCCGGTGCATGGTCTAAAAGGGTTGTACCTAGTCTCTTAACGAGTAATAGGTGTGTTTTGGGCATAATGTGCAATAAACCAATCAGAGTCTCATCTACCATTCCCTTTAAAAGCTGGTTGCGCTCGCGCCATGGTGGATTCGCTATTTACATGGCGGAATTTGCAAGCGGAAAAACTGAACGCTTCTCTAGCAAGGAAAAGGATCTTCGGGACAAGCCGAATTCCACCAAAGCATTTTTATCTTTATGCACAGAATAATAATTTTTTACATTGTAATCCTTTTATTTTTAATATTTGGCATGTTTGTGTCCTGCTGCGCGTCCCTGTGTGTGTAACAAGCAGAGTGTACGTGTACATATAATAACTGGGTTAAGGAGTACTTGTATATAAACGGATCTGGAAAAGGTTTATTATTATGATATTATACAATGTCAAAAGTCCAGTGTGGCTTGGCTGAAAGTTGAAAAGCTGTGGTCCAAGTACTCTGACTCCTGGTGCTCTTTGTAATTGAGCTGCGACTTCAGATCTGACTCCTGAAAGCCTTTCTCTTTGAGCTGTTTTTGACTCACGCTTGAACTTCTACTATACTGCGCCACCTTTAATCCCACACAGAGATGACACCAAAAGATATATATTTTATATATTTCTGAGAATCCCCAGAATTTATTCAGCAATTGTTCTTGTTAACTGTTAAATATGAGGCCCAAATGGCAGTTTCATTTAAGGAAGAATGAAATATGAGAGCAATAATGACAATAAATACAGTTTAGAAACGGACCGAGCCGAGCAGTCATCAGTCGAGCTTGAAGCCCACAGTCCTGTCATCTGAGGTAAATAATTCATACGATTCAGTTTGAGAAAGGTTTGAATTTCAAGGAGGGAGTGGGCTGAGAGGAATGGAGTGAGTTTGGAGAGCGTGTCAGAGAATCTCTGCGAAGTTTGAAGAAGATTCCTGTCGGGAAGCCGGATCATTTATTGTGACTTCATTTGCACAGAGAATGAGAAATCTCTTTCATTGCACTGTGCCGTGGTGACGGCGTATGAATCTCAATTCTTCAGCTTGTTAAAAACAGGCCTTTCGAGAGTCGAAGTTATGGGCTGCAGAAATGCATAATAAAAAGACAGGCAACTTTTCAAGCTATGCTGATTTTACCAAATAAATATTCAAGAGCAGGTTTCATCTGAATAAAAACATTCAGTGCATTCAGTTGAAATAATGGTGATACCCTACACTCCAGTTAAAAGAATTAGCCGTTCCACATATTTCCATTCAAAAACGACTGACTGAATTAAAAGTACTGCAGTAGGTTGTCTGATTTTTTTATTATGACTTTTTGTGCTACGCAACTGTATCCCCATCAACATGAGAGAATAATTACCGCAGTCTCATGGGAAAGCAACACCTGATGTTGCCTGCCGTCGTTTGAACCTTAGTATTAGCAGAAGATGTGTTAATCACAATGGCTCACAGGTGGCAACAGATTGAGCCTTTACTAGTGGGAACGGCTATAACAGAAAAGATAAGAAAAGACCCGCTGCTGTTGTTCATCACACTACTGAAGGCCTAAATGGGCCAATATTCCTCAGATGTGAAAAATGAGATTTTTCTCTCATAGATCTGTCATATTCACTTTAGGAGCTCATACTTTCCATTCTACATACCACAGCTCACTGCTTCCCGCTCAGTAATCCACCCTGACAAACAGAAAGAGGTACAAGACACAGAGATTGTTTTTCCTCAAGCCTTTTGAATTCCACGAATCCTGAAAGAGACGTTCTATAAATCATTTTACTGATGTAAACAGACTCCAGCAGAGTCATCACACAGATGTATGGTGAGAAACAAGACAATCAAAGCCACATTTCAGAGCATGGGATGTTTTGACGTATACAGTAAGGGCACGTATCTACATAATACAATCATGGTTTAATATTAATTGATTATATATATATATATATAGTAACACACACATATACATATATATAGTAATATATATACATACACATATATATATTATAATATATAATGTTTATATATTATATAAAAATGAATGAAGATGAATAAATACTGTAACAAATGTATTGCTTATTCTTAGTTAATGTGACAAGGCCTTTTTGTAGTGTTACCAATTTTTTTAATGTCTGATTGAAGTCGGCTGCATTTATTTGATCAAAAATACAGTAAAATCAGCAATATTGTAAATTACTGTTTTTTCAGTATTCTTTGGTGAATAGACATTTCAAAAGAACAGCATTTATTTGAAATAGAAATAGCCTATTAGAAATATAGAACATAATAAATGTCTTTTAAATGTCTTAAATGTCTCACTTTTAAACAATTTAATGCATACTTGCTGAATCAAAGTATTCATTTCTTTTTAAAAAAATTAATTCAAATAATTATGCAAATATAGTATTCATTAAAATCAATCAATCAATCAATCAATCGTAATGTTAATGTTATAATGTTAAAATGTTTTACAATGTATTACAATTTAGCCAGATGGTGTAGTTACAAAATCTACCAGCAGGGGCTAACAGGGCCAGCCAAAAAGTGGGCTATAAATGAACGACACCACAGTCACATGACTTCAACATCACCATCACTAAGCTTCCGACATCTCTTTCAGTCTTTGTTTAAAACATTTTCCCTTTGAAGTTAAAAAGTAAACAGGGTCAATTTTGATTTCATGATGACTTTGATGTCCCTGTCAACCTCTGTAGTCCCATTTAGTCACTTGTTATCAACCACCTTTTACAGTAACAGTTTTGAAAAAAAAAATCACAAGAGGGTGTTACTGATGTATTTAATATCATAGAATAAAACGTTAAAAAATCATGAGCTTGTGGTCACCAAAAACCCATTTCGTTCAGGATGTGCTAAAATGCTAACTCGCTTCTGGGTTTTTATAGGCTACAGCCTGAATTGCTGTAGTAGTTTGGCCTGCTGTGTTGCTACCCAAGTTTACCTGCTCAAAATTCTGCAAGGTTGTTCGGCATCTTCCTGTTTCTGCTCCCATCACTGAAATAAAATATTCAGTTCTAGTTCAGTGGTTGCTCTACTTAGCACCATCAGGCCTGAAAAATTACCTCTGAGGAAGCAAAATATTTATGTTTTGCCCAATTCTATAAGCAAAGCTCACTTTCCAGTACACTCAGAGCTCATTTTCATTCACCTTGTTTAATATAGCTGACACACAGTCCGACCGACACATTTTCCGTCTGTCATCCAGGGGTGGGTTTAGATAAAATAGTTGACCACAATCAGTGTTGGGGTAGCGCATTACAAGTAACGTGAGTTATGTAATCAGATTACATTTTTAAGTAACTAGCAAAGTATTCTGATTACTTTTAAATTTACAACAAATTATCTGAGTTACTTTTTCAATTAAGTAAGACAAGTTACATGACTGACAGCTCTCCTGTCCTCATATTGAGAGAAATCTGGAGTAAAAGTGCAGAGGTGTTGTGTGTGAACATGATGGTTACTGTAGTTCTAGACCAATTTTTCATTTATTATTAATAAATTTTTCTAAAAGAGCCAAAGTAGGAAAATAATGTTGTGTAATTCCATCTGAGGCTTATTCATTTACATTTGCCAAAAAATTTCCCCAACACTGACCACAATAATATCACAATGAGATACTAATTCAAATAACTGCATAGTGTCATCATCATACAGAAAAGTCAGTAAAGTAGAAATGGTGGAAATGAATGCAGAATGAGAATTTCTGTCTTTCCAAAAGTACTTAGCGATAATTTCACAGACATAACTAAAAAAAGCATGAATACACAATTCAGATGGTGAGTGAACAGACTGTGGGGATCTTAACAGCAGTCTTTTTTACATTGAAACAGGCTCATAAAACAATCTGTGCTGCATATCACACAAACTGTGAATTCTCACATTCATCCATGATACGATCAGCATGTGTTTAAATCTGTTAGTGATCTTGTTTGCCAGTTGTATGTGTAATTTAATTTGTTAAGTGAGTAATTAGGTTTTGCAAATCTTCGATTCAGAGCTCTTTAATCTCTCAGTAATCTGTCTTTCTTATCGTTGACAGAATAACCAGTCCAGTTAAGCCAGACCACGTCAATTCCAAGATAAAATTTCACTTCATTGAGTTCATTTGTCTTAATTACCAAACAGTTAACAGGGGAAAAAAACCTATAAATATCTGAGAAGGAATATTACAAAAATACTAATAAAAACAAAAACATGATTTTGTTCAAATACTTCAGCTAGCATAAGTTTACATTAATTATTTTCAAGTTCATAAATGAGTAGCAATCACAAAAACACAGTCACTGATGAATAAATAATGTGTAATATATTTTTGTTTGTTTTGCGGCGAGAATATCTGTTCTGATATTGACTAAACCACAGGCAATGTCACTGTGCAACCTTTATGAGTCAGCTGCAGGACTGCTAATCACTACAGTTTACACATTTACTAATGCAAATTATTGACATATTTTTCATTGTCTCTAATAGTTATAAATGAGCATAAAAGTCATAAATGAGCAATAGATTCTCATAATTCTAAAAACAAAAACACAAACCTTTGAAAGTACAACTTTTTTTGCATACTACACATAAAATATACCCTACCTGACAGGCATGGACTCCACTAGACCCCTGAAGGTGTGTTGTGGTTTCTGGCACCAAGATGTTAGCAGCAGATCCTTTAAGTCCTGTAAGTTATGAGGTGGAGCCTCCATGGATCGGACTTGTTTGTTCAGCACATCCCACAGATGCTCGATTGGATTGAGATCTGGGGAATTTGGAGGCCAAATCAACACCTCAAACTCGCTGTTGTGCTCCTCAAACCATTCCTGAACCATTTTTGCTTTGTGGCAGGGCGCATTATCCTGCTGAAAGAGGCCACAGCCACCAGGAAATAACATGGAGGACACTGAAGTCAGCATTTGCATGTTCATTTATAAGGTGATGTGCCGCGGAAGCCAGCAAATCCATGCGCATGTGATAAGGAGGGTGCAGACGAGCATGTGGAGAAGGAAAACTTTCCCTCAAGTTTTGTATAGACCTGTCACCGTAATACTATTAATAATATAGCAATAGTATACTGTTGCTCTACAGAATAACTTTGCAGCCGTCTTCCATATTCACTGAGTGACCAAAGAATTACCAGTATGTGAAATCTCAAATGTCGATCTAGAGTGGCGTAAAAGTTGCATGAATTCCGTCAGACCTGTATCTCGTTTAGGACCACATCTAAAAGTGGCCCAAATTTGTGCTGTTCACACTATGAAAAAAACTTACCTAATCTAAAAGATTGAATATGAGCAAAATAATTGGATTGCCTCCAATCTGAATGTAGCCATAGATTAAAAGTAAAAGATACAGACAAAAATGAAAGATGCACTGCACTAAATGCATCCACAACAACAATCGAATTGTAAGCAAATGCAAAAGTGAATTAAAGCTGCAAGCAGCGATAAAAGGGCCCTCGCACCCGGGCTCACCGCCACCCGGTGGCCTTAGGAAAGCTGTGAACAGTGGGCGATATTCATGTAAGCAGATAAATAGAGTAGAAATATGGCAAAGTCATTTTGATACACCACACTTCTTGCTGCCAGCAGGTGGCACTTTGACTGTAACTGAATATTGCCATGTAGATGTCTTTAGACCAAGACTCTTATCAAACATGTGAAGTTTGGGGCAGATCGGACACTGTATGCCTGAGTTACAACAGCTTCCTCTTTCATGGCGAAACATCAGATTTGTCAGGCCGTCACAGACACGCCCTTCAGCGACAACTCAAGATCTTCACAATGTAACATCGCAAAGACCTTTAGATTAGACTGACCAAATATGATGTTGATCTGATTAAAGCTCTAGGAGGAGTTCGATAAAGTACAACATCTGGAAATGGCAAAAACTGCAAAAAATGTGCAGAGAAAATTCAAGATATCTCACATCCTGTTGGTTTTCAGATTTTGCTCCCAGGGACATTTTTGTAGGTATTGGGCTGTTACATGTGTGTACCGAATTTCATACTTGTACGTGAAATGTAGTGTGAAGGGCGCTTAATTTAAATTTTCTAAGTGGCGCTATCGAGCCATTTTGCCACACCTAATTTTGAAACCCACATCAGATGTAAATTTTCAGCACTTCTGATGCGTGGGTTTTCGAGCATGTTTAGGCCCTCAAAAATGCGATTCATTTCGGAGAAGAAGAGTAATTGACTGAGCAATTACAATAGGGTGCTCACACCATCGGTGCTTGGGCCCTAATTATTGAGAGCACCTGTAAGGCTGTGACCTACAGTGCATAACCCCCCCAAAATTTTTTTTATAATTAAGTTGCATGAATATTGGCATAAAAGTGCTTGTTTAAAATGCTGAGGCAGAAATAACCCATTTACCCCTGATCAATTGTTTTAAAATGAAAGTTCTGACATCATCTACCATCTATTATGTTGCTCAAAACTTGATTCTTCATACATTAACCCTCCTAATGCATCTGGGTCTGTTTTGACCCGGAAGATGTATATAAACATTTTTTAAGGGCCTGTTTACACCTGGTCAGTTCATGCATTTTCTCTGATGGGATAGCTATCCGATCGTGAAAAGACCAGGTCTAAATACCCTCCAAAACACTTTCGAGACGGATATAAATCCGATCGCTCAAACCACTTCAGGAGGTGGCCTGGGATGCATTCCAGTCAAAACTGAACAAGTCTAAATGCATCTGGTTGCTGAAACCACATATGTAAATGTAACTCTTCCCAAAAAGGCTAAAAAAATAAATGTGTAAGAGCGTGTTATAGGCTAAATAATGTTATATAGCCAGATATGACAGCGCTACTGCAACACACATCGCCACAGCTGAGTATCTCTTCAGCAAGCTGATGAGCAAACTGCCGCAAATGAAACTGAAAGTAAGTCGCAGATGCTCAACACACAATTATCTTCATTAAAAGTAATGAGACTAAATTAACTTAACAGTGCTGATGCCACTCTCTCCTATTGTGGTCTTTGATTTTTAAATTAGCTGATGATCAATAAAATTCAGTTCATATTTGTTGCTTTCGGTGACGTGAACTCCATTAAATCTGCATATAGCGCATGAATTGAAGATCAGATTTATATCCATTTTGTGGAGACACATTTATGTGGCCAAGTGTAAATGCAATCAAAACGCATGAAGTGACCAGGTGTAAACAGGCCCCAAAAATCCATAGTTTTGTTGCGGGCCAAATAGTTGCATATGAATGTTTCATCTTTTCTTGCAAAAATTCACATTCCATATGAAAAGGTCTTAAATCAAAGCAACAGGCTCTAAGGACTCTAAGACTCAATTTAATCAAGAGCTCAGGTGAAATCACCTTTTCAAGGTGGGCTGGAGCTCCTGTTTATACCTGCAAGGGTACAATCATAAAGCATGCTTTCGCTTGGTGCTTACCCTCAAAATTAATTCTGTTTCTTCACCATTTCACAGACCTATCATCTGAGCCTGGATTTCTTGGACTGCAAAGCTGAGATAAGGAAACACGCTCAAGCTTATTCAAATGGGGAAATTGGTTTTGATCACATTGCTGAGGTTTTTGAGCTGTGGCGAAAAGAACTCCTTAGTGAGTGCTGGCCAGGCACGGCTCCAACTCGATGAAGACATCTTGACTGAGCAAGGATACAAAAATCGCCCATTCAGTGAGCTGCAGGTCCTATTCAGCGACTAACACAATTATACTCGCACACACACCTCCATCCGCTTTCATAAGGTCTAGGTTATTCACACACACACACGTATACAAGCACACAGAAACCCACACGCACAAAGCCTTGTACTGTTTGTTTTTCATTGATTATACAGGCGTTCGTTTCCAAACAGCTTTTCACCAAGACTCCACACTGCTGCATGCAAGAAACACAATGCACTATAACCAGAGCAGATGCTCAGAGACTTGAGTGTGTGCAGCATGATAATTGCACTAAACCTTTGTACACCTCTTTGTTGGGAAAAAATCTCAATTACACGTACTCAAACAGAAGCGTGGACGTACAAGCAAATACACTTCTGTATGGCTCCGTCTGTGGGAAGAAAAAGGCAAAGATCATTGTAAACTGAAATAAACTTCTTTGATATTGCTATTTATCATTTTATTAAAGCTAATAAACAACAACGTGCATATAGCAAAATGTCTTAAATGTCAACAAACATGCAGATCTATTACAGGTGTACATGAACATTGTCAGTATTCTCAAGGTTTCAGTATGCAGGTATCAAGTAACTTTTAATGAACTCAGCAATAGGGTTGTATGAAATGCAATATGCAATTGATTTGTTAATGTTAACACAATATTAAATGCAAATTTATTATTTGCTAAATGGGCATTTTTGCTTTCGTCCTAAGTTATATTCTTCTGATTGATTTCTGATTAATTCTAACACCGTGTCCTAACCAGGCGCGATGCAAGGCCGCGATAAAAGGTAGGCTATCTTTTCCATGTTAAATTTTTTTGTCCTAACAAGCCGTGATGGCGATACACGATTATATTTTAGAAACGGTTTCTATTTTGCTGCAACGTCGCAGCTGGAACAACAACACAATTGATATTGTTCATTGAAGCTTACTGTATTATGTAAAAGAGTGTTGTGAGAAAGAGATTGAGTGAGTTTATTACCTGCATTCAGATTTAGCATTTTCCTTCAGGTCAGTCCTTTGTTCATAATAAAAAATCAGTTTAAATGTCCGATGTATTATCCTGTCCTTTTAACAGTTAAGGGGTTTTCCCATGACTGACAGTTGCTAGTCAAAGCATTTGTCAGTTGCGTCTTGTTCCGTGTTCACAACAATTCAGTCTTTTCAATGTAAAAGTCTTCGCTACTGACTGACACACTCATAAAGACAGTCTTTGCTGCCATCTAATGGCGTAATAATGTAACTTCTGTTGCTGTTCACAGTCAGGGACTATTTTTTCCGGCAGAAGGAAGGTTTTTAGTGAAAGTTTACTTCATGAAAGTTGCATTGATACATATTTTTGGCTTTAATATTTGTATTGTGTGGTAACCGTTTTATAAAAGCAATAAGGTACTCCAGGCTAGTGCTGTATCGTGAATAAGTCACGGCTGAAGGGGTTGCAGGCACTATGCTTCGCATCTTGCCTAACAACGCCTTTCAGCCGTGACTTATTCACAATACAGCACAGCCTCTCGTACCTTATTGCTTACTTAAAAGCGTCTAATGTGAGTTTGAATATCATTTTGTGTGTCTTTTATAGCCGTACTGAAAGCAACAATTGATAATTCATCTCAGATCTTCGAAATAAATAAAAGGAAACAAGAACGTTCAAACCGTCAACTCATTGTGAACAGACAAGTGTATTCTATGACAAAGATTGTTTCAGTAACTCAGTAAGTGTGTATTTTTAATAATGTTAAAATGGTGTAATATTCATGATTTTGATTATGTACTTATCCATTTCGTTGCGAGTGCCGGGAGCTTGCGGAGAGAACCCGCCCACACGCTTTTCTGATTGGCTGTGATTTTTGATTGACTTTATGGTGTCTCATAGTCGCGGTCTGGTGTGGACAGACAAATTTGTCGCTGAAATCTTATCGTATCGGGTCTGGTTATGACACATTGTTAAAAATAATAGAAAATGGAAACTGACATTGAAAATCAACAACAGACCATTCAAATGAAACATATTTTGTAAGCAAAAGTACGGTGATGTCAATGAGGCCTAAATTTAGTGAGTACACCTCACTATTGTGAGATGACAAGGGTTTTTCTGAAAGGTTATCCAAGTGTTAAGGGAATTTCAGCAGGCCATTCTGTCCTCCTTCTAAAACAACACTGATAAGCATGGGCCGGGTGTTTCTTTTGTCCTCTCCTGCGATGACAGCCAATGGGACTTAGCTGTGCGTGATTACTCCGCCCCTCTTGATAACCATGTGCTTCTGTTTTGTTGGTTGGCCAGGGTGATGGCAAAACATGCTCAGAGGATTAACCCTCATGATACGAATACACACACTTACATGCACATCCAGTCAGTGTAGCAGAATATTATGCAGTATGAATCAATGTGGTGCAGTTGGCTGTAAATCCTCAGATGTGTATCCTACCATTTTATGGGCCAGCTCAAAGTAATGGCAGCTATCATTGAAAGTGACATGTGGCCACCCCACTACACAATGCAGTGACACTAGGATTCATTCAGACGGGTAAAGCACTGCAGCCATGACCATACATCAAGAGACATGTTAATATAGGCAGAAAGTTTTAAAATGATGATAAAGACTATAAGAATTAATTAGACTAATTCGATTAAACAATATTACATAAATACTTCAGCTATTGGGAAACGCAAACAAAATGCAATGCTGTCTGGCCCTAAATAAGACAGAACACCATGACAGACTATCTGTACACAATGAAAGATAAACTAATCACTACAGAAATAGCCAGAACACATGGCTACCATAGGAGGTAAGGCTGTGTACATAAAATCGAGACAGAGCTGCATTTTTGGACAGAATGTACACAATATACACAACACTGAACAACTGCCCTTCCTAGAGAGCTCATACAGAGGTGAATTCAGGTTGATTGGGAGACTTTTTTGCCATTGAGACGACTGGGAAAAAGTGTCCCAATCAACCTGAATTCACCTACACTATGTCCCTGCCAATGCTATCTCATGACCAATTTGTATGTATTTTACGAGGTGGCTAATTCGTATGAATTCATAAGATTTGTCTAAACCCCACTGACGGGTAGGTTTAGGGGTGGGGTTGGGGGGGGGGGTTCATTCATACTAATTTATACGAATTTGGCAACTCGTAAAATAGGTGCAATTTAGCAAAAAAATTAATGAATTCGAACGAGTGAGGTCGTACAAATTCGTATGAATTAGCCACCTGGTAAAATACATACGGATTGCCGTGAGATCGGGTTAGTCCCTGCCTGCCACAATTTCAGAGCTCTGCCGTGATCCCTGTGTCGTTCATTATCACTGTTACTGGCACATTAAGTCTTTTTCTTAATAGATTTTTAACATTACTTTTTTAACAACCAAAAATTTTAATCCTATCATAATTTATTTATTTTTTCTTTCCAAATGTATTTCCAATGTATGTCTTTCCTTTTTCTTTGGAACACAAAAGAATCAATATCTGGTTGGGTGAATTCAGTACAATGTGACTCACTTTAATGCTTAAAGCACCCAAGAGTGTCAGTAAAAATGTCCATGTGGCTTGCTTATCATTTTAGGATGTGCTCGTATTAGTTTTGATCAAAAATAACCTGATATTAAACCAATTATTGTAGTAACACAGTGGTGGATGTTTCACACTCAGGTTGAGATGTCAGGCAGAAATGTCCACCTTCTTCTTTTGTTTCTACTTTCAGTTGTGTCGCTGACGCATTTGGGTGTTTTTATGTTTAATATTTTAAATGTTGAAGTAAGTCACAATGTACTATTCATTAACTATGTTTCCATCCACCTATTTTTATGTGTATTTTGGGATATTGCATAAAAAAAAATGCTGGATAGAAATGCCAAGATCCACATAAATTCTAAAAATGCTCATAAAACACTTGTGCACTCAATTGAGGTGGATAATTTTTGTATTCGATAAGAAAACAAACACAAACCATGATGGAAACACATTTACTGAATAAATCCCTCGATGCGCAACAAAAACTCATGTGGCTTTGCCTTAACAGAGGATGTGACTGGATAACTGGACTAACCAGTGGACCAATTGCATTGCACAGCATCTCAAATGTTAGTTTGATCATTCTGAAATCCCTGAGCCAAACACCAGCATCTGAACGCAAGATAACATGACAGTGTTTATTGCGTTTTGTCTGGCGCTCTGAGACACGTCATTTATGATGTAGGATAAAAGAGCAAGAGTTGCTCCCCCAATTGAAGCAACTTCAGTTTTTATTACAGATATTTTGTGCCAATTTCCCAGGTAGTGATGATTTTGTTCACTTGAACACATGGGATGGAAACCCTGCTTTATATGCAAATGTTTTATGCAATATTCCAATTATGCACACAAGTTAAATTCGCTACTTTGGATAGAAACATAGCTAGTGAAGACTCTTCAATGAATATCCAGTTGTGTGAATTCAACACAATATTGAAAAGTCTTCTTTTGTGTTTCACAGAAGAAAGAAAGTCATACATGTTTGGAACAACACAAAAGTGAATAAATGATGACATAATTTGCAATTATTTATTAACTATTTTTTTTTTAGTTAATTTGTCAAATTCTACATTGCTGTGCACTAATATTTAATTTAATTTTTATTTCATTATTGTATACTCTACACAATTTCTCACTGTACACAGCTACAATACAAATGTACTAGAGCGTTAATCATGCCAATAACGAGCACTCTAAATTAAAATTTAAATTGAGACAGAAAGGACAGACGGAGATTGTAGGCGTTTAAACTGAAAAAACAAACAAACACATATTCTCAAGGTTAATTAGAGCCAATAATAAGTCTTGGCTGGTTTTCTGAGAAAGGTGTAGTAATTATAGGAAGGGGAGCTTTTATGTTATTGTGAAGGTACTAGCATTTTCCTCCCAGACTTAATGACATAATGACACCTCACAGACTGCAGGAAACAAACATGCAATCAGTCAAACACTGTAATTTTAACTTGCACTTCAACTTCAATTTAAGTTCATACTTGCAATTGTTTCTATAAATATATGACCTCACAATACAAAATTTACATTACCTAGACATCTGGAACAAACACACAACTGTAGATTTATAGCAAAACATGACTTTGACGATTTACAAGCCTTTCAAACACTGTGACTCACTTCAAATGTTCTCAAAAATTGGTTTTCAGCATGTTTCACTGAGCACATTGTAAAAATGTGGCCAGAGTGATTTCATGTTATCAGTTTATTAATGCTAAACATGGTAACACTTTATTTTGATGGTCCCATTTAAACATTCTCTTAACTATAAGGAATGTTGCACCTACATGTCAACTACTAGTTATTAAAGTATTATTAGACTGTCTGCTTAATATTTGCTAACACTTTATTTTGATGCTCCCCAAAAGACATTCTACTGACTAACTTTACAAGTACATGTCAATCTATTCTACTAACCCTAACCCCAACCCTACCAGTCTACTAATACTCTACTTAATGAGAGTTAGCTGACATGTAGGTGCAATGTTACACTGTAAAAAATGAATGTGATTTTAATGGTAAAATATTGTAAAAAGGCTTTAAAAAAAATTGTAAATAGGTTAACGGTAAGTTCCCATACTATATACAGTGAAAAACTGTAAAAGCTCTTAATTTTCACAGAAAAATGCTGTAAATTTTTACAATTTTTAGAAGTAAAAAAGAAAAAATCAATGTATAATTTACAGTCAAAAACTGTAAACTGATATTCCCACAATTCCCTGTGTGACACTCCACATTTGAAAGTATTTTGTTTTTGTTATCAGTTATTAGGGTTTCATGTTACATCTTCTGTTTAATGAATGTTTATTGCATTATTTAAGTGTTGTGTGTTAGCATGATAGTGTTTTGCGTTTGCGTGAATGACTTCTTGCACCTTCTTTATATTAGTATATACTTCAGCTTGTGGAAAAGCTATTTGTGATGAACTGATTCTTCATTTGGCTTTCTCTTTTACCACCTGCATTATTATGGTGCTTGTCAGTATATGTTAAAGGTACAAAACAGATTTTAGTAGTAGTGTGCATTGTTGAATTTACTGGTTTACATTCAAATTTTCTTGTTTGTAAATTACAGTTTGTTCTGTAAATGTGTTTACAGTTTTTCTGTATTTTTTACAAAATTATTCTGGCAACCACAGCTGCCAAAATCATTTTGTAAAACCTACGGAATATTTTTTACAGTGTACTTATAGTCAACAGAATATTTAAAGGGTCCATCCAGGGGCGCGGGATGACATTTTACATTGGGGGTGCTGTGTTTTTTTTGCATGAGATGCGGAGATGGGAATAAGAAGCAACAGAGTCAATAAAACATGTCAAAACTCCATGAAGTACAACAAGCGTATCGATGTGAACACTAGTTTGAACAGCATACACACAGAGGCATTTGACTTTATCACATTTTTGACATCGCTTGCAATCGTAATTAAACACAAAATGATGTCACACTCTGCACATATGTTTTAATCAACATAATTTAACATATAAATAACACATTTTAAAAACCCACTTAAAGTGTTTATTACAAATAAATGACTGCATGCTGAAAATCCCGCGCCCCTGGGTCCATCAAAATAAAGTGTAACCCTAAACATAAAAGGATACATACATCTCTCTAAGCACAATACTGTGGCTGAACATTTTCCAGAAGCATGTAAATACAATGTAAAATTGTTATTGTGTGACTGTAATTCTGTAATCACACCATGAATTTTCAACAATAGTCTAATTCTGTTTACGGCCCTTCAGGAGAAGAGCAACACAAGTGGAGGCTTGTTTTAGACCAGAGGCTCTTGTATTGACTTCACCCCACACTGTCTGAAATGTCAAGCCACTTCAACTTCCCTGCTTCCAGCCATATCTTCCACTATGAGAAACATGCATCTAATTACCAAGCAAATAGGAGTATCCTTGTGGATCTTTTAAGATTAAATACATGAGTTCATTGAAGCTGAAGCCATTTTAAAGCTAAACTATATTTAACACTTGGGGACCTTGTTGCCCTAAGATCATTTCAGACAGGACCACTTTGACAAGTTACTTGAGTTTATTGAAACATAATTTAACTTTGGCGGTATGGTTCCTTATGGGGGTTCTTGCTCCAAAATTAAAAAAGCTTTAACATTAACCCCCTGGAACCATCAGCTTGGAAATACATAGACAATTAAGACACTTAGTAATGTCTTTAAAAGCGAACAGTGGTAATCGTGTAGATGTGGCAGTGGGACGTCTATACTGTAGCTTGGTTATGAGGATGAGTGTCTCTCAGCAGTGAGGTCCATGCCAGCTAGGACTTGAAAGCCTTAGTAATCTGAAACAAAAGAAGACGACAACCGGAAGATGCACAGTAATATGCTCATGCTTATAATGGGGAGGAGGGAGGGTTGTGAGCAGTCTGAGCATACTTACTGAGCAGTAATGCCATAATGTATATATGTCCCGTGTCTAATAGGAGAATGGTAGTGATTGGAGCGATTTGACAGCTGACCGCGTCAGCTGATCGCAGCACTATGCCTACGTAGCCTGACTGAACTAACGCTGCGCTCGATTTAAGACATGATTTTACACTTTGCTAGATTCTGAATATTTAAAATGGCGCTTTATGCTTTTAAATGTCCATTATCACTTTTTGCATCTTTAAAAAGCCATTTTATAAATTATACTAGTGCAATTATAGTAATTTTACTACCTTGGCACAGGTAGAAAAAATATTCACATGCATATGTCAGTCTAACTTTGTTTATAGGTTCAAGCGTGAAGACTGCAATCTCAAGTAGGGGTTACAGCATGAAGAGATCTCTGTGATTTGCCTCTGGCCTCTGGAGTCCTTGCATGCTTTCCAACGTGATCTGTAGTGAAGAGTACATAGATATTAAATGAGAGACTCAGACTGGCCTCTACATGAACACTTCATATACAAGGTTGTCAAACCTCTGTGGTTTAAATCTGAAAGGGAAATCTTTGATTGTCACAAAGCTGTTGGGTTATGTTTAACATTTCATAAAAGTTTAATGTATGTGCACTATAACAGGGGGCTTCCTCTGGGATATCTCCTATTGATCTGTCTTGGACAGCAGGTGAAGCTCTGGGGGAGTTGACAACAACAGGGTTTGACTGGTGGATATTTGTTGGTCCTGCAGGTGATGGTCATTGGAAAGGAGGTCTGTAATATCTGGAGAAAGCTTTGCTCATCAAAATATGCCTACTTCCATACTATAAAGAATGCTAAAAGCAGTACGCCAAATGAGTTATACGTATTGTAACAGCAATATCACACTTGCAGTCATGCTGTTGGCCTTATGGATTATATAAATAGTAAACTGTGCATCGGCAGCAGACTTGCTTCAGTATCTTGGTAGAAGCAGTAGGACATCCAGGTATTTTTCACCTACTGTTTTATAGTTATAAGGAAATATAACTCATTTGTCGTACTGCCTTTAGCATTCTCAGAGATCTCTTCATGCTGTGACCCCTACTTGAGATTCCAGGCTATTTGTCATACTGCTTTTAGCATTCCTTATAGTACAGTAGTAGGCATATTTTGATCTGGAGATGAGCCCCTATAAGCAAAGATATGACATTATCAATGAAAAGTTTTCTCCAGATATTACAGACCTCCTTTCCAATGACCATCACCTGCAGGACCAACAAATATCCACCAGTCAAACCCTGTCAACTCCCCCAGAGCTTCACCTGCTGTGAAGTTCAGATTAATAGGATATATCCCAGAGGAAGCCCCCTGTTATGGTGCACACACATTAAACTTTAATGAAATGGTAAACATAACCCAACAGCCTTGTGACAATCAAAGAGTAGATTGATTTTCCTTTCAGATTTAAACCACAGAGGGTGACAACCTTGTTGGGTATATGAAATGTTCACATAGAGGCCAGTCTGAGTCTCTAATTTATTATCTATGCACTCTTCACAACAGATCACGTTGTTCCTAGAAGCATGTAAGGACCTACTCCTTGCGCCAAGATACTTAAGTCTGCTGCCAATGTACAGTTTACTATTTTTATATTCCATAAGGCCAACAGCATGATTGTGAGTGTGATGTTGCTGTTACAATAGTTCCATTAACAATACAGACAAAGTTCTGCCAGTGTTATTCCATAACATGTTGAGTAACTTACACTTTAGACACAATGTTGCCAGTTACTTTTTTGCTCCACTAACAAAAATAGTTCCAAATGAAGCCAGAGAAGAACATATCTTTGGGCATTTCCGAGCAAAACACATAGTGAATGCAACACAGACAATCCTGAAAGAATCAGTGTTTGACCAAATTAGTTGAGTGAATGATTCAAAGATGTGCATGAATCAATGGGTTGCTACGTCATTAAGCACAGCCAAAAAACTTTTATGATGTAGCCTGTGGACTTACTAGACCACAGACGCAAAACTCAGTTCCTGGAGGGCCACAGTCCTGCAGAGTTTAGTTTCAACCCTAATAAACACACTTGATCAATCTAATCAAGTCCTTCGGGAATATTTTGAAAACTACAGGTATGTGTGTTGGAGCAGGGTTGGGACTAAACTCTGCAGGATTGTGGCCCACCAGGAGTTTTGCACCTCTGTACTAGACCGTCTCTTTCTAGCACTCAATGCTTAGATGGAGACTAGCCTAGAAGCCTCAGAAGGGCTAGACTTAGAAGGATGCACACAATGGTTTCATAGAATCAGTTGAGTGAATTATGGCGGTCACTTGTTTCATTCTGAAGCAGTGTTTTATACGGATCAGTTGAGTGAACAATTCAATAGCTCATTCATAAAGTCAGGTTTCGTTCTTGAATGAATCAGTGTTTTTGAAGGAATCGGTTGAATAAATGATTCTATGGCTCACTCATATAGACAGTCACATGCATGTATCCTATTAAATGAAACACAGACTGACAATTTGTGTAGAACCATTCAAATTTGAGGACTAGAACTAACTCTTGTATAATATATTAAAAAATAATTAAAGGATTAGTTCACCCAAAAATGTAAATGCTGTCATTAATTACTCACCCTCATGTCGTTCCACATCCGTAAGACCTTCGTTCATCTTTGGAACACAAATTAAGATATTTTGAAATCCGAGAGGTATATGACTCATCCATAGACAGCAATTTAACCACCACTTTCAAGGTCCGGAAAGGCATTGTTAACATAGTTGTTGTGACTGCAGTGGTTCAACCTAAATTTTATAAAGCGACGAGAATACTTTTTGTGTGCAAAAACAAAACAAAAAATAATGACTTTATTCAGCAATATCTTCTCTTCTGTGTCATTCTCATATGCTGTTTACGTTCAGGGCTTCCAGGTTCTACGCCATTTTTGTTTTCTATTTTTGTTTCGTTTTTGCGCACAAAAAGTATTCTCATCCCTTCATAAAATTAAGGTTGAACGACTGCAGTCACGTCGACTGTTTTAACGATGTCTTTAGTACCTTTCTGGACCTTGAAAGTGGTGGTTAAATTGCTGTCTATGGATGAGTCATAAATCTCTCGGATTTCATCAAAAATATCTTAATTTATGTTCCAAAGATGAACAAAGTTCTTACGCGTGTGGAACGACATGAGGGTGAGTAATTAATGACAGAATTTTCATTTTTGGGTGAACTAACCCTTTAAACAATTGGCAAAAAAAGCTACTTTTGAATAGCTGTCCATGGATAAGTATGCTTTTTGCTCCCATTAGTAAGTATGGTAACCCATACTTGGAATTTGTCCTCTGCATTTAACCCATCCAAGTTAGTGCACACACATTAGGAGCAGTAGTAGTGAACACACACACTGCAAACCATTGACAATCACACCTGGAGTAGCAGGCAGCCATTTTGCTGTGGCGCCCGGGAAGTGATTGGGGGTTAGATGCCTTGCTCAAGGGCACCTCAGTCATTTCCTGCCGGTATTGAGAATCGAACCCGCAACCTTCAGGTTACCAGTCTCACTCTCTAACCATTAATCTACGACTGCCCCCCTAGTCCCCCTAATGGTGTAGTTATGGCTTCCACTAAAAGGAGCTAACTGTATCATGCTAGCCAGCCAAACCTTGACATGTTGGTCATTAGAGTTCAAAATGCAGATGAAAAAGGGTAATGGAGTGTGGAAAACCAAGCCTCAGAAAACACTGCAACAACACATACCCGCTCACACACAGGAAGCACATTTTTCCTCACACGTACACACACTTTATACACATATTTTCACGGTTGCAATCAAGCTGTGTAAAGGGAGCCTTTACTACATTAGAGACTTTTTGTTGAACATAAGGTTACAAAGTCTGCTGCCCACACTTTAACCTGGAGTGTGACTGGACTACTCTAGGCGAGAGGTTTGCTCATGAAACCATTAAGGTGACGGATGGTGACACTTGCCACGGATAGCAAGCTCATCTCGCCTCACGTACACCAGAGGGACAGGAAAATCTGACTGATTCCGACAGGGTAGACAGGGTGGAATATGTATGCACACAATGAGAGAGAACAGCTGTGTATAATTCATGGTTCTAACAATGTGACCTTTTCTAGATATGCGCCATTACACTAAGCCGTCCCATACTGAGTGGGCTGTGTCATTTTACAATAGGGCTTTTTCAGTGGATATATAATCCCTGCTGCTTAGAGCAGTCTCTCTGGAGGCTTCACATCTACTGAATGCATTACTGGTACCTCCTTTCAAGATCAAACCCCTAGTCTCCAATCACACCACTACATGCCACTCAAGCAGCTTTCATCTCAGCATCGAAAGCCGTGGGGTTGCATATCTGATATCTTAGTGGCAACACTCATGCGCATGCACATGATGTAATGGAAGCCAGGAGACTTTCACCTCACTTAAAATGGATTAAACTAAAGGCAGTTAAGTTAAAACAAAACTATTCTCCTAATATTTTGGCAACATTGATGCCAGAGACCAGGTAGTCTTGATTCCAGCAATAATGCAAAGGTCCTACAATCACACAGATGTATTTAAAATCTGGATTGATCTATAATGATTAAAGATGGATGAATTTCAAAATATTCTGTTTTATCAGGTTTGGCTGGTTAGCATGACCTTGTTAGCTGTTGCTGGTAGATGCTTTAACTGCACAGTCTGGCTGACAAAATCATCTTTCTCCATTGACAACCATTGCAAATTAGCCGTGTAGTATGGCAAGTTGCTGTCAGTGCTTCCTCCAAGGAATTATATGTCTCTTTTGGGATTTGTTTGAGTTTATATGAGATGTTGTTTGGATTTGCTCACATAAGATTCAGTTTGTTCCAAATGTAGCCCAAAAAGAACCAGGTCAAGCAAAGGTCAGGCTAATAAAAAAAATCACTTCAGAAATATTAATGCTTAAAAAATAAATTCTACAGCATCAGTGCTATTATTGATTTTGCCATATAACTTGACTGGGAATATAGAGGAGCTGATTCAAATGCAGACATTGCCTGAATTCTCTAATTATGACTCTTGGGGAGACATTTTCACATATGTCAGAAGATGATAAGTAAAGAAGTGCTGAATAGAGCGTAAATATGCATTATATAGAAAGGCAGATGCCTGATGGTTCAGGACCCATTTGAAACTTGCCTAGAAAAATTGAAATATGCATAAGCAAACAAAACCTTTTCAGGACAAATATCAGTAACACTTTACAACACGGGTGCACTAATATGCATTAATTTATACTTAACTAATGCACAGATAATTATGAGTTAATGACGAATTAAGCCATTCATAAGGAGTCTGATTAACTGATTAATAGACTAAGTAATATATGAATTACTATTAATTAAATGTGTCATCATGTATAAAATATGAGTAAAACACCTGTAAAAAATCTATATGGAAAATTCCTTTATATTAACAGTACATTGGGCCATATTTTTATGGACTTTTCTTAGAGTGTGGGAATTATAGGCTACTATATGAAACAAACTGTCAGTAGAAGGTAATCTAGTTATGAGTATTATGTAAACTGAATGTTTGTTTATGCAAGTACCTCGAGGGGATCACACTTCAACACCTGAAGCGGCTGACAGACTGCATGAGGGAGTTGAGGATGGAGGTTAAAGATTCCCTCGCTGTCATACTGAGAGATGCTCCAGACTGGAGTGTGATCATTCTGGGCTGGATGAGAGCCCTGCTCATGACAGTTATATTGATGCGCAGTAACTGAGCTCTGAATTAACACTTCTTTAAGAGCTGTTCATTGGATGAGTGTAAAATGTGGGTAGAGAAATGAGTATGCTTCTCAATGACATTCAATGTAAAACAAGCTGAAGCTGTTAATATGAATGTCATTTACCTAATAAAGAATTTATCTCAATTTTTAAAGGGATAGTTCACCCAAAAATGAAAATTCTGCCTTTAAATACTCACCCTCATGTCGTTCCAAACCTGTAAGACCTTCGTTCATCTTCGGAACACAAATGAAGATCTTTTTAATGAAATCTGAGAGCTTTCTGTCCTTCCATAGACAGCTATGCAACTGACAATTTAAGCCTAAATTAAATCTGTTCATCATATAAAGTGATCAAATTTGGACTAAACCGCTCAATTCATATGGATTAGTTTTACAATCTCTTTATGAACTTTTTGGTAGTTGCAAAGCTGTCAATGGAGGGACAAAAATCTCTCAGATTTCATCAAAAAGATCTTCATTTGCGTTCCGAAGATGAATGAAAATCATACAGGTTTGGAACGACATGAGTGTGCGTAAATAATGACAGAATTTTCATTTTTGGGTGAACTAACCCTTTAAAGTCACATTTCTTTTTAAAAATGGCTTGGTTTGGCTAGTACTGGCTTAGATGTGAAAGTTAGCATTGTGTGCAGCTAAAATTGTTGCAATGCTCCTTATTTTTAAGTCACTTTGGATAAAAGTGTCTGTTAAATGACTATAAATGTAAATCCCATCGCCCTCTTCTCGCTGACATTATCTGATCCCATTAAAGGCACAAAAACCATAAAATTCTTTTATAAAAAGAGAGTCTGATACATCAAGGCACTGTATTATGTATCACACATTTGGGATTTTAAAGCAATAATCCCTACACTAATCTCTACACTGCCTAAAGAAAGGGCAGTTATCAAATTCCCATCCAGCATTACAGCTGCTTGCAGCCAAAAGTAGAGCATGCAGAAATCTTGTCACAAGTCGCAAGTCTGACACAAAAAGTAGTCTGAAAGAATTCATTATCTTACAGTTCATTGCTTGGTTGTACTTCTCAACTTGCAAAACAACTCAATTCATCACAAGGAACGATTTCTGAGGTGAAAGTCTCGTAGTACCCCAAGGCCCCTGGAATTAGTCTTACAAAGATGAAATTACTCAGGGTCACAAGGAACAGAAGCGGATAAATGTTGCAATTTTACCTGCATTTCAGTCACAATGAAAGTGTAAATGAGGGTTAGTCCACTGTACCGAGGAAGGCCTCCAGGATGATGCTAATGATCCTCCAGGCAGAAGCGCATTAATTCAATTGAGATATGTGAAATGAAAGTCCCTGAGTTATAATTCATTCACTGAATATTTGCTGCTGCAGAATGTTAGGAAGAATCTGTGCACTACTTGTAAGGAAAAAAATTAAATGAAAAGCAATGGATGATGGTTTGTGTGTGTATACCTCTGAATAACATATCTGCCTAACCAATATAAATTTAAAACATTATTAAAGACAAGTAAATGTAGTTTTCAGTTAGAGACATTGAATAAAGTAATCAAATGTAAAATAACACTGGAAAGTCTTCACTGCATACATTAAATTTTCAAAAGTTATTCAGTCAAAAGCAGTGATTTTTTTTGTCTTTTTGTTTGATTGACTTTAAAAACTCAGACAGCAGCAGAAATATTAGGCTGCTGTCACTTTAAGAGCTAATGCACGAATCCAATATACTGATACTGAACACATTCGTTATTTTTCTCGACTGTTTACGTTTACTCAATCCATAACCGACTGTGTTTACACTCACCGAGACGGGCATTTTTTGACATTATTTTGTGAGAATATGTCCATTCAAGTGAAGAACACGCTCATTTCAGTTTTCGTGCGCTGTCTGAGACACAGCTTTATGAGCGCGCTTCAGATGTTTGTGCACACTAAACTTCCCAGTGTGCAAGTAACGAATTGAGTTCCCTTTTGCATCTTCTTGAGCTTGAATATTTAAACTGGCAAGGCTTAAACTTTTGTGATGATGCAGCACTGGCCTGTCAACTGTCCCGAGCGTCGTTTACGTTTATTTACTCTACGTTCATGTTCTAACAACATTGCATTGTTAGAATTCATAAAATGTTACCGGCCAGGCCAAATGGAGAATTTTATATACTCGCCAATGGTGAATTAATTTTTACTTGCATTTGGCACTTCGTGAGTGTTCATTTTAGGCCCTGTCTGTCGGAGTCTGTTGCCGTCTGCCGGAGCTTGTTTTTGCCGATTGAATACGCTTAATCGGATTTAGAATATCTGAGAAATGACGTGCTGTAATCTGGTCACTGTCTGCGATGGTCTGCGTCTGTCGGTGCAGTGTGAATTGGCCTTAACATGCGCCGATTTATTTATTTTATCAGATTTTTACTTTATTATTATTTTCTTGTTTCAGATCCTGATTTTCAATGTTAATCTATGAAAATTTAAATGCAAATTATTTTATTACATTTAAAAATGATAACCTGAATATGTATTATATATATTTGATAAAACATACAGTAAACCATAATACTGTGAAATATTATTACTATTTTAATTCCTGTGATCAAAGCTGAATTTTCAGCATCATTACTCCAGTCTTCACTGTCACATGATCCTTCAGAAATCATTCTAATACGTTGTTTTGTTGCTCAAGAAACAATGTTGAACCTCTCTCTCGTACGATATGGAAAATACATTGAACTTAAACGTGATTATCACTTAAACGCAATTCTTAGCAAATGCTGTGATTATTTTTTTTATGTGCTGCTTGTCAATGAAGTATGGCTCCAAATGCTAATCCATCTGAAAGCACTGCGAGTTTGAGTCGCTTATAATGTACATTTGAGAAGCAACACACGTCAAACATCTTTCCAGACGAGAAGAATTTATTAACATCTTGTGAAACAAAAGACAACATTTGTTCTCCAAACTCACTTCATAACGACAGTTGAGCATCCTTCTGTGAGATGATGTGGCTTCTCACACAGAATAAGGCAGTCGTGTGTTTATTAGTCATGTTTAATCGATCAAAGTGTTTCAATCTTCTGTTTATTCAGCTACAGCGATTTGACACGTGTTATCTTCTTCTGCGGCAGGGCATATTTAGAGTTTCTGCGCAAGAGCGCCTCTGGCTTGGAGAAGCATTTACTACTGATCACAGAGCCGTACAGCTCTGACAAGCTGCGCATAAAATAATTGCAGCCTTTGCCATATTGCATGCAATTTAATTGCGATAAATCATGCAGCCCTACTAATTCTCTCTCTATATATATATATTGCCATCATTTCCACCACAGAAAAAGAAAACAGATGCTTTGAAATTCTCCATATAGGACAATGACCCCATCATTACTGCCTTGATGATAGAACTCTAAAGGAGAGAGCAAATGTATGTCACACGCGTACAGAAGTTCATGACACCATGAACGCATATGGTATGATGTCATGTCTTGTTTATAAAAACAGATAGGCCATTATATCCTTCTCAGGCATTTTTCTACTCTGTATTCTGCTGTGTAGGTAGTTCTGTGACAGCACATGTTCGATTAGCGTTCGTTCTAGGATGTGACAAATGTTTGTCTCTGCTCTGAGGTCTCTCAGGCCTGACTGCGCCTTGAGAGTCCCACACAGATCCACTGCAGGTGGGAGTTTCCCTTCTGAGTTACACTCCTGATTTCCCTCCTGCCAGCACAATACATCAAAATGTGGCCAAACTAGGCTGCTAACCTGTCTTTCTCCAAAGGATAATTTTGTTTTTCACTATTTGTAGCCTATGTCCTATCTTCTATCTATCTTAGAGTTGTTTGCTATCACAGCATTGATATACTACAGAACATATACAGTAAGGGCTGGATTTACCTCGTATTGTAACATAGGTAAAAGTAATTTTTGCCCCATAATCAAACACTCTTACATACTTGCATGTGGCATTATATTATTATCATTTTACCAAAATCAAGCTCAAATGAAGTTACTAAGTCTTTGACCAACAAATGTCGTGGGTTTTTATTAGTCAGAGAATGGCTGCATCTGAGGGAGTAAGTTCGTTATGTTACGTTTTCATCAACTAAAGCCTGGAACACACCAAGCCGACGGTTGGCCGTCGGGCAGTTTTTGTTCGACAAAGTTTTCTCAGTGTGTTCTGCACCGTCGGCTGAAATTGGTCCTCGTCGACTTTTTTCCAGCCGATTCGACATGTTGAATCGGCATCAGAGCTCGTCGGTCAGTCGGGCCATCTGATCATTCTGATTGGCTGTTCAGCTACTGCCACCTGCTGGTACGGAAAGGCATTTCTTCTTACGCGGGCGCAGAACGGACATGCTACTTGGCCGTCGGGTGTCAAGCGTCGGTTTGGTGTGTCAGGGCTACTTAGGACCCAGACGCTGCCGACGTGAGCCAACAGTGCAGTCTGCTTTCGTCGCCACTAGTCCGTTGGTGTCAGCTTGGTGTGTTCCGAGCTTTACAGGTTATAAAGTTTATTGTTTGTAGCTATGCGGGTGCTCAGTTTTTCTATCATTTAGCCAAAATCTCATGTTAAGAACCTATGTGGCCCCGCCCCTTTTCAGTGTTGCGCTCATTGTCTTTTGACTTCCGGTTCGTATTTCCACAGTGCGATCTTACATATTTATGAATGAACTGCTCGTTTTAAAATCTTCCCGGTCTACTGACATTTGTTAAGACACCTGCTTTAAACACTTTAAATCCACTTCACCAGCTAATTATTCTTCGTCAGCGATGTCATAGAAATATACAGGGCAACCGCAAAAACATAAGTTCAAAGACAAAATTCTAAAGATGTGCAAGTTTCTCTGGCGCATAAGGTCCATAAAAACTGCTTCGCATATGAAGACTCGACGACAAATGCTAGACTAAGACACTCTTCTCCGCTTCTCAAATACATAAAGCACTAGTCTTTATATATAGTGTTTCTTGAGTAAAGAAAACACTGTACTTTTTCAAAGAACCGTGTTTTTTTTATTTACCTTCACATATGAGGCGCTCCAAGCTATGCGCAACTGCAACTTTTCACTCACGTCTCGCGATAGAGGCGGGGTGGAGTTATGATGTTTGACTGACAGTTTTAGGAGCCAATAGAGTTACAAGATTTAGTCACAAGCTCTTATAAAAATTTTCATTGGTTAAATATTTGCAAAACCCACAGACAGACGTAAAGGGTGACCAATAGTGATGATTTATGGGGTTAAAAATGACGAAATATACAGCGACATTTAAATTGTATTAATTTATAAAGTAATTGTCTCATGCTGTGTTTGAAATCGCCCCCTTTAGGCTACCCTCATTCACTATTCCCTACATTACTCCACTAATATAGTCCACTTGAAGGAGTGAATGAAACGAGTGAGTGAATTCGGACAGAGTGCACCGGAAGGGCTGCCGATTTCGCATAGTTTGTGCTTGCTGTTTAATAATCATTTGAAATGTAAAAAAACTGGCAGCTCTATTTGTAATGAATATTTATGTTGAACTCTGCCATGGGAACTACATGTTCAAACCTTTTAAACGATTTAATGATCAATTAAAAAAATGTATACCTGTATGATATTATGCTGGACCAGCGCGGTTTGGAAATGAATGGATGATTGATTCAGCTGCGGGCGCCATCTCCTGGCAAGACGCAGGAATTCATATAGCGTGTGACTCTCACAGTGTATTATGGGTATTCTCTAGCTGTTGAGCGTGCATCGGTTGTTCACCCGTTATTGCGGTGCATTGTGGGATTGAATGAGTGCACTCAACATCGTCCACTATGGTTTCGGACACCACTACAAATGGCTGTCCCCTCAAATAGTGCCCTATTTAAGGGTATAGGGGGCGATTTTGGAGTCTTAGCATTAGAGAGAAATAATAATAATATATATATTTTTTTATTTCTCCTCATTATAAGTGACTTTTGTACTAAAATTGAGGATGACAACACTGTGAGACATTATTAGCATTAGTCCCATCCACTCTGTGGAGACAAGACAGAGAAAATCTAGAGATTAAATAGAATTTTGAGAAGGTTTCATGATGCATTCAAATTAACTTCCTCATGTTGAGCCTCTTTTATGCATAAAAAAATCAATTAGGGTGAATTCAGATGGAAAATTAAGGTGTATGTCTTCTCACTGGCTGAGGTAGGACTCATTATTAGAAATAAACCAACTTTCAGCTAACTTTGGTACTTAAGAGTTTTGAAATTGCTGAAATTGAAGAAAAAAGTCAAAAACATAATGCGACAACTTCCATCAATTCATGCATGAAACTTTTCTCCATTGCTTTATGGGCAGTAAATGAGTTCCCAGTCATTCTGAACAGAGAGTCTGCTTCGCACTGTGCTACAAATGATTCACAGCCCCAGTGGTGCTAATTAGAGACAGGATGTGCATTGGGACTACTTTAAGTGATGATGAAGGGAGAGATGATGCACAGCGAGCTCACCTTTACAGCACCTAGATATTCTCATTTTCCAGCTGAACTCTCCCTCATTGATTTAGCATTATTTCAAATTGCCAAGCTAAGAAAGAGCTTTTGAAGCCCATAGAAAACGAATCGCATAATTATGTTGTTTTGCAGCAAGAATAAACAATGGGTTTCATTATACATGAACAATTTACAAGGATAAGCGGGTGACCCGAGGTTATTAGAACATAGCGAGCTGTCTGTCGCTTGTTATCGTCAATTGTTGCGGTATTGTTCGCTCGTTTTCAGAGCAAATCTGAATGGAACTGTATACACCGTCAGCCATCAGCTACTAGAAGAAGCCTGGTCCGATCAGTCAATAATTAGTTTATATGTGATTCACAGCAGATCAAAACTCTTCTGACGGATCCTCAGGGCTTTATGTAGGTTAAGACCCAAGTGGAGATGCACATTGATTTCGGAGTGAATGCGAAGAGCGGCGTTATCGACTGTTGTGGCATGAACCTCAGTCCATTAGTTCCACAAATGAAGGTCCGAGACATTGCTGCGATCAATCTGTAATGCGTTCTTACATCTCAAATAAGACCTATTGTGACATTGGCTGAAAGTGAATAGCATTTTGAGGTCCGTGCATTGTTTCCAGTCTTTGTTGTCTCTCAGCGTTGGCTAAAACACAGCAGAGAAAAGCAGAATATTCATGAGAAATACACAGGACTGTCAATGGAAGCGCAACACTCAGAGGACTCAACCGGCAGCTCGGATACTTTCAGCGAGTCAAGAGAAAGTCATTACTGTTCGACATGCCATTCACGTGCCACCTCGACTCAGGTTTGCTCTCTTAGCTCCATAAGAGCTTTTCTCATCTGCCATTTTCAATATCATGCCTGGAGGCAGTCCTGATGCTGTGAAATGTGCTGTGAAAGAGATGGGAGAATCCCCTCTGCTTCTTTATTCAATACAGTACTCTTAGATGTCTAAACTGAAGTGGGGCAATTTGGAGAGAATGAATTCTGACAAACATGCAATTGAACGACCATAAATACGCGGTTAGGATATTAGCGCTGACATTTTCCTTTAATCTATTTGTCAGTCATATGCTGACTCCTTCTTAATGACCTGCTATCATGGTATAAAGATTGCTGACATGCTCGATCTCATTTCCTCCCCTCATCAGCAAAAGAGACATGGCCCGATTTCCTTTAGAAGTCATACCGATGACCACAAATGCATTGGCCTTTACTGAGTGTTTTATGCACCTTGCTTTATGGCCCCATGTATATTGATACAGTGATGTAAATTTGATATGTTGAGCTCATTAGGAGGAACTGGTGTCTTGCATCAACCTCCTCCGAGGGCATTGAAGATTCTCAATAGAGTGTTTAATGAATATTAAACTGTATTGGTCTCATAAAAATGCAATCACACTGTCATCAAAGAAACTTTCTGGTGGAATGAATGTAAATCATGCAGGTAATTATGTGTGGATTGCAGAGAAAATGCATTTAAACATTTTTTGTGTGTGTGTCTGCAAACTTCATGAATGTTGTTTATGTCTTCTTAGTAGTTCCTCGTGAGCATAAATATATAAATTAGAGTTCAATTAAATGCATTGCACATAGCATTTATATCCTTCTCTGTCAGTTAGGTTTTGAATGTAGAATATTTTCTTACTAGATATGTAATAAAAATCTTCCACATTTTACCTCTAAGTGAATGATCCTGTTTGCATAATACATTGACTGAAATGAAAGATGAACAAGTTAACAAGCACAGATTGAACAAATTGTAGAATTGTCACATCAGTATTTCCTACAGCTATGGTTGTATGTGACACATAACAGTGTTTTTATTTTTATATCGTAATATTGTAAATATTAATTTATTTAATTATACTTTAATTTAATTTTTAACCTCATTTATTCTTTAAGTCAACAATTCCTGATAGAGAGCCATTAATTAAGTCTTTGAGTGAATAGCTTTTGTGGAGTGAGTCTGTATCGAAGACGTGTCATCTGAGAGAGAAAGAATATAATCCTGAATACTGCGTTAATAGATATTAGTATACATTTTTGTCCAGTTATGCACAAAGAGCGGAGCAGATTCTGCATTAGAAATGACCATTAAATATCAACTAAAACTTATTACCCGATCTAAAGAGAAACTGAGAGTTCCAGATAAAATGTGAATAATAATAATAATATGTGAAGATAATGAAGAATACATTTTTATCAAGAATAGCTTCTTTAATTAATACTGGCAAATTAAACTAACCCTAACCCAATAAACCATAGATCAAATGATTGATTATAAATTCAGACTCTCCTTAACATAAAAGAAGTTTATTCAAGTGTACTATTAGTATACTTCTTTTAAACTAAAAAATAAGATTAACATTTATTTTAATGTGTCCTTGTTACACGTTACATGTATTTACTATAAAAATAACCATAAATTAGGCATAATTACATGCAACTAACCCTAAACCAAACCCTAATCCTACCCTAACACTAAAGTAAGTACATGTACTTAATTAATATTACTCAGTACTTATATGTATAATTACACAGTAGGGACACATTAAAATAAAGTGTAACCAAAATAAGAAAGTAGCCTATACTTTCAGTCTACTTTTTCTGTACTTCTAAGAAATATACTTAAAATTACACTTAAATATACTCGACTTATACTAACAGAAAAGTCTAAGTATTGGCCTATACTTGTACTAAATCTTTTGATTGAGGTATACTTAAATGTATAATTAAGTATTCTTGGCTTGTAGTTGTGTTTACTCTTCTGATTTTGATTGAGTAGCCTATTAAATACTTTTTCCCCACATTTTACATACTGTCTTATAAACTTACATTGTTTGGAAATATTGATTTATAAAGAAAACTTCCAGGTTTTCTAAACATATAAAAACTTCCCATAATTAGGGTTTATTGTATGCAAGCAATACAGTAATTTTTAAACAATAGTTGAGTTAAATAAAACTACCCAGCAGGTTGGGCAAACATTTAACCCATTTACTGGGCTAAAACAACCCAATTGCTGAGTGTGTCCATTTTCAACCTAAATTGGGTTGTTTTAAACCCAGCATTTTTTAGAGTGTAGATTTTTCAGCATGGCTCACTATTGCACTAACCTTTTTATTTATATGGTTCTGTCTTAAAAAAAAAAAAAAAAATAGTTTGAGATACAGAGACTTTCAATAACAGAATTGCAGAGCTCCCTGAGATGTAAGCCAATTAACCAGGCAAAACTACAGTCTTTTCTAGGTAAGTGGATGACTGATCTTTGAAAACGGTGACATTTTAACTTAACTCTTGTTAAGAATGGGAGAGAAACTTTACATGACCAAAAATAATATTTTAGGCATATAATGTATGGTCCTGAGAAATTCACAACTGATGGTTGAAAATAAGCTAGCTGTTTTATCACATTTAGTAAAAAAAAACAAAAAAAAAACAAATTATCATTAGCATTATTTGTTGACTTGGTTGTCAGAATGTTGAAATGTCTTTAGAACATCTTCAGAAAGGTCTTGGATGAATATCTAAGAGGAATACTGCATGGAAAGGCATGCTGGTGCAATCGAAATACATATATAATCGAATATATATGAAACAGGTTGTAGAATATACATATCAGTATATAAAATATTCACATGCATAGATATGACAAACAAGCTAATGAAAAGAAAATGTAGAGGGAATAAACATGTTAGTGTTTGAAATACAACCAAACATTCAATATCATCCATACGACATCCAAAGACAGACAGTGAAATTTAATGCAGGCAAATCTAGACAGTTTTCCGAGTACGTTATTAAATAATATGAATCACCAAGATAGAAACAGTGCCTCAGCTGGGAGAATTGTTTTAAATCAAATTTCCACCTTGATTGAAAATTACATCATAATATCCATGACAAAGAGTAAATCAGGGGAAAAATGAGCCACACAATGAATCAGTCTCAAGCTCATGGAGCTTTTGCTTTGGTTTCTGGGAAACCATAGCCATGAAAAAAGAGGTAATTAAAACAATAAGCTGCCTTGATAACTTTCTGACAGTCTGCTGATTATCTATCCATCATGTGTGTCTAGAGCAGAGAAAATAATAAGAGTGAAATGAGAGTACAAGAATTTTTGCTAGGAAATTGACATGACTTCAGTATGCAAAATATATCTAGAGAATAAAAGTTCTAATTTCAAAAAATAACTATGAGGAAAAAAAGAGTTTAGTTCAGACACCGTTTTATGTTCTTGACTGAATATTTTATATGACTACCTCCAAATTGTATTTAATTTTGTAACTCGATCTTGCTCCACTGTCTTTCAAGAAGGTTTGGTAAAACCGATGAAGTTTGTGGCATTATAAAGGTGTTGCAGGCGCTGAAATCTAAGCTTTAGCAAGTAGCTCTAATTAGTTCTGCTCTGACAAGGTGATCCAGGCAAATTCAAGACAATTCCTTTAATCTTTTCAAAGATTAGACCTGTCATCAGTTCAAATGGTTGGTGAGCAGCCACACAGTCAGTGGCTGATGAAACAAAAATCTCCTTCAGAGTGATGCCGAAGGATTATTTAACGAAGCCAAGTAAGGTCATCCAGTGTTAAACGCGCAAATGAGCTGCAAAACAGAATTAATCCGCAAGGCAATCAAGCTTGCCCTTGTCCAAAAACCTCAATTTACGCCCTCAGAATTGCAGTGTGTTTTGCCGAAAATAACATGCAAAACTCAATGAAAGCCTGGCCTCTTGAAACCAAGTATGGTTTCTTAATTTTGCAGATTTCACATTGTGAACACAAAATGTCATTATCTCTGCGTGTCAGGCACTTCAATCAAACTTTCATGTTCCTTCGGAAGTCATTTAGGGCCAAACGTCTGCCTCAAGGGCAACTGATGTGATTGAGTCGCTGGTGCCCTAATACACAACAATGGTTCATACATAACACCAGCACATCCTGCTTGTCTGATGAGCTCTCTTCATTTGCCCGGTGACCTCTGAAGAAATGCCAGGCTTATCATTTCTCAGTAATTGGCTGAGGGAAGGGGGGAGTTTCATTCGGACAAATGAGATCGGAAATATAGCTTGAATTTTTTGTATGTTTGCAAGGAATTTGTTTCCATTTCTGTAGCCATAGTGGGCAAGAGGATCTTTTGCAGCCATTTAAAAATGCAAGATGGGAGGAGTTCGTGACACAGATGAACCATTGAGATCAAAAGAAATGAGATATCACAGTCACCCTCATTACTAACTTTAGTAGATGGCTGGGTGTAACTTTACACTCATTACAACGTACAAAGGGAACCATTTAACCAATAAAACTGTCCAGTACTTTTATGGTAACAGCATTGCTAGGATCTGCAGACAGATGTCAAATGGTATATTATTGACTTGCATCATGTAATAGTGTCCAATAATTTCCAATGGTATAAAGATTTTACTGCATCTGTTGGTTCAGCTCTGCTAGAGGAATGTATTTATGTCCTGGCTGACTCACTGCCTGTCGCTTGTAAAAGCTGTTTATTTGCATATTTTATTTGCATACTCTAAATGGTATAATTATTTCTAATCTAAATCAGGGGAGCACCATAAACTGCAGTCTGTCAGTCTTATTTGAAAGTCATCTTTATATACATTTTGTTATTTAAAAAATCCAGGACATACACATTTTTTTGGAGGGAAAATACATATATATATGAACTAAGGATATAAATTAATGGTACCTATGAATACCTATGAATGGTGTTCATCTCACACAAGCAAAAAACAAAACAAAACAAAACAAAACAACCTCTTCAGAAAAACTTAGAGTATGTTTACATGACAATGATATACTAAAAAAGAAAAAGTTTTTCCTTTTTGTTTTTCATGTACAGACAACAAAGTTTTCAAAATGATCCCCATTCACACGGATCCTTGAGAACGATTAAAAACTCTATTATTTTGCCAGGCCAGTAGGTGGCGATGTCACTTTGTAAAGAAACACTACGCGCCTATAGGCTGAACAAGTAATGTGTATGTGCATAATGTCACTGTTTTCACAAATTCGTGTTTTGTAGTTTACATGGAGACAATAATGGTATCGTTTTCAAAAACATGCACTTTGAAACTTGTTTTCAAAAGTTTGCATTTTCAGGCACCCAAAACTCATTTTTGTGTAAATGAACAGCCAAAACACATAAAAAGTTTTCCGTTTTTAGTTGAAAATGGTGTAGTGTAAATGGCCCCGTACTCTTTTGAATATCAAAATGATTATGGAAGAACCAGGTGTTTCCATGACCGTAGTAAAGGCCCTGATATACTTCAAGCAAAATCAAAGAATGAACTGGTGCAACGTCAAAATCAAACAAAATTTCAAACAAAATTTGTTTGATGTTTGTTTTGGGAGTTTGAAACCGGAGTTCTTCTTCTTCATAACCTCTGCAATTCACTCTGGCATTCTGGATATCAGCTTCTGGGCCAAATCCTGACTGATGGCGATTCATTCTTTCCTTATTTGTGTTTGGAGTTGATCACAATTTGTGGGCTTCTGCTTGTCCAGGGAGTTGCCTGGCCACGGATCCAAAATTTCAATGTAATGATCTCTGAGCCACTTCATAATCACTCTTGCCTTGTGACACGATGCTCCATCATGCTGGAAAATGCACGGATCATCACCAAATTTGTCTTGGAGTGTTGGGAGAAGTTGCTCTTGCAGGATGTTTTGATATCATTCTTTATTCCTGGCAGTCTTTTTGGGCAAAATTGTGAGAAAGCCCACTCCCTTGGATGAAAAGTAACCCCACACATAGATGTTATCAGGATGCTTCACTTTGGCACGACACAGGACTCATGGTAGCATTCATCTTTTCTTCTCTAGACAATTGATTTTTCAGATGTCCCAAACAGTCGGCAGAGAAAATAACTTTGCACCAGCCTTCTGCTCTCCAATCCTTGTACTTCCTGCAGAATTTCAGTCAGTTCTTGATGTTCTTCTTGGAGAGAAGTGGCTTCTTTGCTTCCCTTCTTGACACCAGGCCATTGTCCAAAAGTCTTGGTCTCACTGTGTGTACAGATCTACTCACACACCTGCTGCTGATATTGAGCAGCTCTGCACTGATGGTGACATGATTCCATAGCGACTCCTCAGGAGGAGACGGTCCTGGTGCTTGCTGGACACTCTGGGACATCCTGAAGCCTTCTTCACTGCAGTTAAACCTCTTTCCTTGAAGTTCTTGATGATCTGGTCAATGGTTCTTTAATATTCTTTTCAGCAATTTCCTTGCATGTGAGGCCATTTGGGTGCAAAGTGATGATCACTGCACGTCTTTCTTTGGAGGTTACTATTGTTAACACATGAACACATTGATTAGAAGCACTTTTCCCAATCATTCTGCTCTTATAATCCAGTCAGAATGATAGAGTGATTTCACCTGACTAGTACTTGTTCACACTTTCCCATGTGCATTAATCAAGCCTCTGTGGCTCCCTCCAATCACCGCCAGAGGGCACCATCACCCGAGTATTGATCTCCCCCTTGGACTCCATTTCCCATCATCTCTTACCTGGCGCTGATTACACGCACACCTGTAGCCAATCCCGTGGACTATTTAACCGGCACGCTCACACTCACTCCCTGCGAAGTCTGGTTTTGCTGTGGCTAACAACTCTGAACGTTTATTCCTGTTTATGATATCCCTGTGTATGACCCTGGACTGTTTTCCCTGTTTACGATACCTCGCTGCCTGCCTTGACCATTGTTCTCTGTCTGCCTGGATTGTGTTTATACTGTTTGCTGCCTGCCCTGATCTACTGCCTGGTTTAAGACTTCGTCTCTGCTTTGCCCTGTTTGTACCTGACACTGGTGATCGACCCCTGCCTGTTTGTACTACGAAATATCTTTTAATAAAGCTGCAAATGGATCCCAACTCTGTTGACTCAGCGTTACTATAATATAATATAAAGTTCCTTATACAACTCCAGTGTCATTTAAACACAACCAGAATTACACTTGGCAAAATATCAAATACCCTAAACTTCAAAGGCTCAAAACTGATGCACCATTAAATTTCCATAGCAACAGTCTAAATTCCCATAGGGTAAAACTGGTTGATGGAGTTGCAGTGAGATTTTTCCCAGATGGCAGGCCGGTAGTGCTTTTTATTTCTCCTGACAATTATGAGAAAATACAGACCATCCCTGACAGAATCTCTGAGCCCAAATCCTCTTCTGAACTGAAAACCTCTGAGAGTTTTTGTACTGCTAACATCACAGACAAAGCTTAACCGAGGTACCAACATTATCCTCTTTAAGACAGCATTGTGGACTTCATAGCGCACAGATTATCTTGTGCTTTTGTTGCTCTTGCTTATTGTGTGTCATTCTATCAGTATTGATAGAAGTCATAAAACCTATGTGTCACCTCATCGTTCCACTGCTTTATGGTTCATGGTTTATTGCAAGATCTGTTGATTTATCGATTGCCCTACTGAGTTTTCTCAAACAGTGATTTATCTTCATGTTAACTGAAAACAGTCCCCGTAAGTATGGTCTTAGAATCGCCCCAATGAACATTTTCTAATGCGCTTGACACCAGAAGCATCTATTGGACTCAACACCAATGTACCATTTTGAAGCAGTGCCCACATTACAGTGCACTTCAGAGACAGTAACGAAGAAAAAACCTGGGATCTGTGCTGAAACAACATTAAGAGGCCTGGCTTTTCTCATTTCTTTTTGGAGGTTGCTTAGTAACTTTTTTTCCCATGATGGCAATATGAGACCTGTGTGAGTTGCGGCACTTCAGCCTGATTCATGTTGGTGCCCTTTGCAATCTCAGGTTCACTCAGAAGGCCTATCCAACAAAGGAACTGCAGAGGTGAGTGCTTCACTTCTAATAATGCCTGTAGGCCACAATCTCTTTCAGCCAGAGCTAGTCATCTCACAGACTTTTAGACATGCTGTATCCAATAAAACAAACAACATACATTCAAACCAAAAGTTAGAACAAAGTACAAGATCCTTGCAAATGACTACAGTAGCAAGATCATTGTAGGTGATGTGAAAAGCGTGAAAACTTTTCAATATTATTCGTATATTGTAATCTTTATGAGCACGTTATAATTGCTGTCTATGGGCCGGTTCACACAGAACACGTTTTTGCAGTTAAAAACTTTGCAGATGTGATCATCATATACTTCGCTATTTTCCATGAAATCTGCAGACTGGCTCTGACTTTTGGCAACTAGTGTAAACTTGTTCAGACTTTAAATCGTTGGAAATATCGGGGCAAAAGTCGTGTAGTGTATTCCAGCCTTAAGTCTTGTATGTGTCACTACTGCATTTCTGAGTGCTCCTTTGATTATCTGTTCCCTGGATTTACCCTGTCTGCCCTGGTGTATGTTTTGATTGTTTGCCTGTGTTTTGACCTTTGCCAGTTTTTGGATTACCCTTTAATAAACTACTGCATTTGAATCCTCAACCTTTGTGCCTCTGAGCAGTATGTAACAAAGACATCCATCTAGCGCATGCTTACATTGGAAAAACACTGGAAACGTAGGGCAGTGTAATGGAAAAACACGTTCTGTGTGAACAGCCCTTAAAGGGAAAGTTCACCCAAAAATGAATATTACCCCATAATTTACTCACCCTCAAGCCATCCTATGTGTATATGACTTTCTTTTTTCAGCCAAACACAATCAGTTATATTAAAAATATCCTGGTTTGTCCAAGCTTTATAATGGGAGTGATTGGAGAATGAGGTTTTGAAGTCCAAAAAAGTGCATCCATCGATCATAAAACATACTCCACACGGCTCTGGGGGCTTAATAAAGGCCTTCTGAAGCGAATCAATAAAGATAAAGTAAAATAATGAGCTTCGGCGTGACTAAAAAGCGTTAACTTCTGCGATGTAGTATGCAATGGCATGACGTTCTACTCTACACCATGACGTATACGCTATGTCCTGCGTTGTATGTCATGTCATTGTGAACTACGTGGCGGAAGTTAACGCTTTTTAGACGTAAGTTGAATGTGTATGGCTGTCGCGTCGGAAGCTAGTTATTTTACTTTATAAAGTTTTAAATAAGGATATTTGTCTTACACAAACGCATCAATTCGCTTCAGAAGGCCTTCATTAACCCCCCAGAGCCACGTGGAGTATGTTTTATGATCGATGGATGCACTTTTTTTGGACTTCTCATTCTCCAATCACTCCCATTACAAAGCTTGGATGAGCCAGGATATTTTTAATATAACTCTGATTATGTTTGGCTCAAAGAAGAAAGTCATTTACACCTAGGATGGCTTGAGGGTGAGTAAATCATGGGGTAATTTTCATTTTTGGGTGAACTATCCCTTTAACTGAATACATGAAGTTCAATAATCACATAACATGTGCTATATACATTCATCTCTGGCTGATAAGAGAATACTTCCTAAATTGTAACACTGAAAGAAGCTGCTTTGAAACAATATGTATTGTGAAAAGCACTACGCAAATAAACTTGAATTGAATTTTAGTGAATTTAATAAAATGCTACGCATTCTCACATGTTCCTTGCGCTGAAATCTCAAGCTCATTTCTATGGGATGTTCTCTAAAGCTTTTATGGTTGTCGGTGCTGTATGGGTACCGCAGTTAAACACGGGGATGTATATAGGTCTTGTATTGTGCGGTGGTCTTAAAGTACCTTCTGGAGGAATTACGCAATATAAAAGAAAAAATATGAATTATTTTATAAAAATCATTCATTTTATGTAAATACATCCTAATATGTTTTGAAATAAATTGGATTTTTCTTTGCAATTCAATTTAGTCTTCACTATTTTCCACTCTGCATCTTTAATCCTTCACCAGTCATGGCGGCGGAAGCAGCAACTAACCCTAAATCATCCTGAAATCAGGCAAGTGGAACCAATGATTACTGCATTTCATAATCCACTGACGACTGGCACAGCAGTCTGGATAGTGTATAAAGCGAGCCGAGTCTATGTGGAAACCATTAATAGCATTAAACTAGAGGCTCTTTCCAGTTAAAGAGGAGTGTTGCAATACAAACACATGAAGAAGAGATGGATGTGCACTGGTCAAAAGGAAACAGACGGAAAGTGAGAGATCTTGCCCCATACAGGCTGCAGATGATTTTAAATTCCCTCTTGTTTGCTTTGCCATGTACTGTAGCCTGCAGTTGGGCTTTTCCTCTATTTGCTTGTTCTTCTGGAGAAAGGCCTGAAGCGGGATAGTGCTGTGGGCTCAGCAGCTTAAAATAGGATACCAAACTGTACTGCAGTGGTGTATAAAGTACTCGAAAACCATACTTGAGTAAAAGTATAGATATCTTACCAGAAAATGACTTTGGTAGAAGTTAAAGTCACTGTTTAGAATGTTACTTGAGTAAAAGTTTTAAAGTATGTGATATTTTTTTGTACTTAAGTACGAAAAGTATTTTTTTTATATTAAACGTACTTAAGTATTGAATGTAAAAGTACAAGTAAATGTAAATTACAAAAGGCAAAAAAAATTATTAAAAATTGTTCTATACACAGTTTGAGCAGCAAGATTGTGTTCAGTTTTAACTCTTTCTTACATTTTGTTTCTTTGAATTAAAAAAACGGCTAAATGTTTATTGTAATTTTTAAATATAAAAAATACTAATATATTAATTATACATTGATCGTTCATGTTAATTCATAGTGCATTATAACTAATGTAAGAGACAACTTTAAAATGTTTAAATGTACATGTTGAAATTAAAAATGAACAATACTTTTATTAACCTTATTTAATGTTACAAATGGACTCTTATTGCAAAGTGTTACCATTTCATATAAATCCAAACAGCCATGCTTAAAAATGACCATCTTTACACACAAAGGCATAGCATAGGTCTATTATATGTATACTTTTTTACACATTATTTGCCTCTATTTTAGAAAACTTGAGGATTATCTAATTAAAATGTGTTACAACGCCGATTAAAAAAAAGAACTGAAATCAAATGCATTTCTGATTTATGTTTCTGTCGCTGCATGATGAGGATACAGTTTAAATATGCAACTTCGCTGGATAACAAATGCTTAACACTAGTGAAAAAATGGATATAAACTAATGCAAATGAATGGTAACAATCGTGACATTAAACAGTTGGTGTTTTTGTCACATTGTTTTAACCGCTTGAGATACTACTAATGTTAGCATCCTCTCAGCCTCGACGGCAAACATACTACTGTTCTTCACTAATGCAGTATCTAGTCAACAAACTAATTACTTAATAATGATATGAAAACATGTACTGTAGTGTACACTGTATAACATACCGTTTTGTTGTCTGTTTTAAATCCTTTCACAAACTAATTACTTTATAATGATATGAAAACATGTACTGTAGTGTACACTGTATAATATAAGTGTCCCGCTCTGCAGCGCGCAGCCTCACGTCACGTGTCAAAACAAACTCCACGAGGCATCAGTGATATTTTTTATTTCGCCTCTAGAGGCCGCTCTCGTACTGTATAATGACAGCACACTCTTTTCAGCCGCTCCAGCAACGGACGCAACCCGGAAAATGAAATCAACAGCGGTTGTGCGAGCCTTGTTTGCATGTGCTTGCTTGCGGTCTGTGTTCTTCCGACTTTATTTTGTAGTAAGTAACGAAAATGCTTTGGGAAAAAATGTATCAGAGTAAAAGTAGCCTATACATTTTATTTAGGAAATGTAGTGGAGTAAAAGTAAAAGTTGACAGAAATCAAGTAAACTCAAGTAAAGTACAGATTCTCCCAAAAAATACTTAAGTACTGTAACAAAGTGTTATTACTTCGTTACATTACACCACTGCTGTACTGTAAGGAAGAAAAAAAAAGTTACAGCCGGCTCAAGAAACTAACAAAAGCAAACATGGCATGCATTGAATTTTAAACTATAGGGGCTCAAGACCTGTACTTGAGATCCTACAGATGCAGTTCTGTAGGATTTGAGGAAGAGGAGATCTTCTAGTTCATTTTGTTGTTGGATACATGTATCCATTTTAAACCTCTTCTTGTTCTCTTTGACCTCCTTTTACTATGTTAGGTTATCTCACATGATCTCTGATTCAGACAAACTGCTTGGTTTGTCTGAAAGGCAATCCAAAAGGCATCAAAGTTTTTGATGAATCAGAAATTTCAAGATCTTAAGTATCTTCTCTTTCAAGTATATGTCTCGGTACCCGTGAGAATATCTGGTGGCAAAGTTCAGCCTTCTCATTTACTGCACCTGCCAAACTCATTACGAGGAATCAAAAATAAAGAAACTAATTAAAGTTACGTTGGTGCCAAATAGTGTTTCCCAATTTTACTTTGTTCTCTTTGAACTATAGAGAGAGTTTGAAGAGGAGGCATCTGCATGTTTGATCCTCTTTTCTTCACTTTCTCCTGACAACACTCAGTGCTGTTGTGAAGGGAATCTCTGGGAGACATGTGTAGAATGACAAAGGAATCATGCTATTCTTTTCCTCTTGCTTATTTTCCTCACATTTCTTCCTGTTGTTCATCTTGCTGGAGCAAAATTAATAACCGATCACCAGTCAAAGTCACTACACAGGGGAAGATGACGATTGTGGTAGTTTAGACTTCATTTCTGTGACTTCTGGGAAACTGAAATACATTTTGTAAGATAACAAATGATTGAAATAGTGCCAGCAGATGAAACAAAGCGATTTTCCGACTCATAGCTCACTTTTGATAGCAAGATCATCAGTGAAGAGACGCTTTATTTACAGCATTCAGCTAGATGATGGATTTTGCTCCTGTGAATTTATCAGATTTATTACTGTTATGATTTTCACACAATACTGTCATCATTCATGCATTTGCAATGTATTAAGGGATGGATACGAAGGAACCATTTCTGCATTTTTATCTGACTTAAAAAAATTTAATCTACAGTGTTTGTGACAAATTCACTGTCAGAAAAAAATGGGCATAAGGGTTAAACAAAATAAAATAAAACTGAGAAGTTTTACACTTTATTAAATGATATGCAAGTGAAAACCTGATAATATAATATGAAACTAATATAAAGAATAAAACACAACATGGTCAGAAAGTTCTGATATTTGTGGATGTATTAGAACATATAATTGTTAAAGGATTAGTTCACTTTAAACTGAAAATTACCCCAAGCTTTACTCACCCTCAAACCATCCTTGGTGTATATGACTTTCTTCTTTCTGATGAACACAATCAGAGTTATATTAAATATCCTGATGCATACTACGGAAGGCGTAGGACGTAGCATAAACGTTTTGCACTGTGAGAGGCGTTACACTTTCTTCGTAAGTTGAATACGGAAGCCGGTCTGGTGGAAGCTAGATATTTTACTTAATAACTTGTTAAATATGGATATTTTTCTTACACAAACACATCGCTTTGCTTCAGAAGGCCTTTATTAACCCCCCGGAGCCGCGTGGAGTATGTTTTGCTTTGGATGGATGCACTTGAGCTTTATACTCGTTGGTACCCGTTCACTGCCATTATAATGCTTAGATATGTCAGGATATTTATTAATATAACTCCAATTGTGTTCATCAGAAAGAAGAAAGTCATATACACCTAGGATGGCTTGAGGGTGAGTAAAGCTTGGAGTAATTTTCATTTGAAAGTGAACTAATCCATTAAGTTGTGAATGACTTACCTCAGACTTTAAAGCAGTGCTATCCGTTTCATTAAACCTGAAACAAAATTATATTTCAACCTATACTGTATATGAAAAGAGTGCTTTTATTCCTAATTGTTTTGCAGTTGTGGCTAAAGAAGGTGATAAGGGTTCAAATAGTTCAACATTCAAACAAAGTAGCAGGGATGTTTTTATCTTCTGTGATGCCGTGACACCTGTGCAGAGTTAGGGAACTTATTATTTTATTTCATTTTATTTATCTTTTATTTTTAATGATCAAAACACTGCCAGCTTGGAATGCATTACCTGTGTTACAGTTCATTCTGCTTCCTCAAATAATTTCATGTTGACACAGGCAGGTGTAAGTCACAAAATTAGACACAAATGAGCATCATTCACAAGTAAAAGAACTGAATTAATATTAAGACTTCTCACAGTCACTATCTTTCCCACAGTAATTCTGATTCTGTAAATGCTTTTCTAAAATCTCCCATCTAGCGTCTTGACTTAGCACCTTTGAAATTTGATCCTATCAAATTAAATCAGATTTGAGTTACAGTGAAATGCAAAAACATCCCTACTACTTTGTTCGAATGTTGAACTGTTTGAACCCTTATTACCTTCTTTAGCCACAACTGCAAAACAATTAGGAATAAAAGCACTCTTTTAATAGAAAAGGAAGGACCTTGTTATTTTGGACAGTAATTTCTTAAACGGTTCACGTACGGCATTTCATGAGGGTGAAATCTGAGAAGAAGTCGCATCACATATGGCATTTAAAGGGCACCTATTATGCAAAATCCACTTTTACATGGGTCATAAATGTGTGTTGGCAGTGTGTTAACACAACCACCCTACAATGATAAAAAACCGCCCACGGCCCCTGACTGACAGTTCCTCATTACCATAGTTTCTGCCCTCAGAGAGTTATATGCTGTCCTCCATTTTCTCCGCACTTGAGCAGCTGTAGCGTCAACAATGTCTCGTAAGCAATCCTGGTGTTCTGTTTTTGGATGTAAGACTGAACATAAGACTCTTCATTTTCTCCCAATATCTGAGCCACTGAGGACGCAGTGTATTAGTTTTTATTTTTAAAGGTAATGCGCCCCAAACTCTACCTAAATTCGTTTATGTCTGTGCAAATCATTTCACTGCAGACTGCTTTGTGAACGAGGGACAATACAAGGCAGGCTTTGCTAAAAAGTTGGTACTCAATGATGGATCTGTACCAACTGTTCGTAATCCAGCTTCACCTCCACTGCCAGTTCCACAACAAATGCGGCTAACGCTATTGTTGTCTTAGAGACCATATGTCTGATGTCTGTTTTAAACCTTGTTTATATACTTTATGACCACACATTTGTAAAGAGCGATGTAAAAGGTGATTGTCTTGAAAAACTGTGTTTTCTGTAAAAATGATATGTTTATTTGCAAAGGCCAGCACATTTATCCACTAACCATTCAGAAACGTCCAGTTTCATTCTAAAAGTTGTAACTTCTTCCTGAGTCTCTCCATCAGTGTCGACTCCGGTTTGAACAATGTAAGGCTGAACACCGTTACTGACAATCCTCATTTTGGCTGCGTGAGATTCTCCAGCTTTGTTGTTGTTGAGCAACCGAAGCGCGAGCTGTTAAAGCTCCGCCCTCTTCTGGAAAGGGGACCGGGAGCAGCAGCTCATTTGCATTTAAAGGGACACACACAGTGTGTTTTTGCTCACATCCAAAAAGGGGTAAATTTGACAAGCTATAATAAATGATCTGTGGGGTATTTTGAGCTGAAACTCAAAATACCCCACAGATCATTTATTATAGCTTTAACAGCTCATGCTTTGGTTGCTCAGCAACAACAAAGCTGGAGAATCTCACGCAGCCAAAATGAGGATTGTCAGTAACGGTGTTCAGCCTTACATTGTTCAAACCGGAGTCGACACTGATGGAGAGACTCAGGAAGAAGTTACAACTTTTAGAATACATCTGGATGTTTCTGAATGGTTAGTGGATAAATTTATGTAGTTGCTGTGGAGTTGATTCAACTCATCGACTAGCATGTGCCGTCATGTTAATCTTTTGTGCAAATCCAGTGTTGAATTGACCCTCGTTTGTGAAGCAGTCCGGCGTAAAATGACGGCATGGCAACAACACTCTACTACAACAACTCTTCCTCTTCTCTATAGCAGTCCAACATGGCCTCACCCCCTTTGTTGCGTGTTCCCAGGGGCAGGGTTTATGTAAATTTTAGGGTTAGTGATGTCACTAACCTGGGAAGAAGCTTGTTGTAGTCCCTACCAGCTGTTTGTTGTAGTCCTTAAACAGTGATTTCTGTAAAAGAAAATATCTCCCTTTGCATTGAACTTTGAGTGTCGTAACTTTGCAGATGTTGTTTATGCTCAAATGGCAACATACACACTAACTAAAGTTAAAACAGTGAAATCATAATCAACCACCCCTTTAAAACAAACAAATCAAAATAAAACAAAAAAGATGAAATACTTTCTGCTGTGTGGCCTCTGACTTGTGCAATTGCACAAAATTGGAAGACTTTCTGAATATATATAAGCAATATGCTGTTTTAGAAAAGAAAAAAAAAAGAAGAAGAATTACTGAAAATCAATGCATTTTGCATGATTGACTGCCCTTTTGTGAATATTAAATAAACAGTTCACCGAAAATTGAAAATTATCCCATAATTTACTCACCCTCAAGCCATTCTAGGTGTATATGACTTTCTTCTTTCAGCCAAACACAACTGGAGTTATAAATAATATTCTGGCAGCATTCAGCGTTTCTAGTCATTTTTGCGGATCCTCATGCATTCATGAGAGAATCAAACTGTAGTCTGATTATGAGTATTTGAAAAAGTAATATAAACTAACAGTATTTCAATTTTGGAATCTGATTACATAATCCTGATTACATATAATCAGTTACTACCCAGCAACTGACAATATACATGTAATCTGCTAGTTATTTATAGCCACTGACTGAAGTAACGCACAGATAAAGTGAATTTACATTTGCACAGTATGAATCTGTAAGCAATCTGCCAGGTGACTGGACACTGAATGCGACTTAAGTACCTTTACTGACTTTCTATAGGCATCATTCTATGAGTCAGACTGAAGAAATGCTTTTCACATTCCCCTCTGATTCATTCAGGTGCAGTTTTGCCTGGTAAGCATCACAATAGGGTCCTCATGGCTGAAAAAGCCCTGCTATGTGATCTAAAACCAATTTCACTGGTAGAATAAGCCAACACACATTTCCTTATCTTCCTCTTGCAGTCCAAATGCCCAGGCATAACCGCGAGACGTGAAGCATTTAAAAAAAAAAAAAAACCCACCAGAATCTAATTTTAAAGGTAAGCACCAAACAAAAGCAATGCTTTAAGAGTGTTACTGAGCAGGGATAAGCAGGTGTTTGGCACGCCATGAAAGGTGATTTCACATGAGTCCCCAGTTTAATTGGGTCTCAACGCTTTGGCCTCCTGCTAAGAGAACAGACTTGTGATTTGGCCTTTCCTCTTCTCTTTCCAGCAATAGCAGATGAGGAACCTTCTTTGCGTGACCTTTGATTTTATAACCATCGTGTATACCTGAAGGAAACCGCTATATCTAAATGCACTTTCTCTTACAATACTCTTCTACATAATGTAGTAAGCTTCAATGAACAATATCAATAAGAACAAACATGTTTACGTTGCTAAGAGTGGTTGCTAAGGGTGTTATATTAGCTCCAAAAAAAAAGGGTATTATATAATTTGTATATTTTATATATTATAGTACACAATAAATTATACATGATCATAACTTAAACATATAAATAAGGTGAAAAGGGATTGTAGTAGTATTTGTTGGCTTTAGTGTAATTTTTCCTATTTTATTTCATATTTCCCTGCTTATTTTAGTCACACAATAGTGTAAAATAACATTTGCAGCTTCCAGCGTTGTTTCTCCAGTGGCACAGCCATGATAAAACCGCGACAGTGCTGATTTGTTTCCAGCATGAGAGCAACAGGGAAACACTTTACTGTGTGATGCAGTCAGATTGCATTTCCTCCCGCTGTGAGATGTCTTGCAGAGTCCTCCTGTTATAAACACCCCAGGGGCCTCCTCGACTCCTCATGAACACACGTCAATAGTCCTGTCCATTAAGCGGGGGGCTGCATGGAACGATATTTAGAGGTTATTGAAAGGCCACTTAGATACATTTCTCTAGATACATTAGTGTGAACATAAAGGCCTATTGCATATTTGTTCTTTTAGGGTTTTAAAAAGAAATGTTCGTCTGACTTTCATAATAACATTTGTCTTCTGAAGTTTTTGAATGAATGGGAAAAAAAGCCAAAAAAAAGGGACTATATTATTTCTGTCGCTCACCCTTCCTTCCTAAGATGACTGTATTTATTGAGAATGGAGCACTTAGGTAATAATAAGAGTTCAGGGATAAAGGACAGCCATATGATCAAGGTAATTGTTTAGAGGTTTTTCACAGTAATGGCCAATTTCTGCCTTGTCTGGCTCAAAAGGAGCTCTAATGCTCCCTGAGTTTAAGGGTACGTTTACACGACAGTGATGTACTAAAATGGAAAATTTTTTTCCTTCAAATTTTTTGCCTACAGACGACATTGTCAGAACAATCCCCGTCCACATGGATCCGCAAAAACGACTAAATTATGCTGCTTATTATTATGCTGCCCGGCCAGTAGTTGGCGATGTCACTACACGCTTATAGACTGAACATGTAATGCACATGCAGATGACATCACTGTTTTCACACTATATTGTGTTTTTGTAGTTTACCTGGAGACGATAATGGTATTGTTTTCAAAAACGTGCACTTTGAAACCTGTTTTCAAAAGTTTGCATTTTCAGGGCCCCAAAACGCCGTTGTCGTGTAAATGAACGGCCAAACGGCCCTTAGTGAACTGATGTACTAAAATCACTCTGAAGAATAGACTAACAGATGGAGAAGACTGTGAAATAATGCTCGTTTTAATTCTGTTTACTACTATATATTTAGAAAATAATTTTAAATATATGTAAATTTTATTATATAAATTACTGTTAAAAAAGTTTCAGTAAGTCAGTAAGGTTTTTAAATAAAAGAAATTCATACTTTTATTTAGTAAGGATGCATTAAATTGATCAAAAGTGACAATAAAGACTAACATTGTTACAAAAAAATTGTACTTCAAATTAATGCTGTTCATCAAAGATAATAATAAGAAATGTTTCTTGAGCATCAGATGAGCATATTAGAATGATTTCTGAAGGATCATGTGACACTGAAAACTGGAGTGATGATAAATGATATCTTATATATATATATATATATATATATATATATATATATATATACACACCAGTCAAAAGTTTGGAATCTGTAAGATTTTTAATGTTTTTAAAAGAAGTTTCATCTGCTCACCAAGGCTGCATTTATTTAATTAAAAATACAGTAAAAACAGTAATATTGTGAAATATTATTACAATTTAAAATAACTGTTTTCTGTTTGAATATATTTTATAAAGTAATTTATTTCAGTGGCAAAGCTGAATTTTCAGCATCATTACTCCAGTCTTCAGTGTCACATGATCCTTCAGAAATCATTCTAATATGCTGATTTGCTGCTCAAGAAACATTTATGATTATTATCAATGTTGAAAACAGTTGTGTACTTTTTTCAGGATTCTTTGATGAATAGAAAGTTCAAAAGAACAGCATTTATCTGAAATACAAAGCTTTTGTAACATTATACACTACCGTACAAAAGTTTGGGGTCAGTAAGAATTTTTTTTTTTGAAAAGAAATTAAAGAAATGAATACTTTTATTCAGCAAGGATGCATTAAATCGATCAAAAGTGACAGTAAAGACATTTATAATGTTACAAAAGATTATATTTCAAATAAATGCTGTTCTTTTGAACTTTCTATTCGTCAAAGAATCCTGAAAAAAAAAAATATTGTACACAAATATTTTGTACAATTGTACACAATAAATGTTTCTTGAGCAGCAGATCAGCATATTAGAATGATTTCTGAAGGATCATGTGACATATATATATATAATTGTGAGTTTATATCTCACAATTGAGAGATATAAACTCACAGTTCTGAGAAAAAACATTAAGCTTTTTCCCCTCACAATTGCACATTCTAACACACCATTGTGAGTTTATATCTCACAATTCTGACATTAAAACTTGCATTTCTTAATTTATATCAAGCAATTCCGACTTTATCCCCCGGTATCACAGTCAAGGTTTAAGGCTAGTCCCATACTAAAATGAATGTTTGAGCCCTCTCAACCTACAATAATTTGCACTGAACTATCTTAAAATATGTCAGTGCCTTTGTTTTTGTCTCAAGACGCACACCAGTAATGACTTTTCTAAGGCATTTTTATAAAAGCGGCTTAAATATCCTAATTCAACTAAGGCCTAGTCCTGGCTTAAGCTAAGCCCTGTCTGTGAAACCGGCCAAAAATCTCACAATTCTTACTTTATAACTTGCAATTCTCACTTTATATCACACAATTTTTGCTTTAAAACTCGCAATTCTGACTTTATAACTTGCAGTTCTGACTTCATCACACAATTCTCACTTTTTAACTCAATTCTGACTTTATATCATGCAATTCTGACTTTAAAACTCGCAATTCTGACTTTATATCTCGCAATTCTGACTTTATATCTCGAAATTTTGACTTTAAAACTCACAATTCTGACTTCTTGGGCCTCATTTATAAAATGTTGTGCAGAAACCATAATAAAATTTGATCTTACGATCATTTCTCAGATGTATGTACGTGTTATTCATAGAATGAGCATTACACACAGAAAATGAGCGTCGCCTCTCTTTCAGATGTGAAATCTATAAATCGCAAATGATCTTGAACTTGTGTGCAGCTGAATGGTTTCAGTGCTCCAGCGTTTTAAACAACACTAAATTAATTTCATTTACATATAAAAGTTCACCAGTCATTGTCCAAATCCTTGGCGAACTGCAAGAATAGCTTAGATTTGCAGTAATCTGACCAGGAAAAGTGCGTCGTCTGCTCAGACCCTGGCGTGGCTCTAAGCACACTTTCACGTCAAAGACCGTTTTATAAATATGAGCGTTGGTGTGGATTTAAGCGTACACACACTCTAAGATCAAATCTGTGCGTGCACACTTTATAAATGAGGCCCCAGAACTTGCATTTCTGACTTTATCATGCAATTCTCGCTTTACAACTCAATTCTGACTTTATAACTTGCAATTCTGACTTTATATCTCGCAATTCTGACTTTATATCTCGCAATTTTGACTTTAAAACTTGCAATTCTGACTTTATAGCCCGGTTTCACAGACAGGGCTTAGCCTAAGTCAGGATTAGGCCTTAGTTCAATTAGGATTTTTAAGTAGCTTTTATAAACATACACTAGAAGAAAACATTACTGGTGTGCATCTTGAGACAAAACAATGACACTGACATATTTTAAGATATATCAGTACAAGTTGCTTTCAGTTAAAAGAGTTCAAACACGCATTTTAGTCTAGGACTTGCTTAAGCCTTGTCTGTGAAATCAGGGGTAAAACTCGCAATTCTGACTTTATAACTCACAATTGTGAGTTTATATCTCGCAATTCTGAGAAAAAAAGTCAGAATTGTGAGATACAAAGTCGCAATTACCTTTTTAATTTTTTACTTCATGGCAGAAACAAGCTTCCATAGCTGTAAGTGTGTTTAACCCATACACAACAAACTTTAGTGAAATGTGGCTAAAAATGATCTAAAACCTAATCCTCTTATCATCAGGCCAATGTTATAAACGAGAACATTTCCCAGTAAGAAGCAGAGTGCAAAAAAACTTCACAATACATTATAATTAATATCCAGATAAAAGTAATTATGCAGATAAAAAATGACAACAAAAACATGCAAAAAGCAACATAAAAAATGCTGTCTTCTTCTGCCAGAACGACTGTAATTGATGATATCAGCAAGACAGAAAGGAATCCTGTGAAGGCGGACGGCAGGAGACAGAGCTGAGTCTTCTTATCAACAGCACTTCATAATTCATGTGCTTATGAATTATGCATTATCTGTGGTTTGAAAAGAGGAAGAGTTCCTTTGTAAACATGGGGAAATACAAGCTGAGATGTATCATTTAATAGCGTTTCTTCTTTATAGGTGGTCTTAAAAGCTTCTGGGCCTGAGGTCTTCATGCCAATTCACACCTCAGTCTTAAACTCTCAGTTCCTGAGAAATAAAAATAGATTGTGAAGAGTAATGCACTCTGCTTGCTCCAGGTCAACTGTTTCTCTAGTAAGTATTGTCACTATAAGGTGCTCTGGATACAATAAACATCCAACGTAATTAACGGAAAAAGAAAAAAAAAGTCTGGGAATGTTTCTTGACAATGACATATGATTGTTTTTATGAGTAAAATGCAGGAGCAGTTATATTGGGATTATAATTCAGATTTTGAGTTTAAACCATAAGGCAAGAACACTTGTCTTGTTATTTCAGGTCTTGTTGTTCGTTACGACTCTGGCAGGTTTAAAATGGGTTCATTCGTCATTTTAGATTGTCCTGAAAAAAGATCAATGAATATTAATGCAGTAAAAAAAATTCTTGCCTTGAGACATAATTATTAATTGACCATAGAAAAGTGGAAGCAGCAGACAGTAATTCATAAGAGCAGATGAGATTCACTTTTTATTAGAAGATGAAAGATTATTTAATTTTGTTTTTCTGGTTGCTTTTAAAAGATGAATGTGTCACTTTTGTTTTGAGTAATGCCAAAGCCTGGACGAAAACCACAGACTGCAATTTTTGTGCTGATTTTGAGGGAAATTCTGCAGAATTCTGTAGAATGGATTTAAACAAGCACTACAGTCATTCTGATAAAAAGCATACAGTATTTACTTTAGCAGCAGGTCTATGGGTTTATCTTTGTTTGCTTTGGCTTTGGGTGGGTTTTGTTCTAGTTCTAGTTCAGTTTCCTTGGTTTTCATCCATTTCTATGGATATTCATTGTTTGATTAGTTTTTGCACCTGTGATTCATTTCATTAATTGTTTGGTTCTTTAATTTGTCTTGGTTATTTAAAGGGTTAGTTCACCCAAAAATGAAAATACTGTCATTTACTCACTCTCATGCGACTTTCATTCACCTTCAGAACACAAATGAAGATCTTTTTAATAAAATCTGAGTGATTTCTGTCCCTCCATTTGGAAAAAAAAAAAGGTCATAAAGAGATCATGTTCCGGGGAGTAAAATCCACGTTTTTGGCGGGGTTCCCCCTGGTAAAATTTGCATTCCAGGGGTTAAATATCATGTTATTTGGGGTCGCTTCAACCCGCGGACATTAAAATCAACCTGCGGCAACAGTGTTAAAGTAGCACATTTCTGCAGGAAAACCGCGGACTTGGCGACACTGATAAAGGCTAAATCTGTTCAGCATATAAAGCGCTCGAGTCTCTTCAGAAAATTTGGACTAAACCGCTCAATTCATATGGATTCATTTTACAATCTCTTTATGAACTTTTTGAAGCGTCAAAGTGGTAGTTGTGTAGCTGTCAATGGAGAGACAGAAATCTCTTAGATTTCATTAAAAATATCTATTTATTTGTGTTCCGATGATGAACGAAAGTCTTAAGGCCCGTTCACACCAAGAACGATAACTATAACGATAAAGATATAGTTCTAAAAATCATTCTAAATATTAAGTTCACACGACAGCTATAACGATAAAGATATAAACAAACTATATCGTTGGGATCACTTTCAGAACTATTTTTTTTCCAGCTGTTGAATGATAAAACACTGACAGCCAATCAGAATCCATTTTAATTTAAGGGCTCACGCATTTAAAATGGCAGACAACATTGCGTAGAAGTTAATCGCTGACGTCCAGAAAAATGTTTGACAAGTCAAACCACCTTTTCAAGGATACTTTAAAGAAAATGGATATATAGAAAACAGTCGGTCATCGATTAAGTACATGCAGTTCATTAATATTGCTCAGTACTTAAATGTATAATTACACTTTAACAATGTACCTTAAAATAAAGTGTAACATGGAAAATATACACACAGAGTCCAAGTTTTATATTACTTTCTTTACATTAATATATCTCCACAGGAACCACTGCTTTCTCAGATCTTATATATGGTGGTGGTTTCGATCTCTACAAGAGAGTCAGATGCCAAGGGAGGAATAAATGAGCATTTAAAGCTGCTCAATACTGCTGTCAGAAATCTTTCGCAAGTACAGATGAGATTTTCCTCCAGAGATAATCTAAAGGTGACATTGTGAGGATACAGGACTGATGTGTCCCTCACTCACATTATACACCATATGTGAGTGAGGGACACGTCAAGACAGTAAAATAACCGCAGCTGCCGATTTCATGGTCCTCCTCACTATGTTTAAAATATAAAATGCAGTTCAGATATGGTGAGCAGAGGACATTTTAACAAAAAGAGGTGAACATAAACGTGTTACCACACCACTGCACATGGGTTTATGAAAGCAGTACATTATGCAATAATTCTGACATTACTTCATATTAAAAAAAATATATTAAACGCAATAAAAAAAAATGTTTTAAAGAAACAGTATTACTAATTTTAGGTATTAATATTTTAATTTTTATAATTTAAATGTGTGTGTGTGTGTATATATTTACATTTACGCATTTGGCAGATGCCATGTTACATGCGCCAGCTGGAATGCCCATGATCTCCGCCAGAGGGCACTCCTCCCGTCTCCTTTGCTTTCCCATCATGAACTACATTTCCCATAACCCATTGCCTGGACTCATTATGGTCTGATTACTTCCACCTGTGTGTGATTAACTCATTTGTGTTTGCCTTCATAAGCTCTGTGTTTTCACTCATTGCAAAGTCTTGTTTGTGTTACTACTGTAATTCCAAGCTTTCTTTTCTGGTTTCATGGTTTTGATCTTTTACCTGCGTTTCTTGAACCTTGTTTTATGTTTGGATTGTTTACCCGTGCTTTTGACCCTGTGCCTGTTTATGGATTCTGACTGTGGATAACCCTAAATAAAAGCTGCATTTGGATCTTCAACATGTGCTTCATAGCAGTTTTGCACTCTTGAGTACAATTGTCGTTTTTGCAGTCAGAAGAGCTTTTTTATATTTTTATGCGTTCATATAAAAATGACTCCTCCACTGACCAGATTTAAGATGTAAATGTCATGAGACAAAAAAAAAAAAATCACAGCACTGCATGTGATTGAGCTGGAAAAAAATCACATGCTTAATGCTTTACATGCTTAATTTTTTTCTATTGATCAGATTATTTCAGGTTTCCACCACCGATTTCATTCAGATAGAGCTTAATTGGATCAGATTGAGCCATCAATCCAATTACTAACAGATTATTTGATTTCATGTAAACGTAGCTTCTGATAGATTTAAAATAAATGGGAAGATATTGACTGACAGGAGCAAACACGTTTTTTAGATAAAAGCTTCCATTCAGTTTTGAGTGTGGTGAGATCCAGAATTTTAAATAGGCCTACTGAAATGGATGTTTTTTTTTTTTCCTGAAAGCAGTGCTTCTGCATATTAAGCCTTAAGGCCAGTGAAGTGCACACCGAATACAGTCCCATTTTCCTTTTGCTTTCAAGGAAACGGTTTAGCAGGACTACAAGGATTTTTCCACAATGTTTTTTGGGAATGTGAAAAAAGCCCCAAACAACAAAGAATTTCATTTATTACACTCATCTGCTGCCTGCCGCAAACATAGGACATGACATCAAGTTTTATGTCTCACTGCTTTTCCGCAATAATTCCATAAAATTTATGGCTAACTAAATCAAAAACTATGACTCATCCGTCAAAACTTGAACATTAAGGGAGCTCGCTGACTCACTGTCCCTAAAGATGTTTTCTTCTGGCTCACTAAATTCTTGTTTCGAATTCAAAATCATTGTCCTAATATGCAAAAATCGCTTCATAATCACTTTCCAGTAATGAGCTTTGGTGTCTGGTGGCGGGGAGTGACAGAGGCTTGGTCTAGGATCACTCTGCATTCAGGCCTCCTCCAGCCACCAGCTCTGAGCTAAGCTCATTATGTAAAACACAGCACAGCGTGCAGGCCACATCCTGCTGCCTAAACTCACACTGATCTACTGCCTGCTAAATCTATTTTAAGCTGGCTGTGTCTGGGTTTGTCCTCTGAGAGCAGACACAGGATGCAAAAATCTCCACTGACATTGAGTCACTCCTACCAAAACTAGTGCCTGTCACCCATATGATGAGAACAGGTAACAATGCTTACTACAAGTCCACGAGAAAATAAAGTAATTCCATCTTCCTATAATCTGCTGCTTTGGATGATGAAGATGTGAGGATTTCCCATATATTCTCATGTCAACTATTTTACATTTTGGTGAATTCATAATACATTTGTAATCTCATTCACAAATTTTCATATGATCTGCTCACACACCACTGATTAACATTCATGCTTAGTTTTTGTTTTTCTAAAAATTGTATGTTTTATACTAATCAAATAATCATAAACTTATGCAAAATAAAATAACTGAATTTTTTTCATGAGTTCGAATTGGGATTTCCATCATACCTCACAACAATTCTTTGCATAAAACCTGATTACATGGAGCTAAATTATAAAAATATATAGAAGTATGTTGGTTAAGCAGCACAATTGTTTTCAATATTGATAATAATAAGAAGAAATATAATTGATAATATAAGAAAAATGTTTCTTGAGCAGCAAATCAGCATATTAGAATGAAAGTTCATGTGGACAGTATTATTTATTGTTCATGATTCCTAATGGATTAATTAATGTTAGCAAATCTTTATAAAGTGTTACCATGTTTTACCTTTTTTTTTTTTTTTTTTTTTTTGCTATGTTATTTAATCCTGTCATAAGCTAAAATCTGACCTGGCCATCAATGAAAGCCCATCCATCCAGACTCCAGCGGCCTGCTATTAACCTCTCTGAGTCAATTAGCTAGTGGTGAGATTATGACAAATAGAGACTACTGGAAACTGACAGATTCTAAGTAATTAGATTCTCTATTGCTGTTCATCAGCGCAGAGGAGCTGCCAGATCCCCTTATGGTTCATACCATGAATATGTTCAGGTTATTTGTTGAGTGTGAACTTTTTGCTTGTGTTTCATAAACATGAAATTGGGATCAAAAGCAGTAGTGTGTCCTCCTGGAACATAATTATGATTGTTCCTCCCATGTTACCTGCACTCGTTATTGTAACGCTATAATGTGATTTTATTAAACATCAGAAAACATTAGGTAAGTATGAAAATATACAAGTCTTAAATATAATTATATAAAGACGATAATAAAAATGATTTAAATGAAATATGGAGCAACCGTGCCAAAAGAAAGAAATCAGAATGTGGACATGCAATCTACATAAAATTGAAGCACATCATGTTCACCAGCATTCAGCTGACAACACCATATGCAAACTCGCATTTGTCATTCTGCAGAAGCCTAGACGATAATTAGACTTCGTCACGTCATCACACTTACTGTCTACTGTCTGTCGGACACACCAGAATGCATGACATATATATCACTGCTGGAATTGCTCAACCACAGTAGCTTTATTGCTGTTCTCACAGTGTTTATTTCTCCAAAGACAATAGACAATGATTACACCCTAAAAAAGAAGTATATAGTAAAAACAAACTAGTATCCAATCAGATCACTGATTAATAATTAACAAGAAAATATAATACATAAAACATAAATCTATCTACAAACCATATACATTATCAGCAGGGCTTGACATTAACACCCGCCAAATGCGGATGGATTTCAGCAGTGGTGTGTAACGCAGTCACTAGCCACTTCTGGCGGGTTGAATTTTATATATAATCAGGGCTTGACATTAACTTTTTTGCTTACAGCCACTGTGGATAGTGGTTTTCCAAAGTTACTAACCACTCAGTATTTTCATTGCCCACAATCTTGACATCGATACCATGGGGAAAAACTGGCATATAGATATTTTTAATATTATCTCATAATTTGGCAGCAGGTATATTAGGCTGCTGTCACTTTAAGACCTGACGCACGGATCCATTATACTGTTACACATGCGTTTTCTTTCTCAACTGTTTACGTTCACTTAAAACATAACTGACTGTGTTTACGTGAATACTTGCCAAGATGGCATTTTGACATTATTTTGTGTATATTTGACTGTTTAAGCGAAGAAACTATTACAAACTATTGCTTGTAATTTCATTATTTGTTCTTATTTTATTACTCACTGTCTTAAATCATGATTTACATTTTTATAGTTAGGCGAGTAGTTTTAGCTGTAGCAAATAATTAATATGCTGACCAATCAGTGCAAAAATTAGTTGTGTGCATACCTAAATGACAAATGCGGACCTGCTAGCTGTCATTGGCTCGTTTCACCCCCAATTACCTTGGAAATAAATTCCACCACCTGAAATGAGAAAGACTGGACCATCTGCTGCCTCTTTCCCACTCTGGCTTCCTTTCATCAGCCATGCATTTCCACATCAGCTTCTATGGCTTCTTTATTTCTGAGCTGGGGTGTCGTTAGACCCCATGCCCCAGTAAAATTTTGCTGTGCCCCAGTAAAATCATTGTCTGATGAGGTAGGTTACAGTAGATGGATACATCTAAAAGATAGGCTTTCCTATTAAATGAATGCTATCATTTACATAGTTTTAATTATTTAAAACTTTAAGGCTGAGTGTGTCCGACTGCCTCCCGCAGTACTACAAACCACGCCCCTACTACAAGTTACGCCCCCAACAATAACAGCCAATTAGCATACATGCTTGTTTCTTTTTTGGGAGGCGTAACTTGTAGTAGTAGGCGTAACTTGTAGAGGTGTGGTTTGTAGTACTGTGGGATGCAGACAGACCCTTCTCGATTGTAATGCTAGCTGAAGCAAAAATATCCAATCGCTTCCTCTTTAATAATATGCCTCGGCCCCACCCCCTCACTATGCTCCTCCTCCTTCACTTTTCTCTGTGGAATCTTTGACTTACAATCAGTCAGTGGATTATCATAATACTTCACTGTAGCTGAAGAGAGGTAACTACCAGGCTAGTGCATATCACTGTGATAATAAGTAGTATGTGAATTTGTATTATTTAGTTGAATGACTTACTTTTCAAGTAATCCCTCTTATCTAATCTACAATTTTGCTTATGGCTGGAGAACAGATTTCGGAACTCAGACTGTAAAATACTGCACTTGGGCAACCAAACATCTCTTTGGTGTTTATAGCTGACAGACTATAGGATGCCATACTACAGTTCAGTATCTGGTCTTGGTTTTCTTTTACATTCTTGAATCTGCATTTATTCTCTTAGAAGCTGCTTTCTAAACAAAGAAACTTATATATTTAGCTTCAAAAGCTATGATTAACATCAAGAACATGATACAAGAGTGCTACAACTCACGTGAATTTGGCAATACTGTCAAAGTGCTAGGTAATGTCACTGTTTACTTCAAGTAAGAGTCGTTGAGCCATCAGGTGCCTCTGTCAGCTCAGTACAAATTAGATTGTTGTGCTGGATAGTGGGGGAAGGATGCCAAGAAGAAAAAGTGGGGGCGATGAGTTTTTTTCACATGAGATGAGTGTGCATACAATGAGAAGTCTGTCTCAAGGCTTCGTTTGAGCATAATTGTTGAGTTAGCTCTTCTGATAGTGTCTTCTGGCAGTTTGTTCCAGCAGACATGGAGAGCTGGGGGAGTTGGGGTGTGAGACCATCTGAAGCAGCAGATTTCAGTGATTGGGATGTACTCTTTGATGAAGGTTATAAGGAAGCAGGGGGCCAGGCCATAGGCAAAATTGTAGGTTAGAAAAGAATCTTGAATGTAAGTGTCTTAACACCTAGATGGCAGGAAAAGTGGAAATCTATCTTTGCACGATACCATGTTATGACCTCAAAACACTTTAACCAATTTTATAATTCGTAAACTAATACATATTGATGTTTTCAGCAACCAACAACCCACATAATAAAATGTTTCCAGATTCATGTTCAACTGTCTGTCTGTCCATCCATCCATCTGTCCGTCCATCAGTCCGTCCACCCATCAATCCATTCACCCAACAATCCATCCGTTCATCAGTCCATCTATCCATCCATCCATCTGTCCACCTACCCACCCATCAATTAATCCGTCCACCCATCAATTTATCTATCCATCCGTCCGTCTATCCCTCTGTCCATCCATCTACCCATCAGTCCATCCATACATCCATCCACTCACCATCCATCCATCCATCCATCCACAAATCAATATGTCCATCCATCCATCCATCCTTCCACCTATCCGTCCGTCCGTCCGTTTGTCCACCCATCCACCCATCAATCCACCCATCCACCCATCAATCCATCCATCCATCCATCCATCCATCCATCCATCATCCATCCAACAATCCATCCATCCATTTATCCATCCATAACCTCCATCCTTCTGTCCACCCATCCATCCATCCATCCATCATCCATCCAACAATCCATCCATCCATTTATCCATCCATAACCTCCATCCTTCTGTCCACCCATCCATCCACCCATCCTTCCACCCAACCATTCATCCATCCATCCATCCGTCCATCCATCAATCCCTCCACCCATCAATCCATTCATCCATCCGTCCAACCATCAATCAATCCATCTATCCGTCCGTCTGTTTGTCCATCCATCCATCCATCCATATGTCTGTCCTACAGTCCATCCATCCATAACCTCCTTCCTACCACCATGCATCCATCTATCTACTGTATCTGCAAAGAATAATTTTACCCATTATAAAATGCATGGATGATCAAACTGATGATTCAGATTACTACTACATTCATGTGCATTTCTGAAGTGTGGCGATGACATTTGCAGTGATGAGAGAATAAAGACGCCCAGAGAGTCTGAATTTCTGATGCTGGTTTGCTGCTCTGCATGCAGGATGGACGGGAGAAAACGACAGAGCACCAGACGGGAAACGCTGAACCACATTGATTAATTATCACATTCTCTAGAAGGTTCTGATTGCTGTGCCTCTTAATTATGTAAGCGAATTAGCTATTGATCAACACAAGTGAGTCAGCAGGGCAGCAAAATAACTGCAAGTAGTATCGGTGCTTCTCCCGCAGGGGAGCACTGAGATCTCTCTGAGACTGTGCTTCGCTCTCCATGAAATCACTTTATCCCATGCAGCTTCACTGATAATGACAACAACTTAGAAGGCTGGACAGTTTTGGTCTGTATAACTATAAATGGCTCAAAAACAGATGAAATTTCCTTGCCATTTGTTACTAAATGTATATATTTTTTCTGAGATTGTAACTAAATAACATTGTTTAATCACTAAAATTGAAATAATTTAAAAAATACTGGCTTCAAGCTTAAAAAAGGCAGTATAGTATTCGTAGGCATTTGTGTGGAAAGTCTAGCACACATTAGCACACAGTTCTGATAGACGCTGAAGCATAAAATAGATTGACATCTAAAAGAGACATTTTATGCTTAATAATGATATGATTTCTTCTTATTATTATTAGAGTTAGGGTAACTGGTGCCTGCTCAAAAAAAGTTGGATGACATCCCTAGTCACAGTACCATGCATGTGTCTTGAAAGCACTGTTTTTCACTGAAGTCAACACCAAATTTTGCCTTAAAGTAACAACAGGGCGAATGGTTTCTGTCACCTCTGCTGTCCCAGTTGTACCGTGAGATGTCCCGCTGCTGCCATAACACTAATGCTTCATTCCTCTCGTTATGGTGTATCTCATTTCCCTCCATCATCCTGCCATTCTCAGTCATCACTTCTGACAGCAACACACTTGAGTGTACTTCTGCATGAATGCAGCTTAGCTCATAGTACCCACTCTGACTGACTGCCTACTTTGAACAACGTCATTTGCAACTTGATTTGCTCAGACAAGCGTTCCACCCAGAAGTTTTGGCTCAAAATCCATCAGAACAGAAGCACTGAAGAGATGTGTGTAAGTATTAAAAAATGGAGGATTACACACTGACTGTAAGGACAGACTCTGTGCCCTTGGCCACTCAGGAGGAAAAAGCAATCAAGTTCATCGCTCCCTAGAAGATGGGCTCAAGCCTTTACCTTGTTTATCCTTCTAGTTTATAGATTCCTACTCATATCTCCCTTGGTGACAGCAAAGCTTACTATCCTAATCGAGAGACAGCGGAGATTTTCAAGTTGTGCAGTGGAGCAACTGCCAGTATATCACTCAGTTTATAAAGCCAAAGCTTAGGTTCTGGTAATGAACCTGCTTTTGTTTTTAAAGCTTGACTGTCTTGTTGTATTCAAATGAGACATGCCCCAAAATCTTGCTAAATGTTTTGACAAAGCGCGCAGGCTCCTGATTTACTGCAACTGCTCATTTTCTCAGCTTTTCTTTGGAGTGTGAAAAGTATCTGTTGGTATTTAAGCGGTTCTTTTTGTTGTACATGGCACTTTTCTTTGTAAATTGCTTTAGTTTGTATGCCGCCCCAGCTGGACACTTAATTTCCTGTCACATGTACCCAGTTAAACCGTTATGCTGCAAAGTAGTTGATGCTGCTATAGGTGGTGTAAACTGCTGCATCCAACTTAAGCACCCAATTAAAGAAAATTTTTCTTAGGCAGTTTTGGTCCATTTACCCAAGAAAGGCTATACATTTTAAATCTGCTAAAAGAAACACAATAGCATGTTGGTGGCCTCAAAGCTAACCTTATAAATTTGTACAGTATGTATCATATTTGATACATGGGTGTTATCTAGCAGAACCTGATTTCACCAAGTGCAACATGTTTCTGGATCATCATCTTTGTTGATCGTGGAACAACATTCCAATCAACCAATCAGATTTGAGGGACAGGTTTACAGTTTGTCAATACTGAAAACCCGAATAAACTTGGCTAACTCAAAAAATTTGAGGTAATCAGTTGCATCAAATTTTTTGAGTTATGATGTTCCCAGTTTTAAGTAAGCAGAATTTTTTGAGTTTGTAATACTCATGCATGTTAATTGCTCCTAACTTGAAGTACTGAGTTAACTAACTTATACATATTGATAGCAATTAACATAAAAGATTTAGGTTTAGGTTTAGGGATATGGTTAGGATGAAATTTTATGACAGGAATGTTGTTCCAGGATCAACAAAATATGTTAACCCCAGGAACGCGTCTAACTCGGCAAAATCAGTCAAATCTACAACATGTCTTCTTTCCCCTGGTGGATTATCTATGCTCTTTACGACGTAGAATTACTTAATATTATTTCCAAATGTCCTGCCTTAATACTTATTATTGAATACTTTGTTTACAGAAAAATCATATTGAAAAAGTGTCAAATATGATGCTGCATGTATATGAGGTGTATTTACTGATGTACTTCATGATGCCCACTTTAAACCATTTAATCAAATTAAATGAAAATGTCCCTTTACTAGATATCTACAGTAGATAATCTCCAGTAAAGGCAGAATATGAGATGTCCATCTTAATTGATTTCCTGATACAGTGTCATGGCCCCTTCACCTGAATATTGACCAGCTGATAATGGCAGGATAATGACCTCAAGCCTGTCCGTCAGCTAGACGCTTTCTAAGAGCTCTTCTTGTGGCGACATGTCGAGTGTCATCATCCTATTCATTATTTACAAGAATTAGCTAACATGAATCTTTCACTGCTGCACTAAAACAGCATATGAAGATGGAAAATCCTTTAGATTTTCTACATTTGGTGAGCTAGATTGAATTGCTTTTTTGGTTTGGAAAAAGGAAAAATGGTTTTCCTCTTAAACCTGGGAAACCAGATCATCGCTTACTTATGGGTGAGTTGTTTTACAAGATCGATCCCCTCTTCGAGGAGAGTCGACATGTTCACAGTGAGCTCAGAGAGCAGCTTTGCATTTTCATTCAATATCATTTGCTGCTCTATATTCCAATCATGCAGGCTGCTGTGTTTTGCTGTATTGGAATGCAATGTGAAACCCTCCTTAATCTACAGTGGGATTAAGTGCTCTCTTTGCATAGCTAAACAGCAACATCCCTTGAAATTGACACTCGTTAAAGACTGCTGGCTTGAAAAATCAATATCAACATCAAAGACGACAGCTATCTATTCCGCAAGTTGAGATAGAATGTTTAACACTGCACTCTTCACTTCTTCACATAGGGTTTGAAGCTATTGACAAGGATTCTTATGAGCTGCCACAACATGCTCTTCTAAATCCCTTCCGATGCTTTAGGAAGAATCAGCAGTGGCCCTTCATGGATTGTATGCTGATGCGGTATTAGGGATATATTAGAACGTACCACTCCTGGCAGAAGTTTTGTAAAATCCAGAAGAACTTAATCTTGGAAACCAAAATTGTTGTTTTGCTGACAGATTTTTTTTTAAGCCTCTGGTCTGAGACTTGCAATATACCAGCCAGGGGTTCCCAATCCTGCTCCTGGAGGGCCAATGTCTTGCAGAGTTTAACTCCAGCCCTAATTAAATGCACTTAAACCAGCTAATCAAAGACTTTAGGATTATTTGGGCTGTGTCTGAAATTGCCCCCTATACCCTTAAATAGGGCACTATTTGAGGGAACAGCCATTTGTAGTGGTGTCCTAAACAATAGTGAACGTTATTGAGTGCACTCATTCAATCCCACAATGCACCGCAGTAACGAGTGTACAACCGATGTACGTTCAACGGCTTAATAATACCCATAATGCACTGTAAGGGTTGTGCTGAATTAATTCCCACATCTGACCACAAGATGAAGCCTGCAGCTGAATCATCCATCCATCTATTTTTCAAACCGCTGGTCCAATGTGGGTAGAGTATAATGTCATACAGGTATAAATTATTTTTTAATTGATTATTAAACTGTTCATTTAAGGTTTATACATAGTTTCCATGACCAGTACTACTGGAGCTGCCAGTTTGGATTATTAAACAGCAAGCACAAACTATGCAAAAGCAGCATTTTCAACCCAACTTGGGTAGAGTGTACTACTTCCACATTTTTCCTGGAAGCAATCTGTGTTTTCATAGTTTCTACTGACGGGCTGTTTCACTGGTTAAAATTGTAGATTTCTCTAGATTTAAACATTGTTGGAAACATTTGGGATAATGTAAGTACACAAGTCAATAAAATATATAACATTGTTCGGTTGGTTTTTGGATATTTGAATGCAAAAATCTTACATATTGTACCTTTAAATATATATTAAAATTGACAACAAAGACTTTTACATATGTTACAAAAAATTCTGATTCTCAAATACTCAAAACAAAATGGCACCAAATCATCATTTTTGTATAAAATAGATAAAATTTCTAAAATCTGCAATGAAAATTTTTACATAAATTAAATTTGCAGCTTGGATGGAAACATAGCTATTGATCCTACATCCTAATACTCAATCAAGAAGTTGTCATAGTAAGACTTACTTTTGAGAAACAAGACAGAAGGAACAGGGAAGAGTTTAACATGCATTATTATCCCTCTGTTACTTTTTTTGTGATAGATAATGATGCAGACTACTTCTTTTCCTGTACTGGTCCTGTTCTCCCCCCAAAAGGCACATTTTGCCTTCATTCTTATTGCAAGCACAAAATGTTTTACTTCTTGGTTTCCAACTGAGTCAAATGACTGCCCGGTGAAATAGAGATGCGGTGCTATACTTACACCGGCTGCTGAATATCCTCTCTGATTTAATGATCCTCCGGGGCTTCTGAAGTAAAGGAGCAAGAGGCACTTTATCTCCACACCCATACCATGCAATATGCCAGTCATCTTTATGAGTGTGTAGAGGTAGAATTCGCTTTCTCTTTAACAATCACTCTATTTCAGCACTTGTAACAAGATCTCTGACGTGAAATAACATCTTTAAACTGCTTAGTTTAAGCTTAACCCCTTTTTCTTCAACTAATGAGAGGAAATTGGACAATAAATGCAAATATTGCAACACAGTCCTTTGTGTATAGGGGAACTGTTAAGGTAAAAAAAAAAATTAATTAATTTTACAAGTAGCACCTTCCCTGTGGAAAAATTAAAACAGCGCAGCAGTGTGATACAGAGTGGTGCAGATAATCTCAGGTCTTACGCCATTTTAATATGCTTATTATTGCTTGATTAGAGGTTTATGGGCTGGGACTTTGGCTGAACACGATAAGACTGTTGAATTACTACAAAGTTTCTCACTTAGGTGCAGAGGAGTAACATGATTATATTTGTCTTTGCAATAGGATGGAAATGGGCTAGATGAGATCTTCATACTCATTACACTCAGCTAAAGAAATCCATTAAACTCTGGGCAAACAACAGGCCATAGAGTGAATGAAACCAGTACCACTGAAGATGGTTCTACTTGCATATTCAGCCTTTGTATTTAATCAGTACTTGCAAATAATCAAGGGTGGAAAGCTGATGTTAAAGTCAGCATGACTTGGAAATTCACCCTAGAGTATCTATTGTATCTTATTGTGAACGATTCATCCATGCATACATTTCATTTTTTGACCTTTTTGATCTTCTGGTAAAATGACCTTTCTTTCTCTTGGTATATGCCAGACTTCTCCAATCATTTTGTTCTCATAAACCCCGCCCCCTTTCTTACATCTGACTGAAAGCTCCTCCATCCAGTCAATAACTGATGGACAGAACCAAGTGCCCATCCTACATTTTTTTTTCTTTTTGATAATCTGTTTTACGTGGGTGTATGTCACAATAGTGAAGAAAAGATTTGTCGCTACTTCCATTACATCACGACTTTAATGTATCTCTGCCCTTCAAAGTGAGATCTTTCCCAGTATGGACATGATATGCAAATACTGTATATTTTGCATATTTAACAGTCTTAAAACATCTATAGTAGGCTAATTGTATTAGTTTGCTGACAAGATATTATCCTATATTTTTTATTAGATCATTAATAAATGTTAAATCATTAATTTTTTGTCTAAAATAATTTTTGAGACTGTGAATGTAAAGCCTGATGTATTATTTTATCAATATTTGAAGTAGTGCAAACAGGTAAGCTACTTTTGTCTTCAAAAAAAAAAGAAAGAAAAAAACAAATGCCTTCATAGTGATTCAAATCAGTCACTTATGAACAGTGTTGGGGTAACTAAATTTCAGTAAATTGAGTTAAGTAATCAGATTACTTTTTTAAGTAACTAGTAGTGCATTACTTTTAAAATTTACAACAAAATATCTAAGTTACTTTGTTTTCCCATTTATTGACTGAAAGATCTTCTATCCCCATATTGAGAGAAATTAGGAGTAAGTGCCAAGGCGTTGAATAAAAACAGTGAAATGCAATCCCAGAATATTGCAAAAACCTGCAATAATTAAATATATTAAACATTCAATGATCCAGTTCAACCATACTAATACGCAAAAATGACTGGCTGAAATAAGAGTGTTGAGCTTCCTTCTCCTGTATCCTATTCTTCTTTAATTTCACAATGGCAGCACAGCTGAAAGGTTTGTTTGAGCTGCGCCCTCTACTGAACAGGCGTGAATTTGCATTTCTTTCATCCTGAGGCTTATTCATTTCACTTTTGGTGTGAAACGTGCATGACGGACAAAAATATATATTGTGGCCATAAATCAAAGGGTTAGTTCACCCAAAAATGTAAACTCAGTCATTAATTACTCACCCTCATGTCGTTCCACACCCGTAAGACCTTCATTCATCTTCAGAACACAAATTAAGATATTTTCGATCAAATCCATTGACAACAAGATAATTTACACGTTCAGTGCCCAGAAAGCTACTAAAGACGTATTTAAAACAGTTCATGTGACTACAGTGGTTCAACCTTAATGTTATGAAGAGACAAGAATACTTTTTGTTCACCAAAAAAAAAACAAAATAATGACTTTATTCAACAATATCTAGTGATGGGCGATTTTAAAATACTGCTTTATGAAGCTTCGAAGATTTACAAATCTTTTGTTTCGAATAAGTGGTTCGGAGCGTGTATCAAACTGCCAAAGTCACGTGATTTCAGTAAACGAGGCTTTGTTACATAATAAGTGTTTCGAAACATTTTGAAATTTCAATGGTTCACGTGACTTTGGCAGTTTGATACGCGCTCCGAACCACTGATTCCCAATAAAAGATTTGTAAAGCTTTGAAGCTTCATGAAGCAGTGTTTTGAAATCGCTCATCACTAGATATTGTTGAAAAGTCATTATTTTGTTTTTTTGGCACACAAAAAGTATTCTCATCGCTTCATAACATTAAGGTTGAACCACTGTAGTCACATGAACTGTTTTAAATACGTCTTTAGTACCTTTCTGGGCATTTGAAAGTTTTAATTATCTTGCTATCAATGGAGGCCTCACTGAGCCATTGGATTTTATCAGAAATATCTTAATTTGTGTTCTGAAGATGAATGAAGGTCTTACGGGTTTGGAACAACACTGTCATTGAGTAATTAATAACAATTTTCATTTTTTGGTGAACTAACCCTTTAAGAATTCATTCTTTCGTTTTACATTTGCAAAATATAGAACTTTTTTTGTTGCTATTAAAAAACAAACAAGCAAACCCAGCCCAGGTGAGAAAAAGTAACGCAAAAATAATGTAATTATGCAATTAGTTACTTTTTTTTTAGGGAGTAAAGCAATATTGTAATGCATTACTTTTAAAAGTAACTTTTCCCCCAACTGTGATGATTAAGATGTTGCATTAGCAGACAGCTGCCTATGCAGGGAGTAAACACTGAGTTTTAGAGCTGAGCATGTGAGTTGCTGCTGACATTTTGTGGTTTGACATGGCACACCATAACCGAAAGAAATATTAGACCACTGCCAAGCAAACAGACCGGTGAGCTATTATACATGATAACAATCATAAATCTTACTAGTCATGCAACAATCGTTTGACATCTCATGAAATACCAGAAGGCATTGCAGTGTAGTTAAACATGAACAAACCTCAAGTGTCAATTTAACATTCTCCCATCTTCGCTCTGCAGCAATTCCAAGATAAGAGCCTCATTTTTTCCATTTTTAATCCATCCATCCATCCATCCATCCATCCAACCAACTAACCAACCAACCAACCAACCAATCAACCAACCAATCAACCATTAAATTCTCACAGTCTGTCTGGTTTCCTTAACCAGACATGATAAAACCCACAACTCTAACACATTAGCATATGTATTTACTGTTCTCTCTTGACATATCAGTTACCATAGCAACATGGGCCAACAGGTGAGAAAGGATCCATCTGAGTCTTTGCTGCATGGCTTCGAGCTCTCCTCATTAGCGCTGCTGTTTATCCTGCTGCATACACTCCCCCAGCATTAAGGGGCAGAAAACAGCTGAAATGTGACACCCATATGGCTCACTTAGAAATATGGATGCTAAAAGATAAAATGGACAAAACAAAACCTTTGTAATATTTTATGTATTCGCCATGTACCCTGTTTTATTGTTTGTCCACTGTGCATTACCAGCAAATGCTGTTCTGTAATCACATGATAATTGTATTTCCATCTCATACTAAAAAACCTGTTACTAAATAACCTTTCAGCAAGAATGATATATGCATTTGTGGGCACACCGGATTACTTGGGAAGATAATGAAAACAGCTGCCTCCTGCGTTTTTATTTCGCCCTTTTTCACCTGCTATTAAAGCATTATTTTTTTGTGCTTGTGTCAACAGTAATGATAGCAATTATGAGTATCCGTAGTGGTTTTCAAGCTTGAAAGTAAAATCAAAATGTCACAAGTTCTCCTGAGAGTTAATGTTCACTTGAGTGTCCCATTCATCATTGCAGGGCCCATATTAAAGAAGACAGTGTCCTAGTCTTGTAAGAGTGTGAAAAAACTGAGCTGTGATGAAAAACAGCCCACTTTTGGCAGAACTGTCGAATGTTTGATACTTGTTATAACGTTCTCTTATTAGAATGAAGGCTAGAATGAAGGCTTTTCCCAGCTGAATTTAAAGGGTTAGTTCACCCAAAAATGAAATTTCTGTCATTAAGTACTCACCCTCATGTCATTTCACACCCGTAAGACCTTCGTTCATCTTCAGAACAGAAATTAAGATATTTTTGATGAAATCCGAGGGTATCTGATCCACACATAGGCAGCTAAGTCATCGCACCTTTTGAGGTCCAGAAAGGTAGTTAAAAACATGGTTAAAATTGTCAATGTGACTACAGTGGTTCAACCTTAATGTTATGAAGTGACGATAATACTTTTTGTGCGCAAAAACACAAACTTTAAAAATAACTTTATTCAACAATTTGAACCGTTGTCATACGTAGTGAACTCAGTGCAGGTTTCCTTGTTTACGTCCGAATGCCGGCTCATTATTGGCCGGATCTTGTGTCAGCATCACATGTATGCGTCGTGCTGCTCACGTGTTCAGCTTCGGCCAATACTGAGTTGGTGTTCGGACGTAAACAAGGAAGTATTCTCGCTGCTTCATAACATTAAGTTTGAACCACTGTAGTTACATCGACTATTTTAACCATGTTTTCAACTACCTTTCTGGACGTCAAAAGGTGCAATGACGTTGCTGCCTATGTGTAGATCAGATACCCTCAGATTTCATCAAAAATATCTTAATTTGTGTTCTGAAGCTGAATGAAGGTCTTACGGGTGTAGAGCGAAATAAGGGCGAGTACTTAATGCAGAAATTTCATTTTTGGCTGAACTAACCCTTTAAGTAAATGTTTGAGTAAATGTTTAAATGTCAGGTTGCCATCACTTCCTATAACACCAGATGTACTCGTTACATCAGAAGAAGAATGGCATCTACGCTAATATTAGTCTTTCTGTTTATCCCGAGGTTTACCGTAGTCAACCAGATCCGGGCCGTATCCAGGTGAGACCGAGGACCGGCGCCTTGACACGACCACAACGCAGCCCTGAAGTATCAGCAGAGATTGAGCCAACTAGATCATCCATTGTGAAGGCCTCATCGACCACGACAACCAGTGGCACAGCTCCTCAACACACCGTCCATACCGGTGTGATAAATACGATCCTCAACTGGACTGAACTGGAATAAATACTTTGAATGTTGCGATCCTATCAGACATATGATAGCAACCTGAATCGTAACAAAGCACTGTTCGCCAGAGGAGAACTGGCCCCCCGACTAAGCCTGGTTTCTCCCAAGGTTTTTTTCTCCATTTTAACACAGAAGTCTATTTGCCACCTGTTTGCCATCTGATGTCACCTGTTGGAGTTTGGGTTCCTTGCCGCTGTCGCCTTTGGCTTGCTTAGTTGGGGACACTTGACATTTGATATTCAACAGTGCTTTGATCTGCCGACATTGACACTATTCTTTAAGAGCTGCTGTGCAGCCAAAATTATATACCAGTTATCAATGTAAAGCTGCTTTGACACAATCTGCATTGTAAAAAGCGCTATATAAATAAAGGTGACTTGACTTGACTTATAATCTGCCATCATTGTGTTCGATGGTCCACTTTAGACATTTTACTAACTGTAAATAACTTTGCAACTACATGTCAACTAGCAGTCATTAGAGTATTAATAGAGTATTTGTAGACTGTCTGCTTAATATCTGCTAACACTTTATTTTGATACTGACATATGATGTAGGTATAAGCTTAGCTGAGAATTAACAAACACGGAAGCAGAGAGGATAGAGCAAAACCAAATGCCGGTCATGAATTAGAAGACTTAAACAAGAAGTTTTAAAGAAAAATGTAGGAGGATTTCAATATAAGAGAAGAGGAGCTACGTCCTACATCATATGTCGGGTCAGAGGTCACCCTATTCACCGGTACTCATACTCTCATGAACGTGGGTATGGCTGTTGCCAGAAGCCAAAGTGATTATAGTTTATAAAGTTTTAAATATGGATTTTTTCTAACAAAAACCCATCGCTTCGCTTCAGAAGGCATGTAGAAAACCACTGGAGTTGTATGGATTACTTTTATGATGAATGGATGCACTTTTTGGAGCTTCAAAAACTCTATTCAACGCCATTACAAAGCTGGGAAGAGCCAGATTTTTTTTTGTTTTAAATATAACTCAGATTGTGTTCCGCTGAAAGAAGAAAGTCATATACACCTAGTATGGCTTGAAGGTGAGTAAATTATGGGATCATTTTCAATTTTGGGTGAACTATCCCTTTAAAAATGCACACACAGAACTCAACATTTGGTACATGAAACATAACAAGGAACAATCAACTAACTCATAGTTTGAAGGAGAGGAACAAACTCATCCTGACATCACAAGACAACAAGTTACTAAACATGTCAACAATGTTAAATGTCAAATCCTGAAACAATGCAACCGTACTCATTATGCACACTGGGAAAAGGGCAGATGGTATTGAACCCAAAAAAAAAAAAAAAAAAAAAAAAAAAAATATATATATATATATATATAGTGTTTTGAACTTATAGAATGCATTAGTCTGGCTCACCTGTTCTACTTGCTGGTTTGACTTAAAAATACTATTAGTAATTTCTACTAGTTGTTGAAGTTGTTAGAGCGTAATTCCATTAAACTAAAATAGTAAATTTTTCAGCATAATTTACCTATGAAGAATTCTTTACAGGTTTAGATAATATTGTAAGTGGATACTGAGGGAGAGACACTTGAAATAAGAAGTGATGGCATTGTGATAAAAAAGTGTTCCTTGGCATTCCATATCTAAATACACATTTTTATATATACATTTAAAAAGATTTATTCTTCTTTGACTGTGCAGACACGACAGGAAAATAACTTAATGATTAGTGAACAATGGTGCCACCACTTACATCTAATGGGTCACTAGATTTTATTATAGTTATTTCTTGTCTGATACCATGTGATAAAGTAGACTTTATAGGCTCTCAATGGATAATAAAGAAACAATAATGCTCAATTTGTATGGGTGAAATTTTAAAGCTGACCCTTTTTGCCTTTTGCAGCATAATTCCTCAAATCATAATTCTTTTCTGTGTCTGTCTCTACAATATGAATGTCTTGAATAGGCTTCTGGCCTTTCTCCATCAAAGACTGCCAAGAGTCATTTAATAAACAATTTGATTTGATCTTGATGAAGTGAAATCCTTGTCGAGCCTTAGGTGAGAAACCCTCAGACCCACGAGAAAGGAAATAACTTGAAACGCGATATATGAAAGAAGTTGGGGCAACAGGTTTTAAGAGTTTACGGCATATTCCTGCTGCTGGCACTAAAGCATTATAAAGCATTAAAAGTACAGATGCTGGATTTCAAAAGTTATCTTTATATGTTCAAGGATGTAATAGATAAAGATTATTGAGGATGTAATGATAATAGAGATTATTGAGGATGTAATGACAATAGAGATTATTGAGTTAATCTCTATTTCAGATTGTCATTTGGCTTGCAAAGGGTTGAGATGGTGGAATCAAATAGAGAAAAATGAATGTGGTTATTTTTTCATTCAAGCATGTATTCATCAAATCAACTGAAAGATATAATTTAGAAGATTTTTGTTATCCATCTGCTCTCAAATTGGTGGTGCTAAATAAAGAATCCTTGTAATAACCAAGGCATGATATTTTTTGTGTCCATGGAATGAATAAAAAGTACAAGACATGAGAGTTTGCTGGATTTACTTCTATTTGCCAGCATCCAGCTTTGCACCCACATGCTCTGAAAACACAATTAAACTGACACAAACATCTCACCTCGCTAACTAATTTCAGGGTTGTCATATTGAATTTAAACCTGCGCATAATTAACATGCTTTACACCTAGAGAAGACCAATTTAAAATACTCCTACAGTTATTAAACGCACCATTGTAAAAAGCTTTTTTTGAGATTTTTGATAATATACACTTGGGACTCATTACTCTTTTCCCCAAATAAAAGGCTTGTGGGGCTTTTTTCAGGTTGTAAAATCAGTAAGAGATTCTGTTGTGGTAAATACGTATGATGTTAGCATTAGTTAATACTAATTAGTAACTGTTGACAATATGGTGTCCGGCAGGCGCAATTTTGTACCCTTTAAAGGTGCTGTATGTAAATAAAGCTGTTGCTAACCTCTGCCATTGATTCAGACCAACCCCATCACTTCAACACAGGCTTGTGCCACATTTATTAAACTAAATGTCTTTTACACTGAACAAAATTATAAACGCAACACTTTTGTTTCTGCCCCCCATTTTTCATGAGCTGAACTCAAAGATTGCACATTTTAGAGTGGCCTTTTATTGTGGCCAGCCTAAGGCACACCTGTGCATTAATCATGCTGTCTAATCAGCATCTTGATATGCCACACCTGTGAGGTGGATGGATTATCTCGGCAAAGGAGAAGTGCTCACTAACACAGATTTAGACAGATTTGTGAACAATATTTGAGAGAAATAGGCCTTTTGTGTACATAGAAAAAGTCTTAGATCTTAGTTCAGCTCATGAAAAATGGGGGCAAAAACAAAAGTGTTGCGTTTATAGTTTTGTTCAGTGTAAATTACAGTTTAGTTCCTGAATTTGAATTGAGTTGGCAGGGGATGGATGGATGGATGGATGGATGGATAGATAGATAGATAGATAGATTGATTGATTGATTTCCCCTTCCTGTCGTTCCAATTCAAACTGTGGGGTGTGGCCAGTTCTAATGATATTGCCCAGTCCTGCTTCATCTGCACACCTTTTCCAAAACACCGCCCCTCAAAGACATGCCAGCAAACCTACTCGCACACAATGATTCACAGGCAGAAGGTGTTCGCGGTTGGCTAAAAAAAAGAATGGGCTGCTCCCCTGACTCTTTTTTCAGAGAACAGGGCTGACACAGAGACAGGTGCAATTTCTCAAGACACCTATTTCATTGATATCTGTCAGGTAGAGGAGACATTTTATGGATGGTAGTCCGAAAAAAGAAAAAGAAAAAAAATAACAACACAAATACAGAACCTTTAAAACCTTTTAGTGTCACGTACTTGGATTAAATCAAATGTGTGATTATCAGCGCATACAGCAGTAGTTTAAAATAAAATCAGTGCGGATTGTGGGGATCGTGTAATCCAAAATAAAGTCATTCTCCTGCTGACATTCATGGCTGAATTGGTTGGTCTGAGCTGGTCTTGCAGAATGACATTCTGTTTGGTGGAACCGCACAGACAGAGACCGACGAACCAGATCTTAGCGACACAAGGGAATTAACCTCCCTGACATTTGATTGCCTATTCGCACCACTGGTCTACCGATGGTCTGCCTGTGAACGTTTAAGCAGCAGTGTTTGGAGATTGTTATACTCTGCAACAAGGTCTTAAATTGGACAAAACTGACTTAATCTGGTAAAAGTATGCTGGAAAAAGGTCACTGTTTTTTTTTTTTTATCTTGAAATTGTCAGTAGTTAAATTTAAGTAAGAAAGTATTTAGACGTTAATAAGGTGGTTTACTGAATGATGTTTACTGTTCTTGGCAGCTGTCCCATTAGGGTTTCTACTGGTGCTTCTCTTACTAAAAATAGCATGAAGCACAGCTTAAGGCGATGGCAGCTAATATGACATACAGACACTTATGCAACACACTTATTTGCTGTTCTCTAAATCATAGTCTAGGTATGCTTGTGGCTGCAACTGTGCACCACAGGGAAATGATCCACGTTCAATTATTCATGAGCAGGCTATGTAACACAGGTCACTTGGGAATTCTTTACACACCTGACACTGCATGCGCTAATCTCTTACCTGCACAGAAAGAGGAGCTTGTGCTAATTCAGAGATACAAGCAATATTCTAACAAGTTCTCATGTGTATTTCACTTGAGATCCTGAGAGCTTGAAAGAAAAGTAAATAATAAAAGGGGGTGATATAGCTTGATCTATGCACTGCAGACAGAGTATGTTTTTTATATTACAATTATAGTCAAATGTTAAATTATACTTATATAATAGTCATCTCCTGAATTGAAAAATGCATTTTACAGTAATACTTTATTCCGATGGTCCACTTTAGATATTCTACTAACTATAAGTAACTTTGCAACTACGTCAAAGTCATTAGAGGATTTAATAGACTGTTGCAATGAGCCATCCACTGGGAGGCATGGGACTGGCCTCTGTGGCTGTTAGAATGATACCCCCCCTGGCTCTGGCGTGGCGGCGGTGACGTGAGGAGACTCTGGTGTGGTGTTGGTGACGTAAGGAGGTTCTGGTGTGGTGGCGGTGACAGGAGGAGGCTCTGGTGTGGTAGCCATGACGTGAGGAGGCTCTGGTGTGGTGGCGGTGATGTGAAGAGGCTCTGGCGTGGCGGCGGTGAGGTGAGGAGGCTCTGGTGTGGCGGCGGTGAGGTGAGGACGCTCTGGCATGGCGGCAGTGATGTGAGGAGGCTCTGGCATGGTAGCCGTGATGTGAAGAGGCTCTGGCGTGGTGGTGGTGAAGTGAAGAAGCTCTGGTGTGGCGGCGGTGACGTGAGGACGCTCTGGCATGGCAGCGGTGATGTGAGGAGGCTCTGGCGTGGTAGCCATGATATGAAGAGGCTCTGGCGTAGCGGCGGTGACGTGAGGATGCTCTGGCATTGCGGCGGTGACATGAGGATGCTCTGGCAGGGCAGAGGTGACGTGAGGAGGCGACGGTGACGTGAAGAGACTCTGGCATGGTGGCATTGACATGAGGATGCTCTGGCACGGCAGCGGTGATGTGAGGAGGCGACGGTGACGTGAAGAGACTCTGGCATGGCGGCGGTGACGTGAGGATGCTCTGGCATGGCAGCGGTGATGTGAGGAGGCGACAGTGACGTGAAGAGACTCTGGCATGGTGGCAGTGACGTGAGGATGCTCTGGTGTGGTGGTGGTGATGTGAAGAGACTCTGGCATGGTGGCGGTGATGTGAGGATGCTCTGGCGTGGCGGTGGTGATGTGAGAATGCTCTGCCGTTGGCGGTGGTGACGTGAGGAGGCTCTGGGATGGGGGCGGTGACGTAAAGAGGCTCTGGCGTGGCGACGGTGACGTGAAGAGACTCTGGCATGGCGGCAGTGACGTGAGGAGGCTCTGGTGTGGTGGCCATGACATGCAGTTTGAATGAATGCTGTAAAAGTCTACATTTAAAAATTTTTTGTAAAAATACCGCTTCAGTTGGCTATAAGGTTTTCCTACAGAAATTTCTGTCATATACTGTATCTTTTAGCCTCCCATAGAAAATGACTCCACGTCTCAGCCTGCTTCTACTATTCATGTTCTGCATCGTTTCGGATCTGAAGCCTGCAGAAAAACTGTAATTAGTCATTAAGGTGACTATTAGTCATTAAGGTGTCTCAAAATTTAATGAAATTGTTAATAAAGCTGATAGTAAACTAAAATAAGAGTTTCAGTTTTAATACTAAATGCCATGTTAATCTGATCACCAAATAATAAGAAAAATGATGATTCAGAATTTGAACTTGTCTCTGGGGGACAGTGGTCCAGACTCCTTGAGTGGTTCAAATGTTGCCTGACCTAATTATGCAGTTCGAGGCTACTCATTTGCATCCAGGCAAAAGAAGTTTGTACATTAATTAACCATAGATGCAAAGATAGCAAAACTAAACGCAGGGAGAGATGGAAATGCCTCATAATGAGTTCTGGCTTTGGGCAATTGAGAATTAGTGATATTTAATAACCTTTATATTCAGTAATAAATGATGTGTGCATGTGTATGTAGTCATGTTTAAGACTACAACAGCACTTTGATTGTTTAAATGTCCAATTAATGACCTTTGTTTGTCTTAAAGAGCATATTCAATTGCTCAGGGATAACGTACTCACTCAAACAAAAATTAACTTTAAAACAATTATAAACTTTTTTTCTATCCATCATTTTATTAGTGAATTGAAACCAAGTGCACATGTAGTTTCGTGAGTTACTGCATAATAATTCCTTTATAAAACAAGAACATGAATTTATTGTGTAAGAACATGAATTACAGGTGCTGGTCATATAATTAGAATATCATCAAAAAGTTGATTTATTTCACTAATTCCATTCAAAAGTGAAACTTGTATATTATATTCATTCATTACACACAGACTGATATATTTCAAATGTTTATTTCTTTTTAATTTTGATGATTATAACTGACAACTAAGGAAAATCTTAAATTCAGTATCTCAGAAAATTAGAATACTACTTAAGACCAATACAAAGAAAGGATTTTTAGAAATCTTGGCCAACTGAAAAGTATGAACATGAAAAGTATGAGCGTGTACAGCACTCAATACTTAGTTGGGGCTCCTTTTGCCTGAATTACTGCAGCAATGCGGCGTGGCATGGAGTCGATCAGTCTGTGGCACTGCTCAGGTGTTATAAGAGCCCAGGTTGCTCTGATAGTGGCCTTCAGCTCTTCTGTATTGTTGGGTCTGGCATATCGCATCTTCCTCTTCACAATACCCCATAGATTTTCTATGGGGTTAAGATCAAGCGAGTTTGCTGGCCAATTAAGAACAGGGATACCATGGTCCTTAAACCAGGTACTGGTAGCTTTGGCACTGTGTGCAGGTGCCAAGTCCTGTTGGAAAATGAAATCTGCATCTCCATAAAGTTGGTCAGCAGCAGGAAGCATGAAGTGCTCTAAAACTTCCTGGTATACGGCTGCATTGACCTTGGACCTCAGAAAACACAGTGGACCAACACCAGCAGATGACATGGCACCCCAAACCATCACTGACTGTGGAAACTTTACACTGGACCTCAAGCAATGTGGATTGTGTACCTCTCCTCTCTTCCTCCAGACTCTGGGACCCTGATTTCCAAAGGAAATGCAAAATTTAGGGAACATAACTTTGGACCACTCAGCAGCAGTCCAGTCCTTTTGTCTTTAGCCCAGGCGAGACAGCTTCTGACGCTGTCTGTTGTTCAAGAGTGGCTTGACACAAGGAATGCGACAGCTGAAACCCATGTCTTGCATACGTCTGTGCGTAGTGGTTCTTGAAGCACTGACTCCAGCTGCAGTCCACTCTTTGTGAATCTCCCCCACATTTTTGAATGGGTTTTGTTTCACAATCCTCTCCAGGGTGCAGTTATCCCTATTGCTTGTACAGTTTTTTCTACCAAATCTTTTCCTTCCCTTCGCCTCTCTATTAATGTGCTTGGACACAGAGCTCTGTGAACAGCCAGCCTCTTTTGCAATGACCTTTTGTGTCTTGCCCTCCTTGTGCAAGGTGTCAATGGTCGTCTTTTGGACAACTGTCAAGTCAGCAGTCTTCCCCATGATTGTGTAGCCTACAGAACTAGACTGAGAGACCATTTAAAGGCCTTTGCAGGTGTTTTGAGTTAATTAGCTGATTAGAGTGTGGCACCAGGTGTCTTCAATATTGAACCTTTTCACAATATTCTAATTTTCTGAGATACTGAATTTGGGATTTTCCTTAGTTGTCAGTTATAATCATCAAAATTAAAAGAAATAAACATTTGAAATATATCAGTCTGTGTGTAATGAATGAATATAATATACAAGTTTCACTTTTTGAATGGAATTAGTGAAATAAATCAACTTTTGATGATATTCTAATTATATGACCAGCACATGAATTATATGCTCCAGTATAAGAGCAAATCACAAATTTTGTTATACACTTCAATATGATTTACTTCAGTCCAACAATAAAAAAAATTCTGGAAAAAACAAACAAACAAAAAATAAAACAAGTGCCTAAATGCATCCATACGACACATCCATCTCTAAACATACAGATATGACAACAGAAATATGAGCCAACTTCTTCATTTGGCCACAATTTCACATTTACATCACACCGTATGTTCTCTCTGGCAAATGCACCTGGGAAAGAATCTCTTTGTATGCCTGATCCATCTCTGACATTCGCAGATATATCTACACTGTATCCAAGAGGGACACATCATTGTATGGTTGTCATACATTATAGAGGTTGTAGGAGCACTGAAAATCTCCTTGGTGTAACCACTGAACTCTGTTTGCTCAATGTAATAGCCAGGCATGATTTGACAATGTAAGCATCAAAATTAAACTGAGATATGCCTCGTTCTTTCACCAAGCAAAACTCAATATTCAGTGGTAAAGGCTGACTTAAAAATATGAACAAGTACATGTGCATCGAAGGCTGTGTGAGTTGTTTTGAATAATGTGAGGGATAGACAGTTCCTCTGGGTTGTTGATTAAAGGGAAGTGTAGGCTTTCTATGGTTGTTTCTCTATGATAATTTCACAATGCACCAGGGCACTATGGGCACACAGCAGGGAGTTTTAATGAGCAGAGCAGCTTTCGGCTGTGGGCATCAACACCAATCCAGCATCAATAGGGTCATATGGAGAGTTTCTGCTTTTAGAACAGGCAAAAGTTGAGCTACACTGAATGTTTTTGTGAATATGAAGGGCTCTGAATTAATGGAGATTGAGAAAGACAATTACTAAGTCACATTTCTCAAAACTATAATCACAAAATCAAAAGTACAACTCAGTTGTACAAACCTCAAACTTTTCTGACAAAAAGTGAAAGTCATCTTCATTTAATTGAAACTTTGCTTTTGGCTCACAAAACTATCAAACACACAGATACACTGAACACTCATTATACACTGTGAGATTTACTAAAAGCAATGTGACTGTCTGACCTCTTACTGTAATGAATGAGTTTTTTTTCAGGGCAAACTCTAAACTTTTTGATTTGTGCAAAATACTACTACTATAATCTACATAAATTACAGGTAATAGGAATAGCTACACTTTACAATAAGTTTTAATTTGTTAACATTGGTTAATGCGGTAGGTATCATGAACTAACATTGAGCCACATTTTTACAGCATTTATAGTTAATGTCTTATTAGTTAAATTTAGAGTTTTTGGAGGTGAAAAATAACAAGTCATTGTATAATTTACAGTGAAAAACCGTAAATTGACATTCCCACAATTCCCTGCATTACACTTCACATTTGATGTATTTTCGTTGAAATAATTCTGTTTCTTCTTAGTTTTTCTTATCAGTTATGTACATTAGGGTTTTATGTTACATCTGATGTTGTTAAATTAATGTTTATTGCATTTTAAAAATTTCATGTGTCACCATGATGACACTGTGTGCACCTTCTATACATACCTTCTCAGCTTTTGGAAAAGCTGCTTGTGATGAAAATTGATTCATCATGTGACTCTCATCACCACTGTGATTGGTGGTTGTCAGTGTATTACAAAGGTACAAAACAGATGTTAGTACTTCATTAGATTGGTACATTAACATTATATCAGTTAATGAAAAACGTTTTTTACCATAAATTTAACTGATTTTTTTTTTTTTTATGTTGTTACTGTATTTTGTACAGTAAAGTTCTAGCAACCACAGCTGCCGTTTTTTTACCGTAAATTTTATGGGGATTTTTTTACAGTGTATGGGAAAAATATGTGTCACGAATGAACAATTAGTTCTCTAGTTTTAGTAATTTGTGGTGACAATTTACTAATTTGTTTCCTCGTTTTAAGTAAATCGTGCGCACACAATATAATAACTTTTCCTCGTTTTATTGAATCATGGCCACGCTGTAATAATTCATTCCCTTGTTTTAGTTAAATCAAAAAGGGAAAGAATTATTATATTGTGTGCATGATTTACTTAAAACAAGGGAACAAATTAGTAAATCACAACTCGATTTATTCAATCCATAGAGAGACAAATATATTATTGAAAAATTTCAATACACACTCTTTCAGCCTACAGTGAAGTCATTATCTGCATTAACACCTATTTGGGACAAATATAATGTAATTTAATAGAAAAGTGTGTGTGACCCCCTTTATTCCTATTCTTCTGTATCTTGTGACTAAAGTTAATGTTTCTCTTAATATTCAACCAAGCGGCAACCTCGCCCCGTTTCTCTTGAAGCCAATACGGAAGTGACTTAAACTGCAATTCATCGACTGGCCACTAGGATTCTGCAAAAGAGAGCACTTTACAGCAGAAAATAACATGTTTACAGCCTGATACAAATTATGGTTTTGGTCTATATAGCTAATTTTGCCCTTCATGACAACTGTGAGGGGGGTGATTTTTTTTATTTTTTTTATAACTCATCCGTTTAAATTATATTAAGCCTTAAAGTTCTGCATAATTAAGGGCGCGGCCACTTGAGTGACAGGTGGATTGCCACTGCTGTTACCACTAGCCGTTTGTCTGCTAACATCACGTCACCTCAGCTCCACACCTGTCCTGCCTCTTTGCCCATTTTCTGTTATCTGGGAGTGACGCGCGGTGATGCGCTGCCAAGATGGCAACGGGTGACGTCACGGACACTACGTCCATATTTTTTTACAGTCTATGTATTCAACATTAATATAAGTACATTAACCATGTGCCGCGCCGCCACACATAAAAAAATAAACGCTTCTTTCAACATGAGAGGAAATAAAATGTAAATCGGCAAAAATGTCAACTGCCAGTATAGCAAATTAATTTTGGGGTGGCACTTCAGTGGCGGAGACATCTGATTGGCCACCCAGGACACCGCCACTGAAGCTTATATCTTCTTTTATTTTTTTGTGGCTCGGTAACTTAAGCAGTTCGGATGCCTGGTGTTTTAGATGATGTTGTTTTTGCTATTACTAAACACTCATGAATTATGTGTCTTGTTAAGTGCTCATTATAATGCATCTAGCGGGAGGAAAAAGAGGAGCATGTGTTTTAGGGATGTGAGCTTGCTTGAACACACTGTATGCTTGTGGTTCATATCTTGGAAGGATCTCAAGGGAAATCACCACTAGTGTACTCCTTTTCCACATCTGTGTTTAGGATCACCAAGAGAAATAACAATCATTTGCATGATAATGTCCAACTAATTGGTTTAGGGAGAACTGTTTGTAATCCGTCTTAAACAGCAAGGTCAGAGTTGGCCAAATCACCCCCTCGGGTTCGGAACAGAATACCGGTAGTATAATTACATCTTATCCACACAGACCAAGTCACATTTAGTTAAAGCTAAAAGCACAATCTATTGCATTTACTTTGCAGGGGCCATCCAACAAAATATGAAGGTGTGTTGTCGTCATCATCATGGAAAGTGAACGGTACGTGGTGGAGGAGACAGTAGGGCTAGAGTTGCAGTGGACGTACCTTGAGCCCAAGGACTTATAGCCTACATGAACAGATGAGAAGGAAAGGCACAGAGCTGGATTTATGGCACAATAAGCATCAGGTGTGCATCCTTCTGCACTGTCAGCAGGGCTCCTTTATCATTCTCCTCCTTTATCATCCTTCTTTTTAGCCCCCTGCTCCGGTTATGAGCAGGAACAGGGGCCTGTGGTGACAAATGATTTGCAGTAGAGCTGCAGCTACATTGATAATCAATTAATCTGTCAGTTATTTCTGCAATTACTCCATCAAACAATGTGCAAATTGACGTCTATATAAAAGTATGCTATACGTTGTTTGCAAAAATTGATTAAAATATAAGTTACAAATGTATCACATTAAAGTTCCGATTAATTATGACTTAATTTAAAACCTAAACCTGATGTTAAATAACAAACCTAGACAGGATATTGATCAGACATCACCTTGTTGCACCACTTGATTGACACATGCATACATCCTATAATGTATTTAATGACCTATAAAATGTAATGCCTTTTAACAGCAACTAAATGATTTCTTACTATGTAGAACATTTTAATGCAAGTAGATCAAGTGTCACAATGTCATAAACTTATAACCAATAATACACTTTCAGTTTTATAATAACAAATGTATACAAACTCTTGAAGGATTCTTGATATCAAGTAAAGATATGCAAAACTTATGAAATTAGGAATGCTGATATACAACCATATCGCACAGCTACAAGTGTGATATTGCATTTATATACAACAGTTTGATGGCACAAGTGTGTAAATAAATAACAATGGAGTGTCTTTAAAACCCTCTTTTGTGTAAAACTACTTCCTTCCACCACGGTTTCAAATCTCAAGTTGATAGTTTGACCAAACGTTACTTTAGAACTAGTAAAGAAGAAATGTTGAGTCCCTCCATTGAAACTCGTTGTATTTTGTACATTATTATTGAGAGAGAGAGAGAGAGAGAGAGCCCAATTATAGAGCCCAACATAGCCCAATTCGATTTGCTCAGGAACAAGTAACAGATTAATAAGACCAAAGATTGCCCATTTTATGTACCCAAAATGAGTTATATCTCATGTTTAACCACTGTAAGACACAGCGGCAAATCCTAGAAGCAGAAGCACTGGCTGAGATGAAGCTGTTCTCGGCGGGTACACGAGCACTGGTTTTATCCTCCAAGCTAAAGTTAATCATATGAATTGGAGTAATGTAGCAAAAGAAAAGTCTTACAACAACTATTACCAACAACATGAGCATATGGTGCTCATTTAAACCTCCCTCGGTCTGCTGGGATCAACATCGGCCTCAGTGCTGTCATGGTAGTCTATTAAAATCTCCTATCGGCTATCGCAGGGAGGAAGAATTTGCTCTACTGTCCCAAAGCAGCAACCGAATATCCCTGCCATCATTGAGATGCATGCTCTCCTACTAAATGAGTTGCCCCTGGCAGCTATAGCAAACCAGCCAGAGCTAATATTTCAACTCTTTGTCAAACCATTGCTATTAAACTATGGAGGGTGGAATAATTTCATGTGATGAAGTGCACTGGGAATCCTGAAACTTTTATCTTTAAACCTGCAAACTTTTTAGGATGGTACTTTTTCCTAATTTATGGCGGTTATTAAAGGAAATGCTCCATGTAGTAACCCAGAAATCAAATTTTCTGTATGTGGTTCTGTTATGCAGTGTGAAAACTGTCAATGCCTAATGAGCAAATGCCACTGATGAATGTGACTGCTAATGAATAGCTTAAACACCTTTTTATCTTAAAGCTGTACATACAACAATTTCCACCAGCCCAGTCAAGTGGCAATAAAGAATCTGTTGTCTTCCCTGATTGAATAAAAGAGGATACATCTCCTTGTTCCTGTATACAACACAAGTTGCTTTGTTTACACTTGGCTAGCATTGTCAATTTCTGTGAGCACAGAACCATTTCACCCACATAAACACAAATTCCCAGAGAAGAAGCAATAAAACAACTTAACAGGGAACTGTGTTGATACAGAGGTGTGAAAATGTATATAGCCAAATGGGCTCACATGAAGCTTACAGCGCAAGGTTTTTGCAGGACTGTAAGCAAATCTGCCATGCTATAGCTAAGCTCTTACAGTCTGTTGGCAAACTTAGCTAGTTACATAACAACTGTGAAAAATATGGAGACTTGTCATGTTTCAGTGTAGTCACCACATTATAGGCCAAGACAGGCCTGGCGTGTCTCCTATTCACAGTATCCATGACACCATTTATGTATAGTACATTATACCATTTCAATTTTCGAGCATGTTGCTCCCCCTTTTGCTGCCAAAACAGCCCTGACCCATCGAGGCATGGACTCCACTAGACCCCTGAAGGTGTGTTGTGGTACCAAGATGTTAGCAGCAGATCCTTTAAGTCCTGTAAGTTGCGAGGTGGAGCCTCCATGAATCGGACTTGTTTGTTCAGCACATCCCACAGATGCTCAATTGGATTGAGATCTGGGGAATTTGGAGCCCAAGTAAACACCTCAAACTCTTTGTTGTGCTCCTCAAACCATTCCTGAACCATTTCTGCTTTGTGGCAGGGCGCATTATCCTGCTGAAAGAGGCCACAGTCACCAGGGAATACGATTTCCATGAAAGGGTGTACATGGTCTGCAACAATGCTTAGGTAGGTGGTACGTGTCAAAGTAACATCCACATGGATGGCAGGACCCAAGGTTTCTCAGCAGAGCATTGCCCAAAGCATCACACTGTCTCCGTCTGCTTGCCTTCTTCCCATAGTGCATCCTGGTGCCATGTGTTCCGCAGGTAAGTACCTGGCCATCCACTTGATGTAATATAAAACGTGATTCATCAGACCAGGCCACCTTCTTCCATTGCTCTGTGGTCCAGTTATGATGCTCATGTGTCCACTGTTGGTGCTTTCGGCGGTGGACAGGGGTCAGCATGGGCACCCTGACTGGTCTGCAGCTATGCAGCCTCAAACTTAATAAACTGTGATGAACTGTGTATTCTGACACCTTTCTATCAGAACCAGCATTAACTTCTTGAGCAATCTGAGCTACAGTAGCTCGTCTGTTGGATCGGACCACACGGGCCAGCCTTACGCTTGCCCATTTTTCCTGCTAACTTTGAGGACAAAATGTTCACTTGCTGCCTAATATATCCCACCCACTAACAGGTGCCGTGATGAAGAGATAATCAGTGTTATTCACTTTACCTGTCTGAGATATATATATATATAATTACATTGTTGAGCCTACCCCCATAATTGACAAAAGTGTGGAGTACTCTTAAATACTCTTAAATGGCACCAGGTGGTTAAACTTTACAAATACAAACAAATTGGGGAAATTTTGATTGGGGAAAAGGTGTCTGTTTTAGTTACTGTGTTTCATTTTCTGGCTCTCTGAACATCGTTCTGTGATCTTGTGCGTACTGTAAGAGGGATTCTTCTTTTTCTGGTTATGCGATCTGGCATAGATATAACTCATTTGATAGAATGGATAGAAAAATATGTTTATTTTGAGAAGCAAGATAAATCTCTCAGCAAAAACAACATAACTGGCAGGCAAGCAGTAATACTTTGAGAACAACCACACGTGGAGTTACTGTATAATAAAATCAGAGATGTAAAGACTTTACATCATTTGTTTCATGTATTCCAGACAGAGCTTTGTGCACACCGTGCATGTCGAGCTGTCTGTGACTGATATTTTCTGCAAGGCTTCTAAATCTAAGCAATACAGTACGACCAAACACATCAGACTTCATGATCAGAATTTCCAAAAGAGCAAATCAAAACTGTTTATCAACTTAAAGTGCAGTCTTTTCTTTACATACAAAGCTATCACATATAAACATATATACAGTATATATACAGTTGTTTTATAGCGGTTGAACTGAATGACCTGATGTTAGGATTAGGGTGTCTGAATGATGTCACTTCCTGTCACATGATATTGACCGCATGACTTGATCCAGAATGGTCCCTTTATATTGGTTATTCCAAATGACATTAATGAAATTCATTTTTCCGGACATTCTTTCTCATAACAAAGTAACGACTTCTACACATAATTTGAATTCCATTTTGCACTATGTTGATATATGATGTTATAAAATCATGCCAGAATAAAAAATACATACATTTATTACATTTTAAGATATTTTAATCACAAATGAAATGGCTGTATTTGCCTTTGGATGGTTAAACCGAATGGCCTTTTGACACTTCAAAATCTTTAAAATATCTTTAAATGTGCAGAATATAATTAAAACCTTTTGGATTCAATAAAAGAGATCTAGTTGTACTACCTTACATACTTTGGATGACATATCTTTCTTTTTTATTATTATTAAGGCCTTTGGATAAAAAAATGACCGGTCACGTCATTGACCCATATATATATATATATATAAGATTTTTCGCAGACGAAAAATCTTACCGTGTCCAAACTTTTGACTGGTAGTGTATATACTGTATATAGTATCTCACAGAAGTGAGTACACCCCTCACATTTTTGTAAATATTTTATTATATCTTTTCATGTGACAACACTGAAGAAATGACACTTTGCTACAATGTAAAGTAATGAGTGTACAGCTTGTATAACAGTGTAAATTTGCTGTCCCCTCAAAATAACTCAACACACAGCCATTAATGTCTAAACTGCTGGCCAGAAAAGTGAGTGCACCCCTAAGTGAAAATGTCCAAATTGGGCCCAATTAGCCATTTTCTCTCCCCGGTGTCATGTGACTCGTTAGTGTTACAAGGTCTCAGGTGTAAATAGGGAGCAGGTGTGTTAAATTTGGTGTTATCACTCTCACTCTCTCATACTGCTCATGGAAGTTCAACATGGCACCTCATGGCAAAGAACTCTCTGAGGATCTGAAAAAAAGAATTGTTGCTATACATAAAGATGGCGTAGGCTATAAGACCCTGAAACTGAGCTGCAGCACGGTGGCCAAGACCATGCAGCAGTTTAACATGACAGGTTCCACTCAGAACAGGCCTCGCCATGGTCAACCAAAGAAGTTGAGTGCACGAGCTCAGCGTCATATCCAGAGGTTGTGTTTGGGAAATAGACGTATGAGTGCTGCCAGCATTGCTGCAGAGGTTGAAGGGGTGGGGGGTCAGCCTGTCAATGCTCAGACCATACGCCGCACACTGCATCAAATTGGTCTGCATGGCTGTCATCCCAGAAGGAAGCCTCTTCTAAAGATGATGCACAAGAAAGCCCGCAAACAGTTTTCTGAAGACAAGCAGACTAAGGACATGGATTATTGGAACCATTTCCTGTAGTCTAATGAGAATAAGATAAACTTATTTGGTTCAGATGGTGTCAAGCGTGTGTGGCGGCAACCAGGTGAGGAGTACAAAGACAAGTGTGTCTTGCCTACAGTCAAGCATGGTGGTGAGAGTATCATAGTCTGGGGCTGCATGAGTGCTGTCGGCACTGGGGAGCTACAGTTCATTGAGGGAACCATGAATGCCAACAGGTACTGTGACATACTGAAGCAGAGCATGATCCAACATATTGGATTCCAACATGATAACGACCCCAAACACATCTCCAAGAGGACCACTGCCTTGCTAAAGAAGCTGAGGGAAAAAGTGGTGGACTGGCCAAGCATGTCTCCAGACCTAAACCTTATTGAGCATCTGTGGGGCATCCTCAAACAGAAGGTGGAGGAGCACAAGGTCTCTAACATCCACCAGCTCCATGATGTCGTCACGGAGGAGTGGAAGAGGACTCCACATATAGTATATATATGACAGTTCATTGAGACTGCCACTGTCAAGCTCCAAAAAGGACGAACTAAAAGATGTCAATTTGGCTTGTGCACTATACCGAAAGTTCAATATGTAAAATATTCATACTGCAATTTATCTCTGTAACAGTGACACCACAAAACGTTGAGACAAAATGCATATAATAAAAAAAGCAATAGAAAACACTGAGACTATTCAGTGGTGTGAAAGAGAGGTACTAAATATGTATAGGACAGTTGGAGTATAACCTTATCTGTAGCACAGCATGATAGCTTCTTATTTTATGCCCCAAGCAAGAGCATTGTTTAGTCATCAAGTGTGGAAACCAAATGAGTGGTGAAATTGAAAGAAAACAGAAATATTTTAAAACTCAGAGGATCCCAGTGATAACATGCATGGTGGAGGAAGCATATTTGCATATGCCTATAACCATGTTCAAATTTGGGAAACCAGTACACCAGTGTGTTGAATTTATCAAATTAAAATTCACAAGACTAAGTGTTATAGGAAACGCTATGTAAACACAAAAGTTGTATTTGTAGGAAACTTCACAAAATTCCAAAAATAACTGGTACAATTTCACCCCTGATGCAAACGAATGTGCATGGCATCACCACTTATGGGAGGGGCCAAGATTTGCTCTACACCACTGAACATCAATACACGTAGTATAATGTAGTGAGAATTAAGAATATTACTTGTTGTTGTTGTTGTGTACTCCTACAGAAACCCTCCCAAACTCTTTTTCATCTCTCTATCATTTTCACTTTACATCCTTAGTTTCAGGAAGTTTAACAAATGAAGAGCATCCTTCATTTTCATTAGGCCTACAGCATTCCTTGAGGACATGGGACTAGCACTTTAAGATGCACTCAATAGAGTTTAGAAGTATTTTGCTGAACACTATAATAGAGGCTAAGTGGAGAGTGCTGACGAGTGGCAATTTCCTGTCCAAACCGAATCCTCAATGGTAATATGTTATTTGTTGGTGACATTTACTTCTAACAAGATTTAGCCTAGCAATGCACTTCTATGTGAGATTTGCAACATCCCCATCTATTGAGCTTTAGTGGCCCTATTTTAACGATCTAAGCACATGGCACAGGTGTACTTAGGACATGTCCGAATCCACTTTTGCTAGTTTAACGACAGAAAAAACGGTCGGCGCACCAGGCACATAGTCTAAAAGAGTTGTACCTAGTCTCTTAATGAGTCATGGGTGTGTTTTGGGTGTAACATGCAATAAACCAATCAGAGTGTCATCTCCCATTCCCTTTAAAAGAGAGGAGTGCTTGCACCATGGCGGATTGCTATTTACATGGCGGAATATAGAAACCCTCAACCTGACGAGTCAGTTTAAATACATGTGTGTATTGCCACGATTGGTCAAATAATTAGCCAATTTCATTCGTCATTACTGCAGATAGGTAATTCTGATACACAATGAATGTACACAATAATAATCTTTTACATTGCGCCAGGTGTATGATAGGGCCTCTTTGTTGCAGATCACAATGTATTTATTTATTTAATTTTATTTTGTCTGAATATTTTCATTTAAACTAATGTCAGTGCCAGTTTTTGGTGTATTGCATTACTAAGTAAATAATTCCTTTTCCTTTGAAAAAGTAACTCTTGCTCTTACTTTTTCTGTAATTTAATTACAGTTACTTCTGATGTAATTGCATTAAATGCTGTATAGACTATATAGAACAATTCTATCTAAAACAATAGTGGATTTAACATCCAAATTTAACATTTAAGTTTAAGTTTTTAATGTCAGTTGAATAATTTATGCAATTTTATATTTATTTGAAAGAATTATAAGAGCAGTTTCATGTCTATCCTTATATTGTTCAAATGGTAGAAGTTAATATGGGATTTAGAACGTAATTAGTATAAGTAATGCAATTACTTATACTTATACTTATATGCATTGTTAAAGACATAATTAGTAGTAATTAATTACTTTTTTTTTTTTTTTTTAGAGTAATTTACGCAACACTGGTCAGTGCTAAATTGTAAGTCTTTTTCCAGAAAATGTATGACTTACTCTCTTCTGTGGAACCCAAAAGAATATTTTGACTGCTTTTGTCCATACAATGAAAGCCATCAGGGTCACTGACTTTTGTTGTATGGACTCAAGCAGTCAAAACTTTCCCCAAAACATCTTCTTTTGTGTTCCATAGAAAAAAGAAAGTCATACAGGTTTAGATAGACATGAAGGTGACTAACTGATTTTCAGTTTTGACTGAACGATCTCTTTAGAATCATGGTCCAGTAGTGCAAGGTCAGATGGTTTCTCTTTTCCTAGCAAGCAGTAATGTGAAATTCCAGCAGGCTGATATGTGTAAGTACATTCAGGAAGAAGGATATTACTCCCCTGTCTGTATCCTATTGACATTTAAAATTCCTCCGTCACAGTTTTCACACACAAACAATAAATGGCATCTCTCAATGCAGCAGAACCTCATGAATGAGTGTACTGTTTGGCCAACATTGTTTTCTGCAATTTATTCAGTCAAAATCTATCCTGTGTAATGGAATGTGATGCCATTTACCACATTCATTTTTTTGGGCAACTGAAAATGACTGCGCCATTGACCAAAAAAAACCTGGTCTAAAGTCAATGCAGCAGTATTTTTTTGTTATTTAAAGGGTGCGTTAGTAATATGCGCCTATATGCGGGTGCACAAAGCACGTACACTCTGCTTGTTACACACACAGGGAAAGTCATACAGGTTTAGATAGCAGCACACAAACATGCCAAATATTAAAAATAAAAGGATTACAATGTAAAAGATTATTATTGTGTGCATAAAGATAAAAATGCTTTGGTGGAATCTAGCTTGTCCTGTAGATGGTCTGCACAGATCTGTCTCCTCGCTAGAGAAGCATTCAGTTTTTCCACTTGCAAATTCCGCCATGTAAATAGCGAATCTGCCATGGTGCGAGCACAACTGGCTTTTAAAGGGACTGGGAGATGAGACTCTGAATGGTTAATTGTACATTACTCCCAAAACACACCCATTACTCATTAAGAGAATAAGGACAACCCTTTTAGATCATGCCGACCATTTTTCCCGTCCTTAAAACTAGCAAAAGTGGATTCGGACACGCCCCAAGTGCAGTTGCGCCGTGCGCTTTAGACCATACGCTTAGATCGTTAAAATAGGGCCCATAGTTACGCCACCCAAAAATTAAAATTTTGTCATCATTTTCACACCCTCATGCTGTTCCAAACCGGTATGTCTTTCTTCAGTGGAACATAAAAATTGAGACTATTATTATTTAGAAGATTTTGAGAAATGTCTCAAAAAGAAGAAGTGGCTGTTTTTTTTTTTTTCCTCTATACAATTGAAGTCAATGGGCTCTAATGTTGTTTGGTTACCAACGTTCTTCAAAATATTTCAATTAAAAGTTCCACTTTGAAGGGTTTTCCAAAGTTATAAAAAATAATGATTTAATACTTTACATAAAACTGTAATCTAAACTATCTCAGTTAATTTTTGAGTCTGGACTAAATACAAATAAAATAACAAAACTAACCATATTTGATTGTATCAAATATAGTTTGGCTCGCAAAACAAACAGGCTTGATGACCTTTATTTATTCACTGTTTTACATGCATTTAATTCGGTAACACTTTATTTTACTGTGCCATAGTTACACGTTACTACATGTACTCACTATAGTAATAACAGTAAGTAACTAACCCTAAACCAAACCCTAACCCTAATTATAACTCATGTAGTACATGTAGTTAATTAACAGTACTCAGTACTTATTTGAGTAATTACAACGTAACTATCAGAACTGCAAAATAAAGTGCAACCTTTAATTCCTAGAGCTTTTCTTGTAGTATTAAATGTACATTTTTTAGACTCTCTATCGATTTTTGCAATTGTCATAATATTAAATAAATACACTGATGGATCTTTTACTGTAATATAGCTTTGCTCTATTCTAAGAACTGCACCTTGTCATTATATAGTATCTTCTGTATATACTCCATTTCCACAGGAAAACTTAATCCAGGACTTCGTCAGGCTTAGTTTGTTTTAAAGAGCTAGAAAGACAATGGTGTGTATGATGCCAATTCACCTCAAAAGATGACATTACAAACATTGTTAAATATTTATTGGGAGCATTTTGTGCTGGCAAACTAGACCTAAGTGAGCTAATGTGCAATCTATCTGGCTTTTCAATTTGATGAAGCAAATGGATCACTGCACTGTGTGCAAAGTGGCCGCCTGAATTTTAAATTAGATGTATGCACCACTGGTCATTTGGACGAAGAATTAGATTCAAGGCCAGCTGTAACACTAGTGTATAATGAATGCAAAACACAAATATAATGGAAGCAAGAGCCCAGCCAGGTTGAATAACCTTGACTAAACTTTTAATGTGCCAGTGAAAAGAAGCAAAACCCACATATAATGTGTGTAATATGTGTAACTGCATTAACAAACATGCATCCTGCATATTCTTAGAAAATGGGATTCAAAGGGAAAGGGAAAAATCAGGGGCACTAAAACATCATATTTGAATAATTATATCAGATGGAAATGTATTGTTGCTTGCAGCATAAAATGCCTTGCAAAAACTTTTATAATACAAATGCTTTCAGTGTATAGCAATTCAGTGGTTTGAACAAAAATCTGAAATTAATATATATAGAATGGCTTTTGTAATCATTCTCCGGTTTGGTTGTTGTCAGACTGCATTACCAACAGGAGGCAGAGTGCTGTCAGAAAGCTTCACGCTGGAGCGTCTGCGAGCACGCTTTGTGACTGATTTCGTCAGATGTCTCATATGACATCCTAGTCAGCCACAACAATAAAATATTGTCGAATTCATGCCTGCGTTATAATGACAGAGAGCACTGGCTTCCTTCCTCTGCCTAACTGTCTCAGTGCAGATGCATTATGCTTGCTGTTTCCCAATAGACTTCCATGTTTGAGAGATATCTGAAATGAAAATTATGTAAATGTTATGCTCAACCTGAGTGTATGCTATAGTTGCAGTGAAAGTAAACTCACACAGTGAATGTATCTATGTGGACTCTACTCCAACATGTCACTGATGATTTGTTGGTATTTTTGATAACCAAGGATTGAAATATAGTCTGAAAATTGAGCGTATCGAAACTCTGTCATGATTTTGTCATCGTCATTAATTCTCTCAGCATTTAAACATGCTGACGCGTACTGCATCATTATTCACTATAGCAATAAATATCTCAGCTGTGTTTGCATACTAAAACATTTTGATTCCCATATAGACCGGCCAGTGTTCAATAACATACTGATCCAACAACCTCTAAAACTGATGTTCACCTGCACCATTCAAGGACTTAATTTACATTTGTTAGGCCTGCACTACATTTAAAAGAAAAAAAAATCAATTAGATATTCAGCTCTAAAATCAACACAGTTATGTTCCATTAGTTACTATATAGTGTACTATATTAATAATGTACTGCATGTAAAGCTTCCCTATGAAAGGTCTCATCAGCGCACTGCTTTGAGACACAGCAAGGTGCGCTACACCTCAGCACCAACAATATGGTTTAATCATTGTTAAGAGTACTTGACATTTCAGTCTATTGTAAAGAAAGCATACCTATTATATATTTGCAACAGTGAGCAGTGATATGTGAGAGAGCCTTTTAAACTCTGATTTCACACTATTTTTCACTATATTACAGACATAGTTTGTAGTATTGTATGCACTCACCGGCCACTTTATTAGGTACATTAACGCTTTATTAGGTACTGTAACGTGCAGGTTGTGTATAAACACACAACGAAGAAGATACACATCAATATGTCTTTACTTGATAATCCAAAGGGTAAATACAGATCCAGGCAGGGACACAACACAACACTATGAACATACGAGACCAGACAAAGACACACCAACTGAACTGATTAACTGAAATGACAAACAGCTGTGATGATTAGTGCAGTGTCTATGGTGACTGACGAGTGCCGGGAACACAGAACAAAGGAGCACATGTGATGACCGAAAATCAAAACAAACAGAACATGATGGTGACCATGACAGGTACTCATTCAATTGCTCATTAACGCAAATATCTAATCAGCCAATCACATGGCAGCAACTCAATGCATTTAGGCATGTAGACACGGTCAAGACGATCTGCTGAAGTTCAAACTGAGCATCAGAACAGGGAAGAAAGGTGATTTAAGTGACTTTGAATGTGGCATGGTTGATGGTGCCAGACGGGCTGATCTGAGTATTTCAGAAACTGTAACAGAAAATCTCCAGGGTTTACAGAGAATGGTCAGAAAAAGAGAAAATATCCAGTGATCACCAGTTCTGTGGGCGAAAATGCCTTGTTGATGCCAGAGGTCAGAGGAGAATGGCCAGACTGGTACGAGCTGATAGAAAGGCAACATTAACTCAAATAACCATCCGTTGCTGGCAAAATGAGTCGGAATACACACAGGCTAATTTTGAGCTACAGGCAAAACAAGTGAAAAATGTCAGTTTTGGTCGAATTTGAGGCTTTCACAAAAAGAGTTCTTTAAGCTCTCGTCTAGCGATCCCAATGCTTTAAATAACAATTAAACATCTAAAAGGTTTTGTTTGTATGTTTTCTGAGAGGAGTACCTTTCCTTTGTCCATGAAAAATGCTGTATTTCTCTGCTCACTTCTGGATGACTGGTGCTTCCCTCAACATAAGTTTGGTATCGTTGTAAAGTGTAGCATTCCAACTGATTTTCAAACTCATGCTGATGTAAACAAAACAATCTTACTCACTTACTCTACTGACTGACAGATCCACATATACACAGAGTTACAGTATTTCCAGTATTAAAAAAAAAAAAAAAAAAATTGTCTTGGTGAGTATTCACGCAAACATTTTCTGTTATGTCTTAAGTGAACGTTTGGTTAACTGTTGGGGAAAAACATCTGATGTGTAACATTATATTAGATCCATTTGGTACAGTAAGTCTTAATATATAGGCTGTTTCATTAAGTTAATCAACAATTGTGGAATTATGGAAAAAAAAAAAGTTGAATATATATTTCTTCTTATAGATATGGGTTTTGACTTGGTTTGTGCCAAATTTGGTGGTATTACCAGGGATTTTAAGGTTGCTAGGTGATTTTGTTTTGGAACCTTCAGAAAACTTTAACTTGATTTTCCTCCAAATTAACGTTGCTGACTCTATTAACTTCAATCAGGTGTAGCTCAGCCATTTTTTGGCAGTCATTCTGAAGGTTTGTTTTATTTTTTTTTATAGAGAATGTGAAAATAACAAATTTTTGATAATTTGCTCATTGCAACTCATTTTGTCAGCACGGGTCACATTTGTTACAACCGTGGTCTGCAGAAGAGCATCTCTGAAATCACAACATGACGAACTTTGAAGCAGATGAGCTACAGCATCAGAAGACACACTCCTGTCAGCTAACAACAGGAAACTGAGGCTGCAATTCACACGGACTCACCAAAACTGGACAACAGAAGATTGGAAAAGCATTGCCTGGTCTGATGAGTCTCAATTTCTGCTGTGACGTTCAGACGGTAGGGTCAGGATTTGGCTCAAACAACATGAAAGCATGGATCAGTCCTGCCTTGTATCAGCGGTTCAGGCTGCTGGTGGTGTAATGGTGTGAGGGATATTTTCTTGGCACACTTTGGTTCCCCTTAATACCAACAGAGCATCATTTAAATGCCACAGCCTACCTGAGAATTGTTGCTGACCATGTCCATAACTTTATGACCACAGTGTACTCATCTTCTGATGGCTACTTCCAGCAGGATAACACACCATGTCAAAAAGCTCAAATCACACGACAATGAGTTCACTAGACTCAAATCGCCTCCACAGATCTCACCAGATCTCAGTCCAATAGAGCATGTTTGGGATGTGGTGGAACAGGAGATTCGCTTCATGGATGTGCAGTTAACAAATCTGAAGCATCTGTGTGATGCTATATGTCATGTCAATATGGACCAAAATCTATGATGAATGTTTCCAGCACCTTGCTGAATCTATTCCATGAAGAATTAAGGCAGTTCTGAAGGCAAAATGTGGTCCAACCCAGTAATAGAAAGGTGTATGTAATAAAGTGGACGGTGAGTGTACTGTATATTGAACATTGTTCAATATGACAAAATAGATGCCTACCGTAGGGCTCAACAAAAAGGATTTTTCAAACCCAGGCTCATTGGAAAAACATGCCTGTGGTGACATTTCTGCAAAAAGATATTATGCTGCACTAGAAAATAACATACAGTTATTTTCCAACCAACTACACTAAACCCTACCCTAAACCTAAAAAAAAAAAAAACAATGTTAGAAAAAGCAAACATGAAATATAAATGCATTTGCTGAAGCAACTGTGCCATTTTAGCTTGCCTTTACAAGTCTTTTAGCTCTTTTACTGTCATTTTCTGTCATTCGTGCTTTACGAATCTTTTGTTTGGAATCAGTGGTTTGGAGTGTGTATCAAACTGCCAAAGTCACGCCCCCCAGTGGTGAACCATTGTTTAAATTTTAAAACACTTATGACATAACGAAGCCTCGTTTACTGAAATCATGTGACTTTGGCAGTTTGATACACACTTCGAACCACTGATTCAAAACAAAAGATTCGAAGCTTCAGGAAGCAGTGTTTTGAAATCGGCCATCACTAGATATTGTTGAATAAAGTCGTTATTTTGGTTTTTTTTTGGCGCACAAAAGGTATTCTTGTCTCTTCATAACATTAAGGTTGAACCACTGTAGTCACATGAACTGTTTTAAATATGTCTTTAGTAGCTTTCTGGGCACTGAAAGTGTTAATTATCTTGCTGTCAATGCAGGCCTCTCTGAGCCATCGGATGTTATCAAAAATATCTTAATTTGTGTTCCAAAGATGAACGAAGGTCTTACGGGTGTTCAACGACATGAGGGTGAGTAATTAACATTTTTGGGTGAACTAACCCTTTAATGTGTTACTTGCCATTTCTTTGTAATTGTTTGTAGACGTGAAATATAGTATAACATATATAATATAGTTTTGTGCAAGGAACTTTTTACAAAAAGAAAATGTGCTACAAGCCGGATATTGTATTGTAAAGGTGGCATATGATGCAAAACATTACTGGTAGGTTTATAGATTTAACACATTCTTATTGATGCTTTCAAGACTGTCAAAAGTCATTCTTTGCAATTTTGATAAATCCTCATCTGTAGCTATAACATTATACTTTGGTGACAAATCAGCAGAATTTACAACAGCAATGTAATTCATCACAGAAAATCAAATGATTACATTTGCAAAGTATTAAAATGGATATGAGCTCTGGTCATGTGCAATGTATTTCACATTATATTTACAAGTTCACGTTACATTTTTACAGTTGAAATAAAATGTCCTAGTTGTTATTTGAAAAGGTCTTTCTTTATAGACAGGAATATTATAGCACTATAACTCTCAGTGATATACGTACTGAGACAATAAAATTTTATATGCAATGTCTATGACTAAGCTTAATGCAGAGTATAATATTCTCAATCATTTATTGTGACTTTTAAAACACTGTTCTTAAAGCTGAGCGGTGTGATTTTTGGTGTCAAAATCATTGGTCACTCTAAAAAATGCTGGGTTAAAAACAACCCAATTTGGGTTAAAAATGGACAAACCCAGAATCATAATTAAACAATAAACATTTAATAAATTGCTCATTGGTAAATGTTCACCTTTTGATTATTATTGTTGCCTCTAGTAATTATTCTAGTAATTAATTTCCAACCTATTTTGGGTTCATTTTAAGCCAGCCATATAATAATAACAATAGCTGGGTTAAATAAAACTGCCCAGCATGTTGGGCAAACATTTAACCCAACTGCTGGGTTAAAACAACCCAATCACTGGGTTTGTCCATTTTTACAGAACTTGGGTTGTTTTTAACCCAGCATTTTTGTAGGTGTAGGGTCCAATTCTCACTATTAACTAACTAATAACTATGACTTTTGCCTCAATAAACTCCCAATTACTGCTAATTAATAGTTAAGGTAGTTGTTAAGTTTATGTATTGGGTATGATTATGGGATGTAGAATATCATGCAGAATAAGGCATTAATATGTGCTTTATAAGTACTAATAAACAGCCAATATCCTAGTAATATGCATACTAATAAGCAGAGAATTGGACCCTAAACTAAAGTGTTACCAAAACATCACATTGGAAACACGGGCTCAACCAATGCTGAGAGTTTGGGGCGGGACAAATGTGTTTGAACATTACTTTGGCAATTATACACAAAAATGACAGACTTAAGCTTAAAACATCTTTGGTAGGCACTAAAGATAAGAAAATTGAACACTATAATAAGCAAGTGCACATAGACACAAAAGCCTACAAAAACACATAAATGTACAAGAAACTAGATACACTAAACACACACTAAGCACAGTGTGAGAGATCTTCAAATCTTTATGGCGCTGTTGGAGAGATGCTGACCGATCAATACGGTGCTCAAAACAGTCTGTATTTACTCTTGTGTATTGAAAAAAAATTATAACTGTGGAGAGAAATAATTGTTCTGTGCGAGTCAAAAGTAGTCAACAAGCACTGGAAAAAAATCTGCCCTGAAGCCCCAAAATCTGGACTGGCAGCTGAGCGAGCAAGAGAAAGTCATCACATTTCACACCATGTCAAACACACATTGTCTCAGACTCACGTTTGTGATCTGAGCAGCAAAAGAGCTTTACTTGCCTGCCATTTTCACTATTATGCCCTAAGGCGGTCTTAATACAGCGAAATGTGCTGTGAAAGAGATGGAGAATAATGCTTTCACTCTCTTTGTCGCCTGTAGATGACTAAACTGTGCAGCCATTTGAGAGAATGTACTCTGATAAACATGCGAGAGAAAAACCATGGGGATGTTAAATGTGACACTTCTAATTAATTCGTTATGTCGTTACAAATGCAAAGAAAGCCACAACTAATATGGATGATGCCAGTCATCCCTCTTAAAATTGCTTCTTCTCTACAGAGGCTTTTTGAACTGAAAATGGACACAGTTTTACCATTGGGGACTCTGGAAAATGTAAACCTGCTCATCTATCATCCACAAGTGATTCTCTTGACAGCCTCAGCATCAGCTATTTTTCTCTTCACACATTTGTGGAGAAATATTATAGTTTTCAGTTTTCATGCCAACTTATTATCGTGGTATAATCTATTTCAGATAACTCTCCGATCTTAGCAGGTAACACAAAAAGATCCATGGTTGGTCACTTTAGTTTTAATGACAGCAGACATTATAAAGGGAGGACATGTACATATGTACATGTATATCAGCTTTGCTTCACAGGGAAAAAAAAAAAATACATTTTAAAATGTATTTAAACAGTAGTTTTTTTCTTTATAATATTTTACAATATTTCAGTTTTTTTTTTTTTTTTTTTTTTTTTTTTAAATAAATGAAGCCTTCTTTCAAAAACACTGGTGTCAAAAACATTCTTACCCAACCTAAACTTTTGAATGGTAGTATATGAATGCAAGAAACTGTAACAATAAACATTTGTTTTGTTCACTCTATAATGCATATTTGCATTAGCTGGACCAGACTTTAATCTTTTTTTTTTTTTTTTTTTCATGATTTAGCACAAAGAAGCATCATTTATAACACCACTGTTGTCAGATTTTAGCTCTCATTTAAAAGGGGTTACTAAAACATGATTTTGACCAAAATTTTTCCATTCAAGTACTGTAGATAGGAGCTGTACAGTACTGAACATGCACTGTAAAAAGTAATACGCTCTATCTACTCAATAAAATTGTGGCAACAGTTTACAAGCAATATTATTAATTAAATTCAATATATAAGAATTGATTTAGAATTAATCAAATTAAATCCTTAAAAGTCAACCATTTAAAATGTGTAAAATTAGCAAACACCATTACAAAAACCACAAACTGACATAAAAAGCAGAGTCAAACTGCCCAACTAAAATAAAAACTAATCACCATAATGGTGACCCAAAATCAACATCAACATCTAAACCTCTGTTAATTCATGTGATTCAGTGATTCTACTTCTTATCATCAGGTGTCTTCAATGTTGGCAATAAAAAATAAAGTGTTCTTAATTCATCTTTGATATCTCTCTGTTATTCATATATTTTTGTTTAAATTTTGCTTGTTTTAAATGGTTGACATTTAAGGAATTCATTTGATTAATTCTAACTCAATTCTATTTGTTGAATTTAATTAATAATATTGCTTGTAATCTGTTGCCAAAATTTTATGGAGTAGATATTACTTTTTACAGTGTGGCTGGAAATAACTGTTTAGGTTGCCAGTATGCACTGTAAAAAGAATTGTTGGTTTAACTTAAAAAGTAAGTTACCTGGTTGTCTTAAAATTTTGAGTTTATTGAAATTAAAAAATTGAGTTATTACAATTAAGGCGATTGGTTTAATCAGCAGAAACTCAAAATATTATGTTATCTGAACCACATTAATTATTGAAGCTGACTTGACAAAAGAAAAAATGTTGTGATAACAAATCATGAAAGTAATTTTTTAGCTGACTTGCCTTAAAAGGCACTCTTCTTGTTCTTCATGGCCAGAATAACCTGCAACATGAACTAGACCTGTTGCCATTTAGTCAAAAGTCAACTTATGCAAGACTGATAACCTTGTCAGTAAGTCAATATTAGTCAATACTGACACAATAATGTTTGTTTTACTTCGTTAAAGGTGGTAAAATCTGATAAAAAGCTATAAAAAGGTTTAAATTAAATTATATTTTGTCACATTTTAGGTAGGGATAAATAAAATCGGTTATCAGTAAAGTCCTGTTGTGACTACCCTCTTTTCACAGCTTTGGAGAAGGTAAAAAAGTCCCAACTTATCTTCTTTCAACAGCTTAAAATTGAAGTAGGTGACATAATTGCCCATCAAGGCCACATCAACACATTTGTGTTACTGCACAGTCTCTGCTTTTTAATTTAATGTGAGTACCTCAAGCTCCTCCGAAAGCCATGCTTGAAGTGCGGCTTTCCAAATGTGTGAAAACATTTATTTTTAAAAAATAAATACATTCCAAGCGTACCATGCATCACAGCGTGAAAATGACTGTTACAATACTGGTTACAAATCTGACAAAATCATGTTGTGCATGCTGTACATCAACGTGTTTTGTGAAATCAGATGAAATCTGAGAGATTTTTCTTTGCTTTGATCTCCTCTATAACAATAAAGACCCAGATAAATGGTTGTGAGTAAAGAAAAGCTGTTGGAGCCCAAGTATTATTTGAACAGATACAAAGAGAAGACTGAATTTCAATCTTTAGCTCTGCATCTGATGCTTAAATAAACAATCCAATCTAAGCTTACTGGATAGTCAGTAAAACAAACAAAATAAAAGAGAGAGAGAGAATGTTAGTGGCAGATGCATAAGCGACAAGGTAATTGTGCCGATTGCCACTTCTCAGTCTCAATGTGACGGGAGCCATCGCACACGAGGTGGGTAGGAAGGAATTTCAATGTGATATTCAGTAGTCCTACTGGACTCTTATTACAAATGAGGAATCTTAGGGCACGGTGGTCACAATCAGAACCTCTTGATACGGCACACTAATTTGAATAATTCATGTAAAAGGGATCAGGTGATGAATGATTACAAATCTGTATCAAGTTAAGCCCTCATAAATCTTTACAGCTTAACTGGGGGGCATGTGAGAGACAATAACAGATGCGACTCCTGATGTATCATTTAAGGGCCGATATAAGGCGCATAACACGACCACAAGCTTTAACAGCATTAAGATTTTAAAATAGGATACATTTTTTATGAACTAGTAAGAGAAAGTGTACACTTTAGATCCTGTTACTGTTCTCCATTGCTCTAAAGTTTTTCATGGTTGTAATCTTTTAAAGGGGAGGTTGATTATGATTTCACTTTTTTAACTTTAGTTAGTGTGTAATGTTGCTGTTTGAGCATAAAACACCAAAAAGGCATAAAAATCTGTAAAGTTACGACTCAAAGTTCATTGCAAAGGGAGATTATTTTTTTTTAAAGAATTCGCTGTTTAAGGACTACAACAAGCTTCTTTCTGGGTTGGTGACATCACAAATCCTAAAATTTATATAAACATTGCCCCCAAGAATACGTCATTTTACACCGGACTGCTTCACAGACGAGGGTCAATTCAACACTGGATTTACACAAAAGATTAACATGATGACACATGCTAGTCAATGAGTTGAATCAACTCATCACTCAGCAACTACATAAATTTATCCACTAACCATTCAGAAACGTCCAGTTTCATTCTAAAAGTTGTATCTTCTTCCTGAGTCTCTCCATCAGTGTCGACTCCGGTTTGAACAATGTAAGGCTGAACACCGTTACTGACAATCCTCATTTTGGCTGCGTGAGATTCTCCAGTTTTGTTGTTGTTGAGCAACCGAAGCGCAAGCTGTTAAAGCTCCGCCCTCTTCTGAAAAGGGGGCCTGGGAGCAGCAGCTCATTTGCATTTAAAGGGACACACACAAAACAGCGTGTTTTTGTTCACACCCAAATAGGGGCAAATTTGACAAGCTATAATAAATGATCTGTGGGGTATTTTGAGCTGAAACTTCACAGACACATTCTGGGGACACCAGAGACTTATATTACATCTTGTAAAAGTGGTCCCCTTTAAACTTTTTTGCCTTAACTAGTTTATTTTAAATGGTCCTGTACTATGACAAATTTAAGTATATTCCTGGAGTCTCTCAGTTAATTAGGTCATTAAAACTGCATGTTTAATTATTATTATGTAATATTTAGTAAGGTGAACTTGTAAATAAAAAAAAAGAAAAAGAAATGGATGTTAAAATAAAATAAAAAGAGATAGCCCAGTAAAACATAATTAAAACTTCCATTCAAAACTTTAGGGTCTGTAATAATTTTTTATGTTTTTGAAAGAAGTCTCTTCTGCTCACAAGACAGCATTTATATAAACAAAAATACAGTAAAAACATTACTATTGTAAACTATTATTACAATTTAAAAATATAATTTATTCCTGTGATCAAAGCTGAATTTTCAGCATCATTACTCCAGTCTTCAGTGTCACATGATCCTTCAGAAATCATTCTAATATGCTGATTTGATGATCAAGAAACATTTCTTATTATTAATGTTAAAAACATTTGTAATGCTAAATATTTTTGCGGAAACCATGACACTTTTTTCATGATTCTTTGGTGAATTTAAAGTTCAAAAGAACAGCATTTATTTGAAATCAAGTTCTTTTGCAACATTAATTCACATCATTCATGTGGAGACTGGATCTCAGCTGTGGTTCACCATAGAAGTCCCAAATTGAGTCTTTGAATGGCTTTCCCCTTGACACCACCGCCTAAATAACGTGAGAAGGGAGGGATATCATTAATTCATGAGTGAGTGTAACTAACTCATCAGATCATCAGCCCTTCGAGAACTGTAATTAAACTGATGGGGTTGTTTTCCCTCCAGCACTCTGTCTGGGAGAGAGACCGAGAGGAAGGATGTGTGCGTCAAGCTGAAGGTCTAATGTGACTTGCACACCGAGGGGCTAAACTGCTGTTATCAATCTGGCTTTCTGGGGAATACCATTAGGGTCAAAGCAGTGAGTCTCCCCCGCGGAGGTGAGGAGCGAGCGTTACCTCAGGCAGTGTTGACAGAGCATTCCTCTAGAGATGTATTATCCCATCAACCCTCTGGTCTGCAGGCCTCAAGAACAGGACAGTTCCGGCAGTTTTACAGGGTCCACCTGAATCGGTGCATAAAGGTGCCATCATTAATTATTACAAATGAATAAACAATCAATGAGTAGGACCAGACAGCCGAGAGCTGATGTGATATTAACGTGCGCATCCACGTTCATTTAATGTCCTCGAAGACCATCTTAATAGCTGTCAGCATTGTGCTTTGATTGAATTACATCTTCCTCTTTCTCACCAAGGAGACAGCTAATTATCTGCTCAAGGTGGGTCTCCACTTACTCAGAAAACATCAGCAGCCTGGACCACCTGTCGCTGGATCCTTACCGTCTTGTCAATATATTGACACAGCAGCGTTTTTATACATAACGAGTGAATAATGAATGTTTTACCTGTAAAATCGCAAATTAGGCCCTAACGGCTCATCAAATCATCAAGTGCTGAACATCAATCTTAATAGGTTTGGGCTTACCAATAATGAATAGTTCATTATTACACTGCAGTGAAAGATCTAACGGCAACATTCAGGCCTTATTTAAAGACTGGAGCCCACAGGTGCTTTAGCTATACCACACGCCTCTCAATCTTTCAGCATTATGTTAGACTCCCTGAGGGGCTGGGAACATTTAGAGGCATAATTGCTTTGTAAATGTTAAGCTCAAGATGTTTAAATGAAGTAGAACACTAAGCTGCCCTACACCAGTCCTTGTATGTAAACACAAATGTCCTCCTATATAATCTGTAAAGAAGAACAGGAGAACAACATTTCCCCTCACAGAGAAGTGACTCATGGTTGTTTGGGAATTTGCAAGCAGATTGTCATTTGATCAAGGCTGGATTCATGTCCAAAAAATAAAAAAAATAATAAATCATGAAACAAACAGACTGGTTTATTATATTGTAAGAACTGAAACAACAGTTTAAGGGCCAGATTTACTAAACGGGGCAAATTAGTGTGAGAGCGCAATCCCACAAATGCGCCGATGGGAGTGGGAAGTTTTGCACGTGACGCGCAAGTTAAAGACACAGTCAAATAATTTACATAATGACCAACGCAATCTTTTTTTTTTTTTTTTTTTTAATAAGCAGAGCTGATGCTCATCAAGTGCGGGTTGACACAGGCGCAAAGGCATCTTTACACAAAAAAAGCGGCACAGAAACCAACTCTGAAGCGGCATAAAATCACAAAAATGTGCATTTTCACAGACTGTTTATTGCTTCTCTGAAGCGGCATTAATGCATTTACACAGGAATTAAAATCGTGGGAAACAATGCTTTTGAATATAACTATTTTACAACTACAGTTTTAACAAAATTTTTTTTAAAAAATATTTGAAATACTAAACAATAATACTCAAAATAAAAAAATATGAAATTTTAAATTAATTTGCTCTGCATGCTATAGCTATCTCACGCTTTGATGTTAGTCATAATTCTGTGGTACTGATAGTTATTTTCTATTTCTTAATAAAAATTGTTACAGTTGGAACAAATGCTACAAATAAATGATCCATTATTACACCGGGTAGATCACCACAGGATTAAAAGACGTCGAACAATTTTTTTCCCCAAACGCTTTACGATGTGAGTACAGGACTCTATTACTTCAATGCCCCTTGTTGGTAGACATTTTTTTTAATTTGCCCTATATATGTCTCCTCCTTCCTGAATTTCGCGCCGCCTGAGCTGACTGGAATGCTTTTGATTGTCATGTGAAAGAATGGTTGTGAGGGAGCATGAAGAATTATTTTCACACATGAAAGTCTTTGGGATGTGCTGGAGTAGACTTTACAGAGTGCTCACCTCTTGCATTGTCAATTCAAGATTTTAACATCACAGCATTTATTTCCATCAAGAGGTGCATCAATTTTTGGTCAAGATCTTGTACTGACAATGCAATAAGCGTCAGCCCACAAATGTACATGATTTTGTTTTCTTCCTGTACTGAATGTAAGCACTAATTACAAAAAACAACTAAAATTCAGGACTGAAAATTATTAATTATACTGTTTTGAATTTCCAACTTCCCTCTGGATCCTGCTTAAGCTCTCACACATGCTACTGGTTGTAAATCACTGGACTAATTAGTCATTCAGCAAAACATTCATGCATGCAACAGCAGCTGCTCACAGGTAAGACATTGATGAAAAAGGAAATGGACACAGACTGGCTTTAAATAGCATTGGGAGAACATCATGTTCTGTCTGAACTCTGCGTGTTGGCATTCAAACTGATAAATTAAACAGAACAGTCTTTCATTCCTATAATGTGTATTGTGTATAATTACACCACATCAGCATATTATTTTGTCATTACACACCAGTCAGCATCTTCAAGTCCCTATGTGATAAATACACCCCGACACAAGCACAAAAACCATGTTTTCAGCATAAACACAGGTGTGCATCTCTGTGAGCGGTATGCAGCAGGAGAACAAAATCTAAAAGGGCACTTTCTTTTATCCACTTTTTAATCGTGGTTTGTGACATTGATTAAATAAAGCTCTGAAGTGGTGAATATCTTTTGTGAATTGGGCTCTCGCTTCCTGTCCATCCTAATCTTTGAGAAGTGAGAACAGCTCGCTCAAGGGAAGGAGAGGCAGCATTAAGAGGTATTATCAGGATTTTAATCGAGGTCCCCGCTGATGGGCCGTCAAAGACAAACAGCTGAAAGGATTTTACACAAGGGCCAAGTCAGGACTGACATCAGACGTGACCATGAAAAATGAACAGGCCATCACTAAAGGCTTAAAACATGAGCGGACATGCGCAGCCTAGACACTCACAGAGGAGATCTGTGACTAACCACGGCGACATCACCCTTCACCTTTTGGTGAGGTTTGCTCGAAATGTTTTTAGATATGGATAGCAAAGAATAGATACTGTAGATCCCTTCTGAATGACAATGTGAAGGACATCATCTCATCCGTCTGTTTACAGACAATAGCCGTCGGGTCACGTATAAAGTCATTGTCCTCCTATTCGTTCTTCATCTTCTGAACACAGTCTGATACTGTCAGAGCTTCCAGGGGGCACATCAATGACTCTCTTTGATGCAGATGCAGGATCCCATTAAAGTCGAGGGCCAGAAGACAATGACAGAGCTGCCAGATAAAGAACATCACACACCAGAAGAAAAACAGTAGGGGTAGAGGGAGGCAGAGTGACACATGCATAAAGCGAGAGGCAGAGAGAGCGCGTTAGGCAGCGGACAAAGAGCATGTTTAATGAAATCTTACAGACGATCGCATGCTGAAAGAGCATCAGTGATAAGGCTTCCGTGTCTCCACGGGGAAACTTCGCGGGATTCACTGAATAGAAGACGTGCATACTGAAATCTAGCCCTGCATCCTCACTTCCTTTGGATTCTGACACAGATGTAATACATTGACCTTAGTGCCAAAAGTACAAGTGGGAGATTAACAAACTAAAAGTATAAACTAGGGAAACTAAATATATAAAATAAAATGTAAAAAACCCAATGAGTTTCACATGTTTACAGAGTACATTCTGCTCTTGAAATGTCTGGAATTCTGAAATTTAATTGACAGATTACACTCTTAATAAAAAATAAAAGTTCCAAGAGGGTTTTTTTTTTTCAAAGTGATGCCATAGAAGAACCATTTTTGGGGAACCTTTCAGTAAATAGTTCTTAGAAGAACCATTTTTTCTTAGTGTGAAGAACATTTTAATAATCTAAAGAACCATTTTTCCACTATAAAGATCCTTTTGTGGAATAGCAAAGTTCCATGGATGTTAAAGGGGTCCTTGATTATGATTTCACTTTTTTTAACTTTAGTTAGTGTGTAATGTTGATGTTTGAGCATAAACAACATCTGCAAAGTTACGACGCTCAAAGTTTAATGCAAAGGGAGATATTTTCTTTTACAGAAATCGTTTAAGGACTACAACAAACGGCTGGTAGGGACTACAACAAGCTTCTTCCTGTGTTGGTGACATTACAAACCCCAAAATTTACATAAACTCTGCTCCCGGGAACACGCAACAAAGGGTTTGAGGCCATGTTGTGCTGCTTTAGAGAAGAGGAAGAGTTGTTGTAGTAGAGTGTTGTTACCAAGCCATCATTTTACGCCGGACTGCTTCACAAACGAGGGTCAATTCAACGCTGGATTTGCACAAAAGATTAACATGACGGCACATGCTAGTCGATGAGTTGAATCAACTCCATAGCAACTACATAAATTTATCCACTAACCATTCAGAAACATCCAGATGTATTCTAAAAGTTGTAACTTCTTCCTGAGTCTCTCCATCAGTGTCGACTCCGGTTTGAACAATGTAAGGCTGAACACCGTTACTGACAATCCTCATTTTTGGCTGCGTGAGATTCTCCAGCTTTCTTGTTGTTGAGCAACCGAAGCACAAGCTGTTAAAGCTCCGCCCTCTTCTGGAAAACGGCGTGTTTTTGCTCACACCCATGTATTGTCCAATTAAAAGGGACAACGGGGTATGTTTAATATTGTTGTGGGAGGCCTTGGAGTCAAAAAGGCTGAAAAGCACTGCTTTAAATACATTTATATTGACATAGACAATGAGCTACTGTATATTGAGCTATGTTTTTTGAGCTATGTTTTTTCATTCGGTGTGATATGATTGTTTGGTTGATTGCTGTGACATCTAGATCTGCACTTTGAATTGCAGGCAAGATTTGTTGTTCAGAATTGAGTTTGGTTCAGTTTGTCAGATCTGGGGTTTCCAAGTGTTTCTAAGTAATATGGTGTCTGAGAACAGCAGCCTGATATTGACATTTATATTGATAGCAAAGTTAGATTTCAATAGCTGTGCAAGCAGAATAAAAGGTCAGATTCAGTATCTACTCTGTCATGCATTCAACAGATGTGATGTCTCCAAAGAAAACACTTACTACGGGAGGGGTTTTGATTTGAAAAAAAAAAAAAAGAAGAAGACGAAATGCATAATTCATCCTTCTTAGTACAGAGAGGCTCAGTGCTCCGTCATAAGTCTGCGCCCATAATACCCATACTAACAAGATCAAAGTCTAGTGTGGTGAAATTGCTTTCTACAAGCCACTTTCACACTAACAATGTTGAACGAGAGGAGACTTCAGTGCTTTTCTGAAGGTTTTCCTACAGTGCAAGTGAAGAAAGGCAATGAAAATGATGGGATACCTCAAAACTGCCTTTAAAATGCAATGAGACAGTTTTTTTTATTAGTCTGTTATTCTTAAGATCCAATTGCAGCTATAAATGAAAGAAAAAAAATTATTTTATCTTTTGTCTAAGATGAGGATCTTTCAGGCTCGTCCTCTATGAATAACCTGAATTAGGTCTGAACTCAGTGTCTTTACTACAGCACTGACATTTATATTAGGGGCAGATTTATGTGTAAAACCAATATATTTAACTTATGCAACCTGTCAAATTTTACTCCAGGATTGTTTTCATTTATGTGTAGGCATATCTTCATTTTCACAAGAGTTTAATCAAAATGTCTGGCTCGTGCAAGTCTTGCCTAATTAATTCCCTGGTATCTATGGTAGAATATGTTCTCCCCTGTAGCATTTACTTAGCAGTAGCTCTTGTTTCTGAAGTGTTTTTTTATGAAAATGAGATTCAAGTCACACTCTCTGTTCAGTGGATGTGATCTGGATGTTAGATTTCAACAGCCACCTTTATACGAAACAACAACCGTGGCTTGTGGGCAAGTCTTTTAACGAGCTCCAATATCTTTAGCGATTCCAAAAATACTCATCCACTCCAGTGTTTCTTTAATAACATAAGATCCCACTAAAGTCATAAATGCCACTCGGAATCATTTAAAAAAGATGCTAAAAATGATGCAAATCAGGTAAGTTGAGATTTAATACAATCACAGCCCTATAAAGAAGCTGGTATTTCACACCACAGTGAATAAGAAGACATTGATTTTAGTTTCTTTTCCAGGACAGACTTTAAAGGATTAGTTCACTTCAGAATTCAAATTTCCTGATAATTTACTCACCTCCATGTCATCCAATGTCTTTCTTTCTTCAGTCGAAAAGAAATCGAGGAAAACATTCCAGGATTTTTCTCCATATAGTGGGCTTTAGTGGCTATCAACGGGTTGAAGGTCCAAATTGCAGTTTCAGTGCAGCTTCTACATGATCCCAGCCAAGGAATAAGGGCCTTATCTAGAGAAACAATTGGTCATTTAAAAAAAAAAAAAAAAATGTATATACTTTTTAACCATGAATGCTCATCTTGCACTGCTCTGCGATGCGGCACGCATTATGTAATCACATTGGAAAGGTCACGCTTGACGTAAGCAGAAGCACCTATCCAGTGTCTATAAAGCAAACATGCAAAGACAAAGTCAAATGGCCTTTCCAACAAAAGGTAAAACAACAATGTCAGACGATTTTGAAGTTGGAGGAGAAAATGAGATGGAGTTTTTCGCCCTACCGTGGTACTTCCGCCTACGTCATGCGTGACCTTTCCAACGTGATTACGTAATGCGTGGCGCATCGCAGAGCACTGCAAGATGAGCATTTTTGGTTAAAAAGTATATACATTTTTATTATTTTTTTAGAAAATGACTGATTGTTTCATTTGGGATCATGTAGAGCCCTTTAAAGCTGCATTGAAACTGCAATTTGGACCTTCAACCCGTTGGTAGCCGTTGAAGTCCACTATATGGAGAAAAATCCTGGAATGTTTTCCTCAAAAACCTTCATTTCTTTTCGACTGAAGAGACATAAACATCTTAGATGACATGGGGGTGAGTAAATTATCAGGAAATTTTAATTCTGAAGTGAACTAATCCTTTAAAGATCAGTGCCAGAGATGATGTTTCCGTGGAGTCATTATCACAGTAGATCTGGATTCATTCACTGACAAAGCAGAAGGCGCTCAGTCAGATTCCTGTCATGAATGCACATTTTGTCGGGCACCTCTGCTGATTTGTCTTTTGGCTTTTTGAACATTTTTTCATCAGCAAATAATTTGATTAGAGCAGAATGTTGTGATGCCCGACATTAAAATGTCCCAGAAGTTTCAAAGTGGAGCATAAAAAAAAAAAAAAAACTGCTTGAGTCAGATGGTCCAATTTCGGCAATATTTTGTAACTTCCAGAGCATCCACCTTCAGACAAAAAAGGAAACACAAGGAGCCCATAAAGGCATCATAATTGCATCATGATACATAGCCTGACCCCGGATGGGGTTGGATCAATTTTTCAGTTCATCTGACAGCATTCTCTGTGTTTTGTGAGGAAAAGGAAAGGTAATCCACCTTCTTTCCTCCTGGCCAAACATAAATGGAGGAAATGATGCAATCGCACTGACACATGCTCAGAAAGATGTGTGATTGTTACGGGCAATCTGTTTGTCATGCCTTCCAGCATCTCTGCTATCCTCACTTTTACAGTTAGCCTGCGAGATGGCGACAGCAGCTTTGAAGGCTGCTTTGAATCAAAATGCATATAAAAAGGAATCTGTTATTAGTTCCTTTAAAGCAAGAAGAGTACCACATGGGGTAAAGTGAAAGACAAGGTGAGACGCGCCAGCACCAGATCTAATTAGATAAAGGGAGATGCAGGGCTGCTTTCATGCTCTGCTGAGGATATCAAATGACCCGAGGGTCAGTCTCTCTGGAGGTCAGTCAAGGTAACAAAGAGTTTGGCTTCAATCGAAAGAAAAGGTTCTGATATACACCAGCCATTTGTAAAGTGCACCAGCCACCACGCATGTGGAGAGAGCCAAGCACCACAACACTAGATTTTCAGATCTTCAATGCACTGTTTCAAAACGTAATGAGCTGCTTTGCACTTTAAAGCACTGTAGGTGCTTTCTCGACCCGTTTCAAAAGGTCGAGCCATGGATACATTGTGGCAAATTCGAAGACAGCATCCTTAATGTGTATCCTTTATGAATTTATTATAAATAAACATTTCTGAAACATATGGAGTAAAATAATTTATAGTAATGAAGAACGTATTTTTGTGTGTTCGATTGTTATTACTGATATTAAAATTAGCATATAATTATTGTCATGTAATGGTCGATATTATAATTCTAGCATATTAAAATTCTATACAATTTTGGTGTAATTAAAAATACATAATAATAATAAAAAATAAAAACTGCAATCAATAATTTTAAATGCTACAAGTGAATTTAGGCAGCAAAAAAAAAAAGAAATATATATATATATACGTCAGCAGATAGACAAGGGACACAAAGGTAAGTGGTACAAATAACAGCAGGTTCATTCAACAGTGATGGAGACAACACAGGCGAGAGGACAGTCCAGGTAAGCGGGCGGGGAATGGGAAAGTCTTGTGTGGCTTATCTGAGCTGAGGAGCGTGGAGACGGTGGAGAACAGCAGCGGTGGAGAACCAGGACATATCACAGGAACAACAGGTAAGTAAACAACAGGTAAGTGGGTCAGGCGAAACAACATGGTAAGGTTGACGAGATCAGACAAGGGAGTGCAGGAGAAGTGAGTATTTATAGAGGGGTGGGCAAACTCGGTCCTGGAGGGCCGCTGTCCCTGCAGAGCTTTGCTCCAACCCTAATCAAACACACCTGAACCAGTTAATCAAGGTCTTCAGGATTACACGCAGGTGAGTTTTATCAGGGTTGCAGCTAAACTCTGCAGGACAGTGGCCCTCCAGGACCGAGTTTGGCCACCTCTGATTTATAGGAAGTGCTAATGATGATGTGCAGGTGCAGGGAATCCATGAGATGATGAGCTGACTGGGTGCAGGTGTGGATCAGGAGGAATGCTGGGAAATGGAGTTCAGGGATGGTGAGACAGATAGTGACTGTGACAATATACATATACATATATAACGTTTGGGGTCAATAAGCATATTTTAAAAAGAAATGAATACTTTCATTCAGCAAGGGTGCATTAAATTAATCAAATTTGACAGTAAAAACATTTATAATGTTTCAGAAGATTTCATGATTACATTTAATGACAAAGATTAAATGATTTTCTTTTGAACTTTTTATTCATCAAAAATATTAAGCAGCACCCAGTCACCCAAATGACAATCCATGAGTGTGTAGACAGTGTAGTGACCCTATATAGGGAGCATGCAGTGAGGCAACTCACTCGGTTTTGGATCAGAGACAGAGTCTATCATGCAAAGAACCATAAAGACTTTATAATTACACCAGTATTACCCTGTTCTGCAAATGTTCTCTAAATTAGCTGAGCAGTTCATTAACATGTGCACAATATCTTACTGCGTGGATATCTAATCAATTTGTTAAGCCAATTCAGGGCCTTAAGTTTAATTATCAAATCACTTAAATTATTACTGGTCTCTAATGATTAACCCTGTGAGAAAGGCTCGTCGTAGGGTCATTTTCCCCCAGGGTTATGTGCAAGAAATCAGGGTCTGTTCTGATTAAATCCTCAGCATTAGTCACTTCTATATTTGTCTTTTCTTTCAAACTGCAGGATGCTTCGTAAATACTGCAATTACCTGGACTGATAGTATGAAATCACACTTAATGTTTACTTGTACATTATACCATATGATGATCCATCATTTAAAGTGTAAACCTATTATCATAAACAATACAGTCCTGTGCTTTTGGCAGGGACGACAGGGTTTCTCAAGTGAAGGCTGAAAGCGCTGTACAAGCTTGTTTCCATGGAGATGAGAGGAGTTCGACAAAGCTGTTTGACTTTTAAAGTTAGTTCAAGATGTCGGATGTCATGGAAAAAGCCAGACTTGCAGGTAATTGAAGATTACTGCTGTGCGACCTTATAATTTCTTCTATAATGTTTGATATTGTGATTTTAACTTCTGAAGGACTGAACACTTAAAAGCAGTGTAAAGAATGTTTTTTTCATATTTTATATGCAAAATGAATTGCTGTATAACTGTTAATGATTTAGATTTTTCAGATCAGCTAATCTGCCTTAAATAACTGTTTCAGACTCAAAAGGGACTTTGATAATGGTCTCAAATAAAAGAACAGTGACCTGCCACCCTCTAAACTGCAACCTGACACAAACACACACAACTGGTTTCATCTAATCCAGCAGGATCTACATTTTCCCCTCCTGTTTCTGTCGTCTATGTCAGCGTGTCACAGACTTACACGGTCAGAGGAGCACTAGGGCTGACAGAGAGAACACGTGAATCAATACTCAAACCCACAGCACACTGACAACTAACTTAAACACACACCGCTCTACTGGCTAACTCAGAAACATGCTTCTCTGCTCAGCTGACTACTTCAAAGACACACCATTCTTTTGGTTAACCAACACTGCTGGCCATCCAAACACGTCAAACACAGCAGGCTGATGATGATGTAATCTTTTGCAACGTTTCCTCCTCATAAACAGCGTCTCAGTGGCCTCAAGCAGTGCAAAAAGAAGAAATAGATCAATATAGGAAAGAAATAATAACAAGCAAAAAAAATCAATTAGTGAAGTAAACACTTGAAATAACGTTTTTAAAGAAGTGTTTGTAAAATATATATATATAAATATATGTGTGTGTATATATATGTGTGTGTGTTAGTGCTGTCAAATTGATTAACTGCGAATAATCGCATCTAACAAGTTTGTTTACATAATATATGTGTGTATACATATATATATCTACATATACAGTAAATTATACACACAGACATATATAATATTTATATAAATATAATATATAATAATATACAGTCAAACCAAAAATTATTCAGACATTTTTGATATATTTTTACTAGTGGGTGCAGGACACTATAGTTCATTTATGTAAGTGAGGATAGCAAAATAAACTGTGACATGTTATACCCCAAAATTATTCAGACACATTTTTTCTGACACAGTTTAACTCTGAGATCTTGTTATATTTTATTACAATTTTTTTAAACTATAGTGAATAAACTGTATTAATGAATGAAATGTTCAAGGTGTCTGAATAAGTTTTGGTTTGACTGTATATACACATACTGTATATTATTTAAATCAATGTTTATGTTAGATTAATTGATTGTGTATATACAGTATATATTATATCTGTTATGTGTATGTGTGTGTGTGTATACATATACATTATACACACAGACATATATATATATATATATATATATATATATATATATACACACACACATTATGTTAACAAACTTTCATGTTAGATGCGATTAATCTTTATTTATATGCACTTTATATATATGTATATATATATATAATTATATAATACATTACAATATATTTATATATAAAAACTGACAAGTCTTTTTTTGTTGTTACACACTTTATCAGTGTAATTATACTGTACATTGAAGTACTGAGTATGAGTAACAATAATTAACAACATGTACTTGCTATAGGGTTAAAGGGGGGGTGTAATGCTATTTCATGCATTCTGACTTATTTACACTGTTAAAGAGTTGCATTCTCATGCTAAACATGGCCAAAGTTTCAAAACACGAGTTGGACGTATGACCGAGTATTTCTGTGCCAAATCCACTACTTCGGTTTCGGTACAGGATTCGGAGAGTTTTTTTCGAGTGTGTCCTGTATGACGTCAAAAGAGAGACGAATTCCTTGTATAGGCACTTCTCCCTGATAAGCGTGCACACACACATCACCCAGAGCAAGAGCAAGAGCACGCCCATAAACGCATTTCGTTCGGGATACGGAAGCCGAGAGATTTTTCAACAATGGCTGTGTTCCAATTCAGGGGCTGCACCCTTTGAAGGCTACATACATCATCGAGGCAGTCTCATTTAAGAAAAATAACCGTTAGATTGCAACGTAAGAAAGAAATTACAGTATTTTACACCTCACAATGAATATCAGTCAATTTTATTATGGTTACTTTTCTTAAATATGACATCCTTGATGAAGTATTCAGCCTTCAAATGCGAACTCCGGAGGACGCAGCCTCTGAAATGAGACGCAGCTCCTGTCACCGAAGGAGTGTGTTTTTGGTTGTGAGGGAAAGATTACCTTTTTCAGCTTCCCAAAGGACCCAGCGTTAAGGGAACAGTGGATGAAGTTTGTTTTTCTGGGGCAGCAACGGAGTTGTGCATGTATGTTTGTTTGTTCCCGGGATTTCGGTGATAAATACTTGGTAAACAAGTCACAGTTCGGCGCTGGATTTGCAGATCGCGGGTGGTGAGTAAAGCTGCATCAGATGTCTGTGTTTTGTTGGCAATCGGCGCAAATGCATATAATGTAAACAACATAGCATTATCCTTTTTATTTATAATGATGTCGCAGCTAGCATGCGATCTCTACACAGAAGCTGCGCACGCTCGTGACTCTTTAGCTCCGCCCACGGCACTGACAGCAGACACGCCTCCAGGATCTCGGCTTTTTTTCGGAAAGACTTGGTTTAGAGCACCTATCTTTTATAAATATGACAAAACTAAAGACTTTTCGGAGACATGAAGGATGCATTGTTACTCTATATGTACTCAAGATTAACATGAGATTGGCAGAAACTGTGTGTGATACTCCATTTAAGGACACTGTAAAGCAAAGTATCACCCTTATTTTTATGGAATATTGCAGTATTTATTATATATGATTTTTTCCATGCCCTTAATCTTAAAATAACTTCCCCTCCCTCTTGCAACAACATCTTTTCTCTTCTCTGGTGACAAGTTTACTGGTGCGAGGGCAGGACAACCTGTCACTCACATGAGATCCACCAATAGCAAGCCACATCCTTCCAATCATCCAATCAATTCCCAAAATGGACAAAATCAAGTCCCGCCCTACATTTTTTCTTAAACGAGAAGCCATTTTACTCAGATATACGTCACAATAGGGAAGAAAAGATGATTGCAACTTCCATTTCATGCCGACTTTAATAATGCATTCGAATCTCACTTGTTATTCACAAATGCTGAAGATTTCACATGACTGAACTGCAATTTTGTTAGACATAATGCAATTACATATGATTTGAATTATTTAACAGAAACAATACATCTCTGGGTCTGAAAACAACATAGCTCATAGCAAGGAAACATGTCTTGTGAGGAAGTAAGCAATGTGTACTGCTGTTTTATTCACATCTCTCAAGTCTCTAACTGCAGCGAGTGAAATGCAGCCATCAAAGCCATGTTTGCTCCAAATAAATCTTCCACCACATCACAGTTCTTTACCATGTAAACCCACTGGCACGACCTCAACTTCAACTTTTACATACTTTGAAAGAGAGGCAAATGTGAGCTTTATCGCTCAAGTCTTGGGCCTGTTAGAATGGCGATTCCCATGTTTCTAAAGCAGTAAAATTGAATCCACAGAAAAAAAAAAAAAACATCTGAGAGGAGAATACACACTTTAGGGAGTCCTGGGGAATGTTCTGCTCACTGTAAATCATCCATCGCCCCTGCATGGCAAACACAGCACAACGGCAGCAGCTTTCAGCATATTCATTCATATTTACAGTAGCTGTTTTATAAAAATGTTCAGGGCTGAGCTTCTGAGATCCTTTAAAACATTTTAGGAATATGGAGGATTTTTCTGCATTTGTGGACTGACCAGTGCATACAGTGGTTGCATTGCATTGTCTAGTCGTTATAATGGGATGTTACACTGAGACAGAGTTTATGGGAGCAGAAGTGAACTTCATAATGTAGCTGAGGTATGAAATAATGAGTGCTGGAAGATGATGTCCATGCATATTTCTGCTAATAAAAGGTGAAAGCCTTTCCTTTCTACTGAGATGCATGTGTTATGACCTGCTCTGGCTCATGGAGCTATTGTGTTCTGCACATCATAATAATGTGTCAAAATAGACCAGTTTGTTTAAAGTCTTTACATTGACACATGCATACCAGATGTAGACTGTTAAAGGGAACCTATAATGCCCCTTTTTGTGAAGTTTTAGCTCAAAATACCCCACATATCATTTATTATAGCTTGTCAAATTTGCCCCTATTTGGGTGTGAGCAAAAACACACCTTTTTGTGTGTGTCCCTTTAAATGCAAATGAGCTGCTGCTCCCGGCCCCCTTTCCAGAAGAGGGCGGAGCTTTAACAGCTCACACTTCAGTGTCTCAACAACAACAAAGCTGGAGAATCTCACGTAGCCAAAATGAGGATTGTCAGTAACGGTGTTCAGCCTTACATTGTTCAAACCGGAGTCGACACTGATGGAGAGACTCTTCAACTTTTAGAATGAAACTGGATGTTTCTGAATGGTTAGTGGATAAATTTATGTAGTTGCTGTGGAGTTGATTCAACTCATCGACTAGCATGTGCCGTCATGTTAATCTTTTGTGCAAATCCAGCGTTGAATTGACCCTCGTTTGTGAAGCAGTCCGGCGTAAAATGACGGCATGACAACAACACTCTACTACAACAACTCTTCCTCTTCTCTAAAGCAGCCCAACATGGCCTCACCCCCTTTGTGTGTGTTCTTGGGGGCAGGGTTTATGTCAATTTTAGGGTTAATGATGTCATCAACCCGGGAAGAAGCTTGTTGTAGTCCCTACCAGATGTTTGTTGTAGTCCTTAAAAAACGATTTCTGTAAAAGAAAATATCTCCCTTTGCATTGAACTTTGAGCATCGTAACTTTGCAGATGTTGTTTATGCTCAAACAGCAACATTACACACTAACTAAAGTTAAAAAGTGAATCATAATCAAGGACCCCTTTAATAGAATTTGTAATTATTCCAAAGAGAATTTAAAATGGGTGTTTCCAGATTTCTGCAAGTATTTCCATGCATCACATGGAACATTAATTTATTTTTATGCAACTGATACAAGTGTTTTTCCCTGTTAAGACTGACATCATCAACATGCTACTGTATATCACACAGAAGTACACTTATTTTCTTTACATTTGACCTCATACATTTTCTACCCTCACAGTATTTGAGCAAGCTGCTAGACTTATCACTAGAAATCCAGGACATACTGCAGCAATAGATGCTGTGAGCCTAAAAACTAGGAATATGGAAAATGGGTCTGCTTTCAGGAGGCATAATAACCGTGGAAAATATAGCTGCAAGCAGCAATTATGAAAAAAAGACAGTATGACACAGATCATACAGTATATTACAATTTAACCAATCTCCAAAGAATCAGTGGATGGAAGAATTATGCTTTTGGATCAACTGTACAAAGTTTATGAGCACTGTTAGATCGAATCTAAATGGCAGAAATATGTGATCTACACTCCTGGGAGAAAAACGCTAAATGGCTAAACACTAAAGTTTTAATTGTCTTAACCACAAATTATTGATCAGGCATATGCACTACTTAAAAAGCCATTGCTGTCTCAGAAAAAACATCAAAGACAGAATGAAGTTTTTAGCAGAATATGGCAAGTTGTGTGTGGAGTGATGAATCCAGAGCGGTGTCTTTGAAAATCTGGTGAGAAATATAATAATAAATGCTTCTTTACCACAGTGAAGCATGGAGGAAGAGGTGTAATTGTGTGGGGAGCCTTTTTAGCGGCTGCTATTGGTGAGCTGCTTCACTGTGAAAAGCCATTTGGAGTACTGGAGAATACTGCAGAATGGCTTGTTTCCCACAAATGACCAGTTGTTATCTAAAGAGGAATGATCAGATGTTATTTTTCAACAAGACAATGCTCCTGGCCAAATTGCAAAGACAACTAAGAAGAGGCTTGAGAACGAGTCCATCAGGCTCATGTTTTGGCCCTGTCAGTGTCCAGATTTAAACCCTAGTGAATATTTGGTCTCACATTAAACACAAATGAACTGGGAGATACTTTTCAACTACTCATGAACTGTTTGAAGCCATTAACATTGAGTGGAACAACCATGAATCTTCTTCCAGTAAAAAGGTGTCTGTAAGTTGGGTAAGGCTATTCCATGTTAAGTTACTTTATCTACAGTATTTGTGCAGTTCTTGCTAATTTTCTGACCAGTGATTTGTGATTAAAATGGTTAAGACCATTAAAAGACCACTAAATATTTTGCCATTTTTGGCTTGGCCCTTGTTTTTTTGCCCAGGAATGTAAGCTCTATACCAGATCCAGAAGATATCCGTCTTGTCTGATCCCCAAAATCAGTTAACTAAACTGTATTATTTAGTCTGGTACCCAAAACTGTATTAACTAAAAGTCTTCTATCAGCCTCAGAGGTTGACAGAGGAAGCTGTGATATAGCAGAAAGCCGGAGGTGAAGAGATGAATAAAAAAGAGCAGAGTTTTTAAAATGATCTTAGTTGCAAATGTTTCAATGCTCAGATTTTGTTGGACCAGAACAAATTTGTGCTTTGTCATACCAAAGAAAAAGCAATGGAAAAGTACTGCTTCATTACGTCATTCTCTGACGATAAACAACAGAACAAAACACATGAAAAAAAACAACAACAACTGATAACTTTCATGGTCTAAGGATCATCTGATCGATCTACTCAGTCTGGCTGCTGTGTTAAACTCAACAAGTCCAAGAAATCACAGTAAATCGTCACAGTTCTAAAGTTATGGGCAGAAATACTTGTACAACTTTTGCACTTGAAGGTTTTTAAGAGTCCGATCCCAAAACTTGTGAGATTATATCTTCAACCCTCTTCTATCCCTGTGCCAAATTTCACTTTTTTTTTTTACCATACGGCTCCCAAAGATTCCATAGTGTCATAAATTAACTGATAATCTGCCCCTGTAAATGTGTGTGAAAAGGAATAAAAGTTGCTGGTGTTGTACTGCCAATAGTGTTCAGACCAGGTAGAAACTGCAGTAAGTTGTGTGTATAGGTACATTTTTGGAGTTTTGCATAACTGAGGGTAGAGATATTTGCAAAATATGCTCTAAAACATTTTTATATGCTTCTGCTCTTGGCCTGCATGGACGTTCAGATCTTAACACCACTAGTCTGAACACAGATCCTAATCCTGTCTAAGACTATGCTGCATTACTGAGGACTTTGTCAAATGTGGACCCAGTGGAGTCCAGTTGAATCTGCAATCTGTTCGAAACGATTTAAACAAATCTCTTCTAGCAAAGCTCACTCAATATATTCAACTATTGATTTATATTGATAACCTTATGCAAACACATAATGCTAGATCTGTCAATGTAAAGACAATTCCACTTTCTGGCCTACTCTAGACACTATCGAACCAATGTAAATTGGCTGCACATCTTTATCTCTAGGAAAAAAGCATCAGTGCTTAGATATCCCGGACATTTTCAGCTGGTGCCTTAACAGCATGCCTATTTTTCTTATAATAGAATATAAACGTATTATTTAGCTATTTGGAGTGCAATGATCCTTTTTCTTCAGTGCTGTCCTCTGTCAGGAAGTTTCTGTGATTTAAATTGGAACAAAAAAAACAAAATTCTGTCAGCCATCACTAAGCTTCACATAATCAAACCAACAGTTTGGGAAAAATCACTGATGCTACAATAACTATTTGACCTCTAACCATTATTCCATCTCCCTTTTAATTAGTCCCTCTCCAAACAGTCTTTCAGTACATGATTACCACAAACTGGCCTCCTGGAAAACGGTAGAAGTATTACAGAATGTTAAAATTCATGTTTATACTAATTGCATTACTGCTCCCTGTACACCTGCAGATGTTAAAAGCTTGAAAACTAAGAACGCCAATTCCTCATCAATATTACACTCTTACTGTGGCGCTTAATAACAACCAATTACCTTTACACAATGCTGTGGATGCATTTTCCTGGAAAATAAAAAGAAGATACTGGTAAACCATGTCTCTTGAAAAATACACAGCAATTTGAGACCTTTTATAGATTATCAGTGTTTGAACCATTATCTTGTGCTTGTTCAGGGTATAAAATTACAGCCACATAATGCATATTGTATACAGAAATCTCTGATTTGTAAGAGGGCTTATATGGCACTCATCAGCATTCCTGAATATCAAGCGATGCCACAGTGGTTCAGAATTTCCCTCTGTACCGCAAAACGAATGAGGAAGAAATGAAATAAGTTGATTTAAAATGTATAAAATGAGAAAAGAAAAATTACATTAATTGAAATTATGTATTGAAATGATATAAAAAGTGTAGTACAATGCTTTAATTAAAGAATTCACAGAAAAAAATGATTTGTTTTTAGTTTCAGATTTGAATATGGCAACAGTTGGGGCACATCTGTGGTCCTCTGGAAGCTGGATCCAGCTGTGGTTGTTGGCATAAAACCTAAATGCTGTGTTATCATGTTTGGAACGAACCCAAGGTATATTTCCAGCTGACTCTTTTCTAATTATCTAAGAGGTCTGTTGAGTCTATGTAACGAGCATATCTCCATCTACACTCTAAAATAAAATGTGTTGGCTCAAAAAAAAAAAATAAATAAATAAAAAAAAAAATGATGTTTGCATCAATTTTTTGAGTTATAACAACTTTGAGTGAATTTACGTTCCACCAACAAGCTACACTGAGTTAGAGGAACTTAATTTGTAGCATAAACACAACTACCAGGGTTGTAGCCCTGGAACCAATTAATCTTATCTATTTCAGTTCAAATCAACAGCTATCATAGCACATGCTAACATAACTTATTTAACATATATCTAATGAACAAGTAAGATATTATTTGTCACTGGCATTAGCGCAGTCATTGCTTATAGAGTCAATAGTGTTTACCTTCATGTATCTTCAGCACAATGATAACCACAAAAACTTCAACATTACAGAAACTCTTTTAAATGTCAAACATAACAGCATTAAACACTAACAGGTCTTTCCCTTCACTAAAAAACAGTCGTATGCAAAGCATTCTGGGAACAAGAAATCCACTGCCTAATTTCTGAAGTTATCAAGACAATTTCATTACATTACTACAACTTAATAATAATAAAAAAAAGCCAATTAATGATCAACATTATTATATCAACAGAAATCAACAAAATAATGTTTGCAACTTAAAAGGTTTAATTAAAACAATACTTTTACTTTTTAGAGAGATTTGAAATCTGGCATTCTGTAATTTATATGTAAAATCACTTTAAAATCAATTCTAAACACATACATTACATACACGATAACATGCTTGACATTACAGGCTCTATACACCAACCAGTCACATGTTGCTACTGTTTGCAGATTACAGAAAAGTAATTGCAATTCTGCCTGTGATTCCTTTACTGCTCTGTATTACCTGACAAGCATCTGTCAGTCATGCTCCTTTGAGATCTGACACCTTCAGAATCGCTCTATTTACTTGAGCTGTGAGATGTGACTGACTCTACTAACTAACCAAGTACTATTGTAAGGATTTTTCAGCTCTTGCCTTATCATGGCATTACCCTGCAATATCAAAATCATATCTGAGATGTGCTCCAGAGTGGAGCACTGTACGACTGCGAAGGGAAAAGCATCTTGCGATATCAGCAGAGGCACTTTCATACGCTGAGGTTAAACGGTCAACTGTCACTCAGTTTGTCATTCCTGTGCCTCACTTGAACTGAGCATGAGCAGAGTAAGCAAAAAGAAAGATGATAAATATACAAACAGAAAGGCGGAGGAGCGGCCACAATGCGTTATATGTGTTCAAAAAAGTAAATGCACCCTAATAACCATTACCAATAATAACCTAATAATCTCAGTTTTTTTTCCAGGGAGGGTAATTATTACTGTAGCTTTTCTTTAAAGCATTCACAATAGATAATGCTTTACAATTAACTTTACATATGACAGTTTATCTGTTCAATAAAATACCTTACTCACCTGTGGAGTAATAAAAACACCATCTCCACGTTGCTTTTACATTTCAAATCCTTCAGTTCTCGCCATCTCCAAAAAGCCAAGCCAATGTTGATTCTTGTTTTATTACGAGCTCTGTCGTGTTTTCTTCTTGTCAGCAGACTCTCCTCTGTTCGGTGTTTGTTTAAAACGGCCGATTCTCCAGAGGTCGGAGATTTAGTTGCTCCATGTCAGCCTTTCTCGCATGTTGTGACAACTAACCTCTGCCACTCCCACACCACACGCATCTATTTACGATTTGACGAGACACGCATGGGCGAGTGATGCATGTAAGCAATTTCCCGGGAAAACTGTCCTGACAGGTCTAAAAAAATATTACAATTTTTTAAATATTATAAACAATTATGATAGGCTTGTAATAGTGAATCATGGTAAGACAAAAACATGTTTTGGAAGAAGGATTGATGATGTATTTGATGTATATGACTCATTATTTACATTTTGTTAATTTTGAACAAAGAAGTTACATAGTGTAACTTTATTAAAAACAGTAGATCCATTTTGTTTAACCTTGTTTATAAAATGTTCAAATTTTGAAGGAAATTAAATCTTTTTTTTTAAGTAAAATTAGGACTCATTTTAAGCAATATACAAGATGCAGTTCATTTTTGAAAATATAATTCTAGCTAAATAAGGCTTAAAAGAGATCTGTATTAGATAGATAATTGTAAGTTTGACACCAGTTTGATTTGATAGAGACTCAGTAACTTAAACAATTCATTTCTCATTTAATCTACTTTAAGTTTTCATTTCATTTTAAGTTTCAGCAGGTTAACACATTGTGGTAACAGTAACTATTGAAACTAGAAAAGATTTTTGTCAGAAATTATGATTACCAAGGTAGATGCTGGTTACACATACAAAAAGACCATTTTTCCAGTTCCAACAAAGTATTCATTTCCACAATTTGAGTATGCACATTTGTGTGCATGTTCAGATGTTTTTTTTTTTTTAACAAACATAATATAAAGAGCAAAGAAACATGCATAACAAACATACAGTTGCATATTGCATGATTTTCAGCTAAACAGTCCTATTAGGGTCCTGGAGGACATTATTTAAATTTAGTTTTATATAATTAAAGATGTCTCAAAAGAAAACACCGGTGATGGTACTTGACTCATTCCGGTAAGATTAAATTTTTGTGAAGAGAAGAAAAGGAGCGCATTAGCGATTATATAGCTCTAGTGCTGTACAATAGCACATCTCTAATTTCTTTTCCACTCTCATGTCTCGAGCCTCTGGGACCTTCACATTGGGTCATGAGTGGCTCTTGTCAACCCTCCACAAGTCAGTGTTATTTGTAAGGTAAAACCCATCAGAAACCACTTTTAAACTAAATAATGATACCTGCTGTTTTTCCCACTCTCCCTGAATGACTTTAGAAGAACACAATCTCCATTTACACAAAGATAGGAAGAGAGAGATGTATTTCTCTGAAAGGACAGATGCTATTAGACAGATTAAACATCACACCATCCTCTGTGTTTATTAAATCAACTCAGCTGGAGATAACAGTTTCAGCAGTGTTCTCCTGGACGACTCTTATTTCCTATACCATTTTCATTATCACATGATTCAGCTCCATAAAGAAGTTTTCCAATTCATTGCTAACTGATCATATTAATTTGGTGTTGTGTATTCCAGGAAGACAATGCAAGCGGCTGAACTGCTGATGACTTCAGAAATGCAGCAATAGGAATTATTACGATGTATGAAATTGTGGTCTACTGCCTAGTTTATGCCTACACCCCAGAAAGTGATTCACTGCATGAGTTTCTGTTTATATAGGAACAGAAAACTCAGCTCCTGTCCTCATATTAGGAAATGTGGAGAAAATAAAACCAGCGTAGTACATAAAAATTCCAGCCATTCATTTCTAATACATTTATTACAGGGGGAAAAAATCATGGCACATTATTCATATTTTAACACAATTTAACATGTATAGGTATTAATCAGTATTCAAACTGTGTCAGAGCTCTTGAGGGCCCCCCGGGCGCTAACTGAGAGGTAAACACCTAAAAAAAAAAAAATAAAATACATGTGGTGCACTTAGGCATGCTTAGAAATGTCCAGAATTTGCTGAAGTATTACTAATTAAAAAGTGGATATGCAGAAAAATCATGTCGGGTCAATAATTTGATTCTTTACATTTTTCCCTGATTTTTCAATTTGAACAGAGTTACTCATTAACATTTACTATTCCGAGACCAATCATGATAAAACTATCATATTAAACCCTACACTCAGATGTAGGCTGTAGAAGTAAACAGCCAAATAACTTACTGAAAGTTCATGCTATTCAAGGCTTTAGTATGTCTAAACTTGGAATACAAGTAATTAAGTAGTTTGAACTCAATTTCAAAAAGTTGCAAATCAGATATCTTTCATTTCTGTTGCAATTTCTGCAAATTAACATAACTAAGAATAATATCTAAAGATCATGTGACACTGAAGACTACAGTAATTGGTATAATGTAAGGGTTTGTTTACCCGACAATGATGTACTAAAAACAGAAAAGTTTTTCCTTTGTATTTTTTGCATACAGACGACAACGTTGTCAAAGCGATCCCCTTTCACATGGATCCGCAAAAATGACTAAAAATGCTGTATTATGCTGCCAGGCCAGTAGGTGGCGATGTCACTTTGTAAATAAACACTACACACCTATAGACTGAACATCTAATACACATGCACATGACGAAACCGTTTTCACAAATTCGCATTTTTGTAGTTTGTAGTTTAGAGATGATAACAGTATGTTTTTCAGGCCCCCAAAATGCCTTTGTCGTGTAAATAACTGGCTTAAATGCATAAAAAGTTTTCTGATTTTAGTTGAAACAGTGTCATGTAAACGACCCCTAAATTATATTGAAATAGAAAATAGATATTTTAAAATTCTAATTATATTTCACAATATTACTGTTTTTACTGTATGTCTGATCAAACAGACAAGTGAGAATAATATTTAAAAAATTCTGAACGGCAGTGTGTGCGTATATAAGAACAATATCACACTCGTAGCCGTGCGACATGGCTGTATATTGTATATCGGCACGGCTGTGTTATACGTAATTGTAGGTAATCACAGCGTGCTGATATACAGCCATATCGCATGGCTACGAGTGTGATATTGCGTTTATACAACAGTTTGACGGCACAAGTGTGTAAATAAAAAATAACAACAGAGTGTATTTAAAACCCTCTTTAGTTTAGCACTACTTCCTTCTGCCACGGATTCAAATCTCAAGTTGATAGTTTGACCAAGGCTCTGTTACTAATTCTAAAACGTCACTTTGAATGTTCACTGAGGAAAGCGATCTTTGTATTTGTCCTTTTTACAGTTAAGGGAATTTTCCGTAACATACAGCGCTAAAACAACATCCTTTGTTTACAAAAGTCCCTTTCAATTTAAAAGCCTCTTGCAGTTGACTCGTTCACTCGTAAAGTTTGCCGCCATCTAATGGCATATTAACGTAACTTTCACTCAATACCAAATACAACAACATATTTATATAAAATATTTATTGAACCACAATATTTAAATTAACAACAATAGCCATTGTAAATGACAATAGGAAATAAACACAATACAATTCAGTCAAACATACAAAAGCAATGCTCTACAGGATGTAAGTTAAATATAGCCATAATATTAAATTATTAAATTTAACATAACCCAATTCGATTTGCTCAGGAACAAGTAATAGATTAATAAGACCAAAAATAGCCCGTTTTATGTACCCAAAATGAATTATATCTCATGTTTAACCACTATAAGACACAGCGGCAAATCCCTGAAGCACTGGCCGAGATGAAGCTGTTCTCGGCGGGTACACGAGCACTGAACGGCCGCTGACGGCCTGGAGCTCGCATCTAGGAAAACGTCCAAACAAACTGTAAAATTGGTGCTATGATAAATATGAGTCACATATTTCAGGTCTAAACAACTACATCTCACCTAAAAACTCTTAAAACTACTGTTCGTGGTACAACAAGTGTAGTATTTATAAAAAATACAGTGGATTTGCTCGGCCACCATGACCGTCACTTCAAGCGGAGTAATACAAACGGTGAAAAGGTAGGAGTGCTGTTATCACTAGAATATCGCACGGCTCTCAGCCAATCAGATTTGAGAACCAGAAAGAACTGTTGTATAATATAAAATATATATGGTAGTAATGGCAAAACATCTCGCCCATCAGAAAGGAGCAGACGTGTTTGTTTTAATGAGCAGCCTGCAATACCGGAGGAAGAGAAGGGCATGATGGGTAATTAGTGTGAGTATTTAATTAGGTTGTAGGCTTAGATTGCTCTGAGTGCTATTTAGATGGTTTGCATTGTTGACCTTTACAGCTTAAATTGACTTAAGCCACAACATCTCAAAAAATGATGGAGCCTAATAGAAGATGAATGATTTTAGTTCGGAGCAGCAAATGTTGGCAGGCTTATGAATATTAATGCAAGTTTTGCTCTTTAAGATTAAACACCTTGAAAGAGTTTGACATCGTCAAGCTGTGTGCATGTTATAGATCAATTAGCTGCAGGAGATGTTTTGTCAATGTAGTTTCAATTCGAGTACAGCATACTATATCTGAGAGCATATTTCAGATTGTGGCCTACTGCCAGTAATGACACTCACTCAACTGAAGGAGCAAAATCAATTTCTCCTACATTTCATGGCAATCTATCATACTTTTTACATAGTCCAACATAGTTCAGTTAAGAGGTGATTAGTTAGAGTTATGTGCATAGATGTCATCATGTGCTGTGGTTAAAGATCTGATAATACAAAGTGCAACTGACATCTGAACTGCAGTTTGTCCCATAATCTAGTTCAAATACTGTAGCTGTATTTACAAGTCCAGAGGTAATGCAAAAAGTACACTAGCTAAATGAAAAAGAACTAGTCCTAGAGTCGAAATGTGATGAGGTGAAAGATAATAGGTGAATAATTGTGTTTTATGCACTGTGTGGGAGGCAGTGAGAAACTTTACTGCTAAGCCCCACAGCTGTTCACTGTAAAATCTGTCCTCGCAATGACTTTACGGCTGGCCCGCCGCCATGGTTTTATATCTGTGTGCACAGATTTGCACATCTCACAGTAAAGTTTGTCTTAGCGTTGGCGTCACTGAACCAGCTGGGGCAGATACTGTTGTCATGAAAACTTCCTCCATCCTTGAGGAGTAGCTCGCCTCGAAATGAACCTAATGAATCATCTATCACTGTCCAGGTTCAAAATAAAAATGCTACTCATTGGTGTCATGTTTGGAAATGTTTGTATTTTGCATCACCGCACACAGAATGCGTAATACCGCATCACTGTTCTTATCTCCAAATGTCAGATGAGATTTAAAAACCAGGCTGTTTCTGTTGGCTGTTGTTTCTATCTTAAGATACACCGTCTGCATAGTGTCCAAATGCATGTTTTTCTCTCTCTGTGTTTATGTGTGTGTTTGTCCGTGTAATTCTGCTTTTGGCAACCAGGAACGTTCATGAATCCTCTGGCACTGCGTCTCACAGCTGGCCCAGATTCTTCAGCTTCCTTTTCTCCTCTGATGATGGCTGTTGTTGTTCCTGAAAACACTGTTTTACCTCCTCATAACTCTACGTGTAAAGAGCCAAACCACTAGAGTTGTCTGTACGCCAGTATTTCCAGAGTGAGTTGAATAGAAGTATTGATGGAGCTATTAAATTCACTTTGAAGTTGCTGATGGGCTCTATTTCATACACCTTTTCCCTGACTTGAGTGGGTTATGAAGAGAGGAAAATTGGCTTTCTGAGCTGTAATTAGCCTACAAGAATGTTTTTCTCGAATTCATCCAAACCCCATATAAGCATTAATGGAGGCTGAAGGCAAGAAAATGGTTGAAGTTTCCAAGATCAGAGTAGAATGGCACATGTAGGACATGTGTCTTGTTTTTGCATTGTTATGCTTTTGCAGTGTTTTCGCAGTTATGGCAGAACAATGCTTTTAATCACCAAAAGTTGTTTTTGGATTCAAAGACTGGAGGTAATATGTAAATCCAAAATGAACGGCTCATTCTCTGTGCTGAATGAAGCACTTGACTTTGAAAAGTTTGTAACAAGTCAGCCTCTATTCGAAGCAAATGTAATCAGGCACATTCTGCCGCTCCGCAAGGCTTTTTCAGAGAGGCTGATATAAATCAGGTTTTGATCACGGCTCATTTTTATTTATAAGATCTTGTAGAGGCAAGTTTTTCAAGGGAAGACAACATCATATTTTTGGAAGCCACAGTGTAGCTACAGGTAAATTGGCTCTTCTCACAGATTTGTCACTATCGGCCTCATTTTCCTGTGTAGTGATCTGAGAGAGAGCGTGTAGTCCGTCAGGGCGCTTCAGACGCCGTCTTCTCCAGCTCAAACATTCATGAGGAACCTCTCTCTCTCTCTGGGATACACTTGGCAGGCTTTCCCTCAGAAGTTTTGATGATAATTGGCAAAGCAGCAAATGGCCTGAAATCATAATTTGCAGGTGGCCGTTTCTACTGTCAGAGTGTTTTTGCCACCACCGACTAGAGAAAAAGAAGCTGTTGGCTCATTAAAGGAGTCGTATTATGCTTTTTCACTTTTTTAACTTTAGTTAGTGTGTAATGTTGCTGTTTGAGTCTACAATGAACTACAATGAACGGCTTGTTTGGACTACAACATGATTTTTTCAGTGTAAAGTCACAATGTTACTCATTTAAATAATCCCGCCCACTGAATACACAAAAAAATGGGCGAGGCCTGGCTGAGCTGTGCTAGAGAGGAGTTGTTGTCGCTATGTATTTTTTCCAAAACCCTTTTGTTTGACCTTTCTAAGGTGGATATTTTTTTTTAACATTGTTTCTGAACACTGTACACCATTGTTGGACTAACTCAAAATATTTGAGGTATTCATTTTTTTTTTGTTGTTGTTGAGTTATGATGTTCCCAATTTTAAGTAAGCAGAACTATCAAGTTTCAAGTTTGTAGTACTCATGCATGTTAATTGCTCCTAACTTGAAGTACTGAGTTAGCTAAAAAACAAAAACAAAAACAAAAAACTAAATATTGTTTAACACTTAATTTTAGCATTTACTCTCCCTTTCGAGTGCCATGGGCAAAGCATGCTGGGAAACAGAAATCCCAGCCCAGTTTCAGTTAAACTTAAGTTAGTCTAAATTAAAAATTATACAACTCAAAACAATGAAACAGTTCGGTTTACTTGAAATATGCCAGTTCTGTGAACTCAAAAGAAAAATAAAGTTCTACTCTTAACAGTTAATTTAACTGAACTAATTTGTTTAATTTAAGTTTGTCCTACTCAAACCAATTAAGTATTTTGAGAGTTAGGGTTTACTAACCCCAACGTTCATCTGTGCACTGCACATTTTACAGAGGATGGCTTCCAGAACATAAGGGCAGTTCCCACTTTGTCAGGACAATCAGTTGTTTATGGAAAACAAACTTTTGTTTTCTATGAACAGTTCCAATCTTGTTGTTGCAACGATGTAAACAACTTTTGGAAAATTAACCTTGGTTTTGTGATTGATTACTGTTTGCATTACCATAGTTTTCTGAAAAATTTCATGATTAATTGGTGTATAACATTGTATCTAAAATGTAGAAGAAAATTACAAAACAAAAAAACACTCTGAAACATCCTGTGAAATCCGTATCCTCTTGTTCGTTAACATTCTCAGGGTCTGAATGAGGGTCGAATTGGTTTGAAATTGACGCCATCCTTTATATTTACACCAAGCAGATGAAACTAGTGGTTATGGTAAGGGGCGTGGCATTTCCCGACGATTCAAATCACAACACACTGGGCCAGCTAACCAATCACAGGACATTTCGCATTTCGGAAGGCGGGCTTTCATCGCAACAGGAATTAAACGATGCATTCGAGCCAGACTGGGACGACAAAATATGTGAAAAATAATGCATTTTTTTTAACAATCAAGCACGAAAACCTATTTTAGTATGCCCAAAAAACAAAATCAAGACTTCGTAAAATGGCATAATAGGACCCCTTTAAGTTTGTGCCTGTACTTTTTACACAGACATAAATGTGATAAAAAAAAACAACAACTACAAAATAGGAAGACAAAAGCCTTGATTAATTGTCATAATGTTTAAAGAACAAACATGTCAGCTATAATTTCCAAGACAAAGCCAGTGCTGTCACGTCAAGGCCTGCCTTCACAACTCAATTCACCATAACTTCTAGTCTCTTGCTAGAATTCTTATATCTTTCAGTAAAGTGTTTACATAAAAAAAAGAATAGAAACTTCAGCAGGGAAAAGTGGTGGGCAGAGAGAGGAAGGACGGAGATCAAAGTCCAAAGGTCTATGAAAAGGCTAAGAACCAGAGCTCTGAAGTTATTATGATGTGCTGCTCACGTACAGGATACTCCAATGAGGACTTTCCCTTGATCCCGTGGGATCTAGGTTATTGACCTTGCACTTTAACGGTATAACAGGGCCTTTCTTGAAGCACCAGAGGTGTTAATTAAATGGAGCAGCAGAGTCAGGACACAGGAAATGCACGGACAGTGACGAGTCTGTTGTTTTACTCCACAAATAACCATTTATTCTTCACACATTTAGCGAAAATCACGGTTTATTGTAAAGGACACAAGAAGGTAGAGAAACAGAGATGTAGCAGTAGATTAAGTACTCGGTGCATGGCACATCATTCTTAGGGAGACGACTCACTGTGAGTCGAGTTTTTCTCTTTAATTCTGGCACCAAAAGCTCCGAAATATTCAACAGTGATAGTTGGCCAGCCAACTTGAGCCTCGTAATATGGAGTAGGAGGAGTAAATTAATCTTTGCTACAACACGAGACAAACCGTACCTTCACTTTAAACAGTTCTTTTCATAATTTTAGCTGAATTGGGATTGATTCTGTTTCTATTAGGGCTGCACAATTAATCGGAATAAAAACGAAAATGCGATATGGCTTAGTGTGATTATCGAATATATATATATATATATATATATATATATATATATATATGGATATTTGATGGTTTAATGTTTGAAAATGAAGAAATTAAGACTAAAATATTGTTATTTTACAGTTTTACTGTAAAATAAAATTATTATTATTAATATATTTTTCTTAAATACTATTATAACAATAGTAATATTTCTAATTTTATTTAATATTTTTATTCAGTAATAATAATAATAATAATTTTAAAAACATCACATTTATATCACAAATTATCAGAAAATTCACAATTCAATTTTTTCCCCAAATCGTGCAGCCCTATTTTGCTTTTAGGACATACAGTATTCAATAGTTCAATATTTTCAGAAGCTGCTTAGACAAAAGTTTGAATTTGACCTCATGTGTAAATTTACAGAACTCAAATGACCCCCAGCGTGACCTTTAACACTGAAATTCTGGTCTGCGGTGCCAGAAATAGTTCTTAATTACAAACAACACAAATTAAAAAACATTGTGTCCTCACTTTGGGAGAAAAAAAGAAAGAAAGAAAGAATCAAAATAGATAGTGAACAAAAGAAAAAGTAAACAACCAGTACCATCGTAACCTTGTAAAATCAATATCTAAAACTCTATAATGCATGCCATACTATGTGGTTTTTGTATTTTTTATTTTATTTTTTTTTATTAAGAAAGTTCAAAATCAAATGTTGGGAATTTCTTTTTCTACATTAGCAGTGTTATTTTGTGTTTGTCGTTGTTTGTGTTTGCCTACAGTGTGTGTGTGTGTGCTTATAAGCTCAGTGAATGAAGAGGGGCTTAAACAGATATGACATCATTTTTACCATGCAGAAAATCTGCCAAGTCTTCCACTGTCCTTTTAGTTGTGTTTGTCCATTTGTGTCTTTTTTAGGTCTCCGTCTGTTTTCCCACTTTCCTCTGCTGTCCTTGCTTGGCCTTGTCCGATCTGCTCTGGGGTCTTGGACTGTAGAACAGAGATGACAAGAGAAGAGAATACATGCATATTGTAGTGCAGCGGGGCTCTGAAGTCTGGCACAAACAGAGCAGGTGATTAGACATTTACACCTTCCTCTCCATTTCCCCTGTTGCTGTCAGACTGACCTATAATTTGACAAAACCTGTCACCGCTTGCTGCAGTGCTCAGGGCTGACACTGCTTAGCACTGGAGCAAATAGTTATCTGTGAAAGGGTGTGTGTATGTCTGTGCTTACTGCGTTGTGACAGATCACTTATATAACTGAGAATATGGAGGTTCAGAGATGCATTTGAATATATTATGCAAATTGTGGCAAATTTCTGCTCCGGGTGTGTGTTCACGGTATGTGTGTGTTCGATACTCACTGCTGTGTGTGTGCACTTGGATGCGTGAAATGCAGAGCACAAATTGTAAGTATGGGACACGTGACTTTTCACTTAAAAAAAATTTGCATTGGAGTCAAAAGGTCTGAGATCACATTGAAAATCTGGAATTGCAATTTTTTTTTAAAAATCTGATAATAAAATTTAGTTTTATTTTAAACAAAGAAATATTATGATGTACAGTAAAATTAATAAGAAATAATTGAGATTCTGCACATATTCTTTTCTAGTATATTTTTTAAAATGTAATTTATTCCTGTGATGCAAAGCATCATTACTCCAGTCTTCAATGTCACACGATCCTTCAGAAATCATTCTAATATGCTGATCTGCTGCTTAAGTAATATTTCTTATATTATCAATGTTGAAAACATTTGTGCTGCTTCATATTTTGTGGAAACCATGATACTTTTTTCGGGATTATTTGATGACTAGAAAGTCAAAAGCATTTCAGTCATTACAGTCTTTACTGTCACTTTTGATCAATTTAATGTGTACTTGCTTTTTTAAATGAATGCTAAATTAATTAATTCAGTATTAATTCTTTCAACAAGTTTTGAATGATACTGTAATTTATAATGAAGAAATTAAAGTAATATATGTAAATGTATTTCATTAAAATAAGCATTTTCACTTTCACAAGTTTCAGACCTTTGGACTCCATTGTAGATGCTACTTGGAATATACTTGTATGGAAGTGGACAAAAAATATATAGTTTTTTTGTAATTAAATAAATAATAAAAAAAATAAAATAAAATAAAATAAAAAAATGCTGGGTTAAAAACAACCCAAGTTGGGTTGAAAATGGACAAACCCAGTGAATGGGTTAAATGTTTGTCCAACCTGCTGGGAGGTTTTATTTATCTCAACTATTGTTTAAAAATGACTGTATTAGGTTGGAAAATAAAAATCAGACACAAAATTGCTAGAGGCAACAATTATAATCATTAAACTTATTAATAAATGTTAATTTATTTAACATATTAATAAATGTTAATTTCCAACATATTTTGGGTTCATTTTAAGCAAGCAATACAGTCATTTTTAAACAATAGTTGAGTTAAATAAAACTACCAAGCACGTTGGGCAACATTTAACCCAATCGCTGGGTTTGTCCATTTTCAACCCAACATGGGCTGTTGTTAACCCAGGATTTTTTAGAGTGTAGTTTACCCCCCTAACAAAATGAAAATAATTTACTTGGTTTTCTGCAGAACACAAAAGAAGATATTTTGAATTCCAATTACGTCTTGCTTTCATACAGGAAAAACAGTTGATTCGTTCTTTTAAAATCTTCTTTTGATCATGTTCCACAGATGAACAAAAGTCATACCGGTTTGGAAAGATGTGAGGGTGAGTAACTGATGACAGAATTTGTATTTTTCAGGTGAACTCTCTCTTTAATTCGTTCAATAGGGCACATCAGAACACTCACTTGACTGTGTCCAAATGTCTTTTTCATCTCAGATGAACTCTCGGTCTGATTCTGGGAACAGTCTGCTCCCGCCTGAAGATACAAAGAGAGACAGAAAAGAACATGTTCATTTATAAAGCAAACAAGATCATCTTACGATCAAGCACAGAGTGGAGGGGACAGACGACAAGTCTTAAAACAAAAAAAACAAACATCTGTGGCCACAATGGAGCAGTGATACTGTATAGGATATAATTGTTTGCTGTTTACATTTTCCACAAAAGCCCTGAGCTATGAGATTATACAATGTTGCATAGAAAACAGATTAATCATGTTGCTCAAGGGATGGAGTATTTTAAGGAAACGTTTTATATGCTTGTCTCTAGGAGCTCTGAAACAAGCTAGAAAGATGTTTTGGAGTAACACAATAAATATAGAAGAATACAAGACTACAAGAGACTGTGTTTAACTGGAAAATACACCCTCATTTTTTTATTCTGACAGGACAAACAACAGGGAGGTTTAGTTAATGGAAGTGTTATGGAATGGTGCCAGCCAAAAATACAACTTTATATAGGCAGTAAAGAGTATCTAAAACTCTTGCCATACAGTATGTTAATTTTCCTTCACTGCCTAGGTCAGCTTCAAGTGCTGTTTCCTCAAAGAATTCCTTAAAGAATGTACTGAAGCCAGCAGACATAAATGAGTAGCAAATATCAGCATATACTTAACTGTATATGCTTCTGGACCACTGTTGCCAACTATTTTCAATGGAAATACCTAAAGCCTGTTCAAAAAGTTCCTAAATATCGTCACACGCTAATTAGCACATTCATAACGCCATTACGTCGTATTTGCATTCTGCCTAGTGTCAGTCCTTTACATATGTTTGCATTGTTGAGCATAAGAAGTCTGCATTTATTTGATCAAAACTACACTAAAAACAGTAATATTGTGAAATATTTTTCTAATTTAAAATAAATGGTTTTCTATTTGAATATATTTTACAATGTAATTTATTCCGGTGATGGCAAAGCTGAATTTTCAGTCTTCAGTGTCACATGATCCTTCAGAAATCATTCTAATATGATCTGCTCGAGACACATTCCTTATTATTAATGTGCTTAATTTTTTTTTTTTTTTTTTTGAAAACTGAGATACATTTTTTCAGATTTTTTAATTAATAGAAGTAAAATCAACATTTATTTGAAACAGAAATCTTTTGTAACATTATACATCTTTACTGTAACCTTTGTTGTGTGTGTCCCTTTAAATGCAAATGAGCTGCTGCTCCCAGCCGCTTTCCAGAAGAGGGTGGAGCTTTAACAGCTCACGCTTCGGTTGCTCAACAACAACAAAGCTGGAGAATCTCACGCAGCCAAAATAAAGATTGTCAGTAACGGTGTTCAGCCTTACATTGTTCAAACCGGAGTCGACACTGATGGAGAGACTCAGGAAGAAGATACAACTTTTAGAATTAAACTGGACGTTTCTGAATGGTTAGTGGATAAATTTATGTAGTTGCTGTGGAGTTGATTCAACTCATCGACTAGCATGTGCCGTCATGTTAATCTTTTGTGCAAATCCAGTGTTGAATTGACCCTCATTTAAGAAGCAGTCCGGCGTAAAATGACGGCATGATAACAACACTCTACTACAACAACTCTTCCTCTTCTCTAAAGCAGCCCAACATGGCCTCACCCCCTTTGTTGTGTGTTCTCGGGGGCGGGGTTTATGTCAATTTTGGGATCTGTGATGTCACCAACCCGGGAAGAAGCTCATTGTAGTCCCTACCAGCCGTTTAAAAAGTGATTTCTGTAAAAGAAAATATCTCCCTTTGCATTGAACTTTGAGCATCGTAACTTTGCAGATGTTGTTTATGCTCAAACAGCAACTTTACACACTAACTGTGAAATCATAATCAACCACCCCTTTAAATGTAAAACTTACTGATAAAACTATAGATTCTGCATTATTATTTTTTTCTGAAACAATTTATAATAATAAAAACTACAATAATGAAAAAAACTAACTTGTGGTTTTGTCTTCAAACACACACTAATCTATGCAAATAACTTGATCTTTAGTAAGAGAGAACATTTAGCAGCATTCATAAATGATAAGATGGCACTGGTGAGAAAGTCACACTAATGTGTTTTATCTCACCCACAGTCTCTCAACTCAGTCTCAGAGCTCCGTCACACTGCTCTCATCAGTCAGTACCATCAGCAGGGTGAGAGCTGCTTCGGGAACATTTTCATTAGACAATCTTCATGGCATGTCATCTACCGAGGATGACACCTTCTCCCTGGGATCCCGTGTTTCTCTCTCTCTTTTTGTTTCCTGTCTCTTCTTCACGTGGCTATTTTCCCCTCTCACACACGTTCAGCTAACACACAGCCACTTACTCACAATCACACGCACACAATCCTGTCATTATAGTTGATAAGTGCATGTCAGCAGTCAGTGAGATGTATCTTGTCTAGCCTACAGTTCTGTTCTCTGCTCTGCTGATTTCTGTGATGTTCCCAGTTCGTATTCCCAGCACTGTCTCAAACCTTCCAGAACACAGGATCCAACATCATGTGTCAACTGATGACAACCGAAGATCAAGTAAGGTTGCTTTGTGCTTACATTATGTATGAGTCAACATGTTCTCCAACCAATACGCCTATATAGGTCGTTTGTCACTTCCCTGAAATAAGACCCATAGTTGTGTTTACTAAAGTTGACAACAGGACACTTTCATTTTAATGCATTGTTCCCTTTTATCTGCGTCATATTTCGGGTTTAGCGTAGCTCAGTTGGCAGAGCATTGCAATATGTAACAATATGCAATCATGTGATCATGCGATCGTGGGTTCGATCCCAGGGAACGCATGTGCTCATAAAGTGTATATGCACTATAAATCACTAAGGGTAGGTTTAGGGGTGGGTGTAGTCGTTAATAAAAAAAATGAGTTTTGCTAAATGGAAATAGGACAAATGGTGTAAAAAGTCCTCACATTGCATTTAAATGAACACACATTTTGATTGGTAACGACAGTCATACGTCATTTCATGACAACAGACGTAACGCGACACTGTCATTATTTTTACGCCAGCTAGAGGGCGCATGACTTTAAAACGTAAATATAGGTCGTAATAAGGTGCTTGAAAAACAACCTATAGGGTCGTTTGAGTGTGTTTCTCAAAATGGGATTGTAATCGGTTTAATCTGCACAAAAAGTTTTACTTCCAAAGATAGCAAAGAGAGAGCATAATCATTTTGATATATATCTTGGAGGCAATATATAACAGAAAAATCAGGTTAAATCCCAAGAAATTCTTCTCTTTTTTAAGCATACTCATTTTTATGAGTATGTGTATTGATTGTGATGTAAACTTCATCATCAGCCATATTTTTCTAAACACGTGTACTCTGTATGCTACAGAACAACAACAAAAAACTCAACAACATTAGACAGCTAGCTGACGAGCACTTGTGTGAGTGATTAAGAGATACTAAGTATATCTAAAATGGCGGGTCAACATACACTTACATACAACGTATCACTAGTAGTTCCTATTGTGTTGAGTTAGAGCCTACTCTGAAGTAGAAGTTAATTTAGACCCTCAAAAAGTGTACAATTAAATCGTTCCCATGTCCTGCAGTGCAGACACACCAAAAAGCAGGTATGTCCAACCATAGTTATAAGACTATAAAAATGTTCCTCCAGTGCAAAAGCCCCTCTGACTAGCCCAAAACGATACTGGCTCACCAAAGGCAGTGTCTCCTCAAAAAAACTGGATGAGAAAATAATCGATATTACAAAAATACAACAACGCAAATATTACAATATTGACATTAAAAAGTGTAGAAGTCGTTTTTATAAAGTAACACTGTCCAACAGCGACACCCGCAGGCGAAGTTACAGCAGGAGGCTTGCCTCCTCTGAGCCCATTGACTTAAAACAGACCCCCTAAAGCGTGAGTTTGATGTGGGTTAATTGAGAATGAATGGGTGAAAGTCACATGACAGGAGGCAATGCCTCCATCGCACTATGACTGGATATGATCGGTTATGATTGGATATGATTGGTTTGTGTGATAAATCCCGCCTCTTGTTTTTGTGCGTGTTCTTGACTCTGCCCCAATGAAGACACTACTAGCGTTAATGGGAAAACTAATTAAAAAGTAAGTAAAACAACTCAGCCACTTAGATATCACTGCTTTAAGTCACGTCAAAATCAAACTTAAAATGGCCTGAAACATGATGGCTGTGGGGGTTTTAGTGAGCAATCATCTTGGGGAAATTAAAGGTACATCTTTGTGTCTGTGACCAGTGTGTACAAGCTTGATGACTGATGAAAATAAGATGACTTAAAAAGAAAAGCTGAACATTAGTTCACAAATAATATATTATTTTGGAATTAATGCAAAAATGCGTAAAAACACTTGATGACATTTATACTTGGTTTTAAATACATATGAAATGTGAGGACTTTGCCTCCTCATTTTAAAACACCACCACACACCACTGCCAATGGTGTGATTTTGAGGCGGTTCTATCTGTTTAGCTGACCAATGGAAGACAAGGGGAGTGTTTAAAAAAAATCTGTTTGAAAACAATCATTATTATTATTTCCATTTGGTGCCAAGAAGGGACAGAAATTACACACTACACCCTTAACTAAATGGAGCAGCAATATTTTCTCATGGGTCCAACGGCAGCAGTTCAATATACCATTGATCACGAGAAAACTGCTGAGTGAAGCCTCAAAGCTTATTCTTGAACGAAATTTAATGCAAAGTTGTAAATGATCTTAAATGGCTAAGGGATACACTGAGATGCAATGAACATAAGTCGCCCCATTTAGTCCAAAGGGTAAAGAAGTGGCCATTAGAGTATAAGGGCACTAAAGATTTACCTTCACCATCTGGCAGTCTTTCGGTCCTGTGCTCTCTCTCCTCATTACCGCACTGCTCACAGGCAATTTACTTGTTGTTGTGATCCGGGGAACTTTCGGGATGTCCTTAAGGAAGAGAGCATAAAGAAACAGAATGTTACGTTATGAAAGACACAAAGGAATAAAGAGAGAAAGGAAAAAGAGGAAAAACAAGAGAGTGCTGGGGTTAAATTCTCCAGACGGTTTATTATAAAGCACAGACAATTTTCCACTTAGGTTCATTTGAAGTCAGTTGTCAACTCTCTCTTCTGGTATTGTTTTCCATTCAGCAAAAGCTTTTATCTAAAGAGACTTACAGTAAATGGCATCTGTTCAGTTAGCGTAACAACATAAATAAAGTATTTGGCTGGTTCTGTGTTTATAGAGATTTTATTAATAATAATAATAATAATAACAACGTGTTAATAATATCAATATATTATATATATAAGGTTATACCTGTGTGTGTGTGTGTGTGTGTGTGTGTATATATATATATATATATATATATATATATATACACACACATACACACACACACACACACGTTATATAAATATAAATTTACTATTAATACTACTAATTTACTACTATAATAATGTGTGTACATACAATATATATATATATATATATATATATATATACACACACACACACACACACAAATAAATATATAATATATATATATATATATATATAGTTTTCAACATTGATAATAATAATACTTGTTCTTGAGAAGAAAATCAGCGTATTAGATTGATTTCTGAAGGATCATGAGACACTGAAGACAATGGCTGCTGAAATTCAGCTTTGCATCACAGGAATAAATTATATTTTAAAATGTATTCAAATACTAAATGGATATTTTAAATTGTAATAATTTTTCCACCATATCACTGTTTTTACTACATCAAATAAATGCATCCTTGGTGAGCATGAGAGACTTCTTTCTTCCCCAGACTTCTGAATGGTAGTGTATCTTTAGAGAATTATTTATTTATTTATTTTTAAAAAAAATTTTTTAGGGGAATGACATTTCTTATGTCTATGTTTTGCCTGTAATAATAGTAATAATAAAACTAATAATATATATTTGCATTATTAATCTTCAGATACTCAGAACCAGCAGGAAAATATGTCTCTGATTACCGTATACGTGCTGAAATCTGTGTAAATCAATGTGTGTAAATTAAAGAAAATAGCTCTGAGTGGAGAGAGGCTTCTAGAAAAGCTTTTCACACATCCTATCACTCATTTACTGAGCAAAGACAGATGAGATAAATACTACGACAGTAACAAACTTCATACAGTCTCTGAAGCGTCTCTCTGGAGGAGTAATGATATAACAATAATCAGCTTAGGGACTCTCTGCTCCTCCGAGTGAATGAAATGGAATATGACACACTTATTGCTTCCCCATTGCAAATCAGCATGATATCCGTAGAGGCCCAGTTTTTTTAGTAAGCCAGTTTTGAACATAGTCATCTGGTATCGACTTGAGTTCTCTTTATGTACTAAAACATCCAGATTTTAAAGGAAAATGTGTATATACAATCAAATGACTGTTGCACAGGTACACAGTAGACTGGTAAAGATCACAGTTATGAAGGCTTTGCACATTTCACTTCAGGACAGATCCATGAATCTTGTATGGAGCCCTCAGAAGTCTTGTTTTTACATCAGAAATGTTGTGCTATATTTCAATTCAAAACAACTCTCATGAGAAAACCAACAGCATCAAGACAGAGCCGTCGGGCGACTGCTGTAAAAAGTTATTAAAATTAGGATTTGGTGTCTGAGTTACTTGTTCAAAACACCTGCTTTAATTAATCGACCGGGCCTCTTTGGTTTAAGATGAGCTAATTAGCGGATGTTTGGTAGAAATACCTGCGGGGAAAGCAGTGGTATAAATATTTCGGTTCTCGGTTTGTTCAGATTGTCAGTTAATTAACTGTGTTAAACTGTACATAGCGAATTAACGGAGTTAACACGATCCATTTCCATGATTTCCAGCATCATCTCATCCAGTGTTCTGTTGCTGTCAGCTGCTGTTGGCTTGAGACAGAGACACCAAAACTTTCAGATATTTTGTCAATTTAATGCATTTACAAACTAGCCTTCATAATGGTGTTTACTTGTAATGTGACTTATTAAATACATAATTTAAAGATGATGTAATTTCTTCACCACTACAGACAGAATGGAATTGCTAAAATTTGCCATATGCTTTACCTTTAAGTAATTTCCAGATAACTTATTTAGTATGCCGTACATACACATAAATACAGCAGCAGCAACAACAACAACAATCAGCAGCAATCTGAGGTCGGTCTCGAGAGGCAGGCTAAGTGGCGTCCCAATTACATTTCAGTTTAGTTTGAGCAAACTGGTTTTGAAGTTAGGTTTGAAGTTTTTTCAATACCATCGTAACAAATGCTGCACGACCAACCCGGTTTTGTTCAGGGAACGATATTGTGGTAACACTTTAAAATAAGATTTCATTTAACTTCAGATAACTACATTAGTTAACATGAAATAACAATGAAAATGACCCATAAAGCATTTAGTTAAAGGTGCTGTAAGTGATTTCTCAGAAACACTGTTGATATTTGAAATCACCCTAAACAAACACGCCCCTCCCTTCATTGCTCTGCCCCCAAAATGCACAAACACGCAATGCAAGAGTCGATCTCTCTTTAACAGAGCTGAAGAGAACCAATGTTACTCATGTATGGAGAAGAAACAACACAACCTCAGCATCCATTTTCAAGCCTTCTCGCTTAGGTCTCTCCAGCGCTGGAAAGCTTTTCTAATATTAACGTGGGTCCTAAAGCTCTTGCCTGATCATAACCCTTCTTTTTCCAGGGATATTCCTCTGATCTTTTCTCTTTTGTAATGTCTCTCAGCCATATCTCTTTTTACAGTCTTCCTTCAAATCTCTCCCTTCTCTCTTCCCCCTACTGCTGATTGGCTCACTCTCTTTCCTCCCTCATCATAAGGACACGCCCCTACGGCTGATTGGCTCACTCTCTTCTCTCCCATCATGAGTGAACATGCCCCCTACTGCTGATTGGCTCACTCTCTCTCTCTCCTCCCCTATAATGAGTGGACACGCCCCCTTCTGCTGATTGGCTCACTCTCTCTCCTCCCCTATCATGAGTGGACACGCCTCCTATGGCTGATTGGCTCACTCTCTTCTCTCCCATCATGAGTGGACACGCCTCCTATGGCTGATTGGCTCACTCTCTCTCCTCCCCCATCATGAGTTGACACGCCCCCTACTGCTGATTGGCTCAGTCTCTCTCCTCCCTCATCATAAGGACACACCCTCTATGGCTGATTGGCTCACTCTCTCTCTCTCCTCCCCCATAATGAGTAGACACTTCCCCTACTGCTGATTGGCTCACTCTCTCTCCTCCCTCATCACAAGGACACACCCCCTACGGCTGATTGGCTCACACTCTCTCCTCCCCTATCATGAGTGGACACACCTCCTACGGCTGATTGGCTCACTCTCCTCCCCTATCATGAGTGGACATGCCCCCTACAGCTGATTGGCTCACTCCCTCTCCTCCCTCATCATACGGACACACCCCCTATGGCTGATTAGCTTACTCTCTCTTTCCTCCCCTATCATGAGTGGACACGCCTCCTACGGCTGATTGGCTCACTCTCTCTCCTTCCCTGTCACGAGTGGACACACCTCCTACGGCCGATTGGCTCACTCTCCTCCCTCATCATAAGGACATGCCCCCTATGGCTGACTGGCTCACTCTCTCTCTCCCCTCCCCCATCATGATTGGACACTCCCCCTACTGCTGATTGGCTCACTCTCTCTCCTCCCTCATCATGAGTGAAAAAGTCAAAAGTCAAAAGTCTATTTTTATGTATTAGCTTACATGAACTAACAATGAATAGTTGTATTCTTATTAATGTAACAAATATATAACAAAAGCATTGCTCATTGTTAGTTAAAGTTAACTAATGGGACTTTATTGTAAAGTCTTAAATAGACTGTAAACAGATATCGAATACTGGAACAATCAGCTAGGAACAAAGTGGTATATTTCAGATGCGATAAATTGCCTATGGGATCATTATATTTATATTATTTATATTAAATAATTTGCATTTTAAGCCATTTATTAAAATTGTATTATTGCTGTGTGTTTATTTTATAAAAACCTAAGCTTTTATGCTACTTGTGGACCTATATAAATGATAAATGATTCTTAAATTCATTTGCATTAATACTTGGACCATGATATTTTGATCTAAATAATCTACTTCACATACACGTACTTGCTAAAAGGCAAATAGCACAAACACACAAATGTTGCATGCAATTTAACAAGCTGCAGCACATGACATCCATCAACGGCGACTATCATTTAAAACTGTCTGTTTGTTAAAACCCTCACACTGATGAATTTTTCAGCAGCAGGGACTAGTGTGCGCTGGCTGACAGTATAGGTTTTGCATGGTTGTTTGGAAAGGATTAAGGCTCATTATGTTCCCAACAGTTGATGAATAGGGACTGTAATGAAATGCTGAATGGGACACTGTAAGGAGTACCAAATGTCTTTTCCTCATCCACTTAATTTGAGTGGAAGAAAATGATTTGCACTTGAGAGAAAACCTTATTTTACAATGACATATTTAATCTCAAGAGAACACATCTTGACTTTTCAGAACTGAGGTTTGTGTCTGGTTTCCGATGAAAGTCTTGCTGAAAAGCTCAAGGTGAAACACTTCAGATAAAGATTCTGAAGAAATTAAACAAATGTGACATTATATGCAAAGATACTGCATCTTTTTCCCTTTCATGTCTTTATGAGTGCTTAAGAATAATACAATCTGAATGCTATGTCCAAAGTTCAGTGTCTTACTAACTTCTACCTACATTTTCCCTTCATAAAATAAGCTTATTTGGAGAATAAAGCTGAAGGCTAAAGCCTTGTTTTATGAGGTCTTTTGATGTTCTCTAATATGGTTCTGCTGAGACCTCGCTTATGGACAAGAGTATTGGAGCGTAATGAAAAAGCACTGCTCTGTCCTCTGGGTAGTGAATATAAGCATTGAGATTCTTAGCAACACTTCTCACTGAGACTGAGTGCTTTTGCGTCATCTAGGGGAAAAAATAGACGCAGATTCTCCCACACTGTCTGCTAAATAAATCAAGCACTGTTAAGTACTGTATGCACTGAAAGAGTCGTTACTTAACAGTTTGGATGACAGTATGTCTTTTGGGATTATGACATTTAACCCTAAGATTACAGTGTTGCCTCAGAGTAACAAACCTCTCTTCTTCATTTTGCAATCACACTATGTATATGAGATGACAATACAATTGTTAAAGGAATAGAATACCCCACAAAAAGGTCCATATGACTTCTAAAGTTGTTTGATGAACAGACTGGAATTTAAAGACAGCATCAAATGAAAATTCATTCCATCCATCCATCCATCCATCCCTTAAATAATTTCCTTCTGGTGACAGAGAGAAGGTACAAGAGTTTACATTGAAATAAATGTCAGATAGAGCTTACTATGTGCGCAAGTAGTTTTACCATTTACTGCACTTTGATTTTTCTTCTAGTTAAGTCTCTCACACATTCATAGAAAATTTACTTCAGCGTTGCAAAATAAGTTGGATAGAACACGCAACTGCGCCACGTTTTTACTTTGAAATGTGCCGATTTTCAGTGAATAACGATTTTTGTATTAGTCTTTTTCTTACACAGAGCTTTCTTATGGATTCAGGAGATTTTGAATGTAGCAAGTTGAACAAATCCTTTTTGGTACGTTAATGTCATTTATGAAGGTTTTTTTATGAAGCGTCAGTGCCCATCCATTCATTAAAGATATGAATTGCCCTTGTATGAGTTATTGTATTTTGTGGTTATAACATAATATAGTTAAGCAATATGTGACCTTGGACCACAAAACCAGTCATAATGGTCATTTTTTAATAATCTGAAAGCTGAATAAATAAGCTTTCCATTGATGTATGGTTTTTTAGGATAGGACAATATTTGGTTGAGATACAACTATTTGAAAATGTGGAATATGAGAGTGCAAAAAATAAATAAAAAAATAAATAAATAAATAAATATTGAGAAAATCACCTTTAAAGTTGTCCAAACGAAGTCCTTAGCAATGCATATCCACTCACAAAAATACATTTTTTATATATTTACGGTAGGAAATGTACAAAATATCTTCATGGAACATGATCTTTACTTAATATCCTAATGATTTTTGGCATAAAAGAAAAATTGATCATTTTGACCCATACAATGTATTGCTGGCTATTGCTACAAATAAACCTGTGCGACTTATGACTGGTTTTGTGGTCCAGGGTCACATATCACAAGAGTGCTATTTTCTCAAATATCAGCACGATTGCAAATTTTGACTGTTTTTGCGGTCAATCAGGTAAATCAATTTAGTTTCATATATAATAGTATCATTTGATTTTTCCCCCCAACATTTAATATTTCCTTATTTAAAATGTTATATTTAGAACATTAATCTCATAACATTATTTAGGCAGTTGTAATTGCAGTGTAAATGAATTTTGATAAATGGCAAGGTGGATTTTTTTGATACTGATTTCATGCAACTGGTATAACAGCCCTATAGTATATAGTGTTAAATAGTGTAACTAATTAAAAGGTAATCAACAATATGTAACTTTACTTGCGTATTATGCATATTATGTTCAGTCTATAGGCGCGTAGTGTTTCTTTACAAAGTGACATCGCCACCTACTGGCCTGGCAGCACAATACAGCATTTTTAGTCATTTTCGCAGATCTGTGTGAACGGGGATCCCCGTTTTTAGCACATCGTTGTCCTGTAAACATACCACAAATTTCTCCATTTGTGTTCTGCAGATGAAAAGAAACGGATGAATAAATGATAGAATTTTTTAAACTATCCCTTTAATATTTTATGGAATGACTTCATGAATAAACCAAAATAAAAAGTCTGTTTTGGTCATTTTACATCCCATGGTCATTTAAAATATTTTTCTTAAAACCTTTTTCTGTGCTTTTTCATCACATCAGAGAATGGTTTTGGTGTTCGTACCTTTGCATGCGGCTGCTGAAAGGTGACTCTGGAGTTGTTGACCAGGGCTGAGTACCTCAACAGGTTGGTGGGCGTGGCTGGAAATCTGTGTAAACTTCCTGTCTGGCTGTGTAGGACAGACGAGAAGCAGATATGTACGGTGTCCTTCAGGGCTTTCAGCTGTGACTCCTGCAACAAATTAAGTGAGACAACACACATGAGATTAATGGGCAAATGTTTATCACGCTGTCATCTTATCCTTTTGTCCTCAAACCATTTATCTGTTCATTTGCTCCACGCTCTCTGCTGAAATTGCAAAATCCCTGGCATAAAAAGATAATAGAATTCATTCTCAAAGTTTACATTTTAGAAGATAGCAGAAGGGAAAAACATTAAAGCTGAACTGGAATGATGAAGCGAATCGGCTCATGTCTCACCTTGTCCAGCGCTGCCTTCTCCAGTTCATCTTTGGCAACTTTGAGTTTATTCTCCAAGTCCATCAGCTGCTGACCCTGCACAGAAGATGCATTGATCCTCTTATCATCTTACCAAACTGACATAAGTCTTAATTCAGACTGTCTATTTATAGTATTTAAAGTGGGTTCCAAAAGTCTAGCGAAAATTCTTCTCACAGTAAAACATGATAGCCCCGTTAAATTACTTTAATTTATTTCTTCTCTTTAACTCCAATTGCTGTAACAAGTTTTGGATTTTGAATTCAAGTTTATAAGCTTTAAAAATTTTAACTTAGATTAATCCATTGTGAGTTTAAACAAAGGTTATTTTCAAGTTGAGTTTACTCATGTTTTTAAGACAGCAGGAGATATTTCACTTCTAAGTTTAACCAACTGGAAATGTTTTGCAGTATAATACATTTTTAATTCAATACATTTTTCATTACAAGGTGTATTATCAGCATAGTTTAAGAGAATCATTTAATATAATAATTAACATGAATTTACAGAATGATTTGAGAATGATCCAAAGAACATCTTGAGCTTCAGTGGAAGAACATTATCAGTGCAGACTTACTTATTTGATTAGTGATCTAGAAATAGTCCAGAATCTTAAATATGACTTTCTTAAATATTTAATTTTGCACCTGTTTCTTTGATTTAAAAATGTCAAAATCCTAAAACCTGCTGTTTACTTCCAGGTTTAACCCTCTGGTGCTTCTCACATGGCGGTCAAAAGTGACCAATTATTATTATTAATATTATTTCAATGAAATGAATGCACTATATTTTAGTTTGATATGTTTTACTTTAAATTTGCAAGAAAATCAAAGCCATAAATCTAAACAAGTTGTGTTTCAAATTTGAGCTTGATATCTAGAAAAATTAGCTTTCAGTAAGATTTTGATGGGGCGCAGTACCAAACGTTTCCACTACATGAAATTCGTTTCCAAATACGGCCATTTTTTACCGCGAGAAGTACAAATGTGACTATTTTTTTCAGGACCATTTAACCTTTTCGAATCATGTCCATGATTTTGTGTGTGTGTGTATGTGTTCATATAGCAAGTGCCAAAACCTTTACCAAGTTTCGTACCATTCCGACGAAGTAAAAAAAAATTATAAAAAACCAAAACGTAACATTTTTCGGTCAAAAATGACCGAAGAGCACCAGTGGGTTAAATTATATTTAAATCCTATATTTTCAATGTGTTCAAAGACTTTGTGAATAGAAAGTGTGCAAAATGAGCAAACTAACCAAAGGACCCAATTTTTTAGACAGATTTATCTTTATATCTCTAGTAAATCTACACTGTAAAAACATTTTTTTCCTGATTTAATCACAACATTTTTTCTCTTGTCAAATCACCTTCAATAATTAATGTGGTTCAGATAACATAATATTTAGAGTTTCTGTTGATTAAACCAATCGCCTTCATTGTATTAACTCAAATTTTTAATTTCAATGAACTCAGAATTTTAAGGCAACCAGGTAACTTACTTTAAGTTAAACCAACAATTCTTTTTATAGTGTAAAGATAAATCTTCCTAAAAAAAAAAAAAAAAAAAAAAAAAAAAAAAGATGTGGTTCTTATAATAGATTGCTCATTTTGCACAATTTTTATATTGAACGAGATATACTTTTGGTTCAGTGAACTCTACTGTGATGCTCTTTATTCAGGCAGAACTACCTAATGACTTGCCTTCAGTATGTCATTAGTTTAGCTTCATAAATATTGCTGTATGACTGTGACGCTGTGTGTGCAGTCAACAACAGACTCATTGAGATCTAAACAGGTAACAGATTCCCCATCTGGGATGATTAGCACACGTTATCTGGGCGATGAAAAGTAACAAGCTTGGATATAAGAGAGAAATTTGGTATTCATTCTTCACAGAATGGACTTAAATGTTCACATAGCTTCTTAAATATGAGAAAGTCATCTAAAATCTAACATGAACAGGCTATGATTTTGCATTTTCACAAGTTTGAATGTTCCCGAAATCATGAAAAAAAGATGAAGAGTCATTTTGTTTGAGCTAAAAAGCCATTTGTTTGTGAATAGCCTTTTCGGAACGAGGTGAAACTTTTAGAAACTTCTAAAGCCTTTAGTTTTGAGCAAGAAACAAAATCAATGGAAGACACATCAGTCTAAAGAAAAAGAAAAATAGCTCTAAGATAGTGTTTTTCTCAGTGACTCAGCGATTAAGCATGTATACACACACACAGTTATTACAACAAAGTAATTTAGAAGTGAAAATTAGATCAATGCAGCTGGCTGGATAAATCAAGCAAATCTTTAATATTTCATTTCGTATTACATTATAAATGAACTTGTGACTCTACATCAGTGGTTCTCAACTGGTTTGACCATAAGACCCACATTTTCCCATGGACATTATGTTGTAACCCAAATTTTTAGGCATTTAAACCAAGCAAATTTATTTTTCAAAAATTGTTGACACACATAAATACCACCCCAAAATATAGGAAATAACACAAAGTGAAAGTAAAGTTGTATGTTGGGTTAAGGTTATTACAGTTTTACAGCATGGCATATGCACAATACTAACATGAACTGTTAAATGGGACCTTTTACAAGATGTAATATAAGTCTCTGGTGTCTCCAGAATGTGTCTGAAGTTTCAGCTCAAAATCCCCCACAGATAATTTATTATAGCTTGTCAAATTTGCCTCTATTTGGGTGTGAGCAAAAACACGCTGTTTTTGTGTGTGTTCCTTTAAATGCAAATGAGCTGCTGCTCCCGGCCCCCTTTCCAGAAGAGGGCGGAGCTTTAACAGCTCAAACTTCAGTTGCTCAACAACAACAAAACTGGAGAATCTCACGCAGCCAAAATGAGGATTGTCAGTAACGGTGATCAGCCTTAAGCCCGGGATACACTGCACGATTTTTGGCTGTCCCAGACGAAAGATTGCCACCGTGAAACAATCATGGCGATTTCTGGAATCGTGGCTCTTAATCGGTGGTCCTATGTCGTACAGTGAGAGAGGTTCAAAGACAGCCGTTTTCCCTTCTTCTTTCACCGCTTTCTTTTTATTTTCAGCACACATAAAAACTACAACTGCCAAAGTGTGTTTCAATATAGTGTTTTGTTTACCAGTAGCGCATGCTGATGACGTTTTATTCTACTTGCATTGTAGCCTACGAGTCAACAGGTGTCATCATCGTACAGTCTACATGCATGTCATACCCAAGTTTAGTAGATGCATGTCGCACAGTGTATTATAAAGTAATGATCTTATAGGATTGCTAAAATCGTGCAGTGTATCCAGGGCTTTACATTGTTCAAACCAGAGTCGGACACTGATGGAGAGACTCCATTACAACTTTTAGAATTAAACTGGACGTTTCTGAAGGGTTAGTGGATAAATTTATGTAGTTGCTGTGGAGTTGATTCAACTCATCGACTAGCATGTGTCGTCATGTTAACCTTTTGTGCAAATCCAGTGTTGAATTGACCCTCGTTTGTGAAGCAGTCCAGCGTAAAATGACGGCATGACAACAACACTCTACTACAACAACTCTTCCTCTTCTCTAAAGCAGCCCAACATGACCTCATCCCCTTTGTTGTGTGTTCTCGGGAGCAGGGTTTATGTAAATTTTGGGGTTGGTGATGTCACTAACCCGGGAAGAAGCTCATTGTAGCCCCTACCAGCCGTTTGTTGTAGTCCTTAAACAGTGAATTCTTTAAAAGAAAATATCTCTCTTTGCATTGAACTTCGAGCGTTGTAACTTTGCAGATGTTGTTTATGTCAAACAGCAACATTACACACTAACTAAAGTTAAAAAGTGAATCATAATCAAGGACCCCTTTAATAAAACACATGGACACTGATCCTGATGAATAGGACACTCTTTACTTAAACTAGGCCTGAGAGAAAAGTCAACTGCTTTCACACACGTCTTTCAAAATCAAAGTCTCGCATCAGAAAAACATTTAAAATTACATTTTTTGTTGATGTTGTTTCTTTGACTACACACTCCACGACCCATTTAAAATGGTCTTGGACCCACTTTTGGGTCACGACCCACCGGTTGAGAAACACTGCTCTAAATGAATGTTCATTGTAAACTGACTGACAAATGTATATCATTGTAGGATATTCTGTAATGAGATTTGTTTTCAATCAATGTAATATTACCATAATCACAGTAGATTGTGGAATATCCTTAATTGCTTGTTAAGCAGCTGCCGATTTATAAAAAAAAAAAAACTGTATTCAAAATATAATTAAAACAAAGAACATTGCAATCATTCTGATTGTGTTATGCCATTGCCATCACAATTTAATCTATTTAATCTTTAATCTATGTGTAATTATTTTCACAGACATCTTTCGAGCAGAGCCACCAAAGAGATGGATCACGAAAGCCAAATCTTAAACAATAAAGGCATTTTGCTACAGGAACTGAAGAAAACTGATGGCAGAACAGGTGATAAAGGACAACTACTGTACAAAGCAAATGCTAATGCTTTATATTACTATGTTTTGAATAAACAGCAGTGTCACACAATATGTTCCTATAAATAATTTGACATATACATGTGCATAATTCAGGCACTTCACAACAAAAAATGATTGTGATAAATGGCAGCGATTTGAATAAGAAAAAAAATCCATTTAATGCTAGCTAGATCTGGGGAAAAAAAACTTGCTCATTGTCCTTCTCGAGCTTTGCCGTACTATCCTAAGCCTCTGAATATACCTTTGCTTCCCATTACCGAACAATGCCTTTTCAAACAGACTCGTACTTAAAAGGCAACTCTAGATTTAAACTCTGAAAAGAACTTCTTTAATCATGAATATAAAAGGAGGAAGGATAATCTTCCTTCATTGATTTCAAACGGGCGAGGCAGAAATAGATGTACAGTGCAGATAAAAACACATTAGAGGAAGGTAAGCCTAGATTGGATATTGCTTTCTGAAAAAGTTTTGCCGGAGCTTTGACCAACAACATCAATAATATTCTTTCTTAAAAATATACGAGACATATTTTACAACACGCCTGTCTTCCCGATTAAGAAGCAATGGTTTTAAAGTGATGCACTTTGTGTGAAACCCCAGTGTTTGTATGATGTACCAAAGGGCAATGTGCTGGAAATATCAGCTGACATTTTCCCATCTAACACTGCAAATAAGAGAGGAAAGGTCAACCTACATGGCAGGAAAGGTCACTGTTTTTTACATGAATCTTCACTCTCATCGCACATGAAAAGGTCAAACCATTCAATTAGAGTGCACATATTAGCCTAATCTGTTTTATTTTGGCCAAAAATGCAGATTATTGTGTATGATTTTTATGACGGTGACATTCACATTGCTTTGTTTGCACTTTCATAAGCACCTCAGAAGTCAGAATGGTTAAAAGTGGTTAAAGACCCCATTTGTGGAAGCTCTAAATGCTTTTGTACTCATAAAAGTTGATAAAAGTAACTTATAGCAATTATATTTGACTTTATTTCTCTTTGGATAAAAATAAATACACTACACTGTAAAAATATACCGTTAAATGGCAGCTGGGGTTGCCAGAAATTTACTGTAAAAAATACGGTTTTAACTGATTTAACTTAAATTTACAGTAAAATACCGTATTTCATTAACTGATATAATGTTAATTTACCAACATATTGAAGAACTAATATCTGTTTTGTACCTTTATAATACACTGACAACCACCAATCACAGTGGTGATGAGTCACATGATGAATCAAAGTTCATCACAAGCAGCTTTTCCACCAGCTGGGAAGGTATATGGGTCAAGGAAGTGACGGGTCATTTTTTTGTCCAAAAGCCTTAATAATAATAAAAAACAAAGATATGACATCCAAAGTATGTAAGGTAGTACAACTAGATATCTTTTATTGAATTTAACAGGTTTTAATTATATTTTACTATATATAAAGGTATTTTAAAGATTTTGAAGTGTCAAAAAGGTCATTCGGTTTAACCGTCCAAAGGCCAATACAGCCATTTAATTTGTGATTAAAACATCTTAAAATGTAATAAATGTATTTTTTATTTTTTTTATTTTGCTATGTTATGAGAAAGAATGTCTAAAAAAATTAATTTCATTGCTGTCATTTGGAGTAACCAATATAAAGGGACCATTTTAGATCAAGTCATGCAGTCAATATCATGTGACAGGATGTGACATCATTCAGACACCTGCAAAGGACCACATGGTCATGAAGCAAAGTAAGTAACTCTATTTTAACTGTTTGTAAAATTAATGTTTTCGCTTGTTGTAAAATTTTAAAAACTTGTACTAAATATAAAATGTTTGACTGTCCTTTTGTTAGCTAGCTAGCAAGCTAATTAGCTAGTTAGCTGGATATCAGCCTGTTAGCATTGTTTGAAAATATCGTCATTCGGTATAACCAAAAGTGTCATTCGGTAAAACCGAAATTTTTGGTGACAAGTTTTGTCCATCTTGAAAAAAAAATGACAAAAGCAGTGTTAATTGATTATAAATACCACATAATCTCATTGTTAAAACTTAATAAAACTTGCCAATGTTTTTTTTGTAAGCAATAAGGTATGAGAGGCTGTGCTGTATCATGAATAAGTCACGGCTGAAGGGCGTTGTTAGGCACGACGCAAAGTGTCTGAAAATTAGAAATGTTTCTTGAACAACAAATCAGCATATTAGAATGATTTCTGAAAGATCATGTGACACTGAAGACTGGAGTAATGATGCTGAAAATTCAGCTTTGCCGTCACAGGAATAAATTACATTTTAATATGCATTAAAATAGAAACAAACAGTTATTTTAAATTGTAATAATATATGTTTTTTATTGTCTTTTGGATCAAAGAAATGCACCCTTATTGAGCGTAAGAGACTCTTAAAAATAATCTTACCAAACCCAAATATTTGAATGGTAGTGTAGATAATACATCTAAGGACAAGCCAAAATTTTGTGTTTCAATAGTACTGTAAACATGTCAACACTCAGAAAACTGCTCATCTAGAGATTACATGAGGACTTCTTAGCACAAATAAACTGAAGCATCTGCTGATGTGTCCTGGCTGACTGACATTGTGAAGTGAATCAGAAACATCTTGTCAACGGTTACAGTAACAAGACAACACACAATAGCTTTAAGCTTCAGACCTGTTGTTAAACTGCTCAGGTAAAATCATCTTTTCAAGGAGGCGCTAATGCCCCTGCGCATCATGCAAGGGTACAGTAATGACACATCCTCTTTGTTTGGTTCTTACCTTAAAAATTAAATCCTTTTTGCCATACCTCAGCTCTTTCAGTTGGGCTTGGATTTTTTTGGACTGCAAAATGAAGATAAGAGAGAATGTGCGTTAGCTTATTCAAATAGTAAAATTGGTTTTAGATTGTGTAGCGGGCTTTTTGTGGCCGTGCCGAAGTGTTCCTTTGTGAGGGCTTGCTGGGCAAAGCTCCAATTCAAAGAAGAGACCGTCAGTGTGCAAGAAAATATAAAACTCTTCCCTTCAGTGGACTGCAGGGACCACTCGATGATGCAAACACATTAACACATCAACACTCGCACATACACACTTACACAATAACACTCACTGCATGGTATGGCATTGTCTTGGCTTGCTGCCTGTGGATTGCTGCCACAGTTGTAAACATTCACAGAACACACACACACACACACATACACTTCTCTTTCTCTATAGCCTTGGTGTCTTCAGTAATCTCTTAGTAACTGAAGTGTACAACACCTCCACAAAACTAATGACATTTCATTACTCTCTTCCCCTTAGAGAAGTAAAATAACGCTGCCAATACACTTGCGTTTAGTTGTCTACCTTGCCAATTTTCTAGCTTGGAATGATTAGAAGGTTGAGTCCGTAATATCAATAAGTTCTAGCTGTTTGCTCAGTTTATTTAAATAAAATAAGCTGAAACAACACAAATCTTACTTAATTTTCATTTGCACTCATTTTAATTATGTTAAATGAGATTAAATTTGTAAAATGTTAAGTTAACTTAAACCATTTGTGTTGGGACTACATAAATCATTTCTGTTGCATTGAATGAAACTGGGCAGTGGATTTCTAGTTCCCAGCATGCTTTGCAAAGAGATAGATCAGGAGAGTAAATGTTGAAATTAAGTGCTTTTTAAAGGGTTAGTTCACCCAAAAATGACATTTCTGTCATTAATTACTCACCCTCATGTCGTCCCAAACCCGTAAGACCTTCGTTCATCTTCGGAACACAAATCAAGATATTTTTGATTAAATTTGAGGGTATCTGATCCACACATAAGCAGCAACGACATTGCACCTTTTGAGGTCCAGAAAGGTACTAAAGACATTGTTAAAACCATTGACGTGACTACAGTGGTTCAACTTTAATTTTATGAAGCGACAAGGAAAAGAAAAATAACGACTTTATTCAACAAATACATCTGCCCCCTGTCATACTGCTATGCTATTTTCATTGCAGAGCTTCAGTGTTTACGTCCGAACGGCGGCTCAGTATTGGCCGGCTCTGGTCACGTGATCAGCATGACGCATGCATGTGATGCTGACACAGGAGTCGGCCAATACTGAGCCTGCGTTCAGACATAAACACTGAAGCTCTGCAACGAAAACAGCGTAGCAGTATGACAGGGGAATACCGTTACTCTATGTGTGGATCAGATACCCTCAGATTTCATCAAAAATATCTTAATCTGTGTTCCCAAGACAAAATTAAGGTCTTACAGGTTTGGGACGACATGAGGGTAAGTACTTAATGATAGAAATTTCTGTCACTAAGTACTTCAATGTGTTTTTTGTTTTTTTAGTAAAGGGAAAGGCTTGTTAGTGTTTAATGTTCAGAAATGCTGGACATTTAAAAGAGTTTCTATGTTGAAGTGGTTACCACTGTGCTGAAGAGTAGAGCTTGTTGTTAGTTTGTGGGTGGTGACAATAAACTATCATGCGTGTTGCTTTACTCATTGAGCCATAGCTGGCATCAGTGCAGTAATTGGTAACTTCTTATTCATTATATTCAAATGCTATAGCTGTAAAAAGTCATGTATGAACATGTTCCAGACAAGCTATTTAATGTAACCTGAAGTAAGATAGCCATCTGCGTACGGTTTATGACCCCGCCCCCCAATCATGAGAATCAGACAATGATGAAACTCTCATCAACAGCTACCCACAACCTGAGCACAAGCTTCACTCTTCACCACAATGGTAACCACAAAAACAATGAATTTAAGTTCATACAACAAGACTACAATAAGTCAGTCCAAACTTATTCTTTTTTGTTGGAAAAATATAATTCAATTTCATGGAAATATTTTCCTTAATTTAATTATGTTCACTCAACAAATTCTTTTTCTGACACAAGAACCTAAATTAAGTTTGTTCAACAAACAATTATTTGTTTAAATGGACTTGTTGTCTTGTTGTATGAACTTAATTGTGTGGGGAAAAGTTCAAAGAACAAACATTAAACTGTTCAAAAAATGACAGTAAAGACATTTATAATGTTAAAAAAAGATTTTGGTAACACTTTACAATAAGGTTTCATTTGTTAACTTTACTTAACTACTTTAGTTAACATGAACTAATGGGGATGTAAACTTTTTGAATTGGATGAGCAGGATAAATTGCACTTTTTTGTCTTCTGGGAAACATGTCAGTATCTTTTGTAGCTTCCGAAGGGCAGTACTAAATGAAAAAAATATGATCTTTATACAAAATAATGAAAACTTGCACATCATCTTCTTGTTCAAAAGTTTTCACCCCCGACTCTTAATGCATCGTGTTTCCTTCTGGAGCATCAGTGAATGTTTGAACCTTTTTTAATAATTATGTTTGAGTCCCTCAATTGTCCTCAGTGTGAAAAGATGGATCTCAAAATCATACTGCTGGAAATGGTTCAAATATGCAAAACATCTTGGAAAACTGAAGAATTTTTGGGACCTGGAGGATTTTTTTGAAGAACATTGGGCAGTTTAACTGCTCAGGACAAACAAGGGACTCATGAACAACCATCACAAAACAAAAAAAAACAGTCATAGATCATCCAGGTAACCACACACAGTCTTAAGAACCAGTGGTTCCCAAACTTTTGAACGGGGTTATTTTAATAAATTCAGCTATTTTTTTGTCTTGTTGACTTTAAGTAAACATCTGTTATGTGAAATAGTTTATTCAGGACAGTACTAAATAAAAAATAACATGTAATTTTCATGATCCTTCTTATTTTGTTAAAATGATTAACATTTTTGTATATTCTGCCAGGGGTATGTAAACTTTTGAGCTCAACTGCACTGCATATACACTGCAGTATTTTCCACTGTGTTTGTGTGTTCAACATACCTCCTCTGCATGTATGTCACAGAGCTTGTTCCCGGACAGAAGTTTGTTCTTCAAGCTTTTATTCTGCAAGGCAGGAAAAGGCAATAAACAGAGATATACTGTACAGACAGCTTTGTAATATCAAACATGAAACAAGCCCTGACGTCTTGTTTTATCTAGGCAAATACACTCAATTTAATGGTACCCTGTCCCTGCAGACAAAAGCAATGCTTCAACTGTTTCCATAGAGTTCATTTTGACAGTTCCCTCACAGGCTTATTGAAGCTCAAGGTGACCCAGGAGTATATGCCTCATTTCTGTAATAACCCGCAGTGGATGTCTTTATGGAAATAGATGATGGTAGATTAAGAATCAATACAGAGATGATGGTGGTGCTGAGTTTAATCTAGTGCTTTTCTCCACCTCCTCCTCTGTTTGTCTCTCTGTTCGTGTTCTTTTGCTTTTATTTTTTCTCTCATTATCTCTCTCTCTCTGCCTTGATTTCTCACTTCCTTTGTCTCTGTGTTGCTCTCAGATGCAAATGTACATGCTTTTACTGCCAATGTCACTCAGATTCAGACCTACCAGGATTTCACAGGACGTTTTTCTGATAATTGCGGCTCAAAAAAATGTCTGAATTTCTAGAGGCTTTTCTCCAAAATTGTAATACTGATGTGATACTTTAGGTGTTGTTTTGCAGTGAAAACCCACCAGCAATCATGCAATTAGTGTTAGTGACAGTAGAAATACAATTACCTTTAATTGTTTTAGTCCATAATAACAGTACACACTGAAATATTAAGACAACAATGATGCCATGGGCTTTATATTTGTGTATTCTGTATTCAGCATTAACAAAGGGATCATGTTAATAAAACCTTTTCAGTCATTAACACAAATAGACAGTTCGGTTGTGAGAGTTCTGGGAATAATTTTCTTTAGACACAACATTTATAATTAATTTAATGTCATACATAAACAGCAATTTACTACTCTCATTCATTACCGTTCCGTTACGGTCATTAAAGTCCGCCTGCAGTCAATAATTTTATCTCTTGAAACTTATCTTTGATTATCAAAATTACATATTTAAATGTTTTTTTCCCTGTGAAAATAATTACTTCATGCCTTAAAATAGCTTGAATGTAACTCTACTTTGCTTCATTTAGTATACACGGAGCCATGAATATGCAAATTAGTCGCCGCCTCCACTCATTCACACCAGCTCAGAATATCTGATCCACTCGGTCAACTGTAGTAAACGCGACACAATGGCAAGTGGAAATATTGGTTTAATTCAGCCATATGTTTTAACCAGTAACTGATTCAGAAGAAGAAGCGGAAGAGTGAATTATACAGTCTCATCTACAAGTCATCAGAATAGTGATGCGCTTTATGTATCGCTCTGTACAACATCGTACATGTAACGTAATTGATATGATTTGCCTTTGGACCGACTACATTATCAAACAGCTAATAATGTGTTGCTAATGTTACACAAACCATGCTCACATTCGCCATCTCAGAGTCAGACAGCGGTCTTCTAAAAATCAGCATCCTTACAAACGCTTTGAACATCATATACAGTCAGTGTAGAAAAGCCCCGCCCACACGTGACGGGATTGGTTACATGTTTGTGAAGGACGGAAACAGAGGTGGTTTCAAACCATGTTTTTGAGACCGTCTTTGGTACACTGGAGTTTTAAGGAGAAAATACTCAGCAATGTTGATTTATGAATTTGCACATGGTTTGTCTTAAAGCATATTAAACAACATTAAAAACTTGATTTTCAACACACGGGGACTTTGAGATTTTTTTTGGTAACACTTTATTTTACACTGTCCCTGCTTAGGGATGGGTGTGATATACCTAAAATCTCAATATCTTCGAAATTTTGATGATAATCGATATATTTCGATATTTTTGCATTTGCTCTAGAATCATTTAAAAAGTTGATTTTCTTTTGCCACAATTAAAAACAAAAAAACAAAAACAAAAAACAGAAACATGATTTTGATAGACCAGCTATTGTTTCTAAGCGCACTCAAAAAGTTTAGTGCAAAAATCACAGTAAAAAAAAAAAATCTCTAAAAAAACCTAGTGACCACTTGTAACACGTTACTGTAACAATAAGGAAAAAAAGAGAGTGCAAAATGGGTACAAAAAGTGCATTCTGACAGCTTCTTAAGATCAATATAATATAATTGTATGTAAATATAAATAAATATAATGCACTATAATTCACATACATTTTACACTGTGCAGCTGAGGTAAATCCTGCAAGTGTTTATGAATTCAGATGGGGAACTAGTTGCTGGAACACATAAGTACTTCTTGGCTAGTTTTGCAGGAGGAAAGAAATTGCCTGTTGGTGCTGTCTTTGGCACATTTATCTTAATTTTCAACAATATTCGATATTCACAATATTTTGTAATTTTTGTATTGATTATTCAATTATCATGATAATATCGCTAATATTCGATATATCGCCCAGCCTGAACACATCTTTCATGTGCTCACTATAGTAATAACAGTAAATTATGCATAATTGCAAGCAACTAACCCTAAACCAAACCCTAACCCTAATCATTATATAGTGAGTACATGTTGTTATTTGTGTAATTGCACTGTAACAAGGGCACTGTAAAATAAAGTGTAACTGTTTTTAAAATATATTAGCAAAGGATGCATTAAACTGATCAAAAGTGAAAAGATTTATAAAAGATTTATATTTCACATATGCTATATCATAAATGTTATATCATGTGACACTAAAGACTGGAGTAATGGCTGCTGAAAATTCAGCTTTGCCATCACAGAAAAAAAGTGCTTTATAAATAAATAAATGAAAAAAAAAAGTTATTTTAAATTGTAATAATATTTCACAATATGACTCTTTTTATTGTATTTTTGATCAAATAAATGCAGTCTTAGTGAGCATAAGAGACTTTTTTCAAAACATTCAAAGTTTTCAAAACATCCAAAGTTTTGAACAGTGTACACACATTGAACAGTAAAGTGAACACACTGATCTTAATATTAATCTAACTAGTCGGTAAATGAGCGTGACAGAAAAACTTGGTCTTAGCATTTCTGAACATTCTGATATTTATGTGAAGATCAAGGGCACATTTCAAATAGCATGTTCAAGGGCACCACGGAAAAAGATGCTTTTTATAGGGTCATTCCAAATAACTTGAGTAACTGGACAGGACACAAAAGAGACAATATTGGATGCTGAAGTTTTATTTGTCTCAACAGTCTTAACCGCTATGACTTCTGCTACTACTGAAGGTTTTTTTAAAATATTGTGGTGCACTTGTCTTTATCTAGTGTTCATGTTGTATTGCAAAACACTTTTGCTGCTATTGAGGTGGGATAAGGTTAAGTTTTGGGACAGATTTGGTGGTATGGTTAGGTTTAAGGTAGTCTCAGCCTCAAATATCACGTCTACGGACCATTGGCTGAACGTCTGATGCATATGGCACAGAAAATGAGAAACACTTCAGGAGTTTCAGAGTCATCATCTGATTGGTTGAATTCTCCAGGATTTCCGTTAGATATGTGTTTCACGTTCTTTAATGGTCCACCAGGAAGCAAAGCCGTCGTGAAGCCAAACCCCCTTATGGAAAAAGAAAGCCGTCGTGTTTACAACTGTGACAATGAGCGCTTGTCAGGGTTAATGCAGGATTTTTATAGGTATGTGAAGTTCACAGCACCATTGTTGCGCCATTGTTTCAGTAAACTTGCATGACGTTCTTAAATGATTTGTCTGTTATTGTAGGGACATTGACGCTACATTTTTATGCCCCTAAACATGATGCTGAACCAAACGAACTGTGATTGGTTGCTTTACATGTCAGTCCGACGGCTCTGGGCAGTCCTTGGCCAATGAAAGCTGCTATGGAGTCCAAACCTTCTGCCGTCAGTCTGAAGATCTGGCTGCATGAGACTAGGTTTAAGGGGTAAGGTAAGGGTCAAAAGTGTAATTATAGATGTCATTACATGCAGGTATGTTTTAAGTAAGTAAAATGTAAAAACTTGTATAATGCATTGCACTGTATCAAATGATTAACTTAAATGATAGTATTTAAAGACCCTTAATATAAAGTGGGTCCAAAATTGTTTGAAAATTAAGTGTCAGTGACGTCTTTGTGTAGTGCTCACATATGCAAGACCCTTAAGAGTGTTGATTCCCTTTCAAGTTTGTGTTTTTTAGCAGAAAAATTGTGAAAAATGAGACCAAATTGCACGCTATTACAAATAAAATGGCGGGTGAATTGTTTGAATTTGCATCATTAGATTGCATCTGTCTAACTAAGTGCAGTTTTCACTGTATTGCACCTAATTGTGGAATTTATTCTCATGGGGTGCAGAAATGCTCAGTGTTTCACTTACTTCCACCAAGTGACGTTTGACAGAAAATTTCAAAACAACTAAAAATGGCAAAGCCATTATCACAGCAGAACACTTGCTTTTCGGACCATATGTTCGGCGCTTCCGTCATTAAATTAACGCTGAAAGTTCAACAGGCTCTTTTCTTCTTTTACTGTAATTACAACACCTGCTGTGTAACGAGTCACAGTGGCCCACACCAACAGATTGACTGGGGAATATATAATAGCTGCTGGGCCACAGAGGTGTTACATTAAAGTGACTGTGTGTGAAAGAGAAAGAATGGGAAAGAAAGGAAGGTAAGGGATGTTCCGAGAGCAAGTGAAAGAGTGTTTGAGGTAATGAAGCAGAATAGCATTGCAATACGATTCAATGAGGTGGAATTGGCTGAGTATCAAATCCACACACTTGCATCTCAACCCCTCTCTGAAGAAGAGCGAGTGCCCAAGTCTGCAAGAAAAATGGCAGCTGTCATTAAAAGTGACATGAGTCTGCCCTGCTACAGACGGCAATGACACAGGGATCCACCCAAGTAGATTGGGGCACAGCGCACAGTCAAGTCACTTCAAACAACAGCCATGAACATTCAGATTTGAACCGCACAGCCTTAAAGGGACAGTTCACCCAAAAATGAGACTTCTGTCAGACTTTATTCAGCCTCATGACTTTCTTTATTCTGTGGGACTTAAAAGAAGGTATTTTTTGTCTCAGTGTTTTTTGTCCTTAAAATTAAAGCAGTTCCAGAGTTGTTGTCATACAGGTTTAGATCGACATGAAGGTGAGTAAAAGATGACAGAATTTCCATTTATGGGTGAACTAACCCTTATTATTATTATTTTGTAAAACTATAAAGCTAAATTGAGTGATAAGCTAAAGTGTGATAAGCTTACCACCAGTATTGTAACAAATTAAATCGTTATTATGCTGTCATCATTATCTATGGGTTGACTTCAGTTGTACTAAGAGAGACAATTTCAATTTCGCAGACTTTACCTTGAATAACACAGCATATTACAGAAGTCATAGCATAATTTCTCCATTCCTTCATTTATGATCAGCCGTTGGCAAAAACAACTGCCGTGGTTGATCGTTCTCTTCCTTGATGAATGAAAACATTCAACATTGTTTCATTTAATCTCACATATCCTGTAAATGCCACGACTATTAAATATTAAAGTTTTTTTTTTCTTTGATGTTCTGAGGCATTATTGCATAAATCCAGAATTAATACATTAATAATAACTCCTTCTCTTTAAAAATTGTAAAATAAAAAGTGGTGCTCAGTACCTCTTGCTGAAGGTCTTTGATGATTTTGGTCTTCTTTTCCATCTCCATCTTTAAAAACTTTATCTGCATGGAAGGGGAAAAAATATTGCATGTTAAGGCCACACACTGTATAAAAAAAAAAAAAAAAAAAAAAAAAAAAAAAAAACTTTAACTTTAAACTTTAACTTTAAAAAGAAAATGTTCTTTTACAGTGCAGTGGCATTTCATACAGACAAAAAGCATCATAAATTGTGCATGATTTTTAATCTGTATTAACGAAGAATAAAGTATGCTGTTAACAATACACTACCGTTCTAAAGTTTAGGAACAGTAAGATTTTTTAAATGTTTTTAAAGTCTTTTCTTTTTTTTCCACAGACTGCATTTATGTATCTATCAAAAACACAGATAATATGGTGAAATATTATTACAATTTACATTATTTATTGAATCTTTTTTCTTATTTTTTATATTTTAACCTATTTAAAATGTAATACATTTCTGTGGTGGCAAAGCTGAATTTTCAGCATCATATTCATGATTTTTCAGAATCATTCTAATATGCTGATTTGCTTCTCAAGAATCATTTCTTCTTATTATCAATATTGAAAACAGTTGTGTTGCTTAATATCTTTGTGGAAACTGCACAACCTGGTCTCATAGGAAAGACGTACCTGTGGGAACGTTTTCGCGAGTCGCCAAAATACGTACCAATGCGTACATATCACTGCAGTTTCTAACAGAAATGAACACTAGAGGCAGTAAAATGGCAAGCGTTTTTAATCGTTTTCATACACAGTTACGATTACGGGGTCAGATTATGGGTTAATAAAGACTTGTGTTCACGTCTCCTTGCACAATATTATGTTATGACTTCAAAACGCTTTTTTACCAAAGTGCATGATTTGTAAACGAATATATTTTGAACTTTGCATCGCTTAACGCAGCTCCATATATTTCGCTTTTCTAACATAACAAGCTTGCTCGGTAGCTCAGCTGATATGGAGTTGTACTTAAGACGAGGAGGCCTTGGGTACGAATCCCGTGAAAGGCGTCACAGTAAAAGAGCTCACAGACAGATCTAAACAAGCTAAAACGGCATGATTACAGATGCTTTTTTTATGTCACATTTGCTTTTGTTAAGGTGTAGTGTTGGTGGTACGTTATTTTAAAACGCAATGGAGTGCAAACGACAAATCAGAACTGTGGTGATTCGTATAAAAACCAACATCATAAAAACGTACCATATTCACGTTTATCTGTTCCGGCAAAAAAAAAAATGAACATGCTTTTAGCGACACTCAGTGGACATTTCACATCGAAACTGCAGTGATATGTACGTATTGGTACGTATTTTGCGACTCGCGAAAACGTTTCCACAGGTACGTTTTTCTAATGATACTGGGTTGAAACTGCAATACTTTTTTTTTTAATTCTTTGATCTGAAAGCTCAAAAGGTAAGCATTTATTTGAAATAGAAATCTTTTGTAACATTATGAATGTCATTAATGTCACCTTGATAAATAAAAGCAATCATTTCTTTAAAAAAATATATCTTATTGCCAAAAAATCTGTTGCAGGGTAATGTACAATATATGTACAGAAATATAACTGCACAGTTCTGCGAAAGCAAAAGAAAATCAAGAAACATCTATTTCGTAATTTATTTTGTGATTATTCTGAGCCAGTAGGGTAGGGTATTAACTGATGACATATAATCTGGATTACGTAATCAGATTTCAAAGATTAAGTACTTGTAATTAGATTATATAACATTTTAAAATATTCATAATCAGACTACTTTATAAAAAAAAAATTTATTCTCACAATGGCAGTAAATTATTCATAACTCATTGATTCTCCCTATGCTTTTTTATCTTTTACATTTATAAATAGTCATGTGACACTGAAAACTGTTCACTGAAATCGAGATCCACAGCTTTTTATCTGGATTTACAGAAATCATTTCACATTCAAGAAGTGTTTTCTCAACATTGCATATCTAATCAGCTCCTGCTAAACACATTCATTATTGTTTGAATTATCACTCAGTGAGTCATTTAACCATGCATTGCTGTCTTCGGATGCAATTTTCTGTAAAGCTGCTTTTGAAACTTTATGTATTGTGAAAAGCATTATACAAATAAATGTGAATTGAACTGAATGTGAATAGTACAATTTAGCTCATTCTTTGATGTTGGTTAATGGTCACAAGACATTAGTCGGCGTTTTAGTTTGATTGTTTCATTTTAAAATTATTTATTTTAATTTTAATTGTATTTTACCAACTACACTGTAAAAAAAGAATTGTTGGTTTAACTTTAAAAAGTAATTTAACTAGTTTCCTTAAAATTTTGAGTTCACTGAAATTAAAAACTTGAGTTAATACAATGAAGAAGATTGATTTAATCAACAGAAACTCAAAATATGTTATCTGAACCACATTAATTATTGAAGTTGATTTGACAAAAGAAAAAATGTTGTGATGATAAATCATAAAAATAATTTTTTATAGTGTACAATTTGTAATCACCCCTATTTTGTGTTTAATTTATTTATTATGTTAATGGGCTTGATTTGGTGGTTTAAAGATGAAAATAAAGAAAGAAGGAAATTGAATAACAAAGGTAGATCAAATCTTACTGTACATTTCCTGTATAACCGCAAAGTAAATTCATGAAAACCTCAATCACCCTTACCCCTGGTGAACTGAACGTAAGTGAAAAGAGAACCATATAAAAATATTTCGACACGTCTCTATATGGAATACAAATGTGGAAGTGAAAGTTTCCCAAAACAATCCAGAGCGTGGTACAAACAGCCAAAAAAGAATCAGAAGTGTTTACAGCCCTGAGGGTGAAGCGCAACACCAATCAAATAGAACGTTCCACTATTGCTCCTTATTCCTTATTCACCCGGCTCAGCCCTGAATGTCAAACTGCCTCAACTCTCATACTCTCTCTCCTGCCTCCAGCCATGGCAGACACTGGGAAAATAACAACACATCTAAATACTGAAGTCGAGCAGCTGTGCGCATTTCCAGACAACACGGCTGCAGTAGTGTACCTGCAGGTGGATTCATACTGATTAGCACTTTAATTGAATTCAGTCCAAGTTCACATATTGATATGCTGCAGTCAATGCATACATATTTTTTCAATCTTGTTTTTTGGTATTACAATAGAATGGTATCTTATTTCTCATTTCCTGGTTTCATGCGGCTTTGTTTGTGAATTATATGCATCCTGAGTCTAAAAATTTCACTAAACATGTTTTGATTCGCTGAATCTTCTTTCTTTCTTTCTTTCTTTCGAAGGTATTTTAAAGAATGTTAGTAGCCAAACAGTTTTGGTTACCATTGACTTATATTGTACAATAAATAAATAAATTAATAAATAACAAAGACTTGGACCCCCCAAAACAACACTGGACCCCCATTGGCTTTCATTGTATGGACTAATATATATATATATATATATATATATTATAAAATGAAAATTATCCCATGATGTACTCACCCTGAAGCCATACTAGGTGAATATGACCATCTTCTTTCAGAATCGATAAAAGATATATTTAAAGTGTCTTTTTATGACAACCTTTGTATTATCTGGCTATTGTGTTGAGCCGTTAGCATTATCCCGAGACCAAACTGTTTTGATAAAAGAAATAAAGTCCATATCAGTTTATTAAATGGTTAGTTCACCCAAAAATGAAAATTTCCCATGATTTTCTCACTGTCAAGCTGTCCTAGGTGTATATGTATTCTTCTTTCAGATGAACACAATCGGAGATATATTTAAAAATGTCCTTAGTCCTCCAAGGTTTATAATGGTTGTGAATGGGGGGCGTGTTTTGAAGTAAAAAATAATGCGTCCATCCATAAAAAAGTAACTCCAGGGGGTTAATAAAGGTCTTCTAAAGCGAAGCGATGCGTTTTTGTAAGGAAAATATCCATATTTAAAACTTTATAAATTCAGATAACTAGCTTCCTGCGGACGACCGTTGTGCATCAGGTCAAAGGATACTCTTCTGCCACAAATCGACTTGCGCATTCTGCGTACGGTCGTCCGCGGAAGCTAGTTATTTGAATTTATAAAGTTTTAATATTTAATATGGATTTTTTTTATTTATTTTTTTTTTATTAACCCCCTGGAGTCGTATGGGTTATTTTTTTTTATGGATGGATGCATTATTTTTTACTTCAAAACACCATTCACAACCATTATAAACCTTGGAGGACTAAGGATATTTTTAAATATATCTCTGATTGTGTTCATCTGAAAGAAGAAAGTCATATACACCTAGGACAGCTTGACAGTGAGTAAATCATGGGAAATTTTCATTTTTTGGGTGAACTAACCATTTAATAAACTGATATGGACTTTATTTCTTTTATCAAAACAGTTTGGTCTCGGGATAATGCTAACGGCTCAACATAATAGCCAGATAATACAAAGGTTGTCATAAAAAGACACTTACAGGCAAACAAAAGGTCACAGCTCGTTGGGCTGTGCCAACAGCAGTGTAAAATGTTAACATTCCCTGAACTGAACGAGCACATTGTTGCAGCTTGTGAATATATCTGGGGTTGTGAATCGGCTTTGCTATCTGTAATTGGTGTCAATTGGTGGTGAACTGTTCAGAGAACGGAAAGAATGGCCAGAGCTGGTGAAATGCTAATTCTCAGAGATTCATTCTCATTCTGAACACGAGCCTCTGTGCCTCTATCCCCCGCAGTACGACGCGCAGCCACACACAGAGACGAAACAAGAAAAGTTGCATGCAGATAATTGTGTATCTCCTCCAGAGTCAGCAAGGTGCTTCCTACAGTTTTCTATAATTACTGTAACATAACTCTTCCAGACCTAACGGTAAATGCTTAAAACAGAAGAGGCTTTCTCTGGCCATCTCACTGACTTCAATAGGGTTTCTAGTGTTTTCCTGGTAATTAGTTTAGATGAAGGTAAGTAAAGAGGGTGCAGTGGTAACAGCAGAATGAACTAAACATTCAAAATGGAAGTCATAATTAAACCAAACATGCTTATAACAGCAACAAAAAACCTAAACGATTCAGTTTCTGTACTGATCTTAGAGAGGATTCTTCAATTAGAGAGATGTATATGTACAGTAGTATGATTTATTTGTTTATTTTTAGGAACAGTCATTCTAGATTTAAAGTATAAAACTTTATTTTGATGGTTTACTTTTAGACATTCTACTAACTATAAGTAACTTTGCAACTACATGTCAACTAGCAGTCATTAGAGTATTAGTAGACTGTCTGCTTAATATCTGATAACACTTTATTTTGATGGTCTTGCAACAGACATTCTACTGACTAGAAGTAACTTTGAAAGTACATGTCAACTTATTCAACTAACCCGAACCCTAACACCTAACCTAATCTTTTTTTTTGTTTGTTTCCCTTTAATTTCTTCTTTTTTCCCCCTCATATTTTAAGGGTGTTGAAATATTAACTTGCCAGTATTCTATTGCTATTATAAAGTAGACTTTTTAGCTTCATCTTTATAATACATTTTTACTTTGTACTTTTTCCAAAAAACATGTTTTCAGTTTTTTTTGTGTGTGTCTTCAATTTGTAATTTTTTAATAATCAAGAACAGCTTTTCCAAATACTGCTGCCATTAGGCCTACGTTCATGCTAAGCATTTTGGAAAAACAATTTTTTTCCCCCCAAAAAAAGCTTATATTTGGTTATATGATGAGAGAATAACAATTTGAAAATCATAAATGTCATTAAATCTGAAGCTTATCATGATCTGTAAGCATCTTTATTGCATGTTTGTATTTAAAAATATAAAATCATTTGATTTTTGATTTTTATAAAGTAATGTTTTTGACTGCTATCTAACTTCTTGTGTCAGTAACATCCAAGTCGTTTTTTTTCTCCAAAAAGTGACAAAAAAAAAAAAAAATGGCCGAAGTCTTTATTGGATGCCCATGGTCTTCGGCCCTCAGACAACACTGCATCACTCATCGGCATGATTGTGTCAATGACATTACTAAATGGGCCCAGGAATACTTCCAGAAACTACTGTCGGAAAACACAATCCGCCGTACCATCTGCAGATGCCAACTAAATCTATATCATGCAAAAAGGAAGCCATATGTGAACATGGTCCAGAAGCGCCATTGTGTCCTGTGGGCCAAGGCTCATTTAAAATGGACTGTTTCAAAGTGGAAAAGTGTTCTATGGTCGAACGAGTCCAAATTTGACATTCTTGTTGGAAATCACGGATGCCGTGTCCTCCGGGCTAAAGAGGAGGGAGACCTTCCAGTGTGTTATCAGCGTTCAGTTTAAAAGCCAGCATCTCTGATGGCATGGGGGTGCATAAGTGCATACGGTATGGGCAGCTTGCATGTTTTGGAAGGCACTATGAATGCTGAAAGGTATATAAAGGTTTCCAGATGACCTCTATTTCAGGGAGGGCCTTGTGTATTTCAGCAGGACAATGCAAAACCACATACTGCAGCTATTACAACAGCATGGCTTCGTCGTAAAAGAGTCCGGGTGCTGAGTTGGCCTGCCTGCAGTCCAGATCTTTCACCTATAGAGAACATTTGGCGCATCATTAAACGAAAAATATGCCACAGACGACCACAAACTCTTCAGCAGCTGGGAACCTATATCAGGCAAGAATGGGACCAAATTCCAACACCAAAACTCCAGAAACTCATAACCTCGATGCCCAGACGTCTTCAAACTGTTTTGAAAAGAAGAGGAGATGCTAAACCATGGTAAACATGCCCCCGTCCCAACTATTTTGAGACCTGTAGCAGGCATCAAATTTGAAATGAGCTCATTTTGTGCATAAAATTGTCAAAGTTCTCAGTTTAAACATTTGTTATGTTATCTATGTTCTATTGTGAATAAAATATTGGCTCATGTGATTTGAAAGTCTTTTAGTTTTTATTTTATTAAAATTTAAAAAAATGTTCCAACATTTCCGGAATTTGGTTTGTAGTCAAAAGTGCCCTTAACTGAAGAATCAGCCATGGACACATAAAAGTAATGAGTGAGTAATGTCATGAGTAATCATGCAACCGGCAAACACTATTGGCCATTATCATTAGTGTATCATTAGTGTTTAGGCCAAGTTTCTGTGGTTAGCTTTTGTATTTATTCAGTTTAACACATCAGTGTAAAGGGTCTCACGGTGGCCTGTTGTTTCTCTGCACGTTCAGCTGCATCATCCAGTTGTTTATGCAGAGCTGCCTGGAGTGACTTCATCTCATCCCTGTGAATGAGAGAGATAGAGGCACAGAGAAAAACAAATGGAAAACAGTGAATAAGAGTGCGCAGGGGGATAGTGATCACAATGGCCACTCTAAGGGCTTATTTTTATCATAAATGTGTGATATACACTTTCTACAACACACATACAGTCATGCCATTTCTGCACATAAGCGCAGCCAAAAATTCACCAATATATGACCAATATTGATAAATAAAGGCCCATGACAAATATGTAAATCAATACACCCTACCATATAATAGTGGTGTCTAAAGTACTGACTGATCAATGATGTCTATTTACAACATGTTTTTGAAGTGTTGATCACTGTAGCCAATCACAGACATATCTGATGAGTGTGTGAACACAATGGCCAATCAGAGGTGTTTACGAATCTGTTCAACAGCGCTCAAAGCGTCACATTTTTAATATTTCAGTAATGACTTGGTATCGAAGTCAGTACTTTTGACAACACTACCATATGATGCAGGGTTTGCCCAGGATTTGACAAATGACAAATAATGTGAAGTGATTATGAACACTATACACTTTACTAAACTAAAAAGACTAAAATATAATTAGCTGCATTGTGCAGTACAAACAAATTTGCTGTGTATCAATGTTTTATGTCATTAGAATTGTTTACAATTTACTATAATCTGGGAGTTAGTCATTGCTCACTAAATGCTCAGAAGGAAAAGAAACATTTGATTCGGTCATTCAAACAGTCTTGAAAAAACAAAACAAACTAATCAAATAAATGGAGATAAATAAGCAAGGGGGGTGGGGCAAGATTTAACTTTTTTTCCCTGTGGTGAAAACTTACCAAACTTTGCATTCATGCGAGGACTGTGGCTAATTGCATTCTCTGTAATTTTAGGATGGATGGGATGTATAGTTGCCTAGCAACTAGTGGATAATTGTGCAATATTCATAACATCAGCCGCACTACACTGTTTGAGCTCAAGACTTTCACATATATTTCACATGAGACTCATTCTCCTTATGGGGAACAACTTTGCCTCAAGGACCACCAAGTTCCAACATTAAGATGTTTTTCAGTATTTGAAATTTCAGGCAAAACCAATAGCTAAAGACTTTATTTAAGGGTAACACTTTATTTTGATGGTCCACTTTATTCTACTGACTATAAGCAACTTCATGTCAACTTATTCTACTAACCCTACAGTCTACTAATACTCTAATGAGAGTTAGTTGACGTTTAGTTGCAAAGTTTCGTATAGTTAGTAGAATATCAAAAGTGGACCTTTGAAATTAAGCTTTACACTTTATACACTGCCTGGCCAAGTCACTGTTTGGATTTAAACAGGCAAACACTTAAGAGTCTATGATCATTATTGCAGTGATTATATTGTTTCTAGCATGTTACAGTATATGTTTGGGAACAGTTCTTTTGACCCTAACTGATGGAGTGTGTAGCTTTTCATTTCTTAAGCAACCATGTAGGAAGACACATCATGGCCATATTCCAGGATGATAATGTAAAGATTCATCAGGCTCAAACTGTGAAGGAATTGTTGGGAGGGAGCGTGAAGAATCATTTTCATACATAAATTGGCACCTCTGAGCCCTGACCTTAAATTCATTGAAAGTCTTTGGGATGTGCTGGAGGAGACTTTACAGAGTGCTTGACTCTTGCATTGTCAATACAAGATCTTGAGCAAAAATTGATGCACCTCTTGATGAAAATACATGTTGTGATGCCCTGATGGTGACGAAGTGTTGAAAGTATAAATCCAAAAGCAACAATATCCTTTCTAAATTACCTCCTCTTGAAGCTTTCTGATACTTTTTCAATACCCATGCACAGGAGGGCTCTGTTCAGCTTGCTTAAAATGTAACGCATTTCATTTGTTTATAAAATTTATTGTCATGGATCTAGATATTGTGTAGGATTGTCAATGCAATTTCACAAAAGGGTACAGTGGGTGTAAAGCAGTCACAAGGACATGACTCACGAGGACCTTCTGAATCATGAAATGACAAAAATGACAGCCTAAATGTGTTGCCTTAACAGACACAGACATGTGAAGGTCACAAGACTGCAAGCCTGCATCAAGTGCACCATTTGGGTCAAGTCCATTTCTCTTTTATCTACTTTATGATGTCTTCTTATACCCACTGGATTCTATTAATTGCTGCTTGCAGATTTTATAGTTTATTTTTAGTTTAATGAGACATAAAAGTCATACTTATTGCTTATTAAATGACTCATTTATATCAGCATGTAGCCTAAATTCTAAAAGAAATGGGATCCAAAACATTGAGACCACCAGTGAAAATGCCTTTATCTAATTTAATATATTTTTATTTTAAATTATATCATTTCAACAATTTTAATGAAAAAAAAATTAAATTGAAAAATTAAGAGAATTCCAGGATTTTTCTGTATTTAATACCTTCCGAAACATCTGAAACATTCAACACAGGCTCATTGTAGAAACATGCCTGTGGTGACATTTCTGCAAAAAATGGCACAAAGTGAAATGTCTAGTGAGTGGCGGTTTAAGCACGTTCAAATGTATCCAACACAGATTAATGTGAATCTGGCAACATTTTGATGCAGGTTGGCAGTTCAGAAATTAAATGTCTGGTGAGTGGTGCTAAAAGGTTAATGCTCTATCACATTTTAAAATAACAAACCACCTACACTAAACCCTATACTAAACCTAGTCTCGCCCACGAACCATTGGCTGAACGTCTGATACATATGGCACACTAAATGGGAAACACTTCATCTGATTTTTTGAATTCTACAGGATTTCCAGGAGGTGTGTGTTCCACCTGGAAACAAAGCCGTTGTGATTCCAAACCCCCTTATGGAAGAAGAAAGCCATCGTGTTTACAACTGTGACAATGGCACTGTGGTATTAAGATGCGTTTTGTTCGATCGGATCACGAGTAGACGAGGGTGACACATTCCCGTTTACACCTGGTGTTTTAATCAGTCTCTTTTGTCCACTTTCAACCACTTCTGTCCTGATTTCTTTGAGGGGAGGGTCTATGGGCAGGTAAACATATGGTTTTTTTTAGATCTTTTTATTTAAAGGACAAAATAAGCTCAAGCAATTTACATATGAACACGACCGGAGACAACAGAAAAACATACAGAGAGTAGCAGCTTTCGTTTCTGCTCTGACAGCTGCAAGACCGGCCGAACGCTGTGAGTGCGTGTTAGAAATCAGGAATGGCAAGAAAACATTGTGCTTGGAACGTTTTTTTTGTCTTCAAACCAAACTTGGATCTTCAGTCGACAAAGTTTAAATCCCATCTGGCTAGCACACTTCCCATAATGTTTACACGTTAGGTCAGTAGGTGGAGAGTAGGTGGTCTTTTGTGGCTGTTCAAACACATTCGACCACATGAGCGTTTACTACAAAAGCAATCTGGTTAAATTCATTTTTGACTACCTCTGGAAGTGGTTGAAAGTGGACAAGCTCAAAATGTTTTAGACCTCGTTTACACCTGTGTTTAGCGTCAAATTTAATTCTTTGTAAAAGGTATATGGAGCTGGTTATGTGATTCAAACTTCAAAATGTATTCATTTACAAATCATGCACTATAATAAAAGTGTTTTGAGGTCATAACATAGCATTGTGCAAAGAACTGGTAGAAAATAAGTCTTTATAAATCAATAATCTGCCCTTTTATTCATAATTTATGTGAAAAGTAATAAAAGTCATTGGCATTTTACTGCCTCTAGTGTTTATTTCAGCTGGAAACTGCAGTGAATTGCATTTATAGCTACGTTGTAAACAGGGCTTGACATTAACACCCGCCAACCTGCCAAATCCGAGAGGATTTCAGCAGTGGTGTGTAACGCAGTCACTCCTACTAGCCACTTTGGTAGGTTGAATTTTATATTATATATATATATATTAATATATATTATAGATAATATAGTTGACACAAAAAAAACCCCACCTCCCCTCACTCACTCGTTTCATTTGCTCCATATGAATATTGGTGGTGTTACAGGGCTTAAATTTCAGCGTGGGATTGCATGTATTGCGCATAATTTTACTCATTCCCGCAGATTTTATGCTCACCCCCAAAGTGAGTGAGCATAAAGCCGCCTCTCAATACTAAATTGAGTTGCTTATCTCACTTAAACAGTCAAATACACACAAAATAATGTCAAAATGCAGGTTAGTATTCATGTAAACACAGTCAGTTATGTTTTAAGTGAACGTAAACAGTATAATGGATCTGTGCGTCAGTCTAAAGTGACAGCAGCCTAATATACCTGCTGCCAAATTATGATATAATATTAAAAATATCTATATGTCAAAATTGTGGCCAGTGAAAATGTTGAATGGTTAGTAACTTTGGAAAACCACTATCCACAGTGGCTGATGAGCAAAAAAGTTAATGTCAAGCCATGGTTGTAAATGTAGACAAAGGCATGTTTTCCCAAAACAAATATTTCTTATTAATTCAAAATCCTAAAGCTTTCCGGTTCAAATTATGTTTTGAATATCAGATTTTCTATGTGGTCTCAGATTTTTGGACCCCACTGCATCTATCCTGCACTAAATCCTCAGAGAAACATCACTGTTTGCCGACTTGCAGGCGAAATACAGCATCCATTGTCATTCTCCTGACTTGCGTAATCACAAATGTCCATGGGATGGTCTGCCCATTTCTTTTTCTACCGGGTGCTTATATTGTCATTTTAATCAAGAGAGTGAAGGTCAGAAACTTCAGCACATCTGCCCTGAATTTCAATATCTGTCTGCTGTTGATTGGGGTTAAAAATAGAAGCCATTACGCACACCTGACACAGGGGAAAATTGAATTCTGTCACTAACTCTCCACAGCCAATGTGGTTGAACCTTGATGGATCCAGTCTGTTGCCATGATGCCACCAAGAGTGTTCTGGAGTGTTCTGCAGTTTTTTGTCACTGAAAACCCATGACAATTCAATCTGGTTTAAACCGAGGAGGTCGTAAAAGCTGCGTTAAGAAACCCTGTTGCTCTTGAAACTGGGAAATAACAGTCGCTGAGAGAGCCTTAGAGATGTACACGACAAATGGCGGAGCATCTGTCTACAGCCGTGTGCATGTAAACAGTTGCTAACAGTCTATAATTACTGATGTTGGTGTGTGAGAATGAGTAATTCATTAAAGTCTCTAAGAGCACTGTTTCCTTCACAGTTCATTTCATCTAAAGTTGACTGAAACACTGCATGGGCTGAGATCCTTGTCTTTAAACTTTTTGAAATTACCATTTTATTTTATTTTATTTTATTTTATTTTTGGCACTGCTCATTTGAAAATGAAAAAAAAAAAACCAATAAAATTAGGGCTTAAACTTAAAAACGTTTCACATGTTTAGTAAGGAGTTAATAATTTTATTCAACAAGGACATTAAATTGGGGCAGTAAATACATTTATGATGTTAAAAAAGTATTAAAATACTATTAGTAAATGCTGTTCTTTTGAACTTTCTATTTATCAAAGAATCTTGAAACAAAAGTATCAGTTTCCACACAAATATTAAGCAGCACAACTGTTTCCAACATTAATAATAATCATAAATGTTTCTTGAGCACCAAATCAACATATTAGAATGATTTCTGAAGGATCGTGTGACAATGAGGACTGAAGTAATGACTGTAAAATTGTAATAATTTTTCACAACATTACTGTTTTTGTTTAATCAAATAAATGCAGCCTTGGTGATCATTCTTTCAAAAAAATCTTACCGATCCCAAACGTTTGAACAGTAGAGTACATGGTAATAGAATGCAAATTTCTATTAATGTTTTTCCAGCTGATGAATAATAAAACATTGACAACCAATCAGAATCCATCCTGCTTTAAAGAGCTCGAGCATTTAAAGTGGCAGATGACATAACTGTAGTGCGCACTTATAATCAACAGAACGATATCGTCCGTTGATGTGGACACTATTATAGTTATCTTTATAGTTATCATTCTTGGTGTGAACGAGCCTTTAGAGTTGCAGATTTATAAGTCATTAAATTATACAATGATTCAGATCATGGGAGGAGCTGCGGAGAGAGAACATAAAAATGTACCTTTGTTTGTGACTGAGCTCCAGGATCCTCTGCACATCCTTCTTGGGCACGGCATCATCATTCTTAAGAGACTGTGGAGAAAGAACAGAAAGGTTGTGATGTATGCTTTATGATATTATATATTTGTTTGTGAGTGTTTGAGCTGTTTATTTTTGGATTTGACATGACAGATGACGCTGACACTGTCAGATTTGTTCATCTGTAAAGATATGACAACCTCCTATATGCAGATTTTTTTCAGTAAGCCCGGAAAGCCCAGTAAACAGAGCTTTACCAAATTAAGCAATGGTGTTTTGGTGGGGCAGTTCCAAAGCATCTGTTTCCCTCCTCAGAGAAACATCAGTGAGATCAGAGGGAGGAAATCTGACTAATTCTCATTATAGCCTCATTTCCATTTTCTTCAATCAGCATACATCATGAATAATGGAATGCAAAACCTTGGAAAAAAAAAAAAAAAAGATATTGAACCTCTCTCATTCAGATCATTTTTAGAATAGTATATAGAAGCATTAATGTTTATGAGCATTAATTTTTTTCTTTCATTAAAATATGTTCAATTTTTTGCACTAACAAAGAGAAGTCATGGGCTGTGTTGGGTACTCTGGATTACATAATCAGTTAACACTATTAATTACATATTATACAAATATTAAATATTATTAAATTTACAAATGTCACAAGGAAAGAGAGATGAACAATTCATATTTTTAGAATAATTTTTTTCACTGTACTATAGGAAGATTTTTTTAATTCTTACTGTTAAAAAAGCAAGAAAAGGTCTAACAGGTCTAAACAACTACATTCTAGCCTAAAAAAAACTTTCTAAAACTACATTCCTTGACACAATAACAGTATTAATTGTAAAATTATAGTGGGTTTACTCCTCCGCCATTGATGCTCGCTGTGAGAAATTCTGCCAGTATAGATCTGGCAGAAACAAGCGGAGTGATACAAATTGTGAAACGGTTTTCGTGTGATATTATTAGAATGTCATATGGCTGGAAAAGGCTCACAGCCAATCAGATTTGAGAACCATTGCTAGAAACTGTAATGCAAACCGACAAGAGATATGTTATTGTTAAAGTTAAAATGCATTATAATATTTGCAGATTCATTATTACATCTAAAACTGGTTGTTTGTTATGTTTTTAGGTGTAACAATGATGTATTATACAATAATGCATTATAAACTGTATAACAAGGCAAAATTAAAGGATTAGTTCACTTTCAAATGAAAATTACCCCAAGCTTTACTCACCCTCAAGCCATCCTAGGTGTATATGACTTTCTTCTTTCTGATGAACACAATTGGAGAAATATTAATAAATATCCTGACGCATCCAAGCTTTATATTGGCAGTGAGCAGGATCAACAAGTATGAGCTGAAGAAAGTGCCTCCATCCACATACATCCATCCATCCATCATAAACATACTCCACACGGCTCTGAAGGGTTAATAAATGCCTTCTGAAGCAAAGAGAATATCCATATTAAACAAGTTATGAAGTAAAATATCTAGCTTCTGCCAGACTGCCTTCCGTATTCAAGTTACAAAAAAAACGGAACTGGCGTTTTTTTCCCGTAAGTTGAATAGGGAAGGCGTAGGATGTAGGATAAGCTTTTTGAACTGCAAGAGTTTTACACTTTTTCCCCAAGTAGAATACGGAAGGCGGTCTGATGGAAGCTGGATATTTGACTTCATAACTTGTTAAATATGGATATTTTTCTTACACAAACACATCGCTTTGCTTCAGAAGGTCTTTATTAACCCCCTGGAGCCGTGTGGAGTATGTTTATGATGGATAGATGTGGATGGAGGTGCTTTCTTCAGCTCATACTTGTTGATCCCGCTCACTGCCATTATAAAGCTCGGATGCGTCAGGATATTTATTAATATATCTCTGATTATGTTCATCAGAAAGAAGAAAGTCATTTACACCAAGAATGGCTTGAGGGTGAGTTTGGGGTAATTTTCATTTGAAAGTGAACTAATCCTTTAATGCATAATTAATTGTGTTTATCATACTTAATATCTGAAGTTAACACAATAACTTTGACAGCCTTAAAAAAAATCTATATTTTGTCAAATCATTTTAGCATGGGGGTCCTTTTAAAAAGCCCTGGTTTTAAGCCTCTTGTTTGTCCTCTTTACTCCTCTTTGTATTTTTGTCACATATACAGTACTAAATCATTCTTCATCAGTCTCTGACAGCAAATAAATAGTAGTTCAAACAAAAGAATCCCCCCAAAAAGATGCAATCATTGATAAACCCAATTGAAATCTTCTAGACACATAATTACATTATATAATTTGTCAGTCCCAACACTGATTATGGGGCAGCAGAACTTAAAACAACAGCACATCACTGGACTTCAGGACATTCTTTGGCATGAAACATATTGGTCATCACTAATGCTCTGTCGCCCCACTTGGACTCCTTTGTGTTTCCAGAGACTAACAGCAGCAAAGCTTTGTCAGGGGAAGACCATCTGTGCAGCTGTTGAGTTGTATTGAGATTGGCATTGCAGTGTCTACTCAGGCCAAGCTGGCAGGAATGTGCCGGCACAAACACACAAACCTCTGCCAAGACTACAGGCTCCATCAGGCGAAGTTTAATGATGATGAGCAGCACTCTGGGGAGCTCTCATTATAAAAATAAACAGTATGGACAGTAAATCTGCTCAACAAAAAGGTTAATTGGTCACATATACATAATTGATCACGCTAAAGAGGTCATAGTTGTTCATGGTTTTACAAATCCACTGGAGATCTCGGACTTAAACTCAAGGGATCTTGCAGCTCGGCATGGGGCCAGGGATTCTCCGGCTGCTGTCCAGCAGTCGGGCCCCTGAGGTTCTGCTACTCTTGCATAGCCAACTAGAAACACCACATAACGTCCTAGCAGACCCATTAAACGTATACTCGCTCATTACTATGCATTCACATGCAGGAATCGCAGGAGTGACCCATTGAATTTCAATGAACTGATCATACAGAAACACAACTGCATCAAAATCATGATGACCCATTTCAGTGATAGATATATTTCTCAATATAAAAAAGCTCTTTCAAACTATTTCTGTCAGTTTTATTTACGCCGTTATTGTCCTTACCCATTAACGCTCCAAGCACTTCAGCAGAACAATAAATCGCTCTATGAATTAGATTGAATGCGTTTAGAGTGTATGGTTTTTCTCAGGCACCGGTGCCTGGTTGACTGCCATTGGACAAGGCAATCAAGTATTTGATTGACTGGCTCAGATGCCTGGAATAATGCATTCTCTTTGAGGCTAATCGGTCTCCATATGCGCTTGCCAGGTTTACTAATGCAGCTTAGTTTTTTATAGTTGCTTGGTGGCTATTGGTTGTATTTTAAATATGTTTTGCATATTGGGTTAGTGGTTTCTTGTGTCGTCTTCACAGTACAAAATCCAACAGATAATTATGCTCAAGGATTTTGGAGTTCGCTCATGCAATAGCATGTAATAGGGTGCTTTCATTTGCAATTGTTAGTTCAGCCAGCAAGTTTACCCATCTACTTGGGCTAACAAACATTGCAACGTATAAGAAGCCTTATTTGTAGGCTGCGAATATTTGATAGCAACTGCTCAGTGTGGTTCATGCTTAAAGGGACAGTACACCTAAAAATGAAAATTCTGTCCCAATTCACCCTCATGTCATTCCAAACATGTATGACTTTCTTTCTTCTACAAAAGAGGATATTTTGAATAATGTTGTTACTAAACTTCCACTGCATGGACATCATCTTTTGTGATCCACAGAAGTCATACAGGTTTAGAATGACACAAGGGTGAATAAATGAGGACAGAAATTTCATTTTTGGGTCAACCGTGTCTTTAAAATTGAGACTGAGATCAATCTTTTTTGAGACACAAATACTACAAACCACACAAAGTCAAAAAAAAAAACACATTCATATTTCATCAAATTAAGATAGTTTTGATGAAATCTGAGAGTTTTTTTTATCCCCCATTGACAGCAATTTAACCACCACTTTCAAGGTTCAGAAAGGTACTAAAGACATTGTTAAAATACTCCATGTGACTGCTGTGGTTCAACCTTAATTTTATGAAGCAATAGGGACTTGCGCACCAAATAGTTCTAGGAACTCAGTTATAGAAACTAGCTACTAGGATAGTTCCCCGAGAACGAATTTCTCCCTCGGGCCATGTTCCTGGTTGTATTCGCACCGGGAATAGGAACTCTGAAGCGGCCGACAGCAGCGTCTTTAAGCGCGGCATTTACAAATGCTAAAATCTGGTGGATGGAAGATGCTGTGATCGGAGCTGTGTTTGTTGTGTCGTGGGTTTCGTGATAACGGAGATGAAATGTAAACGCATAATTTACGAGACTGAAACAGCAAAAAGTGGGGCTAAGAGACAAAATCTCCTATGACAACTATTAGTATTACATATCATCGAGGCAGAGAAACGATCTCAACCCTGCAGACAGCAGGTAAACAGCAGGTAAATGCCGCTGTTTTCCAAGTTTGTGAAGTAAATATATTTACACGTTTTTTTAAAAAAATGCAGTGTGCCGTGTTTGACATTCGTTTGACCAATCAGCGTACACTTACGTCACTGATAGTTCCTGTAGTGCTGGTTTAGACCCTAATCTGAAGTAGGAGCTAATTCCCCTAAAAGGAGTTCCTAGAACTAAAATCGTTCCTAGTTCCTGCGATGCGAACACAGCAAAATCCAGGTACTTCAGTCAATAGTTCTAGGAACTATGAAAAGGTTCCTCTGGTGAGAAAGCCCCTAAAGTCTTTAGTACCTTTCTGGGCCTTGACAGTGGTAATTTAATTGCTGTCTGTGGAGGAATCAGAGAGCTCTCAGATTTCATCAAAAATATCTAAATTTGTGTTCTGAAGATGAACGAAGGTCTTACAGGTTTGGAACGACACGAGGGTGAGTAATTAATGACAGAATTTCATTTTTGGGTGAACTAACCCTTTAAAGGCAGGAACACACCAAGCCGACAGTCAGCCGTCAGGCAGTTTTTGTTCGTCGGCCGACTAAGTTTTCTCAGTGTGTTCCACACCGTCGGTTGAAGTTGGTCCTCGTTGGCTTTTTTCCGGCCGATTCGACACGTTGAATCGGCATCGGAGCTCGCCGGTCCGTCGGGCCATCTGATCATTCTGATTGGTTGTTCAGCTACTGCCACCTGCTGGTACGGAAAGGCATTTCATCTTGCGCAGGCACAGAACGGACGTGCTACTTGGCCGTCGGCTGTCGAGCGTCGGTTTGGTGTGTCAGGCCAACTTTGGACACAGACGCTGCCGACGTGAGCCAACCCCGCAGTCTGCTTTCGTCGCCACTAGTTCGACGGCGTCGGCTTGGTGTGTTCCTGCCTTAAATCGTGTAACAAAGATGCACTAATATGGATTATTTAAATGTTCAAATCACTTTAACTTTCCCACCATCACATGAACAGCGCTGTGGAGGCAGGAGAGACTTTTACCTGCAGGTTCCCCTTGATGCTGTCCAGCTCCTTTGATGTTTTGGAGAGTTGTCGTAAAATTCCTGTCCTTTCTGTGAAAACCTCCTTCAGCTTCTTCTCCAGCCCCTCATAGCTACAGGAAAAGAAAAGAAATAGAAAGATGACTTCTTTAAATCTACAGCATGCCTGGCAAATTCATTCTGCACGGCAGGTTACAGCAGCCTGGAGGATTTTAAGCCATTGTGAGTGGATGATGAACTCCAGAAAACATCCAATAGTTCATCACGAAAATCCTGAAAAGGAACTTGTGGCCTCGCCTCAAAGTCACATCAGGGACTGTTTTAGGATTTCTTGACGTCTAAGGCAGCAGACAGAGGAAAAATATAAAAATATTTTATGTTTTAAAAGCCATTCGGTAACACTTTATAACATACATACTTTATGTATGTTAAAATATCAAGCCTTGATCCCATTGGCTGCAACTGCTAAGCTACAAAACATCTGGCCTCACCCACATAAATACACACATATACATATTTATCAGGATTTCAACATTTTGCCAACCCAAAAAGACAGACACAGCTGTGCATAGCACAAAAAAAAGATATATAATGTGCCGTGATTTTCTTTTGTCATCGTCCCAAATATAAATCATAAATAAGTTATGTAGAGCACAGTCAAACGCTTTCAACAAAGGGCTCTTTGCCAAAGCATCCTGTGCATCTCATAGCTGAACCTTTATGTCAGGGAAACCAAAGCGCAGTCATACTAATCTCCATGATAGGAAAGCAACACCTGTGAAATAAATAAATCATGCTGGAAGGCATCATGCCTATAAAACTCCCACAGTGTGATGTCTGTGAAACTGATCAAGGGTATGGGCTGGAAGAGACAGATAGAGATAGAAAAAAATATCATTCTCTCTACTAGATTTCAGTTGGAGTTGGGCTCATCTAGGGCAGACCTGTGAGAGGTCAATAATAGAGTCTGGCTCAAACAAGGGGTCAAGGTTCGGCTGGTTAGTGTGACCCAGTTAGCCCCTGCTGGTAAATGGTGCAAGTACAATATCTGGCAGCAAGAAGCATCTTCTTTCTCTTCATCGACAGACATTCAACCAAAGCTGTGTACGGTATGGTACTGTATTTAGCTGTGCACATCATTATTATTTTAAAATTAATGTGTCCTTGTAATCTCTAATCAAAATAACTCCTGTAGCAACATCTCTTCTCTTATGACATGTTTACTGGCGTGAGGGCGGGACAACCCGTCACTCACATTAGATCAACCAATAGCAAACCATTCAACGATCCAATCAATTCCCCACGGACAAAATCAAGTTCTGCCCTACATTTTTTCTTTTTAAAGAAGCCGTTTCACTTCAGTTACATGCTGACTTTCAGTGGTGGACAGTAACTAATTATTCTCACTTTGTTACTGAACTAAAAGGGTTAGCTCACCCAAAAATGAAAATTATCCAATGATTTATTCACCCTCAAGCCATCCTAATTCTTTTAATAAGCTAATTCTTTTCAATTGACCTGTTAAATTGGTTTGCAAATCGAACTGAACTATTAATTCGTGAACTGGATTGATCTGATTGCATCTGTTCTCAAGTTCTCAAACTCACTGATTCAAATGATCCGGTCAGAGTGAGTCTCTATAGTTCAAAATTCACTGAATTCACAAGTCTGACTCAAAATGAGCCAAGAATGGGAGACCCTTGAAGCTTGAGTGCATGTGCACCTGATGGCACATAGTGTACTTATCGCTAGGACAATACTTTCTCAATACTAGGTCACTTTTCTCAAAACTCTTCACACAGTTCTTTGAATGAACTTTCAGCTTGGCACACCAGTTAAATTTAGAATTTTCCATTTAAAATGCACTAAAACTACCAAAACACTTCATATGTCTCAAATCCACTCATTCTTACATAACACTAGCAAAAGATGTGACCCAACAAACACACTTTGGCACTCATAACATGTAATAAAACATGTTTACATTACAGTACAAAATGATTCCTAAGTTGTCCCCTTTTATAAATGATAATGAAATTGAAAGACTAACACCCATGTAGGTGTTCAGCTACATCTAAATTTTTGATAGCATTTCATTTTTTTAGAGTCAGAATATGGTGTTACTGTAGAAATGTCGGTAACACTTTAGTATAGGGAACATGTATTCACTATTAACTACGACTTTTCCCCTCAATAAACTCCTAATTCACTGCTTATTAATAATTAGTAAGGTAGTTGTTAAGTTTAGGTATTGGGTAGGATTAAGAATGTAGAATAAAGTCATGCAGAATATATTAATATGTGCTTATTAATTATTAATAAACAGCCAATATTCTAGTAATATGCATGCTAATAAGCAACTAGTTAAAAGACCCTAAAATGAAGTGTTACCGAAATGTCTTACTCAGTTTTGTATTATGTTTGGTTTTGAACTTAAGAGTATGTAAAAGTGCAGATTGGCCTGTAGGTAAGTGAGAAAAGAATTAATGTAATTTGAAAGATGAAGGGCCCTATATACACCCGGCGCAATGTGATGCCAGGCGCGACGCAAGTGAATTTTGCTAGATTCAGCCCGACGCGGTTATCATTTTCACGTCTCGTGCCACATTGTCTAAATAGCAAATGCATTTGTGCCCGTTTGTGCGCCCATGGGCGTGCTGGTTTGAAAACGAGGTGTGTTCAGGCGCATTATTTGCATGTTGCTATTTTGACCGACAAAAACCTGGTCTAAAGTCAATGGAGCAGTATTTTTTTTTGTTATTTAAAGAGTGTGTTAGTACTATGCGCCTATAGGCGGGTGCACAACACACATACACTCGGCTTGTTACACACACAGGGATGCGCAGAAGCACACAAACATGCCAAATATTAAAAATAATAGAATTACAATGTAACCTCGCACACGAGCAGATCCGTTTCCTTGCTAGAGAAGCGTTCAGTTTTTCTGCTTGCAAATTCCGCCATGTAAATAGCGAATCCATCATGGTGTGCAACTGGCTTTTAAAGGGAATGGAAGATGAGACTCTACCAAGTGCGCTGACCATTTTTACTGTCCTTAAACTAGCAAAAGTGGATTCGGACACGCCCTAAGTGCACCTGCGCTGTGCGCTTTAGACCATGTGCTTAGATCATTAAAATAGGGCCCGAAGTCATTGAATGCATTTTGTGCCAAAGCAGTGATAAATGATGCACATAAGCTATGTTTCCATCCAAAGTTGCAAATTTAACTTTTGCACAAAACTGGAAAATTGTATAAAACTTTTGCGAATAAAGCAGCGTTTCCATCCCATGTGTTCAAGAGAACAAAATCGTCACTTCTTGGGAAACTGGTGCAAAATATCTGTGATAGTTGCTGCAATCGGGGGAGCAACTGTGGCTCTTTTTCTTTTGCATTTGCGTTTTTAGAATTTATGCGCATCTTGGCATTTCAATCCAGAGGTTTTTTTTATGCAATGTCCCAAAATGTGCATAAAAATAGGTGGATGGAAACCTGGCTATAGACTGCAGTTGTGTTCACGGTGTGGTGAGTTCTGAAAAATAATATTATATTAAGCAATATTACATTCATTTTTTTAAAATATATTTTTAAGATTTGATGTACACTATAAGTACACATTCAGTACAATTAAGAGCACTTCATTTTCACAAGGGTAAATTCACTAGCAGCATTTAAAAGGGGCAAAGAAGAATCCCTGCGTCAGCCAAGCAGCTGCCATTAGATGACCGGAAATGCTAAGGGATAACTTTCTCCAGATATTATCGACCTCTTTTGGCTCAAGTCAAGATACGAACAGCTTCATCGACACAATGGTACAGATAACCACAGAGTCTGGATTATGAGGAATAAATTGGTCATTACTATCACAGGTTGATAATTATGCTGTGACCTCTTTTGACACAGCTGTTTTGGCAGGCTCTCATACGAGAGAGACCACAGAAAGTGTTCTAATGAGAATCAGCCTGTCAGACAAACAGGCTTATAATCGCACGCTGCACTCCACAGCTCCTCATTGCCAGCGATCGCATAATTCTGATTAAAGCCACACCATGTGAAGGCTGACGATAAACCACAATCCTTCTTGAAGAAAAGGTGGCTAGCTGTAAGGATCTGCCAGAAACAATCTGCACACATGAATGGTGATGCTGTCTGAAAAACTGATTGTTCAGGATGAAGGGAGCTTTGAATAACAGCACACGACAGCCAGAGAAACAAGCACACGCAGCCTCATTAGACAGAACCTCCCTACCCACCCAGTACGTTTCTGTGCTTGACTTTGAATTATATGAATCTGATCTTCCTCCGTAATGAAGAAGTGCTGAGCCCTGGTCATTAAAGTGGAAAGTGCTGAGTTTCACAAGTCCTGCTGCTACAGCTCAGTATGGATGTATAGGCCTTTGCTGAGGTAAAGATCCGATGGAGTGTGACTGGGCTTTAGCCAACAAGTCAGGACCCATCGCTCCTCATCTTCCATTAGCCACCGTTGGACTGAACGTTTCCTGTAAAGCTAATGGCTTAATTTTATACGCTTTCTGAGTGAATCGTAGCACCCTGAATATTAGAGGGACTGTATGAATTGTATTTATATAAGGCCATACATATATTGATATCTTCACCCTTTATTCAAATGCTTTATTTGTGATAACGCAATGAAACATGCCAAATTGTGCAGACAGAATTTTTTCCCAGGCTGTCATACAAATAAATTATGAAAACATGCAAAAACAAGAGAGAACCAATGAAATATTAATAACTGTTTATGTTTTAGTTAATGTATGCTTTTTCCTGTGAGCATATTTTTGCATAGTAAAATAAAGCCTGTAGCTGTAGTTTTGCCAAACAATTTGGTCAGATAAATACATTAACCAAGTTTAGTGTTTTGTTCTTCCCTCATATTTCAAAATATTTTACCCATATTTTGATGGTTTAATCAAACTTGTAGGGTCATTAAAAACAAATCCCCAAACCGATCCCTTTTGGCCACTACTTTTTGTTTTATATGAATCAGTTTAAAAACGTAACGAATTAAAATGCACCTAGCATTTAAAATTTGTAATCATAAATATATTCTTACATTCAATCCTAAATTAATACAGTATAAGCACGAGCATATAACTGCATGGGAAGACAGGGAAAAAAAGGCAGGACTGATACAGTTTTTTTGTTAAACAATCCATATTATTCACAGAAAGTAAGACTAGTCCTGTTTTTTTTATATGATATAAAACTAGACTAAGACAAGCTGTCACACATGTAACTATTTTTTGAAGTCAGTTTCAAAAATACACACATAGTTATGGAAGCTTGTTTCCGCCACTGAATAAAAAAATAAAAAAGGTAATTGCAAAATTTTTTCTTACAATTGCGACATATATAAACTCACAATTGTGAGTTATAAAGTCAGAATTGCAAGTTATAAAGTCAGAATTGCATGATATAAAGTCAGAATTGCGAGTTATGAAGTCAGAATTGCATGATATAAAGTCAGAATTGCGTGATATAAAGTCAGAATTGCGAGTTATAAAGTCAGAATTGCATGATATAAAGTCAGAATTGCGTGATATAAAGTCAGAATTGCGTGATATAAAGTCAGAATTGCGAGATATAAAGTCAGAATTGCGTGATATAAAGTCAGAATTGCGTGATATAAAGTCAGAATTGCATGATATAAAGTCAGAATTGCAAGTTATGAAGTCAGAAATGCGAGTTATAAAGTCAGAATTGCGTGATATAAAGTCAGAATTGCGTGATATAAAGTCAGAATTGCATGATATAAAGTCAGAATTGCGTGATATAAAGTCAGAATTGCGTGATATAAAGTCAGAATTGCATGATATAAAGTCAGAATTGCGTGATATAAAGTCAGAATTGCGTGATATAAAGTCAGAATTGCATGATATAAAGTCAGAATTGCGTGATATAAAGTCAGAATTGCGTGATATAAAGTCAGAATTGCGAGTTATAAAGTCAGAATTGCGAGTTATAAAGTCAGAATTGCATGATATAAAGTCAGAATTGCGAGATATAAAGTCAGAATTGCGAGATATAAAGTCAGAATTGCGTGATATAAAGTCAGAATTGCGTGATATAAAGTCAGAATTGCGTGATAAAACAATTGCAAGAAAAAAGTCTTTATAAAAGACTTTATAACACAATTCTGACTTTTTTCCCCTCACAATTGCAAGTTTTTATCTCCCAATTCTGACTTTATATATGCAATTCGGACTTTATATCATGAAATTCTGACTTTATAACACAATTGCGAGAAAAAAAAGTCAGAATTGTGAGATAAAAAGTCTCAATTACCTTTTTTATTTTTTATTTAGTGGCGGAAACAAGCTTCCATATGTAGTACCATACCTAAAGTTTATTTACAGTTTTTACTTACAGATACAATGGAGAATAAATAACTTCTGTACTGCATTTTTAAATACTTTAGTTGAAAAGCTGTGCTCAAACAGAGACGAATGCATCCTGCAGCTGCTGAGCATTATGACCAAACATCTGCCACTAAACATCCTGTTCGGCTGTGTGGGATTTAATGTCCTCTATATATTTTCTGCATGCTTTGAAATTCTTGGTTATGTCAATTTTGCATTAAATATGAATGAGAACAAAAAGGAGAAGAAAAGAGAGATAAAAATAGGAAGCACTAAGTGAAAAATTGCTGGGGAAAGCTGCATTACTCCTTTTAAACAAGCTGCAGTGCTGGGATGTCAGAGTATCTTTTGTATGCATACCATTTATTTGAATATCAAATCCTTATGCGCTCTCATTCTTTGAGCCAGATAAATGTGACAAGAAGCAATTGGCAGGAATCACTGTGGCCATAGACTAATACTGTAAAGGTAGAGTAAGAATGGAAATAATAAATTGTGATTGGAACTGCCCATCTAATTTCCACACTTTCTAGCCTATTCATCTGCATGAAACCCTTCCACAGTTGCAGAATGCAAATAAATATGCAACAGCTCATACAAAATCATGCACAAAGAATATGTCACAGGGAGGAAATAAACAGAAAAAGGCACTTCAGCCCTGTTTAAATGCTTTTCATGAACACAATACAGTTTATATTAGTCCACTGAATGACCAGGACAATAGTGTGCAATGCCAAATGCTACAAAAACCAATTCACATGTAAAGCACAAGAACTATATTTGAGTAGAAGCACATGAAGTGAGTTTGATGAGTTTAGACTGCACTGAAAGAGTAGCAACATGCCAGAAAGCTTTGAAATACATGGTCGCCCAAAATCATTTGTGCGGTTGGAGCTAAAATTAGGGCACTTGTCATACTGTGCACATATAATCTGTTTCTATGAGACTGAGTTTAAAGGGGGCGTGAAATTTCCAATTCATGTTTTGATGTTGTTTCCCATTTGCAGTTGCAATGAAATGCTCATCTACAATTCTACTGCACAATAAGCATGCTAACATCTGGAAACAACCTGCGGCCAGTGAGCTCTTTTCTGCCTCTGTTTCAGTATTTAGATCACCGTCGGTCTGCTTTGCTGGAAATGACTTGAGTTTGAGCTTTAGAGTTGACTCATAATTGCCGGATATCTCATTAATAATTTGTCCCAGGCGTAATCTTGAAATTGAAATATAATCCATAATGCATTATTGAGCATTTCATTCAGGCATGCAGACGTGACTAGATATGTACCAGCCATAGCGTGCATGTCCTATTAAATCGTATTTAAAACAACAAATTAATTGAGGTATTTCCGGAAAGTACCGGGGTTGTTTGCCATAGATATGTTTTGACTCAATTTCCAACTCTAGACATGTGATATGATTCTCTCCAGCTGCTCTCTTGTCTGGTAGGATGTTAAGCTGTGTAATAATGCCCAGCTGGAGGTGTCTAAAGCCCCCAGTATTACAGCCAGACTGGTAGTGTTGTCACAAGATCTGGAAGATTTTTTTTTTTTTAGGCCAATTTAATACCTGGAATACATTTTGTACCTCTCTGCACATTGCTAAATATACGGCAGAACACATGCAGTAAGTCAGTAAGCTGGTGTATCCTAATGCAATAAATTATGCCCTTGACAAGCACTCTGTGACTATATTTTACATTGTCTAACACTGGTTATTTTTGTTTGCCTCGTAGGATTAGGGTGCACATATACATGTTGATGATAAAGAGCCTGATAACACAGTGTGCTTCAATGAGTTTGGAAAGGCTGCGCTTAAAATACAAATGCATCATTAAACTTACAACTAGAATCAAAGATGAAATAAAGCCTATTATTGTGGTACACAACAACAGTCATTGGAATTGTCAGTTTGTGAGCAATTAAGTCATATCACATGAGCAGGAGTGCTGTGGCTCCGAATATATACAACTGTAATCAGCAATTTGAATACTGTTGTATATATACACACCAGTTTAACAAGCAAGAAGTTAATATTAAGTACATTACTTGGGCTGCCCTCGACTAAAGATTTTTCTAGTCGACTAGTAGTCATTCATTTAAGCGATTAGTTGACTAATTGCACGTTTATATTAATAAACCATATAAATCATAATAATGAGCCTTTAATCACATATATAGCCTATAATACATAGCCTAATCAGCGCTCAAACGCACACATAAAGCTTGCAGCAGAACACCAGCAAACGTAATGATTATGAATGTGGCGTGAAAAAAACAGAACATCTGTCTGAACATTTTAATAATTTATTGATAAACTAGTGTTTTGTTTGTTTTCGGCTGCAGAGATGAAGTTATCTCTGCAGTAGTGGACACGCCTATATGCACATTTAATACAGATTACATAATCTCAGAATATTTGTTTTAGATTTGAATCAGTTCATTTAAAAGTAGACATTTCAAGCTTTCCATAGATATATTTCTCGTGTCTGTGAGGCAAGTACGCTGAGTTTCGGTTCATTTTTGTGGCACACTTAAGTTCACTTGAGACCGAGATGGCAGAAAGCGCATCCTGTTTATTTGAATTATTTTACAAAAGCAAACCATTTACAATGTTACGTTCGAATGTTGGATTATTCTTATCTGTATGACCAAAAATGTTGCAGTATTTTAAGTACCAATCGCACCGGCACCTCCATGTCATGCAGTAAACGCTCTCTCCACACAAACTCCCAAATAATAGCGCACATTTTTCTAGTTTAACGTTAGAGCGAGCGGACTTGTAAAGGCTTGTTAAGCCATATTTGAGGTCGATGAATGATGAATGACGGACTTCCTGCCGTTAACAATCTGTCCATCACAGACTGAGTGATTTCGCCACATCCTTTGGAGTTTTTTTTTTTTCTGCGACTAACTGACTAATACCAATTTTGGTTGACTAAGTCTCTTCTCATCGACTACTAGGGGGCAGCCCTATAAATTACACAACATTGCTTGTTACTTTGTCTGTTTTTGCTCTGCCAGCTGTTCCAAAGGAAGTAGAATCAAATGCTGCATGTCTCCGAGCCACACACAGTTGTTGCGTTTAGTTCCTGAATGAATAATTGAGTGAACGATTCAATTACTTACTCATAAAGACAGTCGCTTGTCCAAATATGCCTACTTCCTTACTATACGGTAAGCAAAAACAATATACATGAAAAGAGTAGTATGTCCAAATTCATAGTATTCATAAAACAGAAGGTGAAAAGTAATTTTGATAACCTGCAACTTCCACCGAGTTTCTGAAGTCCACATCTAATGGATACTTTAAAATGTGACTTCTGATGGATCTAGTCACTTGTTTTGTTCCTTAATGATGAATGAATAGGTTAAGTAAATGATTCAATGAATCACTGAATTCGTTCCTGGATGAACTGTTTTTGAACAAGTCATTTGAGTAAAAGATTATCGCTTGTTGGCCCATACAGAAATACTGATTTACTGTAATATGCAGAAAGTGTCAGTGAAAAATTCCACCACTAAAGGCCCATTCACACCAAGAACAATAACTATAATGATAACGATATTAGCATCTACACCAACACACAATAACGTTTTGTTTATTATAAGTGACCGCAGATTAAATGCTTCAGCTCTTTAAAGCAGGGTGGATTCTGATTGACTGTTAATGTTTTTATCATTCATCAGCTGGGAAAAATCATTCTAAAAATGAGTCCAGTGTTGTTCCTCTATGTTGTTATAGCTATATATGTAGCTATGGTGTGGACTTTCCTATTCTCATAGAATTAGAATGATTATTAAAAGTTTCAGTTACCGTTCTTGGTGTGAACAGGCTTAATGCAAAAACTTTATATTGAAATACAAAATGCACAATAATAATGTAAAATATTAGCTTTTATGATATCAGTAATCTTGCTTAGTAGTAATGCTTAGTTTAATCACAGACCTGTTCACCCATGCAGAATTTTTGTGTTTTGCGTGTATTAACAGATTCCAAATAATCTTCTTATCAGGATCACAATTAGCTTTAAATCTGACATGGGAGTAAATACAATGCTCTGAAAAAAGGCCCTGGGATACTAGGTAGGTTCACAATTCAAAGGTGTTTGTAGCAGTGATCAATCAGCAAAGAGCAAAAAAGAATGAGTGATGCTTGGAAATCGTCCAGCCCCATACTGAGCCAAAAGCAGTTCAGCATGCAATGCTGCAATTTCACCCTACAAATCACAACTCAATATGCCATACTGACCAGACTTGACAGATTGCTCCACTAACATTATATGGAGGAAAAAGTCACAGGAGGTACACAAATCACAACTGGCGACTTCCTACTTCCTTCCTTACTTCCTAGAAAATCTGCATTTGGATTTCATTTAAATTAATTTCAAGTATGATTGCCCTCATCTCATATTTTCGAACACCTGAGACATAGTTACAATACTAAAATGACTAAAATCGTAATCTTGTTAGGCAAGAGTAACTGTCCCTAGTTAATTCACTTGGTACGCATTTTAATTATGTCGCATAGATTACCAATATGTTGAGAAGAGTCTTTGTTTCATTCCAAAGGGCAATGAAACATTAAAAATCAATCTCTTTCCATTACCCTCAGATACCTGTATTGACTGGCTCACAGCGTCTCAGCGTCCTTACATATGAGAAAAGACAGCTATCTGACAGAGCCCGGAAAGACAAAAGAATGACCTTTTGGGTTTAGTGTGAGGAAGGGTAAAGTGTCGCTGTGGGATGGTTCAGGGCCTCTGTGCTCCAAAGGCAATTTTCAAAAGCTCGGGACACACGTGTACACACTTTCTCCAGTGAAGCGTTTAGGAGCGCTGCTCTGGTTCAATGATCCTTCTTGGAAATTTAATTTGATTTTCTTTTTTTTGCCATTTTGTGTTATTAAAGAAGAGGAAAAAAGTTTAACTATCAGGTGACAAAATGAACCTGTACATAACCGAATCTGCTCCTGAAATGTCAAGTTTTGTTTTTTTTTACTGTAAAAAACTAATGGAAAAAGTACATTCTGAGAAGATTCTGACGCCCACATGGTTTGAGAGACATTGGATATAAAACTGTTCATAAGTCTAGGGTCAGTAAGTGTTTACTTTAATCCTTTATTCAGCAAAGATGCATCCAATTTATTAAAAGTGACAGTAAATACATTTATAATGTTACAAAAGATTTCTGTTTAAATGCTGTTCTTCTAAAATAATAAGAAATGTTTCTTGAGCACTAAAGTAGCATATTAGAATGATTTCTGAAGGATCATGTGACACTGAAGACTGGAGTAATGATGCTGAAAATTCAGCTTTACCACCACAGGAATAAATTGCATTTTAATATATAAAAATGAAAATTAAAAGTTTTAAATTGTAATGATATTTCACAATATTACTGTTTTTACTATATTTTCAATCAAATAAACACAGCCATGGGTGAGCATAAGTGACTTATTTCAAAAACATTTAAAAAGACTTTTAAACTATAGAGTATATTTTATCAAACTTGAAGGAAAACTCAAGTATTAATCAGGTACAAAACAAGCCCAAATGTATTTCTTTCTTTCTTTCTTTCTCTCTCTCTCTTCTTGCTATGGAAGCTTGTTTCCGCCACTGAATAAAAAATAAAAAGGTAATTGCAACTTTTTCATCTCACAATTCTGATTTTTTTGCAAGTTATAAAGTCAGAATTGCGAGATATAAAGTCAGAATTGAATGATAAAGTTGCAATTGCATGTTATAAAGTCAGAATTGAGATAAAAACTCACAATTCTTTTTTCTCAGAATTGCGAGTTTATCTCTTGCAATTCTGACTTTATACCACTTTTTTTGTGACTTTTATCTCACAATTCTGACTTTTTCCTCAGAATTGTGAGATATAAACTCACAAATATAATTGTTTTATTCCGTGGCGGAAACAAGCTTCCATATCTTGCACACTGGGGACCAGAAAGATAAGTATTAAAATCAGTTCATAACCCTAAGTGCCGATGTTACCCAGACTAGACGATTACGGTTCCATCAGGGACATAATTGTATTTCAAAGATGCATAGTATCAAGTAGCATTCAATCTTTTTACATCAATTTGGATTAAATGAAAGTGATAAGGTGCTCTCAGACTGCAAGCCCACATGAACACGAGCAGTAAAAATGATTTGCCGCAGCCCATAATGAAGTGTTTTGTGTCTCCTTGTGTCGTGTGGCGCCTCATTACCGAGCCGCTGCCCAAGGTAAGCACTATGTAAAGCACTGGGGTCAAATCTGAGAATGAGATTATGTGTCATTTCCCTAATCAAACCTTTTCAGCAGATGGTTAGAAGTTATGTTAAATGACAGAGAAAAAGGCCTTGCTGGTCAGGAATGATACGTTTTGATTACGTATCAGATAATAAGAGCAATCATTTGTGCTTGTGGGAATGAGGTTTCAAAATACTTTATTGTTATGTACAGCAGCAGGTAGAGGGAGCCGAATAAGCATGCCAATCTTCACCTTCCCATGGGGAATTAGACTCAGGTGCGATGTTTTCTCACAAGGCTTTAATTCAGAGCGCAAATAGGGAATCTAACGTCCCTGCTTAGAACATATGTGCTTATGGAAGTGGCAGTACTGACTATTTATCCTCAGTATACCCGGCTCAAAGTGTTCTCTTTTCGCCGCAGGCTTGCACCTGGTTCCTTTGTGAGGAGAAATTATTAACCCTCGTCGCCTGCATTATGAATTGTCATGCCACATTCGCAATGTATGCATGCCAAGAGGAGCGAGAAACCTCACAAGTCCCGTTCCAGTCAAATGGCAGTCGTTTCCTACAGTATACAGACTGCCAAAGGTCTCTCTGCAGTTCTGACCCCTCATCCGTCTTAGTGCAGCTCTGGCTGCATGGGCTACTCTCCTCTATGCTATAAGCTGCCAACTTCTGCATTTGCCAATGTTTGCTGAATGAAATCATTCCAAATGTTGATCCCAACCAATGATGTCACTGTTTAACAGACCTCGTTCAACCTCGACTGATCCGTCTGCATCAGTGTGTCTACAAATGAAAAAGGGAGGGAGAGAGAGAGAGACAAATGTGCATTTCTATATAACTTTGTAAGCAAATCTTTCTATTCTCATTTTCCTTTCCTTGCTCAGATGCTAAAAAGGCTAAAAAGCCATCAGCCAGCAATAGGTTCATCATTAATGAGTAATAAACATAAAATAGATACTTCTCCTAACTTAGCTTGACTAATTTGTTGGTGTACAGTGAAATTTGCTTGATCAGACTTATTTCTCTCAAAGCCAGAATGTAATTCGATGAAAAGCAGAAACCAGATGGAAAGAAACAGAAATATTTGACCCTTTCTGCCAAGTTTCTGCTTTAATTAATCAGTTAAATATTGTACCATATTTAATTTAACTTAATTTAAAAGAAATTGATACTTTTATTCAACAAGGATACATTAAAATGATCAAAAGTGAGACATTTCTATTTAAAAAAAAATACATTATGGTCTCCACAAAAATATTAAGCACAGCTATTTTCAAGAGGATAATAATAATAATAATAATTTTTGAGTAGCAAATCAGCATATTAGAATGATAATATGTAATAATATTTCACAATATTACTGTTTTACTGTATTTTCGATCATATAAAACCCAACTTTGATGAACATAAGAGATTTATTAAAAACATTAAAAATCATACAACTTAAACACTGTAAAAAATGACGTGATTTTAACGGTAAAAGACTAAAAATGCTACGGTGAAAAACAGTTAGTTTACAGAAAGTTTCCGTACTATATACGGCGAACGTTTAAATCTAAAGGTACACTTAATATAATATTAATAAATACTGTTAAATTTACAGTTTTTAGAAGTGAAAAATAACAAGTCATCATATAATTTACAGTGAAAAAAACATAAATTGACATTCCCACAATTCCCTGCATAACAATTCACATTTGATGTATTTTCGTTGAAGTTTTTTCTAATCAGTTTTGTACATTAGGGTTTTATGTTACATCTAATGTTGTTAAATTAATGTTTATTGCTTGTGATGAACTCCATGTGATGATTTATCATGTGACTCATCACCACTGTGTTTAGTGGTTGTCACTGTATTACAAAAGGTACAAAACAGATATTAGTACTTCAATAGGTTGGTAAATTAACATTATACCAGTTAATGAAATACGTTTAATGAAATACCGTAAATTTAACAGATTTTTTTTTTTTACAGTGTGTAAAATAAACAGTTATGAACCGTAATTATTACAATATAAACCTTTAAATTATACAGTTTTGAACTGTAAAATAGACAGTAAACTAAGTGCTGTCCCGCAAAACCTAAAACGTTGCTACTGTATTTTTTACGGTAAAGTTCTGGCAACCACAGCTGCCGTTTTTTTACAGTAGATTTTACAAGTTTTTTTTTTAAATGTATATACAGTATGGTAGTGTATACTTATATCACTATGCTATTATATTATCCTGGAACTTATATAAAAAATAGCAAACTTGTTTTTAGCAATATTCCTATCGCAAACATTAAAAAGGGAAATCTCTACAATCCCTCTACAATTACAAGGGAGATTAATTATTTTCATTGTTATATAGATAACTAGTTTACTGAAAGAAGTGCCTTATTTAATGTAGTGTGAAAAATGGCATATGCTAATTGTGACATTAAACTGTTTACTTCTGTATGTCAGTGGTACTGTTTACCCTCTTATTGTTTACTTCCACTTTCTAAACCAGAAATGGGAAAGAGATCCATGATAATCTTTAAGGATCAGTTGAAACAAGAACAACTGATCTGGAGAACGATTGTGACCTGATGTTTTTTGTCCTCTCTCTCTTTCTCTCTTCCTCTACAATCATGTCCCAGCGTTCCAGCTGAAATACTTGACACTGGCAGGAGTGACTCTAAGTGATCCCAGGACTTTTAAAGGCTGATATTTGTGGAGGCATCACCACAAAAGCTAGTGTCAGGACTGGGGGAATGTTGGAGGAAGGGGTAATGGTTTCACTAATCTTGTACGTGCTAGACATCCCATTAAAGTTGTAGGGACAAGATGTCAAGGGAACAATCAGTGACCACTTAGAGCCACACAAAGCAGGTGTCAAGGTTCTTTCACATGTAGAAATGAGAATATCTCTTCGGGTTATCCACTGGTGTCTAAGAAAAAAAAAGGCTGTGTGGTCAAATTGGGTGTCAACCACAGGTAAAGGCTTGACATTTAGATGTGTGGCAGATAGGCAATACTCTTCTGTAGGCAGAATTACTTTTGTCATTTGGTGTATGTGAGTGTGCTGCCCTGATGCTGATGGGGTGAGTCGTATTAAGAGACTCTTTGGAAAAGGGATTCAAAGCAACATCGCATGATTTGTTCAGAAACTGATCAAACTCAAAAGTCATTTTGATCACTTCTGAACTCTGAAACTTTCTGAGAGGCGTTTTAAATGACGCTCTTAGTCACCACAGTCAATGAGTCTGTCTGAATGTACCCTCAAATTACCTGTTCATTGGATTCAAAAGTGGTCTGTGTGTTAAACGGCCAATACCTGGGTGTCACCGATAAGCATTCACTGTCATCTGACAGCTGTTCATTAGGGTTTGACAGTGTACCAACCTTTTGGGTTAATTCACACTCAGGCTGTCATACTGATACGCACCAGATGTGTGTGAGTGTGTGTGAGTTAAGGGTAGGCTATAACCTGTTCAAATGTCTGCCTGAAACCAATCAAAACCTGGCAGGAGATCCCATTCACAGTGCTCGATTTCAGTGTGTGAACACAGTGGCGCTTCACATTAACAAGCAGCAATCGATATACTTTGAGCTTTCAAAAAAAAAATAAATCACATGCTCAGCATATTCACGAGGACTGTTTACATCAAATGGGGGGAAAAACGCCCATGTGTTTTGATGTAATCAGATATGCTCTTTTAAGCCGAGCCTGTGGCCTGTTTTAATCCTGCATTTCAAGAGTGGAAGAGATAAAAGCGTTATTATTTTCAGAGTGGAGAGCTTTTGTTATTTTTCCTCAAGGGCACTTACTTTCGAAGAATTTGTTTACCATGAACTGAGATGTTGTGTTCAAGGACAATAATTAGACATTTCACAACTCCCACAAGACCAGTATGAGAACATCCCACAGAGCATTTCTGCAAACAAGCAGTAAAAAAAAGAAAGAAAGAAAGAAAGAAAGAAAGAAAGAAAGAAAGAAAGAAAGAAAGAACTTTCATGTTTTAAACCTATATGACAAAAAGAATATATAAATACAAACATATACATACATGCATACACACACACATAAAAAATAAGTGTGTGTGTGTGTGTGTGTGTATATGCCTGCGACGCCAGGCACAACGCAAGTGTTTTTTGCTAGTTTCAGCCCGACGCATTTTCATAAATAGCAAATAGTTTAAATAGCAAATACACTCACGCCCATTTGTGGGCATGCTGGTCTGAAAACGAGGTGTTCAGGCGCATTGTTGGCGTATTGCTATTTTGCGGCAACTGAAAACGACTGCGCCACTGATCAACAAAAACCTGCTTTAAAGTCAATTGGCGCAGCAAGCAAACAAACATGCCAAATATTAAAAATAAAAGGATTACAATGTAAAAGATTATTATTGTGTACATAAAGATAAAAATGCCTACATGTCATAAAGGATAGTCATTGCATGTATCAGAATTACCTATCTGCAGTAATGACGAATGAAATTGGCTAATTATTTGACCAATCGTGGCAATACACACGTATTTACACTGACTCGTCAGGTTGAGGGTGTCTATATTCTGCCATGTAAACAGCAATCCACCATGGTGCAAGCCTTTTAAAGGGAATGGGAGATTCTGATTGGTTTATTGTACGTTACGCCCAACACACACCCATGACTCATTAAGAGACTAGGTACAACCCTTTTGGACCATGCGACTGGCATGCTGACCATTTTTTCCATCATTAAACTAGCAAAAGTGGATTCAGACGCCCTAAGCGCACCTGCGCCATGAGCTTCAGACCATGTGCTCAGATCTTTAAAATAGGGCCCATGGTGTTTTTTTAAGAACATCCTAGCCACACATTCTTTAATACAATGGAATGAATCTGAACAGTCGGAATGACTGATTCATGAATCAGACTGAACCGGTTCTCAAGTTCAACTCACTGATTTAATGATCCAGTCAGCTCACTGTCTGTTTATCACACAAAGCTTCATATGACTTCAGAAGATTTGGTATATAGTATTTAAGAGAGCAGCCAGGATATTGTTTGGACATTAACAGATGACAGAAACTCAAACAGGGTTCAAACAACATGAGGGTGAGTAAATAATGGCAGAATTTTTATTATTGAGTAGATTATCTCTTTCAGTGTGGTGTGATTAGCACAGACAATATAATCATCAGAGATGCATCCACTTATATTTGAAAATAGGCAAGCTTTGTTTCCTAATGCCCCAAGTAAAGATATCCTGTCAATTTCATAAACTTTTGTAAACCCAACCAGTATATAAACACAATGAAAGCATCCAAACTGCAATATTTAACATACAGTATAACTACAAAGCCTCCAGTGTGTAAACAATATTATTTACACACTAAATCCAGCATGAACTCCAGCACAACCTGAATATTTTTAAATGCTCAAGACAGAAGTCACTACCTGAACCTCACAGCGATTGGCTCCCGACCCTGTTTTTCGCTTGATATTTGCATAAAGTCAAGAACTGCTCCAGTTTCTCCAGTCCGCTGTCAATCTCACAATTCACATGCGAGCGTGAGGCTCAACTTCCATGGAAATAAATTGAAAATGCTCGCTCTGGTCCGCGCCAGTGGGCATGCAACGTAACCCTTCAGCTAGAGGCCACTAGCTTCAAACAACTGAAAAAACAGGGAGGCTGCTTCAGTGGTGAGTTAAAACTAGCTCCCTCTTATTACATCGGACAGGGACTGGTTTAACGTCATGCTAGCTCAGGAGCTAGAGTGATGCATTTGTCTCTCTGCATTACATTCACTTGGGTTCTTCAGTTTGGAGCATGCTGACACATGTTGACAGTGTGAAGGTTAACCACCATCTCCATTCATTCCACTATAACTCACTGGTTGGAAATGAAAGTTCACACCTAATATGCACAAACTGTACATATATGCATTGCACACACATACAAACATGCCCAGTTTTTGTAACTAGTCTATCTTGGATGAGATCTTTGTTCCTGCATACTGAAGCACTTAAAACCACTTTCTAATGGTTTAATTAGTCTATTAACAATGTCCAACAATGGACATGTTCACTGGGGTTCAATGAGTTGAAGGTCCAAATTGTCGTTTCAATGCAGCTTCAAAGGGCTCTACACGATCCCAGATGAGGAATAAGGGTCTAGCAAAATGATTGGTAATTTTCTTAAAATAAATAAAAATATATATTTTTTTTAACCACAAATGCTCGTCTTACACTAGCTCTTTCGCCCTACCACGGTACTTCTGCCTATACATCACGAGTGACCTTTCCAACATGCTTACGTAATGCGTGGCGCATCACAGAGCAGTGCAATACGAGCATTTGTGTTTAAAAAAAAATATATAAATTTTTATTTTTTTAGAAAATGACTAGATAAGATTTTACTAGATAAGACTCTTATTTCTCGTCTGGGATCATGTAGAGCTCTTTGAAGCTGCACTGAAACTGCAATTTGGACCTTCAACCCGTTGAACCCCAGTGAAGTCCACTATATGGAGAAAAATCCTGGAATGTTTTCCTTAAAAACCATAATTTCTTTTCAACTGAAGAAAGAAAGACATAAACATCTTGGATAACATGGGGGTGAGTAAATTATCAGGAAATTTTAATTCTGAAATGAACTAATCCTTTAAAGTCTGATTGTAGTCAGCGCACAAAGACTTTTTTTTCACAAACTAAATCAAACACAGAAAATCACAGGAGAAATAGTATAATCGACTTGTCGAGCAGTTGTGCTCATGCAAAATATATATGTTTGAATCTGTCTTGTCAATCATTTTGCAATATTACGTTTATAATATAACTGAACATGGCAAAACGGGACATGAAAGAACAGCAAACCATAGAGAGAAATGTATTTTGAACTGGTGTAGCATTTTTGCCCTGGGGAGCAAACACTGTATCACTTCCCATTAAGATCTACACTTGAAATACATGTAAGGTCACACCTGTCATGGCTCTCTCCTCTACACAGGGCCCAGCAGAATAAATAAACCTCTCTCAAAGACTGAGGATGCTGAATGACAGGGGTTCGGACCTTATCTTGGCATCAGGACGGATCTTCATTCAGGCCTGCCACGTCACCGGCCCTGAGCTAAGCTCATTATGTAAAACACAGCACGGCGTGAGGGCCACATCCTGGTGACTAAACCCACATTGACGATGCACTTCATGTTTGGAAACATCTATTTTAAGCTGACACTGTCTGCAGCCCTGCTCAGAGGACAGACGTCGGTCGCAGAAATCTCCAGTGACATTGAATCACCCCTTGCCGGCTGCTTTGTTTATATCCCTCCACAACACAGGTAGCCCACTTTTGTTGGACTATTTCTTTCAGGAGATGAGAAGCACTTGGGTCTTGGGTTTTTAATAAATAATACCTTATACAATATTTCTAAGCTAATAATGGACCTGAGATCCAGTGGCCAACATGGTGCATCTATATTTGACCAAAGCTAAGGGAAGGGAATCACATACAGTGTACACACTTTTAAATTCAGCCCAATATGGCTAAATTTAGGTTGTGCAGAGGACTAAAACATCCTTAAAACCTTTAAATATATTAATGGAAATTGTGCAATTAATCTAATTAGTTAAGTAATGGCCTAAATGATTAGAAACAAACTAAACAGACTTTTAATTGGCTTCGAGGGAACTTATCATTCCGGCATTGCACGTCTATTTCATTATAATTCAAAAGACTTGCTTGGCGCACTCGAAAGTAATTGAGGCGATATTTTAAAACTGTAGTGTTAGCAGCTTTTCTAAGATGTTTTTAAAATGTAATGATTTGTTCATGCATGAATATGGAGGATTTCTCGCTTCATGCTTTTGCATCAACAAACTGAGGGTATGCCTATTTAAATTCCTGCTTAAATTTCTCCCATAGACGGTAATGAATTCCAATGAATATTCCCGGGTTCGTATTTAGTGAGATATGATTTCTTCTGACCTGCTTTTTTAGAAGTAAAGACTGACACTGTGATTTAATACTGATTAATTATTGGCCCTCTGTGGATGTTTCCACTGTGACAGAATGACCTGAGATAAATTACCATGGTGTGTTTAACATATACCTCTATGTGACTTTTTCATGCTGATTCAAATTCATATAAAATCCTACACTATTAATGAGAAAATAAGAAGAAGAATAAAAGCAGAATATCTTGGAAATACCGTCCAAACCACCCATCAGAGTCAATCTACTCAATAGGTTTTGCATGAAGGCCCAGATGAACTTTTATCACCCCACTTTTGAGTTGTGTTTGCCCCCATCAGTAATGGCTGTCCCCCTCAGTGCTCTTCCATCTCAGATGGCCCATCATCCACCCCACAATCAATTCCTCAAAGTGATTTGCCATTAACCTTGCCGTTGTGATGGACTTCTGTGGCCAGTGGCTGTAGCCCAGCAATTTTTTCCGGTTTGGAATTTGATAGGAAAATAATGAGTGGAATCCCTGTTGTAATCTTTAACAGTAGGGGGAACATTTGAAAGATCCACAGGCTCTAAAACACTTGAATTACTTGACAGGGTACACTTCGCTGAAAGCCACCGATTAAACCCTGTAGAATAGGAACGTCAATCCCAGTTTCCCCAAGAGGTAGGCAGCTAATTTTCCTCTCAGCACAATTATATAAGTCAATTACATGAATGCGAGCAAACAGGAAAAGACTGAACTGTGTTCTGCTGGGTTCACTTACAGCGTTACAACATTGAAAATTGATTAAAAGATCAACAAAAACAATTAATCTATGTACTTTTGTATTTCTACACTGTAAAAACATGTTTTCATGATTTATCACAACATTTTTCTTTTGTCAAATCAACTTAGATAATTAATGTGGTTCAGATAACATACTATTTTGAGTTTCTGTAGTCTTCATTGTATTAACTCAAATTTTTAATTTCAAAGAACTCAAAATTTTAAGTTACATTTTTTTTTTTTTTTTTACAGTGTACTATTAAAAGGTTAGTTCACCCAAAAATGAAAATTCTGTCATTAATTACTCATCCTCATGTCGTTACAAACCCATAAGACTTCTGGATTAAACCACTCAATTCAAATGGATTAATTTTACGATCTCCTCATGAACTTTTTCACAGTGGTAGTCACGTAGCTGTCTATGGAGGGACATAAAGCGCTCAGATTTCATCAAAAAGATCTTCATTAATGACAAAATGTAGAGGAACGATATCGTTGGGATCACTTTCAGAACATTTTTTTTCCCAGCTGTTGAACGATAAAATACTGACAGCCAATCAGAATCCATTTAAATTTAAGGGCTCGCACATTTAAAATGGCAGACGACATTGCGAAGAAGTCAAACGCTGAGGTCCAGAAAAATCCACCACTGTTTGACAAGTCAAACCCCCTTTTCAAGGATACTTTAAAGAAAATGGATATATGGAAAACAGGCAGTCGTACCCTCAGAATAAATGAGATCATGACAGGCTAGCAAACAGTGTAACATAAAATTTACCTCACGTATCCTGCGCTAGTTTCAACAACATTGCCTTACTTCTTTTAAAGTTGCAGTAAAAAAGACTAGGTGTTGTTTTTATCCCACTATATTGACTTCATCAGGTAAATTCACTGTCAGATTAGATCGATTACACTAGCTATTCACTTGAAACATAGCATGCTGAGGACATCTGCTGATTAAAGCTGTGTAAATGCAACAAGAACAGCAAAAACATGTTGTAAACACTTTAAAACCGCAGCTCTTGAGCTTAGAATAAACAGACTGTTATCGTTCATTGGTGTGGATGCAAATATAGGTATCGTTATAGTTTTTATTCTTGGTGTGATCCACCCTTATAAGGCCTCTTTGTAGCCATAAAGCTGTAGTTTGTCATTTTCATGAGTTCATTAGCTGATCCAGAGCTTCAAACGAACTGGTCATATAACTGGTGAAAATCATTTAACCGAAACCATTACAGAAACTGTCTTGCAGTCCTCCCTACCATCAATTTTACATTACATTCTCAAGAAGAATCATGTTTAATGATTATTTTCAATTTCATTTTTCAGAGCAGCAAAAGTATAGTTATTCCTTTGATATACTGAATTGTAGCTGAAACAGAAATTACTCAATTCAAAGGTTGAAGGATTTAAATCAAACTCATACAGAATGGAAATGTATCACTGAAGCAAAATATCAGCTTTTAGGACTGTTAGGTGGGGAAGCTGGATTATTACTCAGTATTTCACTCAACATTAATTTCGCACAGCAGGACTTGAAGACTCCATATGGTATCTTGGATGATTTGCTAGAACACACACAAAAAATAATGATGTATATATTTTTGACATCTTTTCCCTTTTAAATATTTTATTTCCTTAAAGGATCTCATTTATTTCAAAAGTTGCAATTTTCGCTTTTCATGTGACAGCGCACAAACAAAAAAACAATTTTTTTTTTTTTGCAGTCATCAGTTATTTTCACTGTTTACTCTTCTTCTTTTGTCCAAGAAATTGCTTTGCATCAAGTATACAAGTATATACTGCCTAAACTCTAAAATTGTGTTCTAGGAAGACAGATAACAAGACCAGGTTTTCAGCTCTCACAAACAACTTGATTACTCTGTATAAATCACAGAATTTGTTGAAGGTCTGACTAGTTAAAGATATTTTCTAGGACTTAAATGCGGCAGTTCGGTTGGCTGCACTGATGTGTTTTCCCAGTGTCCACAACTCGAAACGTTATATCGTCCAAATGAATTTCCTTTAATTTGCGCTCTGCCAACATCACATTTAAATTGTGCTTTAAAGTTAGGCCTCTGTGGAATATGGCTGTGTGAACCATGTAACTAATGTTCCATGAACAGCACGTCGTTTGAGCTTCCCTCGCAATGCAACTTACTTTGGATATTAAAATCCATCAGTGAGTCCTTAGCTGTCATGTAGGTCATGAAAGAGCAGAATGTCTCTTCTATCACTTGCCAAGCAAACTAGATAGAGCCAAATGTTTTTGATAAAATAGGACTATTTCGTCAAAAATGGCTTTGGGTGGTTATTTTTTTAGCTTTACTTTTTACAGGCACGTACCTCTCGCTTGGTTTTCTATCCTTTTATCCGCAAGTCTAATTAAACTTGTAAAGCCTGTAAGCAAGGCATTTGGAAATCTTCAAACCAAATAATTGGATGCCTTTAGAAAGACAAAGCTAAATATGAACTCACTTTGGCAATAAACATTCTCCTTTCCTCTTAATTTAAAAGTTTATTTAGTCGTCATCTGGTTCATTATGCAATTTCTGACTGTCGCATCAACAATGGGAGCGTTCGGAGATCTCCTGCAGTAATGCGCCCGTTTCTTTTGGGTGTATCGTACAGGCTGTTTTTGTTCACCGAAGAGCGTCAGCCCACCTTGGTCCTCTGGGAGCCGGTCCTGTTTGCTGTGTCTGATGTAAATGTCAGGCTCTTCGTACATATGTTGCTCTGTTGTATTGAGCATGAATAGCCTCGGGGGAAGTTATGTCACTATCGATCTGGGGATATTTTCTTCACGCTGATGTCCTATTCTTTCTGAATGCAGTTTCAACACAGTTTCAGCACTCTTGTCAGATGTGCTCATGAGGTGGCCCCAGGAAAAATGCTCCAGAAACTCAGGCATACTTAAAGAAAAGGCCACCGTTTAATCAGTGGGAGCAGGGACCCATTTGAGAGGTTCAGCACACTTGAAAGATGGCTTAAAAGACACATTAGACAAAATCAGCTTTAAAATAAACAAAAACATCTAAAAACCAATACATAAACTGACATATTTCTTATTTGAATTTTTTCCCCCTCAACAATGTTCATTTAAGGACACAATGTAACAGAAGTAGGGCGGGGCCTTGGTTCTATCCATCAGTTGGATGAAGGCAGATCTGAATGTGAGCTCAGTAGATTATATGAAAGGGGTGGGATTTATAAGGACAATATGATTGGAGGAGTCCCGCATATGTCACCAGTGAAGTCTTGACATTTTCTTTAAAACTTCTGAGGTCAGAACATTTAAATAAATAAATAAATAAAAATGGATGAATTGTTCACAAAAAGATCATTAAGAAGCATTTAGAAAATACACACTTTAAAAAGAAATTCAGGGGACCTGTTACCACAACTTAAATAAATGCAATTTAGTGATTCAATTAAAACTTTCAAGTTGCAAACATTACTCTGAGTTCTGTTGACATAATAATGTTGATCATTACATTTACTTAATATTGTGTGTAATTTAAACTCACATTTCTACTTTAATTGATTTTTTTTTTTTTTTTTTTTTTTAATTAAGTTGTAGTAATGTAATGAAATTGTCTTGATAACTTTGGAAGTTAGGCAGTGGATTTTTAGTTTCCAAGCATGCTTTGTGTAGAACTGAATGAGGAGAATAAATGTTGAAATTAAGTGTTATTTTATTTGTTTTTAGTGAAAGGAAAAGAACTGTTAATGTTTAATGCTGTTATGTTTGACGTTTAAAAGATTTTCTGTAATGTTGATGTTTTTGTGGTTACCATTGTGCTGAAGAGTAGACATGAAAGCAAATACATTGACTCTTTAAGCACTGACTGCGCTAATGTCAGTGAGAAGTCATCTGTTATTTATTTAGCATGTAATTTTAATAAACAAGTAAAACAACATGCTAAATAAGTTATATTAAGCATGTGCAGTGATCGCTGTGGGTTCCCCTGTGGTGAAAATCAAGCTTTTAATGTTTATATGTCGATGTGGTGTTCTTAATGTGCCTTAAGACAATAAGTCAACACCACTGCAGAGTATTTTCTCCTTAAAACTGCAGTGAACCAAAGACAGTCTCAAAATGCAGTTTGATGTCACACACTCCTTTGTAACCAATCACGTCAATGTGTGATCATAAACGAGTGGATCTCTGAGCTGGTGTGAGTGGGTGGGGGCGGGGCTAATTTGCATATTCATAGAATCATGTATACTAAATGAGGCAAGGGTGTAGAGTTGCATTCAAGCTATTTTAAAGGCATGAAGAAACTTTTTCAAGAATTTTTTTTTTTTTTAAATATGTCATTTTGGTGATCAAAGATGAGATTTAAGGGATAAAATGATTGACTACATGCGGACTTTAACATGTTCCGGCATAAATAAGATTAAGTGGTTCCAGGGTTACAACTATTAATCAACTTAAAATTTGTGTTTATGTTACAAATGATTAAGTTCATCTAACTTAATATAGTTTGTTGGTTGAACATTACTCAAAAACTAATGCAAAAGGGTTTTTTTTACTTATTTTTATTTTTTTGGCACATTATTTTAGTATAGTGTAGATAGGGTGAATTTCCATTTCATGCTGACTTTAAGAAGCAAAAGCTAAGTTTCTTTGGTAATAGTGGGAAGCTTTTTATGTCTTCTGGGAATCCTGGCCAGTGTCTTGGTTTATGCAGTGCTTTTTTGGGAAGGTAGTATTATGTGGACGACAAAAATAGGATTAATAAAATGATTAGGAAGGCTGGTTGGGTGATTGGTTTTACTCCAGATTCACTTGAGGTCACGGTGAAAAAGGGAACAAGGGCAAAATTAAAAATGATTTTGACTTATGAAAGTCATCCACTATGTAGTATATTTAGTGGACTTAAAAGTTCATTTAGTGAGAGATTAGTGATGCCTCAGTGTTCTACTTAGCGATTTAGAAGGTCTTTTATTCCTGCTGCAGTGAGTTTTTTTAATGAAGCTGTGTAATTACTGTATGGATTGATTGTAGGGGTGTAACGATACCCTCATGTCATCATTCGATACATATCATGATACTGAACTCATACGATATTATTGCGATACTCCAAGACATATGGTAAAAGGTTAACAAAAAAGTACTGTTGATTAAAATGTTAAATCTGGTATTACATTGGGGGTGGAAATGAATAGGCTTACACTTGGTGAAACGCAAATTTATTTTAGATGAATATGCTTGCACTCTGTCACTGGCTAGATATATTTAAACTAATGTAGGCCACTTTTTACTGGTAACATAAGACATTTGGTATTATCAGGAGCAACAAATATTCCATCATTGCATTATTATACATTATATTCAACATTATATATAGTAGTTAAATGTAGTACTAACACTAACACATACACAATATATATTGTCACTATCCAAGATACGATATTGTTGCATTTTTGTATTGCGATATATTGTGACATGATATATTGTTACACCCCTAATTGATTGTGTTGTAATGTTTAAGTATTTGTGCTGTTTGTGATGTGTAATGGTGGCAAATGAGTTTTTGTACCTACAAAATAATAATAAAACGACTGGAAAAGGCATTAATTCATTAGTCATAAAGAGTTTAAAGGGGTCATGAACTGCATTGTTTTAGTGTTTTATAATGTTTCCTGGGATGCACTTATAATGTTAGTTATCTTTTTCTATCCAAAATTGTCATAATTTATAAATAAAAGGCATTTTTCCTACCCTGATTTTAGCCCTCTGGTTTGAACGCTCTGTTTTAAGGGGCGTGTCTGCTGTGAGACCTCAGTGTAAACACCCACTGCTGTGATTGGCTAACGTCTTTCCATTTAAAATATAGCTAAGTATTACTCTTTTTTTTAGCGCGTTTTTACTATTACAGCTCTCCAGGTTAACTAATCTTGAAAAGTGTTGCATTACATTTAGATCTATGACATTATATTGAGATTGTGGCATGAAAGGTTGCAGAGATGAACATTGTAGCCGATCACAGACATGTTGAGCGCATGAAAGCACTGATCTCGTCATTGCAACTCAATTTCTGTACACTAACAAATGCTTTCATCTTCACTAACAGTGCAAACGTGATATAATTAAGAGATTCGTTGAATAAAACGGGAGTCACTGATAAACTCGCATTGTTTGATTGACAGCTTCAGTGCGCGCTGCTCCAACGATTGCAAAGGGAGCTTTCTTTGATCGCTTTCTTTATATAATTTAATCACCGTTTAAATAACAAATTATTTTCATCCTACTAAGAGAAACAATGCAAGTTGACGTTTAGTCACTGGTTTGATTTACTGACACACAGACAAAGAACATCTGACTGTACATGAATCATTACATATCAGATCAGGCATTAGAATTAACACAGTTACTTACATGTTGCATTACTGTTGAGTCCAGGCACTGCACAATATTTTGTAATCCTCAACGGTATGTTTATTGCTTGGTAGCTCGATCCGGTTTAGCACCACGTAGGCCTATGTTACTTAGGCTACCTATTCTATTGCATGTCATGCGTGAATCGGTGGGCGGGGCTAAACAGGCAGTGATGAAGTAGGCGTTGATCTTCTTCTGCGGAGGCGGTGCTTGCTGCCCTTTGATGTCATAGATCCCCACTTTGAAAATCCTATCGTTTGCTGGGTCTGGTGTCAATAAAAGCTTTTATTGGACTAACAAGGAAGTTTTCAGCTCTGAAACTTACAGGATATTCTTATAGTATGATGACCTCTTATATGTCAAAAGCTCAAGGAAAATTTGATTTCTCAGTTCATCACCCCTTTAAACTCTGAAAAACAGTCCGTTCTTGAAACATCTGAAATTAAGTAATTCATTTTTTTGTATAATTTATAATTATTTTATTTAATCACTTAAATATTGCCCTAGTTTCTGTAAATAAAAGTTTAAAAAGCTTTGTCACCACTCTCCTGGCCAACATCAGCAGGGAAGTAAAACACTGATATCAATCTATTGTGGACCGTTCCTATAGAGACTTTTCAGGACCTTTAGCAAGTGCTGTTCGGGACCCTTTCTTTTGATGTTACAGATTGATTCATTGGTGAGCAGGGGTTTGTGCACCCAAGTGACTTGATCCAACTCTTAGTTCTCACAGCCAACATCAGGGAGCCTTGAAATATTGCCTTGAAAATATTGGTCCAAGCTTTGGAGTCAAAAAGGTTGAGATCCAACAATTGTAAATCATTTCTTCCCCTTATATAAGCTACAAGTAACCACTGTAAACAAGCAGGCCTCTTGTGTGTATTCTGAGTGTTCCTAAACTCCAGCAGCATCTCGCTGCACACAGAGAGCACTGGCTCTCTAAAGAGCAACGCACATTAAACTTCAAATGATCTCATTCCAACTGAGAATTTGGAGCACGTTTAAATTGGCTCTCATTATCAGAGTGACTCATTTCTTGTACGGGCCTCGCAAAGTCATTACCAGAATTCTCACCATAGTGTCAACCCAAATTGGCTGTCTAAATGTACCCAGTCCCACTTGAAAGTGGAAAATGTAATTTATATTTAAAGTTTTTTGCATTTTAAAACAGAATAATTATATTTTTATAATAAAGGGATATAGTCAACATGTGGTAATACTATCTGCTATCTATGAGAATTATGTGTGAGATACCCTTCACAGGTAATCCAATGTATTCAAACACTCTTATGAGTTGGTCCTTGACAAGTTATTAAAGATAAGGACCATGAGGAGTCCCGCAGGATTCTAGTGTCATCCTTTATATTAATGATTTCCTGGAGAGAGAAACTTGTTCTGCACAGAATTCATCTTGCCAAAGCTATGCTTTGTTTGATCGACATCCTCTTTGTTCCAAAGAGTTTGCATTTGTCATTCTCCAGCAGCACAGGTAATGATCAGACTGCATGATAATCATATCCACTGTCACTTCAAAACATATGACATATTATACATTACTGCATTTTTCTTTCTCCTGAGACAATTTTTTCCATTGACAATAGACTGATTACATGCCCCCTGAAGGATGGATATTAGCTTGAGCTGTTATTGGTAATTATTAACACCTGTGCTCAATCCAATTTTTTTTTTTTTTTTACAGAAATACATCAGTGGTACATAAGTCTGGTGAATATTGTAGGTCTTTGTGCCCAGATTCAACTAAGCCATGCTGGATAAAATAGCTTACACCAGTCTAGATCAGGTTTGCTAGTTTTAGAGTCATCTGACCAGCAAAACCATCTGAACACCAGTTCAATGTTACAATGTTTTGTCTTTATGAGAGAGTCAAGGAATCATTCATTCAACCAAGTAGTTCAAAATGTTGATTCATAAAGGAATGAAACAAATGGCTGTATCTGAAATTGCACACTTCCCTACTATAAAGCAGGCGATAAGCAGTATATGAACAAAGTATGTCTGAATTTACACTTTTAAAAAAATGCTGGGTTAAAAACAACCCAAATTGGGTTGAAAATGGGCAAACCCACCAGTTGGGTTAAATGTTTGCCCAATGTGCTGGGCAGTTTTATATAACCCAACTATTGTTTAAAAGTTACTATATGGCTGGATTAAAATACCCAAAATAGGTTGGAAATTAAAAATCAGCAATTAATTATTATTAAAATAATAAGCAATTTAATAAATGTTTATTGTTTAATTATTATTCATTAAACATATTAATAAATGTTCATTTATTAAACATATTAATAAAATGTTAACTTCCAACATATTTTGGTTTTATTTTAAGGAGGCAATAAGGTCATTTTTAAACAATAGTTGAGTTAAATAAAACTACCCAGGAGGTTGGGCAAACATTTAACCCAACCGCTGGGTTAAAACAACCTAGTTGCTGGATTGTCAATCCAACTTGGGTTGTTTTTAACCCAGCACTTTCAGAGTGTACAGTATTCATTGAACTGTAGGCGGATGACCTTCTATTTCTGGCGAGATTCTGACGTGTGCATCCAATGGTAATTTTACTCTCCCATGAGGCCAGGATTTGTGAATGGAAGTGAAGTGACGCAACTAACACATGATCAAATGATAATGACAGCATGATGAATGTAGAACACGCAGAATACATTCATACCAAACATATTTATATTATATAGAACTTGAGTCATTGAATCTTTCATTAATTTGATTCATTTAGGAACAAAACAAACGACTGTCTTTAAGAGTGACTAATGGAATCTTTCATTTAAACCAGTGAGTCACTGATGAATTTACTCAACCGGTTCATTCAAAAACATTAATTCATTCAGTAATAAAACACCACCTGCTATGCGTTGCTCAAAGACGTGCAGAAAGCAGGTTATGTGACATACCCAGGTGAATAAACGGATAACATCAAAAGCTGAGGTAACTTTCAGGGTATGTAAGTAGCCATAGCAACTTGAGTTACATTTAAAATAAACTGGCAATAGTCAGTCTAAGATTTAAGTTACTCAATCTTAACATTTTATTTATTAAACTGTTGTATAAAAGCAAAATCACCTGTACCTCTTTGTGAGTTCGACATTTCATTTGGTAACTTTAGGCAGTTTTGATTTAGGCCTATATGCCGTTAATGTTTGAGTGCGTTATTTTACATGTGCGTAAGCAATGCTTCGATCACTTGTTTCTGCTTCTTCTTCTACGGTGTTTTGATCCGGAGGTTCTGTACTCTTTTAGAAGATGCGTAATGGCGCTTCCTACCGTATAACTGTGAAAACATGGATTGCTGAAAAATTCCGCCAACAGAGGGGAAGCGTCGTGTCATAAATAACGGTGGGGAAACACTCTATTGAGAATTTGCGTGTTCACCGTGAACATGCATTGGGTTGACTGAACTTACGCCCCGCCTTGTTTCTAGAAGCTAAAAATTTTGACTGAAAGGTTTAGGTTTATCAACCAAGAGATCGGAGTTTATGTGACAGTAAGTTAACCATGCTTTCTGGAATACCCCCGGTTAAATCTGCTTTAGCGTCATTTGGAAACTATTTTAAAGAAAAACAGGCAAAGTAACTGGCAATATTAGGTCTAAGATTTAAGTTCCGCCTTATTGCTTTTATACAACAGTTATATCACACTTGCAATCATGCTTTTTTTCTAAATGTGATTACAACAGTCTTGCTCTTGACATTGCTTAAACATTAGCAACACTCTAAAAAGTAATTCAGGGTTACCACAGCTTAAATAAATGCATGGTTTCAAGTAAAAAAAAAAAAAAAAATCTAATTTATTGTTTTAATTAAACCTTTTAAGTTGCAAACATTATTTTATTGAGTTCTTTTGACATAATTATGTTGATCATTACATCAACTTAATATCGTCTGTAATTTAAACTCAAATTTCTGTGTTAATTGGCTTTTTTTTTTTAAAAATAAGTTGTAGTAACTTAATAAAACTGTCTTCATAACTTCGGAAATTAGGCAGTGGATTTCTAGTTTCCAGCATGCTTTGCATAGAACTGGATAAATGTTGAAATTAAGTGTTATTTTATGTGTTTTTAGTGAAGTGAAAGACCTTTTAGTGTTTAATGCTGTTGTGTTTGACATTTAAAAGAGTTTCTGTAATGTTGAAGTTTTCGTGGTTACCATTGTGCTGAAAAGTAGACATGAAGGAAAACACTATTTGCGCTAATGCCAGTGACAAGTAGGACACTTTTTGCCATTGAGCTAACATGAAAAAAGTGTCCCAATCAATCTGAATTCATCATAATATCTTACTTGTTCATTAAATATACATGTTAAATAAGTTATGTTAGCGTTGTTTTCAACTCTGGTAGTTGGAGCGACTTAATTTATTTGAGTAATCAGCTTAAAAATTTGTGTTTATGCTACAAATTATTAAGTTCCTTTAACTCAATGCAGCTTGTTGGTTGAATGTAAATTCACTCAAAGTTGTCATAACTTTAAAAAATTGATGTGTTAATTTTTTTGTAGAGCCACCACATTATTTTTAGAGTGCACATTTAGTGAACTTCAATTACAAAGGCTAAAAAACAAGACCCTTACATCCTAAATTGTCCAAACAGGAATATATCAAAATAGCCGCACATTTTCATTGAATTAAAACAGCATGAAAACAACATTGCATAGTTATACTTCAGAACAAAGCGTCACTCTGTGATGCCTACATGATGACTCATCATGCAGACTACACAGTCAAAGAACTTCATAGGAGCTCAACAGCAATGCATACACTCAAACCCATTGTGATTACGAGGAGTTTGCTCAGTAATTTGGCTCTGAACAAGCACATTTGTTCAGTATTTGGTCATGGTGTGGAAATCAGACACAGAAATCCTCTGTGGTCTACTCTGTCCCAGTACAGCTGCTGTGAAACTCTGTGCTCTAAATTGACAGCTAAAAAGGGCCACCGGTTATACGACTTTCCATAGTTTTACTAGGCTATTTTTATTTCTAAGGTTAAGTGACTCAATGTTTACAATAGCTTAATGTTATAGCATTTCATTCATTTAATGAAAATGTCTAGCAGCATTTTTGGGGGGGGGGGTGGGGGGGGGGGTGGAAAGCTGTTCTACTCTTGTTTAGTTAGTGTTTCAAAATCTTGTTATACTTCATTTTCATCATAATTTTATCTAGTTAACATTCACTTTCAACCTAATGGCTGAAGCCACTTATCCTTAGAAGAGGCATGCATAATTAATGATATAATAATGATTAAAAAGATTAGGTTATTGATGCTGCTCTATACATAATCTATAATTGCTTATTTCTTTCTCATAAATGGCCTGAGAAGTTAACACCCTTTCTTGATTATCCCCTTTGATGAGTTCTCAAGACTAAGTGCCAGGTGCTGTACCATATCCAGACAAGCTGCAGTTTCCCTGCCAACAGTGGGCAAGAGAATAATTAACTCAGCGTCCCAATTAAAGAGACACAATCCTGGGAGAGCATTGAAAGACGTGGACCAAATAAGGTAGAGTATACTCAACAGGAGTAGCCCGAAAGACCCAGATAAATACATTAGAATGAGAAGGGAATCAGATAAAAGACACAGTAAAGAATAGAGGGCAAGAGGGACCCAAATCTAAAGCAAATGAAAAGAGGCTGATGGGATAAAAGCTCCCCAGTAATGACCATTTCATTTATTTCTGCCCTCAGTTTCGCTTTCAAAGAGCTCTGTGGTTACAATAAGAGCTTAAGCACTTTGTGGTATATACCATATTGTATACTGCATATCCTACTAAAAGTGAAACAGTAGGCATTATTACACAATAAACTGTCACACACACTGTTATCATGTTATCATCTTGGAAAAAAAAATAATAATAATAATTTGCCTCTTTAACCCAATTTTGGTTATTAACTTTTGGCAATCTGACCAAATAATGAGTCAAAAAAACATTTGTCACACTGGAAATTGAAGGTCAAGTCGAACACACTGCATTGTGGGAAATAGCACTGGAGTATACAAGTAAATGTGCTTGTATACTGCTTATTTTAGCAAATGTTGTAGTAGGTCATCTATGCATTCTGAAAATATACTGCACCAATAGAAAGTGTGGTTTATTTGTATTCTATTCCAAAATAGCCAATAAGTATATTTCCCTCCTGACCAATAATAATATACCTTGATCATTTGGAAACACATCAGAAAAATCTGAAAAGGCAGTAAGACCAAAATAACAAATAAAAGAGATGGGGAAATGAGATTTAGCCTGATTTAGACAAACACCCAATTAATGTCACTGTGAGAGGGAAAGACTAAATCAATTATGTAGTAACTAATCAGAAATTCTATTGGCAAAAATATCTGCTTATGAGTTATTTATTATGGTAGGCCTCTGGGGTGGCCTGTTTTAATAGGGTGAATTGTCTATCTTGATTTAGTAAGATACTTCCTCTTTTTACTGTATAAAGGTTACTGAAAAATCTAATTATCACTAAATCTCATCCTTGTGAAATGTTTAATGGGTTAGAAAAACTGCATGGAACAGGATACAATTTATTACCACATGAGCATAAAGGAGAGATGGTTAATTGTACATTCAATATCGTTTAAATATGCTGTACTGTATGCGATTCCAGTGCTTGGATGAATGTTAATGATTAATAATAGAATAAAAATGCCATTGTTTTTTAAGAAAGAGGAATGAACTCATTAACGAAGTTAATTTGTTTAATTTGTTGCATGTTCCTGCAGCACTGCCATCCAAAAAATACTCTCAAAATAGCATATAAAAGTCTCTTTAAAATGGCTTACCTGACAGCTAACAATATATTGGTTCAATCTATTATGTAAGTGCCCTCAAACGCCTCTTTATTAAAACAACTAATTATGAAAATTAGTTAATGAACCTGACTACACTGGAATACAATCAAATGATATAGGTTACAGAGAAGACTCAAGACGCAAAATATCACTGAGTTTGAACTTGACCTGACACCATTTGCAGGATTCAGGCTTGTTTTGACAGATCTTTACAATGTTTTGAAGGATTGAGGTGACAGACCTCTTTTTACCTTATATTATCTGGCTCACACCTGCATGCAACCAGAGTTTGGCCCTTAACATCTCTGTTGTCAGCGTGTAATGTGATATAAGCTGGATAGTTCGCAGCAGAACATGAGATTGGTAAGTCCATGGCAGACAGGTAGTCAATATCTAAACAGCAGTCAAGCTGTGACCAGTTGCAAAAGAACCAGCTTGGAATAAGGAAAAATCAGAAGGCAAAATGGAGGGCACAGAAAGGAAAAATAAAAATGGCAACAAGGTATTTTCACTCCGATTCAATGTTAATTGCAAATAATGCTATGTTAGGTCCTCAACAAATCATGCTGTTGTTTTCAATTCTTATTCAGCTCATCAGTCCATTGTGATTTAGAGGGGAGAACACATGCTCTGACTCATTTAGATCACCTCTCATCAATGCACTGAAGCAGAAGCTCACACAGCCACCATAAGTCATCAGTGAAATCAGTGGAATTTATTATTTTTTGGATTGCATCCCTGCTGATTTCCATGATAGCGCAGCTGTACTGCTTTTTGTTCTTTTGTGTGTGTGTGTGTGTGTGTTGTGTGAAATATAAAACAAATTGATTCAGACCATTGCTGGACTATTGGAAAAGTTATTTCTCTCTAGATAACCCTTATGCTAAACAACCTGAAAAACAGCCAATTAATCCAAATGACCCCAATTCGCTGAAATGTTCTGCGTGTTCCAGCTAGACTGTAAATGTATTAGTTGTAGGGATTTTTCAATGGTTCTTTCTGCAAGTTACATCGCTATGCCAGTAGGTGGCGACAAGTAAAAATCTGATGGTCCTGAGATGGCGGTTGTGTCACGGGTCCAGCATAGGTACTGAAACAACAAACAATCAGATTTTTACAACCCAGTCTTAGGAGAAAATGTAACAAGTTTTGGTGAATTGGTGGAAAATTCGTATGGATTCGTACGATTTGAGTGTATGAAGCTGTTTTATGAAAATGAAACATTTTTTGAAAAAAGTATGCATAAAGGTCCACCCCTAAACCTAATCCTCAGTTGGGCCAAATGACCCCAATTTGTTGAAATGTTTTGCGTGTTCCAGGTAGAGTGTAAATGTATTAGTTGTAGGGATTTTTCAGTGGTTCTTTCTGCAAGTTACATCGCTATGCCAGTAGGTGGCGACAAGTTAAAATCTGATGGTCCTGAGATGCCGGTTTTGTCACAGGTCCAGCATAGGTACTGAAACAACAAACAATCAGATTTTTACACCCCAGTCTTAGGAGAAAACGTAACATTTAAGTTTTTGTGAATTGGTGCCAAATTTGAGTGTATGAAAATGTAACATTTTTTGAAAAAAGTAAGCATGAAGGTCCACACCTAAAACCTAATCCTCAGTTGGGCCAAATGACCCCAATTTGTTGAAATTTTTGGTGTGTTCCAGGTAAACTGTGAATTTATTAGTTGTAGGGATTTTTCAGTGATTCTTTCTGCAAGTTACATTGTTAGGCCAATAGGTAGCGACAAGTTACCATCTGAGTGAGTCACTGAGTCATTTATTCAACCATGTTTCACACTGAGTCATTAATTAACAAAAATAGTAACTTTTTGACTCAAAAATAGTATTTTTGAGTCATTGAATTAGTGAAAAAACTGAAGGTGAAGGTGACATGCGAACCCATACTCGGAATTCGCCTCTGCATTTAACACATCCAGGTTAATGCACAAACATTAAGAGAAATAGTGGTAGAAATAGTAGTGAACACACACACACTGCAAACCGTGGACACACAGCCAGAGCAGTGGGCAGCCATTTTGTTGTGGCGCCAGGGGAGCGATTGGGGGTTAGGTGGAAATCGAACCCACAACCTTCAGGTTACCAGTCTGACTCTCCAACCATTAAGCCATGACTGCCCCAACTATTCACTCAAGCGATTCATTCCAAAACACTGATTCATTGATTCATTCCAAAACATTGATTGACTCTGTTTGGAATATTGGCGTTTTCATTGGCTGAGCAAAAATAGACAGGTAATATAACTGGTAATGTTAAAAAATGTTAAGTTAAATTGTAAGATACTCAGTATTACTCAATAATAACTTCTCGTTAACTGTTGTATAAAAGACATACATTGCCCGTTTGAAAAGAGTCACCATTTGGATTTTAATAGGCAAATACTTAAGAATCTATGGATGGATCATTATTACAGTGATTATGATATTTCTAGCATGTTATATGTTTGGCCGGGCAGTGTATTTCACTCGCAATAATCATGTTGGTCTTAATATCGCAGTCAAAAACAGTGGGCTACTACTAAACAGAATTTGAAATAAATGTATCCTTTGTTTTACATTAGAAGTATTAGAAGCATTTTTGGCACATAAGAAAAAAAAAAAAATCACCATTTTCACTTTTTTCGTCACAATTTTGACTTTATCTCATAATTATGACTTAGAACTGTATGTCAAATTTGACTTTTTATCTCATAATTATGAGTTAGTATCTCAAAATGTTGACTTTTTGTGTCATAATTATAACTTACCAAAGCATTTTTTTTATTATTTGGCAGAAATGGGCATCCACAGTGAAGTCTTATAGTAACAATAAATTCTTAATTTGTACATTAATACTTTTTGATGTCCAGAGATTTAAAAGCTAGATTTTTAATCTAATCTAATTAATTTCCCTTATGGTTAGCTCTGAAACTAAAACAAAATATCCAAAACAAGTACAGGTTTCACAGCCCTAATAAGACTGCAACGGACTACAAGAAGAATGATGAATTAAACATACACCACCTAGAGTGCTGTAGACTAATGCAATTGAGAAAACGTCCTCTCCACCATCGACCCAGCTTGTCTAGAATTCACCTGCAGTGCATCCTCATCCTCTTCATTTAGTCAAGCCTTAGTCTATTGATATCATCATTTCTCTCACTTCACCAGAGCCTCTCCAGAATCATAATTATGACAGCACTCAGGCTCGGCCTCGGATCGCGTCTCCGAACGCTGTCGGTAATAGGTCATTTACGGGCCTCTCTCCGCCGCAGCCAATCAGACACCAGAACTGTGTCAGCCCCTGCCTCCAGGCTCACGCTCACCTCTTCAGACTGACATTTATGGGTTTGATATGGAGCCTCGAGGACCATCACGACTAAGACGAGTCTTAAAGATGGACTCTGTGTGAGTGGGTTTTATTTAGTTCTGTCGAAGGGACCTGAAGGCTCCGAGGCAACAGCTGTTCCCGCAGCTAACTGTGACTAATGTTGCAAAGCTGTGGATGTGGAAGCGAGGAATGCAAAGCTCTATACCTTCTGTTGCGATAATCCTACAGCAATGCTACAGTACAGTCAGTGATGATTGCTTGTGTGGTAGGCCTATTCCTTGTTGTACAGAAGCCAGTATGCAATGCATATTGACATTGATGAGCTCAAAAGCAAATCCACCAAAAGAATGACTAAAATATTCCTAAACATTTGCATATTTTTGCATTTTTATGGATCATGTCATGCTGCTGACTAGGTCCGTGGGTTAGTATTTGACCACATACGCCTATCTAGGTCAGTGAAAGAACGGATGAGTTCCCATGGCAATGGGGCCGTGTAAATTTAGTCATCGACCTACGTGCGGCTTTCTCTCCACCGCTAACGTTGAACTCTGGCTCTCAACCGTCCATTTTGAGGACAAAGCGTGTGTCATCATTGATGAGGTGCTGCATGTTATCAACACGGGCGTGTAGGTCATATGATTATTCTAAATTCAAAGGTCGTATTTGCGGATGCTACGGCTGGAATAATTGTCATCACGTTGGACCCATGGCCCTCAGAGATTGTGACACACAGCTGCAGTTGTTTTTGTGACCCTGCACGTTTCTGGGTCAGCGTGCAGTTATCAGTGCTGTGGCTCTGCCATAAGCAAGACTACATAAAAGCATCCCGCAGTGCCTTGGATAGTGTGGGCGGGTCTTTTCTTACTCTGGCTAAATATCCAAGTTGAATCATGACCTCCAAGTCTGACCCAAATGCAACAACCAACACATTAGTAAGATCTGAAGCCGTACGGTCTTATGCAACCCCATCATTAGAAAGCGAGACTAAATTCAATGCGGTACAACTGTGAAAGATATTACTGAGGGAAAGCGGCTGAAATTAAATCTGATACCTGTAAGGCAAAGAATCCTTTTAGTCATTTGATTTGCCTCTCTTAGTTAAACTCAAAGAATATCATGGCTTCTGCAAGTAAAATATCACATTAGAGTGGAAACAACAGAGAATCGTTGTTGTTTTTCTTGAGACAACTGTACAGGTTGTAGCACCTGTATGGTTTTTCGTAATGCAACAAAAGTCTGATAATGTTTGGAACGGGGCAGCCAAGATTGGTTTTCTTATAAGGAGATAACACCAAGACCTTGCTGAAGGCTATGGCACGTTAAATCTAATTTTCAAACTGGGGGAAGCTAATGGATTGTACGAAAAACAAAGGAAGACAATCATTTTGGGATTAGAGAGCCTCCTGTCAGATGCACAAATACATCTATATAAATCATCTCATTCCACACCCGTATAACCAATCACAAACAGACACAAAAAAGCTCACAAACCATCAGTAGAGACACTTTATGCCAAGTTTCCACTGGCAGGTTGACAACTACCAGTGAGGTAACAAAGATCAGAAGGTTTTAGGATGGAAGCATGCATAACACGCTGGGAGATTTGAGCAGGTGCTGTCGGAGGTTAAGCTGATTAAGACAGTCATGAGATGCCAGTTTTGTCTCGGGTCCAGCATACTAGGTAATGAAAAAACGCAAACAATCAGACATTTACAACGCGATCTTAGAAGAAATATAACTTAAAGGGGATTAGTTCACTTCAGAATGAAAATTTCCTGATAAGAAAAAGAAAAGAATTTGAGGTTTTTGAGGAAAACATTCCAGGATTTTTCTCCATATAGTGGACAAAGGTCCAAATTGCAGTTTCAGTGCAGCTTCTAAGGGCTCTACATGATCCCAGAGGAGGAATAAGAGTCTTATCTACAGAAACAATCAGCCATTTTCTAAAAAAAAAATTAAAATTGATATACTTTTTAACCACAAAATGGTCGTCTTGCACTACTCTGCGATGCGTCACGCATTGCGCAATCATGTTGGAAAGGTCACACGTGACAGGCGGAAGTACCACGGTAGGGTGAAAAACTCCATCTCATTTCCTCCTCCGAGCTTTAAAATCTTCTGACATCATCATTTTACCTTTTTGTTTTGTAAAGTGCGTCTGACTTAGTCTTTGCATGTTCGCTTTGTAAACACTTGCTCCGTACCTCTGCCTACATCATGCATGACCTTTCCAACATGTTTACGTAATGCATGCCGCATCGCAGAGCAGTGCAAGACAAGACAAGCATTTGTGGTTTAAAGTATATAATTTTTATTTTTTTTAGAAAATGGACAATCCTTTCAATTGTTATTTCTCGTCTGGGATCATGTAGAGCCCTTTGAAGCTGCATTGAAACTGCAATTTGGACCTTCAACCTGTTGTACCCCGGTAAAGTCCACTATATGGAGAAAAATCCTGGAATGTTTTCCTCAAAAACCTTAATTTCTTTTTGACTGAAGAAATAAAGACAAACATCTTGAATGACATGGGGGTGAGTAAATTATCAGGAAATTTAAATTCCAAAGTGAACTAATACTTTAAGTTTTGGCAAATTTTTTGTCAAATTTGTACGGAATCGTATGATTTGAGTTGTATGAAACATTTTTAGAAAAAACTAAGCATGAAGGTCCTCCCCTAAACCTAACCCTCAGTTGGGCTTAAGCAGACTGTACAAGTTGTATTGAAATATGAATTCACCACCAATTTGCCAAAACGTAAAACTGTTACGAATTGCCATGAAAGTGTTGGACCTTTAGTTTATACTGTACAAAATGTGTTGTCTTGAAAACTGAAATTGCAGATATTACTTACACACTTCCCTTAGGAAGTCATAGGTGAGATATGACTGTCAAATGATCACCCAAAGGAATGGGCTTCCTCATCTGCCAGTCTTTCTTGACAAAATTCACAGAGACAGCAGCTCCCTGAAATATAAATATGTACTCAGAGTACCTTAAGGGTCGATCTAATCAATAAGCCTGTGGGAGCTCACTGTCACATTAAATTTGAGGCCGGAACGCTCACACAAAATGGGTGGCTCCGATTTGCTCAGCAGGAGTTCAGACTTCCCAGAAAGGGAGGGCATTGATAGCGGTTACCCACTAATTCAGAGATCCTTGTCAATCACTGTAGGACAATAAATACATCAGTCTCACTAGAACAGCACCAAAAGAGATAAAAAGGAGTAAATTAAAGAAAAAATCTTGAGATTGACCAGTAGAGAAATATTTCACCCCAATCAATCAATGTCATTCTCAATATGTCATTTAGTTTTAAACCTGTTATACTTTCACTGAACATTTTTGTAGAGAATCTTTTTGAAAAGCACCATAAAAGCAGTCCATTTGACTTGTGCACTATATTCCAGGTCTTCTCAAGACATATGACAGCTTTAGCTTGAGAACAGCTCTTAAATATGGAGTTTATGGTGCAGGCTGGATGTCTATATGATTGAATGTCATTAGTTCTTGTATATATTATGATCAAATGGCATGATGTCCAACCTGGTGAAGATTTTCAGTAAATAATCACTCTTAAAAACTAAGGTTCTTTATTGGTGTCAATGGTTCCATGAAAATCCTTTAACATCCATGAAACCTTTCCATTGCAATTAAGGTTCTTTAGATTATTAAAATGTTCTCCACACTAAGAACAAATGGTACTTTTATTAACTCTTCACTGAAAAGTTCTTTGGGGAACCAAAAATGGTTCTTCTGTGGCATCGCTGCAAAAAAAGAACCCTTTTCGAACAGTTATTTTTAAGAGTGATGGATAAATTCGGGCCTGTTCATCACACAAAGCTATTGTATAGCTTCAGAAGACTTGGAATATGCAGCCAAAGTCACATAGACAGACACTATAAACAGTTGTTGTATGGAAGCTCCTTTCCTGTTCAAAAAACGGCAAAAGGGTTTGGAATGACATTAGGGTGAGAAACTAATGACATATATACTGTACACCACCAATCAAAAGTTTGGGGTCAGTATGCTTTTTTTATGGTTTTTGGAAGAAGCCTATATGCAAGCATATGTGCAAGCTGCACGTGGCAGGCAAAGCAGGCACTCCTGTGGACACCACACATCAGTGCTGATTGCAGCTCACAGTACTTCCTGATTACCCTCCCATGGGCTGACAGTGGCATGACTTCTCCTGTAGCGTCCTTCTTTCTGTAGGGAACACCTGAGTAGAGTCCCCTACTGGAGCGGAAACTGGCATGCGCCAACCTTTCCGAACCCCTGCCAAGGAACACATATGTCCGCCTGTTTGCTCACTAGCCAGACCTTGAGGCAAAGGGATAGATAGCAACATGGAGTTCTAGTTGTATTTCTTTATTTTTTTTATAGGTCTCCTATGCAGCCCACAGAAAAAAAAAAAAAAAATGATTTACAGACCGAAGAAAACATTCGGTTACACAGATCTCCCTGGAATGTTGCTGCAGAGTCTGGTCAAGAATGATAGTTCATGGTTGAATGAAGCTGGACATATTGTTATACTGTCCTCAAGATATATCTGCAGAGTTATATTGAAGTATGTACTTATAACTGAATCAAGGATCTGATTCCCTGGATCTGAACAATCTGAAATTCTAATATGACATATTATATATTTGATTGCCCTTTAGGAACTGACAGTAAATAAAAAAGAAAAATAAGATGAAATCATTAAGAAACAGTCTTTAATGCTGATAATTAATTCTGCTATCACAACCAGTTGGCACTTTCCGTAAATATTTTCATTTTTATTTCAATTGTAGTGTTGATTTCGTTCCTCAAGGTCAACCATTTAACCCTATTGCCCAAGTTATTAAAGAAATTAATGTGTTTGTTTGTATAATTATATACATTTAACTAGTTAGAAAATAAAATTTGTGAATAAAACAAAAACAAAACTCGGTCACACTTGATATTAGGGTCCAATTCTCACTATTAACTAAACATTAAGGTAACACTTACACGTATTCACTATTAACAACGACTTTTCCCCTCAATAAACTCCAAATTTACTGCTTATTAATAATTAGTAAGGTAGTTGTTAAGTTTAGGTATTGGGTAGGATTAAGAATGTAGAATATGGTCATGCAGAATAAGGCATTAATATGTGCTTATTAATTACTAATAAACAGCTAATATTCTAGTAATGTGCATGCTAATAAGCAACTACAGACCCTAAAATGAAGTGTTACCAATATTGAATACGACGTCTGCCTCAAACTCCTAATTACTGCTAATTAATAGTTAGTAAGTTAGTTGTTAAGTTTAGGAATTGGGTAGGATTAAGGGATGTAGAATATGATCATGCAGAATAAGGCATTAAAGGCACAATATGTAAGATATTTGGATTAAAATATCCAAAAACCACTAGAACAATGTTAAATATTTTGTTGACTTGTGTACTTACATTATCCCAAATGTTTCCAAGAATGTTTAAATCCAGAGAAATAAGCAATTTTAACCAGGACACAGACTGTGTCTGTGCGTCGCCTATCAATGACATCATACCCACATTACCCTCGTTTCCGGTTTTATTTTGTAGAAACCATGGAAACACCAAAAAGGCTTTATTATGTGTTTTATTAGACAGGTGAGCAACTGTTTGGATACATTCATTGACAGAAAACTAATCATTGTTATATAGCTCAACACAGTAAGTCTTATTGTTAAAATCTCGTTTTCTTGATTTACTGCGAGTACCATGTTTTACCATGCCTAATATCAATCTAGCTTACTGCAGTGTGCAACAAGTGTCTCATAGCAGCTGCCGAGTGAACACAGTGTAACACTATAACAACTTTCAACATACAAATGTATCTAATATGATAAAACAGCGCTGCTTTACCCCACATACACATGACCGAAAGAAACGAAAGCGACGACTGCGGCATAATAAAAGCTCCTCTGCTCTCGAGATGTGTGTCGCGCTCGTTTCTCATTAGCAATCGCTCCAGCGGCCTCGTTTCTGCTCTCACAGCATTCGGCCCTGCTCTGCTTCATACTACAGTAACATTAATAATCTCATCCATGAAAATGATTTCTGCCCGAGTCCCGTCCCGATTCTTTTCCACCGGCTGTAGACATAAAGACAACACCTCCCACGAAATCAAGGCGTCATCAAGCTACGGTTTTGTTTTGAATAGGCGACCTCTAGCGGTGAAAAATTACATAGTGTGCATGTGCTTTATAAGTACTAATAAACAGCAAATATCCTAGTAATATGCATGCTAATAAGGAACTAGTTAATAGTGAGCACTCAACACTCATATTTTGGTAACATGGTTGCAAAAGTTATTTTTTATTCAATGGCTCATGTATTATTTAATTCGACCTCCTGAGTTTGGCAGTCAGCCTCTTTCTATGCAAAAAAAAAACTTTTTAAAGAGTTCTCAAGAGTTTTAGGCCCCTGTACCCTACAGTACTTGTGGAAAGTGCCAGTTGCTAAACAGAGATAAACAGACATTACAATGGACCCACTTCCATCACATAAAACTTTTCATTCTGTTTCTTTATAACATGAATTCAGTGCAGCAGTGACAACATGGGTTCAATCACATAAGCAAGTGTTAGCTCAATGTACTAAGAGTGTCTGGGGAATGCAGATAGATGGCTAAGCAGGACTGGATGCTTGGCATTTTGCGACTCCAGGGACAGTAGCTTGCGGCACATCCGTTTTTTTAAGTCTGTAGCTCAGGATTATTCTCTTGATGCATTGATGCGGCAGGGTCATTGCTTTCCTTGTGTTCTTACGTTAACATTATAAGTTATAGACCAATTAGAACAAAGAGAATCCACACTGCAGCAATAAAGACACAAAGTTCTCCATAAATCTACTTTGGACCCAGAAAGACCTTTTGTTTTGATCATGGTCTGTGTCCTGCAGGGTTGCGATGTAACTGTAAATTGCTACTTAGAAGCACATAATTTCAATTCACCTTTAAAGCTCCCGCAATGCTAAACTACACAATTCTGGGGTGGAAATAAAGAAGCTTATAGGCTTTACCTAGCAGGGGCCAACCATAGACAGCCAGTTTGGCAAATCCCTGCAAATACAACATCTGTGCTAATCAGGTTGCGTTGGAGGTTACGCTGCATTATTGGTCCTATCCATTAGGTTAATAGGATTTACACTGTTATGTTAGCAGGCTCTGCGCTGTCTGCTTTAAACGGCGGCCTAAGGAACATTATGGATCGTATTTGCATTACGCAAGCCTAGAGTGACTCGTGAAATCAAAGCCTCTCAATACAAACACCTTCTGCAAATCTTTATTACTTTCATTAAACCTAATGAAAACCTATGGATTTCTTCATTTAAAACCTCCAGGTTTGAAACCTTATCAGGATCGAATAAATCAAGAGCATAAAACAATGAGATTTATTTTGCACCGCTTATGAGTTCTAGCTAAAGATTCTTACAGTATCACACACTTTATCAGCAGAAGGTCTCTTCAGTGATCAAATTACAATAAATGTCCAAATGTAATTTTGTTATATTTTGTTTGACAGAAGTCTCTTTCAGTTTTAATCAGGGAAATCTCATTCAAAAGAAACTCATTTTGTGGGGTCAGTGAGTAGATGAAGAAACTGACACTCATTCTCTTTTTATCAATACTTGAGAACGTGTCAGGATAACGCTGGCTGTAGAATAGTTATTCTTTGCACATCATTTAATTTTTTTCCATTTCCGAGAGCCTCATTTCATTTTCAAAGCATCAATTTTCTCTACTTTGCCCTCATTTTAATTGCCGTTTTTTGCCTTCCCTTGTTTCCAAGAAAGTGCAATAATGAGATATTAAAAATATGGCATGAAACCAAACTTTTTGGCAGAACCCAACAACAAAATTAGACCTTTTAAATGACATTCACTTGAAAAAGAACAATATTTGCAAAGCAGAAACTGTGAGACCTTCCTGTGACACAGCTGATTATTCATGCCTGTCTGACCTTCCCGTTGAGGAAATTTAATAAAGCCAATTCAAGAAGCACTTCTCGGAAATGCTGTTAAACATCAAAACGAGAAGAGTCAAAGTGGAGAAGAAATAAGTTTTAGGGACTGAGGGAGACAACTTTCTCTACAAACAATAAAATATTCCCTTCCTGTTGACTTGAATGTTGATCTTCTGAGCTTCTTCATCACTTGTCATTCAAATGTTCAAGAGGATTCAGTTGGTAACGTGGGTGGTTTTTGTCATCTCCACATACAGAGAGAAAAGCCATACACGAGGGGCTGAGCTGGTGGATTGACAGGCGGCACTTAAGCATCCGTGCTGAGCCTGTTTCATGTGCTTTATTCCTACACGTTGAATATTAATAGAAAAAAATTTAACCACAACTCAACTCCCACAAAATTTCTCTTTCCCTTTTCTCTATCTTCAGTTACCGACACCCTCTACAGTACACAAGTAAGTTCAAGGCATTGTTGAAGAACTGAACTTATGAAATGCCAGTATTTGCATTGGATATGAGATCACAGGATTCTTATTCCAAGGCACAAGACTGTCTTTTACCCTATTTATATGCAAGGCCTCTTTTGTCCAAGCCCCACAAGGCCTGCAAGTTGTTGAATCTAGATTCTACACAGCCCCCTGTGACAACGTCCTTGTTTTCAATGACAGTTTAAATGGTGGAGCGCTTGTCTGATTGTCCAAGGTTAAGATAAGATTGCCAAGGCCAAAGCAACCAGGGCTCCTCTGGATCAACCACTAATCGCTCACCTGCAACTAAGACTTGGGCTAATCAGTCTGAGTTACTTCTACGTGAGGGAGTAAACTAAACTGAACTTATTAAACAATTTAATTTCTCAGCACATCTTGTGGCATTTTCATGTTTAACAGGTTCAGTGGGTTCCTCAAAATCAGCTAAGGGGTAATTAAATGTAACAAATCATGTAAAAATGTATCATCTTTTATTGGAAAATTGGATCAAAATTTGATAATTGCATTTATCTTTTAAATAATTAATGTCAAGTTTATATTACATCAGCATATGAGAGTCAAATTGGACGACAACAGGGACTCATCTCAAGATCACTCATTTAACAGTTCATTTATTGTCAAAATTATGAAAAAAGATCAGTGAAGAATTGAAAGATGTTAAAAAATATTCAAATCAGAAATATCAGAATGTGTAGATTGTGCATAAAAAATGTCCGTCAAAATATAACATACAACTTCCTGTTTTCCGTCAGAAACCAGCACATGTTGAACGATGTTCACTAACCCGGCAAAATTTTTCAATTGGATTGGTGTTTATTCTTTTTAGCATGCATTGTGAAGTATTTCACTCAGTTCCCTGATCATTTCGATTCAATTTCAGCAAGTGAAGAACAAATTTATACTGTAAGTGTTGTGTATTCGGTACGTTATCATTTCTGACAGACAGCTTGTCGAAGCCACTCAGGCCGCCATTTCCACCCTCTTCTCGGAAAGCAATGATCAAAACATCTGGTAGTGTGGGTTGTCCAGGTAACGCGTATGTACTCCTGGACCTCTGCTTCTCGTAAATACTACCGTGTATTGTGCACATTATTTTTTGACAGACATCGATGTTGTGATATTCAAATTATGTGTATCTGAAAATAGTTGGATCGTAAGATAATAATTATTTATTCTTAGTCAGCAAGTACTCAGTGAAGTGACTGATCCCCATGATTGTGTTATGTCAATGTTTTTTGTTCTAATATTCCAACCAACAGCCAATCTAAGTTTTGACGGACGTGATAACGTTCATGAGGATTGAACTATATTTGATTTGTGAGTAATTTTAAAATGTGCTGGAGACGTGCATAGTTCATTATACTTATTTCATGGCTTAAAGGCACAATCTGTATTTTTTCGCCGCTAGGGGTCGCCAACCTCTTCAAAACAATAACAAAGGAGTAGATTGATGACGCAGTCAATCATGGAACTTGTCGTCATGCCGACGGATCTAATAATGTTTATGGAGAAATAATGTTTATGGTTGAGTGAATGCATTCATGTTTTTAACATGACTGTGGTATAAAGCAGGGCGTGGCCGATTGCTAATGAGAGTCAAATATCAGTGCCACACGCGAGTCCTGGGGGATATAAAGGAATGAGGACATTTCATTCTACCGAACTACCCACAAGTGCTGAAATACTACTCATACAGGTCTGTTTATTTGACGAATTAAAATTGTGAGGTAAAGTAGCACTGTTTTTCATTCTGTTTCTTTATAACAGTGCAGCTTTTGAGTGTGTTGAAAGTTGTAATGTTATTCTATGTATAACTTTGTTGGCTGTACAAGACTGAACAATAAGACATCAGAATATCATACTGATTATATTCTAACATTTCATCGTGTTGAGCTATATAACATTGATTCATCTTATGTAAGTTACATTTGCTCACCTGTCTAATAACGAGCAAGAGCGAAGTTGAAAGAAGAGCGAAGTCGAAGTTTGTTGCAAGGCTCTCACCATCTCAAAAATGCCACGCCAATATTGATCCTCGTTTTATTTCTCCTTTTGTCCCAAAGTTTGCTTACCATGGTCCATAATGTTTGAGCAAAACAACAACAGCTTGCCGCTAGACGTTACGCAGCTGTCCACGTCTGTTGCCATGGTTGCTATGGCAGTACAAGCGGAAACCAGGGATAGCGCAGATATTACATCATTGCCTAATGACAAGGGACAGGCACTATTTAAAGCTGTGAATTTCTCTGAATTTACAAATTCTTGGAAACATTTAGGAACGATTGAACGAAATATATAACACTGTGCAAGTGGTTTTTGAATATTTTAATATACATGTTACTCAGAGACTGACATGTTTGGCTTGTCAAAAATGTTACATTCAGCTGTCGCAAATTCGCTGACTTGAAAAGTTAAGTTTTTTTTTTTTTAAGAAAAGTTTTTTTTTTTTTTTACCAGGAAAGGAGTGGTTTTGATGCACAAAGTTGTTTTTATTGTCTCTTATAACAAAAAAATATATATTTTATTTAACCCCATTAAAATGCAGTTCCTGTTCTAAATAATATTGAAAAATCACATTTTTAAAACTCATATAGAGATTTAATTTTGACTCATATAGACCTTATGCACCAGAGAAACGTGTGTGCAGCCATCTTGAGAATGTTGTCTTCGAACTTCCGTTTTGCAGTAGCTCTATACATTTCTATGGCACCGCTGTCAAAGAATAATTAGCTGGTGAAGTAGATTTATTTATGTAGAGTTAACAAAAGTTATCATGAGCATTGAAGTTTTTAAAGCAGGTGTCTTAACAATGTCAGTAGATCGGGAAGATTTTAAAACGAACAGTTCATTCATAAATATGTAAGATTGCTGTGGAAATACAAAACGGAAGTCAAAAGACAATGAGCGCAGCGCTAAAAAGCGGCGGGGCTACATAAGGTCAATAGAACCCTTTATGCCAACAAGGTTCTATAAAAGGAGAAATGCCTTTAATGATTGCATAATATTTTCATGTTTAATGGGTTATTTCAATTTTTTCTAGTGTTAAAGTATGCTTATGTGCTGTTTAATTTATAACATTTAATCAAAATAAATGAATTAAAACAAAATTAATTATAAATTAAAATATTAAGTGCCTGGCAGAACCCTTTAAGGTTCTATATAGAACCTTTTCTTCTAAGAGAGTGGGTTGCATAAGTTTTATAATATATACCGCGTATCTAAAACTACTTTGTCATTTAATTTTACTTAGTTTAGGAGTCATGAACATTTTTTTTCAGTTAATTTTCAGTTTTTCTTAGTAATGATAGTTTTTTTTACACATATAAAGTGCAAAATATACTGGTTCCCACTGAAAAAGTCTAAAAAAAAAATAAAAATAAAAAATCTCCTTTTTTTTTTTCTTATTATCAGTTATTGGGATAGCAATTTCATTGAAAAGTTCTTGTGAATTTTCTGAGTTTGTTAGTATTTGGCATGTCTCCCTTTTTCCTTAATCACAGCATGCATTAACACTCAGTTTCGACATGGATTACTGAACAAGAAAACATGAACAGGTGTTGGCCTGCCATTATCTGTTAGCAGGCGTGACAAGGTTTTTCATTCCAGCATATAATAATGAAATTAGTTTTGTAATAAGTGTTATAAAACCTTACAGCAAGTGACAGATTGAGAGATCTCTTATGCAAGTCTGGGAAGGTGATGGAAAGGTAAGAACAAATTATTTGCACTAGCTACAGTATGTATCACTGATAGTTTTTATATCCATGGTTTATGAGAGAGAATCTCTCATGAATGTCTCAGTGCTTCATGGTCAAATATACACGTAAAGCCAACCAAGGATTTGCTTTGGTTTTGCTAGCCTATTGCATTTTTATTAGTGTTCAAATGAAAGTTTAGTCAGGCTCCATGCGGATGATATCCTGGAATTTCCCACACACACGCAAGACAAACACAATCAGAATTGAGCTGGGTATTGAAGGATTTCAGATATTTCAAGGACAAATATGGAATAAACATTGATTAGGTGCACGTGGACATACTCTGTAATCTGATGAGAATGTCTCTGTTGGACAGAGCATTGTTTCTTGTTTATCCAGTTTTGCAGGTTGCACGTTTTAATTAGAATTTAACAAAGCCCTTAGAGAGTAATGCATTCTGTTAAAACATAGTAGACGATCCAGGAGGGCTGGTATTAGTTCTCAAAAGAAGAGTGTTAATTGTAAGGCTATTATTAAAGCATCCCAATTAAATGTTTAAACATTGTGAAATGTTGTTAAACATCCTTTTGAGAGCCATATAATTTGCAATGAAAATGCAATTTTTAGTCATAAAATTAATATGAATAAATACTACTGAAAAACAAAGAATGATATATATGTTTTGAAGAGAAAAAATAAATGTCATTTGGCTTACAAAAAGCATATTGGTTTCATTAAAGACTACCTTTTCGATTCTAACCAATAACCAATGCCAGACTATACAGTTACAGATATCAAATACAGTCTTTTCAGATCACAAAAAACAAAAAAAAACAAAAAACAAAAAAAAGAGCCATATGACCTTGTATTATCACATTCAAATTCAGAAGAGCTTTTCCCAGAGCTCAGAACTGTTAGAATCTCAAAACAGGCACAATAACAGCTGGTCTTCTTCTGTTGTGCATGTAAATTGCATTTCCATTATGGTTAATCAAGATGTTAACAATCAACTCCCAGCATCCAACAAGGTCTTATTGAGGAAAAAAAGCACAGTATTCTTCATTCCGCTCACATTACTGTGATTTATTGAGCGACTGTATAGAGTCAAATTTCAGAGGGTCTGCTTTTTAGGATGAGCCAGACCACAACAAAACATGTGCCAAGATTATGCACGTTCACGCTGTAACATTAGTATTCAGAATGTTGCAATAGCAGTTTTTAAATGTCTCACTCAGCATCTAAATGAGTAAATGAGGGCTAAAAAATGAAGCAACATTTTAAATGGCTTTTCTTGAACTGAATTCATCTATTTAATTATTTAAATGTTTTTACTGAACATTAAGTTACCATGACTTAAAATGTGCCATCATTATAACAATCGCCTATTTAGATCATTTCTTAAAAGAGTGCATGGAACTAAACTGTTCAATATTACATGCTTCATTTCATGTTTTCTACAAAAAAACAAAAAAACAAAAAACAAAGTGCTTGTTGTCTTAAATCACACTCACAATACAAATAAGCAATACTATTCCTCGTTACACACAGACCTCAAGACTTGGTCCATGAGCCATGACAAGGGTAACAACTGAGTGTTACTAGAGAAACATCCTGACTCCACAAGACAAGTTACGAAACCCGACAACAAAAAATCAACACCAGCAGTGTAAATAAAACTGGCAAACAGTCAAACAGTGCAACCATATTAATAATTCATGCCCCAGTGCATGCTGGGAAACCCAGCTTCAGAGTAACCAGTATGCGTGCAGCTAGCAGAATAAACATTTGCACTACAGACACGACAGCTACTAGATTTCAATCCGGTGGATCTCTACTGGTTTTGCTTCAGAACACCAGATTTTAACTAACACGAAACCCTTTGAAATGTCCTTAAAATTAAACATTGAAATGTATTAAAGGGGACCTATAATGCCCCTTCTCACAAGATGTAATATAAGTCTCTGGTGTCTCCAGAATGTGTCTGTGAAGTTTCAGCTCAAAATACCCCACAGATCATTTATTATAGCTTGTCAGATTTGCCCATATTTGGGTGTGAGCAAAAACACGCCATTTCAGAAAAAAATTTCAGACAGAAACGTTCTTTTTTTAGCAATCGAGTTTGCCAGGGTCAACTTGCAGGCTATCCAAGCTAACGAGACTCTAAATAGTGTCTGTGCTCGTCTGTGCAGCCAACAACAGAACAGTTAGCATGCTTTGCTCGAACTTTTGCCATGGCGTTAGAACTGATACACCGTTGACACTTGCGAAAACAAAATGGCAGCACTATGTGTGGAAACATGCAGATTAAGGGGCAGTAATATTATGATAAGATCCCCTTCCTACGTCACTAGGGGAGTGAAATCTGAGCGGCTCGTTTTTTCACATGCTTGCAGAGAAAGGCTTACCAAAACAAAGTTACTGGGTTGTCCTATTTCACGTTTTCTAGGTTGGTAGATGCACCGGGGACCTGATTATAGCACTTAAATACGGAAAAAGTCATGATATGTCCCCTTTAATATTACGAAGGACAGACCAACAACATGCAGACCAACAAGTTTAGATGCCAGCAGATCTCCGACAAGCATACACAAATTAATGGCAATAATAGCTAAATAAATTTTTTAAAAATTATATAAAATTTGTTGATTTTTTTTTTTTTTTTTTTTTAATCTGTGGAAAAAAATCTGAGAACAACTATGAAACATTTTTTTTACAATTATTTATTATTATTATTATTATTACTATTATTTAAATAATAAGCATGACAACAAACTGAACAACAAAACCAGTTTTCTTCCCTGTATAGGCATATTTGGACAACAACAAAAAAACTGCTCTGTTTTTGGTTCAAATATATATATATATATATATATATATATATATATATATATATATATATATATATATATATATACACACACACACATACACACACACACACACACACACACACACACATATATATATATATATATATATATATATATATATATATATTTTTTTTTTTTTTTTTTTTTTTTTTTTTTTTAAACAATGTTTCAGAGAGAAGGAGGAAAAACAATCATTATCACAAATGATAATGCAATGTGAACAACATAGCCAAGGAAAGTGTGATTATGGGCCTGTGTTCAGCCTGCGGGTGTGTGTATGTATGTGTGTGTGAGTGTGTGACATCAGTTCACCCCTGTGGCAACAGACAGCATGTAAGTGAATGAAAGAATGTGTTGTAAATGAGAAAAAAAAGACGGAAAGAAAGTACAGTACATCTGTGTGTGTGCTTATGCTCACTGATGCATACAGATAAGCAGTTTGCACTCTGGGATTGTGTCCGAAACATCCAAAATATCAGACGGTCTATGGAGACAAGAAGGCATCAAGACAAGTTTGAATCTAATGTGCGCATTACATCCTGTCAGCTGAGATGCCTCCATCTGGTCGACTTCTTTTCGCTAGAAAACTGCACTTTCTCAAGGCAGTGCATTAATTGCATGGACAGAGTAAGAAGTGTTTAAAACAAACTATTTGCTGAAATATTCACAAAATTAAAATCAACACTAAAATAAGAGTGCGTGGTTTGTGTGTCAATCCAATGTGTGTGTAAGTTGAGTTTGTTACTATAGCAACAGTTGGGTAAGGGGGACGTTTTCGTTCAGAATCATTCATTCATTTTTAATATTAAAATAAAGTAATACACAGCATACAGGATTTCGATATTCTATTATGATTCAGTTCTATTATGGTTCAATTACAGAAAGCTAAATTGTAGACCTAACTAACCTAAATTGTAGACCTAAACCTCTACAGAACATACTGAAAAAAAAAAAAAAAAAAAAAAAATCTCTTCATGAGTTATGAGTGTGATGGCTACCATATTTATTAAAATGGCTTTAAATGACAAGAAATTGTGCTGCTTTTATGCTGCCAGCCTGCCACCAATATCAAAAATCAAACCTACATCATTGCCTTTGAGTGTGATTTGGCGATCGAAGGCCCTGATATACTCAAGGTGAAGTTCTTTTTCGCTTCGATTCTCCTACGATTCTGAACAGACAACTAAACAAAATAGCTAACATGTCATTTACTAGAGGTTCTGACAAAATGTTAAAATGTAAAAAAATATGAAAATGAATTTAAATATTTGAAAATATCAGTTTGAATGAATGATTCAATGATTCACTCATAAAGACTCACTTGCTTCATTACTGGATGAATCACTGTTTTTAAACGAATCTCTTAAATGAATGATTCAATGACAAATACATTTTTAACAGTCACTTTTCGCCACCTACTGGTGTAACGAAGTAATTTAATGCACCAAATTACTTTCAAAAGGTGATTCACACTATTTTGATTGCTTCCATAGACATCAGTGTTTATATCCGAACTATAAACTTTTATCCCAGTACTTCTGTGTTAATCTGAATTATTGTAACACAGAAATAATGATACTGTGTGTTTGAGAAGACTGTTTGTGAAGCTGTTTCATACTTATACATGACAACTGCTCTCTCTGGCTCCGCGGAAGCGCCAATGCAGATTTGAATATTTGCTGTGATCGTACTTGTCAAAAGTTTAATAGACACAGCCGAATCACTGTCATTTAGGAATAAAGATTGTGTGGGTGTTTGAATTGAGATCGCAATCTTTTAATGATTAAATGTCCAGTTCTACTTAGGGGTAAAAATAAGATCGAATAGTTTGCAGCAGCACTCCAGTCAAGACACAATTATTTATATAGCGCTTTCTACAATAGATTGCTTTAAAGCAAGCAGCTTTATCGTACTAAACATTAACAAACAGTGTCAGTGTCTCTTTCAATTAGAATTACAACTATTCAAATTCTACGATTAACCAGTGTGTTCACGTTTTTACTCATGTCCGACCTTGACGGACTGAACAGAAGAAATGAACTGGAGAAGATTTCCACATCAAAGAAGGCGGAGCCTCAGAGCCACACCTACATAATCACCACAGACCAATAGTAGTTCAAAGGTGTAAACCAACCGGAAAAGTTCACTTTGGCAAGCTGTTTCGAACTCCAGAAACTCCAAACAAATGTTTGCATTGATGTCACACCATTTTGTTCTTCGAATGCGCTTGCACTTTTTAGGGGACTTGACTGAACGAATAAAAAAAGTTAGTGTCATCAATGATTCTGTCTCTACCGAGAAATAAAAACAGAAGTCATTAAATATTCACTTGCTGATCTCAAATTCTCATTTGAATTTGTTCTAGATCTTTAGATGTGATGGTTTGGTGCCTGGAAGCCAGTCGAAAAACCAGACTGGGCAGCTGCCGTCTGTTTCAAGCACACCCTGGATTTGTGCCTTGGGCCCAGGCTGAAGCACACACCTGATTCATGACTCTCTCCTCACATCTACAGGCAATCTTTTGACAGCCTAACTAGGCCACAGCAACAGATTGAGCCGTACCCCACAACCTCTTGTCATTTCATAATAATAAGTGCCGCTCGGCTTGGCAGAGCTCAAAACAAATCTTCACACATTACTGAATCATATGAGCTCTTGCCGATATTTTTTTCAGGTTAAGTATTTGTATGCAAGTCATAGACACACTTTGCATCCATAAGACAACTTGCCTTTCCAATGCATGTGATGTGGTTCCACACTGCTGTAGCTTACAAGAACTCCAATGTTTTACTGAAACAGCAATAGGTCAAACTGAAAAGTGTGGTGCTTGCAACACCAAGGTCATGGGTTCAACTCCCAAGAAAATTAACTTGTATATCTTGAAACCAATATAAGTTCATTTGAATAATAACATGCAGGTACAAGACTGTGTACTTAACGGCTTTAATGAGGGAAATAACTACAATCAAATGAGGCACTTCAAATGACAACTGAAATAAAATGATGGATAAATATAAAACTATTGATTTAAAGATGTTGAGTTTTAGGGGTGTAACAGTACATGTATTCGTCCCGCACAGTTCGGTGCATACAGTCAGACGACGAATACAGTCAGTCACAGGCAATCCACACTCTAATCCAGAAGGGGACATGTGGTAATGCAATGCCGTTTGCAATGCAGGAAAAAGTTAAGAAAAAGAAGAACAGACAATCTGTGGATCTATTTTTACGTGTAATCTCTCAACAAGTCTTTCAACTGCCGAAGGCATCAATAAAACAGCTTGAGAATAATATCTCATGTGGCATTACATTTACCTCAGGCAAGTCATTCAGTGTCCACAGCATGTTAGTTTACTAGATAAATTAACTTTAGAGAGGAGCATTTCACTCAATATATGCACTATATTAGCCTATATATTCATTATATTTACTTTACCTGTTAGTAACATCGTAATTATTTAATATATGTTTAAAAAAAAATTGTCGCAAAAACAAGTTATGACAGTATTTTTTTTTTTTTTTCAAATTTGGAGAAGAAAAATAAATTTCTAATTAGATTTAGAAGTTAATGCAAAACCTGCCTTGTGTGCAATTTACATGTTTTTTTTTTTTTTATTTCAGTGTTGATTATTATATCTAAAGATAAATAGCAACTGAATTTAATAGTTTGGGGCTCTGTCATTAATTGTAACCTTTAATATTTTAGTAATGTGCAAGAAAGGGCTCCCCTTTTTTATCCTTAAGAAAATGTTAATTATAATTGAATTTATTTAAAGAGAGACATTTTGTTCAATAAACCACTGTTTAATAAAAAAAAGAAGAAAAAAGAAGCAATTTTATGTTTAGTTTTCTCCCCCCTGCTGTACCGAACCCATACCAAACCGTGACTTCAATGCTGAGGTACATACCGAACCATCATGTTTGTGTACCGTTACACCTGTATTGATTTTACATTGAACAAAATTGTAAACGCAACACTTTTGTATTTGCCCCCATTTTTCATGAGCTGAACTCAAAGATCGAAGACTTTTTCTATGTACACAAAAGGCCTATTTCTCTCAAATATTGTTCACAAATCTGTCTAAATCGGTGTTAGTGAGCACTTCTCCTTTGCCGAGATAATCCATCCACCTCACAGGTGTGGCATATCAAGATGCTGATTAGACAGCATGATTATTGCACAGGTGTGCCTTAGGCTGGCCACAATAAAAGGCCACTCTAAAATGTGCAGTTTTACTGTATTGGGGGGGTCCGAAAACCAGTCACTATCTGGTGTGACCAACATTTGCCTCACGCAGCGCAACACATCGCATAGAGTTGTTTAGGTTGTTGATTGTGGCCTGTGAAATGTTGGTCCACTCCTCTTCAATGGCTTTGCGAAGTTGCTGGATATTGGCAGGAACTGGAACACGCTGTCGTATACGCCGATCCAGATCATCCCAAACATGCTCAATGGGTGACATGTCCTGTGAGTATGCTGGCCATGCAAGAACTGGGATGTTTTCAGCTTCCAGGAATTGTGTACAGATCCTTGCAACATGGGGCCACATATTAAGGTGTGGGTAGATTAGATGGTAAGCAAACAATCAGTAAACAATCAATGTGTTGGACGCAGAAATAAAGATCTGAATGACTTTGGCAAGGAACAAATTGTTACGGCAAGGCGACTGGGTCAGAGTATTTCTGAAACAGCAAAGTTTGTGGGTTGCTCCCGGTCAGCAGTGGTGAGAATTTACCAACAGTGTTAGAGGAGGAACAAAACAAACCGGCGACAGGGTGTGGGGCGCCCAAGGCTCATCGATGCACGAGGGCAGCGAATACTATCCCATCTGGTCCAAGCCAACAGAAGGTCTACTGTGGCACAAGTCACACAAAATTTTAATGGTGTTTATGGGAGGAATGTGTCACAACACACAGTTCATCACACTCTGCTGCATTTGGCTGCGTAGCTGCAGATCAATCAGAGTGCCTATGATGACCCCTGTCCAACATCGAAAGCACCTACAATGAGCATGTGAGCATCAAAACTGGACCTTGGAGCAGTGGAAGAAGGTCGTCTGGTCCGATTTGATTTGATGAGTCCCGTTTTCTTTTACATCACGTGGAAGGCTGTTTCAATAAATATTGGAGATTTTACAGCTGTATTGAGGATTTATTCTTGCATCTTTGTAATATTGCTTCCAACGTGCCTGCCTGCAGCCATTCAGATGTATGAAGGGAGTTTATATTTTGTTATGCATTGTGTTTCTAGATCTATTAAAATGCTGGATGTTTGTCTCAAACTCTAACAACTCAATACCACATAATATCTTATTGACTTGCGAGAAGGCCTTATGAATTCTCATTTAAAATTCCCGAGTCAATTCTCTGTTAAAATGCAGACTTCTCACTCTCTATCACCAGATGTTGCTGCACTCCTTTGAGAAACCTAAATACGTCCGTGTGTGTGAGTGTGTGTTTGTGAGGGAGTGAGTTTGTATGTGCTGCAGATCATGCGGAAACTGCGCTCGCCCACATTGACATTCACCCCTGCGCGCCCCTGCTGTCATCCTGTCAGCATCGTCACAGGCGCGAGCCCAGCCATGAGAGCTCCCAGACAGACAAACCGGGCAAATGGGAGCTGTGGACTTCAGCACCATAACAACGGCCTTTTACCGAAAGCCCTGCTGACCAGCATGCAGCACCATGTCAACCCTCACCACAGAAACCAACAGTTCCCACCACCCCCAGGGCTCACACTGTCAAACAACGGCACAAAAGCCCATACAAACAGCCATACGGGCACATAAAGTGGCCCAAGAAAGTGTTTGGATACTTCATTCACACTTAATGAATATCTTTGCTTTATTTATTTATAAAATACATAAAGCAATTTACTGACACAACTTAAAAAAAAACTTCATTAAAAGATCAAAACTCTTGAAAAGAAAATATTATTTTAAGTAGCTTGGCATAATCTTTTTTTTATGAAATGTATATATATTCTTCACTGCTTATTAATATCTGAAAATCATTTGTCCACATAATCAACAGGAAAATAAGATGCAGACCTTCAAGACTGTCTCTCAAGGTCAGTAAGTCTTAAAATATGTTAAATAATATCTTATAATAAAATAACCTACTTAGGAAATTAACCTACTGATTTTCAAATGATAAAACAAAGTAAAAAGCATTTGGACACTTCCTGGATGTCAAATGGATGAGGGGAACGACTTTGTACATCCACTAAAAATCACCTTGATACCAGAAAAACAAAAAAACTGGGAAGTTGTGGGAAAAGGTCAAGAATTGATTGCTTATAATGCTACGTTGCTTGATATTTTGCATCTAAAGCCATGAAAGTCATACAACTTTATGTGTGACTTACACATAATATATTTATTATATTTATAATTAATATTATATATACACACACACATATTGTATTATTGTCAAATACATTATATTATTGTATAATTAATACATCCTTGCGTATTCACATATTACATATATATATATATATATATATATACACACACACATCTACATATATACATACATACATACATACATACATACATACATACATACTATATATATATATATATATATATATATATTATATATACACACACACACACACAGTATATACATATATACAGTCAAAACAAAAATTATTCATACATTTTTGATATTTTTGATATATTTTTACTAGTGGGTGCAGGACACTATAGTTAATTTATGTAAGTGAGGATAGCAAAATAAAGTAAACCGTGACATATTATACCCAAAAATTCTTCATACAGTGGACTACCTGTAAAATTGATAAAAAATTGGCACCAAAAATTATTCAGACACTTTGACCTGACCATGTTTTGCTTAAGTGTTATCTGACATAATTAAGATTAATTTTTTCTGACACAGTTTAACAGATCTTGTCATATTTTATTATCATTTTTTAAACTATAGTGAATAAACTGTATTAATAAATGAAATGTTCAAGGTGTCTGAATAAATTTTGGCTTGACTGTATATACATAAAACCTTTTGAACAGCAGTATAAGTGTCCAAATACTTCTTTGGCACCACTGTATATATACCACTGTGAAAAACTTGGCACAAACATGGCTAGACAGATGCAAACACACATTGTGGCATTGCCAAATCCATCAATAAAGACATTGCTAAAGCCAGACACACCTGAGCGCTTTTCCATTACCAAGCCCTGTTGTAATTCACAGTTTAAATTCAACACAAAATACAAAAATTAGTTGGTGGCACATCAGGGCACTGCCAATAACACGCCTTCAAAGAGCCACTCTTCACAGAAAAACTCCTGTTGAGCAGAACCGCAAAAACATCATTTCTCAGAAAAGTTTTGAACCAAATGAGGCATTTCATTTAACATTCCAGCTCATATCTCAACACTTAACACCAGCTGAGCGCTGCTCTCACGCTGAGCATGTGCGTACAATCCCATAAACAACTGCTTAGATTCGCTGCTCTGCTCGGTGCAATTTCGTCGCTCGATCCAGCATTTTATTTGCAGAGAATAAACAAAGGAAGTCGCTCTGCAGCACAGAGTCTGGTGTGGCGGAAATAGACCTTGCAAGTCCACACCAAAAAAGGAAAAACAAACCCAGAGAAATGAAATATTGGCCCAACAGATAATGTTCTACTGCAGCATTATTGGCTGGGTATTTTATCAGTTTTTGCTTGAGAGACATCGGTGGCAAAATACTCTCTCTTCACTGATGCACATGCAGGGGGGTTGGGGAGGAGGGTGCTTATCAGAGAGAGGTGTCAGGGCAAAACATTGCACCGCAGAGGCTAGATACAGCACTAATGCAAGCAGCTTTCCTGTCAGAGGAGATGGAGGCAGACACAGAATATGCTTGGTGAGGGAGATTAGATAAAAATAACGGGATCCATCCCCGTGTCGTCCGGGGTGTAGCGGGTATCCTGATAAGGGATTCAGATTTATGTAGGGAGGGAGCAAAAGGAGCAAATATGACATTTTGGAAATGAAATAAGGCAGACAAAAGAGGCAGATTTAAAGGTTGAAGCAGTGGGGGTTGACGTAAGCCTGGGAACAAAAGATAGCCACATAAGGGTGCTACACTGGCTCTTATACAATGTGTGACATCAAAATCAATTTTCTGTCGCATTTCTTTCCAGCCATCATGCAAAGAGAAAGGTCTCTGTGCCAGATTCTACTCAACAGATTCATGGATCTATAATGAACTGCACTGTTACGAAGACTGTCAAAACTTTTATGTATTTACATGATTAATCAAATAAACTGCATATATATTAATATTTGCTGAGGATAATTCAAATTAATTACATTATTGTGGCAGACGACAGATTTAAATAAACAGAAAGTGGAGTATGAAGTCAATATACAGTATTATCTTCTTCCAATGTGGATGAAATACTGTACAAAAACAGAGTTTCCTGCAATACTGCAACAACACTGAATTTACAGCGTGAACAGTGTAGTGCAATTCCTGAATGACTTAATCTTATGGACCGGTACTTATCAGTGAATCAAACACATACAGTGAAGTCTGATTCCTGAATGAATGACTAGGTCACACTTTAGATTAGGGTCCAATTCACTATTAACTACAACTTTTGCCTAAATAAACTCCTATTTTTTGCTTATTAATAGTTAAGGTAGTTGTTAAGTTTAGGTATTGGGTAGTATTAAGGGTCATGCAGAATAAGGCATTAATATGTGATTTATAAGTACTAATAAACAGCCAAAACCCTGGTAATATGCATGCTAATAAGCAACTAGTTAATACTGAGAATTGGACCATAAACTAAAGTGTTACCAATGACTCTAATGAGCCGGTTCTTTTAAGTGAATAAAAAACATACAGCAAAACCAGAATAGGCCAGTTCCCTAACAAATGACTCTTATCAGCAAGTTATTTTTAGTGAATCAAAAACATACTGAGAAACAAGTGAAGTCCGATTCCTGAAGGAATTACCCTAATGAGCTGGTTCTTTTTAGTGAATCAAACGCATACAACAAAACGAGTGAAATCCAATTCCTAAACGAATGACTCCAATGTGCTGGATATTTTAAGTGAATCAAAAACCTACTGCAAAACCAGAGTAGGCCAGTTCCCTAACAAATGACTCTTATGAGCAAGTTGTTTTTAGTGAATCAAAAACATACTGCGAAACAAGTAAAGTCCAATTCCTGAATTACCCTAATGTGCTGTTTCTTTTTAGTGAATCAAACACATACAGCAAAACAAGTAAAGTCCAATGCCTGAAAGAATGACTCTAATGAGTCGGTTCTTTTAAGTGAATCAAAAACATACTGTAAAGCCACAGTAGGCCAGTTCCCTAACAAATGACTCTTATCAGCAAGTTATTTTAAGTGAATCAAAAACATACTGAGAAACAAGTGAAGTCCGATACCTGAAGGAATGACCCTAATGTGCTGGTTCTTTTTAGTGAATCAAACACATACAGCAAAATGAGTGAAATCTGATTCCTAAACAAATGACTCTAATGAGTCGGTTCTTTTAAGTGAATCAAAAACATTCTGCAAAACCAGAGTAGGCCAGTTCCCTAACAAATGACTCTTATGAGCAAGTTATTTTTAGTGAAACTGCAAAACAAGTCAGATGAACAAATGTGTCTATTGAGCCGGTTATTTTTACTGTGAGGGCTTTTAAATAATATTACTATTATTTAATCTATTTTAAGTCAAAGCCAATTTTTCAAATTGCATTTACATTAAAATGTACTTTTTCCAAATATTTAAGTACTCAAGAATAGTTTAGAACTGGTGCCATTCTGTATGATTCCCTGCAATTTCTCTGTAAATTCTTTTAAATTGCTTTGAAAATTACATCATAAACATACAGGTCAGGGGTCACTATTAATTGAATTCACTTTACTTATTTATTTTTTTTATTAAATTAATTAAATGAACACTTTAAAATAACAGCCCTAACCGCAATGCTTTGAAGCTTCTTAGCAAAACCCAAGTGATTTTATTCCCGAGGCAAGACCCCAGTTTGGCTGATCCGGTTGCGGGCCCCTCTATCACTCAACACAAATACACCCTCCCTCCGGCCCTGGGCCATCCTCCTTTCATGATCAGAGCCATAGATTTGTAGCATGTATTATTCATGAAGTCCTCTTTTGTACATGCCTGACCAAGTCTCTACTTGCACACTTTAATCTGAGTAATCACTAGTGAGTTACGCATCTCTGCTCTTTCTTTTCAGTTCCATGGGGGACCAATTACAGGCTATTAAGGGAGAGAGACAAGACAAAAGGCACGAGGAGGCGGAGACAGAGATACAATCATGATTTATAAGAAGCTTTCATGGTGCGATGGCTGCTTGACATAAACACCCGGATATAGTTTGTTGTTGCTTCTACCATCTTTTCCCTCTTAAATTATTCATGCTGCTCCACTAAAAATCGGTAACATAAATAGAGGCATCAGAGCCAAGCCATTACACCACACCCTACGAGACGGTTTCTGAGAGAGGACTCGAGAGCCGGAAAACGAATTTCTGCTGTCTTCCTAGAAAATAGCTCAGGGTGTGAATATTCAAAAATCTCGTATTATTATTATTATTTTGCTCTCCGTTTGATCACCCTAATGCTGGAACTAATGCAAGTGGAGAATTAACGTGCATTAGTGCTACTGATTCAAAAGCGCAGTGTTTTTTATTTTACAGACATCATTTGTTTCAGAGTAATTTTCCCCGAGAGCCTGTGGAAAACATCGGAGCACAGTATGCGCAACGGAAACCTCTAATAAATTTAAGTCCATATATCTTTGTCTTCAGAGTTTGTCTTCTCAATCAGCTAATGCTTTCGAACATCTTGGCATAATGTGCTACAAATAAATGCACACAACTTTGCAGATGCTAGAGGACGTCATTTGAAAAGGGGCTAAAGAGTTTCCGGCTTAAATAATTCAGAGGATCCTTTCAGCGTCAGTTAGTCGGTCATTCTGAATGTCCCCTTTGTCCTTTTCAAGTAAAACCGTGTGGCATCCTTGCAAACCGCTCATGTCATTGCATTGCAGTGTTGTTACCCTCGATACTGAGGGAAAATGCCCCATCCGTTCCCTGGACTCTGATCAACCTTGGTGACAAGATTGATGGCTGAATAAAACTCACAAACGACCGGACATTTTTGGACTCTCATCCGCCCTAGATCCCCAAACGACAATACATGCACATACATAAACACGCACACACGCACACTTTCCCCCTCCGGCCTTGTCCTGACACACCTCAGGTCGCAAAGCTGCTGGGAGATTCAAGTTTGACTGACAGGCAGCCATTTTTCTCTCTAGGGGTGTCAAGGTTACTTTCCTTTTCCTCTACAGCATACATGAAGTTTAAAATAAAAAGAAGACAGACAGATCCGCAGGGTCCTACAAAGAGATGTGACTTTATAATCAAAGCTCAGGATCAAACAGAACAAAGCAGGGAATACAGTATGCCAAACAGCTTTATCAGAAAAGTTTTATTTTCTGACAAGTGCCACTTTAGATTCACAGCACACTGATTCTTGAGTTCTGGGACAAAACAGGCAACAACACTGGAAAAAAAAAATAAAGGTTTGTGTGAAAAGGATTTTTTTTTTTTTTTTTTTTTCCGTTCAGCATGTTCTGAGGTATTCACCTGTGTTTAGGTGCAATTTCTTGATGTTTCCCTTGTCTCACAAAATTTGTTTTTCCTTGCCTATCACACTTTATGGATCAGTGCTAGATACATCAATAAATATTGACAAATTCCCTTCAAAGACTGAATTCATTTAGACCACAGGGTGGTTTCAAACTGATTTTTAGCTCCATCTACTGAATTGTCACCATAGAAAAATGCCATATTTTACACAGCACACATTAAATTCAATAGCCAGTTTTTGTTGTTGTTGCCAAATATAGAAGCTACTTAGAATGCAAAATCATTTCTTGATAATCTGTGTGACGGAATTAGCATATGGTTTGTTAAAAGCACAATTACTTATAATTAAAAAAAAAAAAAAAAAGTATGCAACACTATAGAGTCTGTATAAGGGCTGTTTTGGCAGCAAAAGGGGGACCAACACAATATTAGGAAGGTGATCATAATGTTATAACCACCTTTCTAATATTGTGTTGGTCCCCCTTTTGCTGCCAATACAGCCCTGACCCATCGAGGCATGGACTCCACTAGACCCCTGAAGGTGTCCTGTGGTATCTGGCACCAAGATGTTAGCAGCAGATCCTTTAAGTCTTGTAAGTTGCGAGGTGGGGCCTCCATGGATCGGACTTGTTTGCTCAGCACATGCCACAGATGTTTGATTGGATTGAGATCTGGGGAATTTGGAGGCCAAGTCAACACCTCAAACTCGTTGTGCTCCTCAAACCATTCCTGAACCATTTTTGCTTTGTGGCAGGGCGCATTATCCTGCTGAAAGAGGCCACAGCCACCAGGGAATACTGTTTCCATGAAACATGGTCTGCAACAATTCTTAAGTAAGTGGTACGTGTCAAAGTAACATCCACATGGATGGCAGGACCCAAGGTTTCCCAGCAGAACATTGCCCAAAGCATCACACTGCTTCCGCCGGCTTGCCTTCTTCTCATAGTGCATCCTGGTGCCATGTGTTCCCCAGGTAAGTGACGCACACGCACCCGGTCATGCACGTGATGTAAAAGAAAACATGATTCATCAGACCAGGCCACCTTCTTCCATTGCTCCGTGGTCCAGTTCTAATGCTCACGTGTCCACTGTTGGCACTTTCGGCGGTGGACAGGGGTCAGCATGGGCACCCTGACTGATCTGCAGCTATGCAGCCCCATACACAACAAACTGTGATGAACTGTGTATTCTGACACCTTTCTATCAGAACCAGCATTAACTTCTTGAGCAATTTGAGCTACAGTAGCTCGTCTGTTGGATTGGACCACACCTTCGCTCCCCACGTTCATCAATGAGCCTTGGCCGTCCATGACCCTGTCGCCGGTTCACCACTGTTCCTTCCTTGGAGCACTTTTGATAGATACTGACCACTGCAGACCGGGAACACCCCACAAGAGCTGCAGTTTTGGAGATGCTCTGACCCAGTCCTCTAGCCATCACAATTTGGTCCTTGTCAAACTCGCTCAAATCCTTACGCTTGCCCATTTTTCCTGCTTCTAACACATCAACTTTGAGGACAAAATGTTCACTTGCTGCATAAAATATCCACCCACTAACAGGTGTCGTGATGAAGAGATAATCAGTGTTATTCACTTTACCTGTCAGTGCTCATAATGTTAGGTTTGATCGGTATATGTATACTGTATGTGTATATCGGTATATGTGTATCCTTACAGTCATGATCATTTATGTTATAGAGAGAACTTTAAACAAGGGGATTGTTCTTGTTACATGTGTTTGAGCATAAAATGTACAAGATTCAGTTTAAAGGGTTAGTTCACCCAAAAATGAAATTTATATTGACCCTCAAGTCGTTCCAAACCCGTAAGACTTTCGTTCATTTTCGGAACACAAATTAAGATATTTTTGATGAAATCCAAGAGGTTTTTTTATCCTCAATATAAAGCAACGAAATTACCACATTCAAGGTCCAGAAAAGTAGTAAAGACATAATTAAAATAGTCAACGTGACTACAGTGGTTCAACCTTAATGTAATGAAGCGACGAGAATACTTTTTGTGCGCAAAAACAAAACAAAAAAAGTGAACGCAGTTCAGTGCTTCCAGGTTTACGTCTGAACACCAACTCATTATTGGCCGGCTCCTGCGTCAACATCACACACATGCGTCCTGCTGCTCACGTGATCAGCGTCGGCCAATACTGAGCCGGTGTTCTGACATAGAACCTGGAAGTGCTGAATGTAAATAGCTTAAGAGAATAACAGGGGAGAGACAAATTTGTTGAATAAAGTCATTATTTTTGTTTTGGTTTTGCACACAAAAAGTATTCTAGTCACTTCATAACAACTTTTCTGGACCTTAAATGTGGTAATTTCGTTGCTTCCTATTGAGAATAAAAAAAAACTCTTTGATTTCATCAAAAATATCTTCATTTGTGTTCCGAAGATGAACGAAGGTCTTACGGGGAGCACTTAATGACAGAAATTTCATTTTTGGGTGAACTAAACATTTAAGACCTTTTGAGATAATGATATAAAATGTTGGAAATGGCTTTTAGAAAATCAATATACTGTTTTAATGGTGCAATTATTGCAAAAGAATGTTATTGTGGAATATATAGATGATAGGCAATTAGATCTCATGATATATGCTAAATTATACAGTAACCAGTCCATTAGCCATTAAGGATCTTAAATATGCAGTATACTGTAGCATTTCATGAAAAATCCATGAGTTTAAAGGTTTAGAGGCAGACCAATTCATACAAATATTGTGACCATTATATTTTGCCCCTGGCAATGCATTTCCCTCAAATCCCTTAAAAAAAAAGATAAACTTCTGAGAAACATATCTGGTATAAATGTGGTACTCAAGTGATTCACGTCTCGTCCAGGGAAAACAGGACAAACTAGGGGGGAAAAACAACAAGGAGAGAAGAAGTTATGACCCTGAGAGGATGAGAAAGTAGACAGAAAGAATGAATTGCCTCACCATTCCTTCCATCTTTAATAACGCTCTTATTTAAAAGAAAAAAGCAGCAGCCTGAACCAAGGCCAAGCTTTGCTGTGTGCCTTTTATGAGCTCCAACGAACGTATGTTTTATGGAAATTGCCAATCATGCCGTTCACCAAAACATCTGGCTTGCAAAATCTTTGCCTCATCTTCCCTAGCAACCAGCAACTCCTTGGTGCTTTCATTTTTATCTCAATTAGAAATGTCAGCAGGGAAACATTTTTGGTGGGGAATCTAAATTCATTTACTGTAACAACCCGTTTGCAAATAAAACTCTTTCCACTCTGCTCTGATTGGAAATGGAAGTGTTTGGTACTAGAAGGTGTTTCTCACCAGGGATTGGAATCAAAGCATTCAACAGTTCTGGTTCGGATTCCAGTTCATTTGAATTATTCAATATTTGGAAATGAAATGCAATTTCATATTTAAACCATTCTGGTATGATTATTTAGACTTTTTAGTGACTTTTTAGTCATTTTAGAGGCTGCATAAGTAGTAACTGTAGTAATAACTAGAAATTATGCATAATTACATGCAATTAACCCTAAATCAAACCCTCAGCCTATAGTAAGTACATATAGTTAAAGTCCCGCTGTGGTGAAAATCAAGTTTTTAATATTGTTCATATGTCTTTCTGGTGTTTTTAACATGCTTTAAGACAAACAATGTGCAAATTCATAAGTCAACACCATTGCTGAGTATTTTCTCTTTAAAACTGCAGTGATCTAAAGACAGTCTCAAACCCGCGGTTTAAAATCACTGGCGTTTCTGACGTCACAAACTACCTTGTAACCAATCACGTCAACGTGCCAGCGGGCTTTAGCATATCATTAACTGGCAAGGGAGTCTCAAAAGGTATATTTTTCTGTTGATATGAAAAATTGGGTAGATTTGCAATATAGCGGATGTATGATGAACTATATGCTTTTCTGATGTTCTGTGTTGTTCAAAGTGTTTCTAAGGATACTGATTTTTAGAAAACAGCTGTCTGACTCGTGAATGAGAACATGGTTTGTTTAACATTAGCAACACAGGATTTATTGATATCGTAGTCAACCAAAACGGTAATCATGTTAATTACCGCTATGTGTCTGACGTTGTAAAAAGCGATACCACTGTGCAGCGTTTACCTCAGTAAGTTGAGCTCGTCTGAGCTCGTGTGAGCGAGTGGAGGCGGGGCTAATTATCATATTCATAGATCTGTGTATATTAAATGAGGCAAGGGTGTAAAGTTACATTCAATTTTAAGGCGTTAAAAAAAAATTTCATAGGAAAAAATGTATAAATATGTAATTTTGGTGATCAAAGATGAGTTTTAAGGGATAAAATTATTGACTACAGGGGAACTTTAATTATTATTACTCAGTATTTGACACCTTAAAATAAAGTGTAACCAAAAAACTAATAAGCATATTTAAATGTGTAACTACAGTTATGTGTATATTGACCCAAATTAAACAAACTAAAACGAGCCAAAACTAGTCGCACTGTGTTTTTGAATCACCCAAAAAAAAAAAAAAAAAACATAATTTGCTTGGGAATCACTGTTACACTGTTTTTGATTTACAAAAAAGCTGCTCATAAGAGTTTGGAAATCGGACTACATTGGTTACGCTGTTTCATAATAGTCACTCATTCATAAATTGGACTACACTGGTCTTTTTCACGCTGTAGATCCAAACGAACATCATTCAGTTCTGGTATTTCTTTTTACAAAATAGAACCGCTTCTGAATAACAGGTCCTCTGTTCCCACATTCTTTTCAGGGCAAGTTAGAGAGCTCATGAGGTTTGTAAGCCATCTTAAACTGTATGTTTTTGACAGTTCAATTTACTCCTATGGTGACAAGAACCAGACATGCTTCAACGTCTACGTAACAAACGCAGAACACCCAATGCAATACTTCACACCACTCACTTCCTCTGGGCATTAATTTTAAGCAAAAGCACAGAGTGTGGCGCTCCCTGTCCCTCTATTTAAACGGCTCAACCGTCAGCCTCCCTCACCCACTCTATCAGTGGAAGCCCAGCTGATGTAGGGCTCCAAACTTCTAGCACTAGGTAAGGCATACATCAAATCTCTTTGTCTGACAAATCCCCTGCGGCCATGCTCTCCCTCCTGTTCCGAAACAGTTCCCGCTGCTTATTTATTTATTTGTCCCTTACAATCCTATTAGTGTTTATAAGACATGGTTTTATGATTTCTGCTATAATTCCACTGAGAGGTTTTGCATATTAATTCATGTCCCTTCATAGAGGCACACAAAGCACTATCAAATTCTGAAGTCGACCAAAAAATACAAAAGGTTTTGCACATCCTCCTCTGTCTACACATTAAGACCACCAATTGACCTCATCTACATGCCTGTATGTATACTTACCAATGGTGGACTTCAAAAATGAGTATTTTATATTGTCCGCACTTCTTTATGAAAGCTTTTCTTTTGACCAGGTAAAAATAGCCTCCTGCAGGAGGAAGCAGGAGTTTTCATGCTGTTCGAATGTGTTGCTGTGTGTTCGCTGAGGTTGTGGCGATTTTCTCTCCTGCGCACAGCTCTCAGACCAGCACCACTCTCTATGTGGATATATATCCACGACATACAGTACTGCAGTGTTAATGTTAAAAAAATTTGTTATATACTGTATCAGTCCCCAGGAAACCTTTGCACTCACAGCAAAAAGCTTACTTCAAATCCAACAGTGCAAGATATAAAGCTGATGTTATCGAATAAAAAATGTCACTAGCTCACTGAAGCATTTGAGTTTATCAGAAAGAACGATGTCAACAAAAAATCCATTAAATATGCTTTTGAAGCTAAGTAATTCCCTACATATTAGGCCAGAATTACTAAACAGGGCAAATTAGCGAGAGAGCGTCAATGGGAGTGGAAAGTTCTGCGGGTGATTTACTGATGACGCACACATTAAAGAATACAGATGCAGATAGATAATTTCCATAATGATCAACCCAATCTACCAAGAGTAGCACAAATGAGTCTAGTTTAAGACGTGCTTTTTGGGGGGCGTTAAATAATGGCACAAATACCAGAAAATTGACTAGAGAAAACCTTAAATAAATTGTTGCGTGATTCATTTAAATACTCTCCTCCCATAAATTTTGCTTCTAAAACTCCTACAAATGCTTATGCAATAAGGTCAGCCGCAAAAATAACGTGTCCACGCCTTTTCAGCGCTAATTTTTCCACTGTGTCTTTAGTAAATCCTGACAGTAGTTTTTTAATGCCAAAAGAGGGTTTGCCCTGGCACACGCTGACCGTTAGTTTCTAATCAATTTTAATAAACTGTTGACATTCTGATTTGACTTGGAAATGAACAAATGCTACAATAAAACCCATCTTGAGATCACAATGTTATTATGTTCAAATATATATAAAGCTGCTCTGTCTGTCTGCTATTTTTTCCTTGATGGCAAGTTGGCACAAATGCTATAAAACTGAAGCCAGTTAGAACAGAACATGAATTTAAAATCCTACAATTACATTATGTGTGAATGTCCCAAACACTGCATAAAACAATGTTTCAGTGTTTTTTTTATTTTTTTTTTGTCTTTGTTCCAATGTAAATTTGTTCCACAAGATGTTTAAATGGTTTCTGGGTTAAATGCACATGGAACACATTTACCTTACACTTTGGACTATCGACATTCAACTAATACTATAATATGTTTGTGTGTTTACATTGTACACGTATGTAACAGCCTACTTCTAGGCCCTGTTTCCACCTGGTATTAAGATGTGTTTTGGTTGATCGGATCACAAGTGGATGACGCTAAACACAGGTGTAAACGGGGTCTAAAACGTTTTGAGCTTGTCCACTTTTTAAGCACTTCCAGAGGTAGTTGAAAACTCATTCAACCGGATTGCTTTCGTAGTGTAAACGCTCATGTGGTCGAATGTGTTTGAACAGACACAAAAGTCTCTCCGCCTGCTGACCTAATGCGTAAATATAATGGGAAGCGCTCTAGCCGGATGGGATTTAAACTTTGTCAGCTGAAGACCCAAGTTTGGTCTGAAGACGAAAAATGTACCAAGCACAATGTTCTCTCACCATTCCAGATTTCTAACATGCACTCACAGCGTCGTGGTCTTGCGGCTGTCAGAGCAGAAACGAAAGCTGCTGCTCTGTGTGTTTTTCCGCTATGTCCTTTCGTGTTCATATGTAAATTGCACAAGCTTATATGTAAATTGCACAAGCTTATTTTGTCCATTAGATCAAAAGATCTGAAAAAACCCTTACATTTAACCGCCCATAGATCCTCCCCTTGAAGAAAAATCAGGACAGAAGTGGTTGAAAGTGGACAAAAGAGACTGATTACACTAGGAGTAAACGGGAATGTGTCTCCCTCTTCTGCTTGTGATCCGATCGAACAAAACAATACCAGGTGTAAACAGGGCCTTTATGAAATCGCATTTTTATCGAAAATTTTGTTACATTGCTCCAAATATAAAAGCATATCATGTGTATCTTTTATTCATCACTAACTGTTCACCCTCTTTTCAGGCCATTAGTCATCATGTGCTCTGTAAACACCAGGGATTATGAAGGTCGCAGGCACGGAGGTGTAGCTTTATTTAAGGAGCTTGCATTGTGCTTTTCAAAAATCATTTTAAGTTTATTTTGATTCAATTGTGATTTATTAGCTTTTTTGGTACATTTTAGGTTGATTTGCGAACCAGTTTATATACTGCCACATATTTTGTCATCAAATTCAAGGAGGCACTGCCTTGAAAAAACGCCCCTGACAGGGTTTGTTTCTCATAAACAGTCCAGGTGGTAATCGTCCTCGCAGATCACCAGGTACCTTAATTAGTTTTATATTTGTCGTGGCAAAGCAAGGTTCTGTTTATTGCTAATTTACTTGTGACTGTTTGACAGCCTGTTTGGTTGCCATGGCTTTCTGATTATGGTATGCCTCTCGAATTTCAATTTTCACTCTCTGTCAAGACAAGAGCACAGGACAACACCTCTCTGCACGAACGTCCAATCTAACCCTATCTGCATGCATATCCTCACACTTATGACATTGTCTGTGCATTCAGAACATCTCTGGAGAATCTCTCTTTCTGATTGGAGGTTCTTTCTTATCTCATGGAAGCCACAATCCCACTTCAAACATCACACTTGCATAAAGCATATGGTTGATCCAACTGCAGAAAACAGTAAGTGCTAAAACCTTCTATTACTTATTAATGCATACTATGTAGGTCAAGCTAAACAGTAACGCCACTTCTTTACTTCACACATTAAAGCAATATTACAGATTCAAGCCAAGTTCAATCAACAGCATTTGGCATAATGGTTATTACCATTAAAAATAAATTATGATTTTATGGGGTTTTGAGGTTATGGTGATTTTTGGAGGATTTTAAAGCAAAAATGTGAAGCATATCTCATAAAAGTACTTACATTAAAGGAATAGTTCACCCAAAAATGAAAATTTGCTGTTAATTTACTCACCCTCAGGCCATCCAAGATGTAGGTGACTTTTTTTTTTTCTTCAGTAAAACAGTAAAGAAGATTTTTAGCTGAAACTGTGGTCCTTGGTGATTCATATAATGCAAGTCAATGGCTACCATCACTTTGGGAGTCCAAAACACTTTTGGGAATCACTTTTCTTAACTTTAGTTAGTGTGTAATGTTTCTGTTTGAGCATAAACAACATCTGCAAAGTTACGACGCTCAAAGTTCAATGCAAAGGGAGATATTTTCTTTTATAGAAATTGCTTTTTAAGGACTACAACAAATGGCTGGTAGGGACTACAACGAGCTTCTTCCTGGGTTGGTGACATCACTAACCCCAAAATGTACATAAACCCTGCCCCAGATGCTAGTCAATGAGTTGAATCAACTCCACAGCAACTACATAAATTTATCCACTAACCATTCAGAAACGTCCAGTTTCATTCTAAAAGTTGTAACTTCTTCCTGAGTCTCTCCATCAGTGTCGACTCCGGTTTGAACAATGTAAGGCTGAACACCGTTACTGACAATCGTCATTTTGGCTGCGTGAGATTCTCCAGCTTTGTTGTTGTTGAGACACTGAAGCATGAGCTGTTAAAGCTCCGCCCTCTTCTGGAAAGGGGGCCGGGAACAGCAGCACATTTGCATTTGAAGGGACACACAAAAATGGCGTGTTTTTGCTCACACCCAAATAGGGGCAAATTTGACAAGCTATAATAAATGATCTGTGGGGTATTTTGAGCTGAAACTTCACAGGCACATACTGGGGACACCAGAGACTTATATTACATATTTTTAGTGCTTACAGCATTATGTTGTCATGGTGGTGAAGTTTGAATCGTATATAACTGTACACAGAAGGTTATTTAGTAAGCATTTTTCACACTAAAATGATGCTGACACACACATTGTTTGTCTTGTGGTTATAACAACAAATAAAGCAGTGAGTATTTTGATTTAGTTTACAAATTCCATTGTAAGTGCCTCACTGTAACCCAGATTTTTGGACAAGTCCAAATTCACTTTTATGGTAATTAACATTATGCCAAAATTCTGTCGACTGAGCTTAACTTGCATAATACGTCTTTAATATACATGAATCATGCTCCTTCAGCTGGGTAAAATTTGAATTAAAGCAATCTCAAATCATAAAGCTAAAATGCAATCACAATTTCTAATAGAAATCTCCCAGTGCACAAAACAGATTTGACCTGAGGAGAGAAAGAGCTCTGTAAGGTGGCTGCCATGCATCACGCAGGTGAGCACAGAATAATGTTGGACCTTTTCCATTTACTACTCACGATGCCAAGCACTCTGGGCGCGGTCACGCATGGGCACCTCTGGATCTGCCAACAAATCTGCTCTATTCTCCAGCTTGGCACGTGCTCCTCTCGACTCTGAACGCAAGATATAGCCACAGCAGTTCCTTATTCTTTAGAATCTATCAGTGACACATACAGGGAGAGGCTGTCAGATTAAAGCGATTGCGTCAGGCTGGATATTTTGAGAAAATTTTCAGATTTCAGAGGTTTAACACCCAGGATGCTGCCGAGGTAGAAAAAAAAAAGACAAGACAAGGAGAAAATGGGAGCAAAAGAAACATTTCTTCTCAAACCACAGTCTTTTGAAAAAGTTTCAATCGCATGCAACTGGGTTAACCTGAATTAGAAACTACATTGTCTTTTAGTTTGCCAAAGGAATGAAGCACAAAGCGACTCACTACTAAACAAATCACACAAAAGCGCATCACTCCATCACTCATCAGTGCGTTCACTGCAAATTCTGCTAGTACACTCACAGACGAGAGTGATTCCTATCGAGGGAACAATCACGGTTGCCATGGCAACCAAAAAGCATCATTCAAGGTCATTATTCACACAAAGCAAGAATGGAATATTTTATCGCATCTCAGTAGCCAGAGCGCAAGGATATCAGCGAGAATGTTCGAGCCATTAAAACACGAGATTTATGGGTAATGATCGGGCCCATAGAGCACAGCTATGAGACATATGACCCCCTCCCACCAGCCACCGTGTCATCGATCCACACCGCAATGAGTTTGTCTTCCCAGTCATTTTCCGACATGACACCGCTGCCTCCGAGGCTTCGCCCGATAGAAACAAAAGACGCAGGCTTCTGCAGGGGAGAAAAAAAGGCACATGAGCAATTACATGACCTATCCGCCATTCTTGATCTAGGTTTAAAATGGGAGTTCCCCACCTTTCCTCTTACATTTATACCTTGGCAAATGCTCCTTTTTGACATTTCAGTCACTTCACTGGAGGCAAAGTTTTGGCAGAAGAGGCTGCCACGGTTCCCTACATCAAAGTTTGAGTCATCAGAGAGAGAGACTGCGATCCTGAGGGAGACGCTGCAGGCATGCGAGCGGAACTGAAAAGCACTGACAGTTGTAACAGTGAACTAAGCCACTTGAGCCGGGAAACCAAAACCCAGAGCCACAATATAGAGGATGTGATAAAGAGACGTTTAACAACTTATCCGAGCAGATGTGAAAACTTTTTACGGACGTATTCCGAGAAGTGATCATTCAAACAAAGCATAAAAGAACGTGTTAAAGGGGTAGGTCATCCAAAAATGTAAATTATATCATCACTTACTGACCCCTCGTGTCGTTCGTTTTCTTCTGTGGAACACAAGAAGACATTTTCCAAAAAAAAGTTAATGAGGTTCACTGTGGTTTTGAACCCCACTGACTTTCATTAAATGTACAAAAACTGTTGAAACATTCTTCCAAACATTTTTTGGTTCCGTTCAATAAAGGCATACAGGATTGAAAGTGGTTAAGTAAATGATTGAACTGATTTTTTTTTCATAAACTGTTCAAAAGGGGGTTTTAAAGTTTCTTATGTTCACAAAGGCTGCACTTATTTGATTAAAAATACACTAAAAGTAGTAATATTGTGAAATATTATTACAATATAAAATATATAGTTTATATTTAAAATATATTGAAATATGAATATATATTTTAATTTATTCTAGTGGTAGCAAAGCTGAATTTTCAGCATCATTACTCCAGTCTTCAGTGTCACATGATCCTTCAGAAATCATACTAATATGCTGATTTGCTGCTAAAGAAACATTTCTTACTATTATCGGTGTTGAAAACAGCTGTGCTGCTTAATATTTTTGTGGAAATCATGATATAACTGTGCTGAATATAAGTTGTGTATATATATATCTGTCTTTTTAAATGTAAAAAAAAATTAATAGAGCGGTTTAACACCATGTCCTAACCAGACATGATGCGACTATGAGACGCGATACGTCAATCAAAAATCACAGCCAATCAGAAGAGCGCGTGGCCGGGCTCTCTCGAAGCTCCCGGCACTTGCAACGAAATGGATAAGTAACGTTATATAATCAAATTCATGAATATTACACCATTTTAACATCAAAAATACATACTGAGTTACTGAAACAATCTGTCATAGAATACACTTGTCTGTTCACAATGAGCTGACAGTTTGAACGTTCTTGTTTCCTTTCATTTATCTGAGGTGAATTATCAATTGCTGCTTTCAGTACGACTATAAAACACAAATAAAATGATATTCAAGCAGAAAAATAGAAACCGTTTCTAAAATAGAATCATCACGTGTCGCCGTCGCGGCTAGTTAGGACAAAAACTCTGATTAACATGGAAAAAATAACTTTTATCACTTGTTACGCATCGCGTCTGATCGGGACATGGTGTAATAAGAATATATGTAAAACCTTTTTTAACAAGAAAATACCTTACTCAGACCTAATGCAATATTCACAAAGTACAAGAATTCCATGAGAAGTGTATGGCCTTGTATGAATGCATAAAACATTCTGACATGTACAGTGATGTATTACCAAAGCAATGATGTATAGAGCGTAACATGCATACACCGCAATGCTTATGTAAACCTACAGGGGTGAAAATTTATACATGCAGGAATGGTAATTTTCTTTTACTGTCCGAGATATACTATGTTTTATGGGTGTGTGGCAAGGTCATGGTTACCCTTTCAAATGAAGTTCCCAATTCATTCATCAGCCATAGCCTGACCTATTCATCACCCAAGTGAACAGGCATGCCATGCACATAGCTGTGGAAGAATTCAATTACTTCAAATAAGCAACACCCTCACCTCATCCAGCCATTTTTGTGCTACTTAAGAGGCTCTGATGAAATCGCTCAGTACAGTTCTGTTTGGAGTAGGTTTCCCAAAACATCAAATGCTTATTAGGCATAATGTAATCATCTCTCTGTATAAAATGCTGAATAGTACAGCTTTGCTGATTTATACATGTGTAGCTCAATGCACTTGTCTGTTGAGCTTTGCAGACCAGTAAGCAGAATTGATGAAATGTTGGTGTAGATTGTGAGAAAGCGTTTTTGCTGTTGGCATGAGAGCGGTTTACTGCTGAGCTGGGATTCTGGATATCTAAATGAGAGCCACGCAAACATATTTTATGACCATGTTTTTAACCAAAGTATCTGAAGGAAGTTGTTTAAAATTGAAGGAAACATCAAAAATGTAGGTCTACGCTCTTAAAATTTAAAAACTAAAATTTCTGTACTAATAATAAGTGAGAATGTATGATTTTTGATATTATGATCTCTATGCAACTGTCTCTCCTACTGTAACATGGTATGTTTTATGCACTAGAAAACTCTTCCAATTTCTGATATGCGATTTTATGGACCATTTCTCTCAGAATCTATGATCTTTGGAAAGGTAAAACTGGCCAAAAGTGACAGACTCATTTTCATCTTATACCACTTACTATAAATAGTGTCTAGAATATGATTAGCAACAAAACACAATATAAGCACACACACACAAAACACACAATAGACGACAAGTATCACCAAAGACAACAATAGTATGACTGTGCAACACACAAGAGTCCTAATGATGTGAAATTAAGGGAAATTAGGGCAAATGTAGTTTTTTTTTTTTTTTAAACCACTTGAGTCATTGTAGGTTGCTGTTTTTCTGCTCCACTGCACTGTATCTCAGTGGCTGAGAGTGTGATCTTCTGCCAAATGTCTGGCCCAAAACAAGAAAAAAGAAAAAAAAAAAACTGCAGAAAGCCATTTTGAAAATGTCTTTGAGGCCTTTAGTGATAAACAAATAGAATAAAAAGCTGTTTTCTCATCAATAAGAACTGAAAGCAAATGATCTGTAGAATCACTCAAAGTAGAAACGGCAAGGTCACGGGTTCGACTCCCAGAGAAAGCAAGAACTGATAAAAATATGTATCTTGAATGCAATGCAGATAAAAGCGTATTCCATATGCATTAATGTAATGTAAACGCAAGTAGGAAATGTAAAATGAATATGTATTAAGTGTTTTAATACATTCTCTGTACAGTAAAACATCACAGACATCATCATCCAATGTCACTTTCAGTGCAGTTGCTTCTGGGTTTGTATAGAAAAATTCATTTCAGAATTTGAAAAGGTACGTCACATGCGTGTTTGACATTGTCCTAATGAGAATCTGGAGATGTGACTCACAGACACTGGCCTTGATAAATGTCTTGCATTAAGAAAAAGCAAGCAAGATTAATTTCTCACCCCACATTATAAGATGACCATACTTTATTCTGGCCAGGGCTTTGATTTAACTGTATAATGTTTGAGTCTGACTAATAAACCTTGATCAGAGATCTCATTTAAAACAAATACGAGAAATACAACTAATTTTAACAGAAAACATAATGTAAAAATGTTACAACAAAAACACTGTAAATGTTGACTTACAACATGAGAAATTGTATACAATTACAAAAATATTACAATATATATTTAAAACTATTTATATATTTTAATTGATTTTATTACTAATGAAAATACTTGTTTTGGCTGTCAAATGTTTTGTAATAATAGGTGGTTATTATATTTCAAGTAAAAAGCAGACATTAGTTGTTCAAGTAGCTTGATACTCTCTAAAAATGCGGTGTTAAAAATAATGGACAAACCCAGCGGTTGGGTTAAATGTTTGCCCAACATGCTGGGCAGTTTTATTTAACCCAACTATTGTTTAAAAATAACTATATGGCTGACTTAAAATGAACCCAAAATAGGTTGGAAATTAAAAATCAGACACATAATTACTAGAGGCAACAATAATAATCAAAAGGTGAACATTTATTATTATATTAACAAGCAATTTAATACACATTTTTTTAAATTATTATTTATTAAACATACAAATAAATGTTAATTTCTAACATATTTTGCGCTCATTTTAAGCAAGCAATACAGTGATTTTTAAACAATAGTTGAGTTAAATAAAACTACCAAGCAGAAACAAAACAACCCAATTGCTGGGTTTGTCCATTTTCAACCCAACTTGGATTGTTTTCAACCCAGCATTTTTTAGAGTGTATATATTAACATTATTGGTTAGCAAAATATATGGTTATAAACTGTAAGATATACAGGCACCTAAAGGCCATACCATACCGACAGAAGGCTGGATATCTGGCAAGCACATCTGCCAGTTTTGTAATTAAAAAACAATTTTTTTTACACAGATGATTTTAAAATAACTGTTACATACTAGTGGCAAAGTGTGTGTGTGTCTGTAACAATAACTATATCAATGTTTGTATTGCAAGCATGTGTACTCTAGGGCCACTCCCTGGACAAGTCTAAAGGGCAGAAGTATTTGCAGAACAAATAAGCTATTAATACGCAGTTTAATTCACCCAAAAAGAGCATAAAGTATACCCCAAAGATGATAAAGTCAATATTCAAATCTTGGCCGAATGCTCACTGACCTTTCCCGTGCTCTGGGTTCAGAGAGGAAGAGGCACGGCTTTATCAGTAGTTAAATTAATGATCAATCCTTGAAAACTCCCTGACTCTGCAAGACTCCTCCTGGCTTAGCCTTTCTTCTCTCTTTATTCCTCATCTCAGATTCTTCCCCTCACCGCATAATACACACACACACACACACACACACATTCTGCAATTGCACAGGCATCCCAAAGCTCTGCCTGCCACAAAACTTGCTTCTTCCCATAAGCCACAAGCCCCTGCCACATTTCACTCACTCTGTGTGCCAGAAAGCGAACGTCTCTGTTTTGTCTGCAGCACTAGCCAAGCCCAGAGCAGAGGCAGGAAAAAGTTGAGCTGTTAAGCATCCTTCACCTCCGTCTCAATCACTGTGCTTCTCTCTTCAGAGGTTTTTAAAGCTTAAACAGTAGCACACATCAATGTGGTTGTCACAGACGAATATAATCAGCTATTGTGTCCGCGGCAGACAGACTGATGTGGCTGAAGGATAAAGCCGGAGATGTAAATCTGCTCTTACCTGCTGTTGTAGCTTAAAGCAGGAAGGAGGAACAGGAGGTAAACGGCTCCGATGAATTTCATTGCTTTGTCTTGCTCTCATGCACTCGGTGTCTCTTTGCCCCTTTTTCTCTCGATCGCTCGCTTTTCCTTTCTCCCTTTCTGTCTCCCTCTCCTCGTTGGCTCGCTCACCCGTTCTCTCTCTCTCTCTCTCTCTCTCTCTCACGCGTTAACGCAGGCACACGCCGCGGCAGACAGATGCAACGCTGCGAGCGGTCTGTGTATGTGAAAGTGCGGGTCTCTTCGGCTTCAAATAGCAGGGACAGGGAGACGGACGGATTTATTAATGGCCAGAAAGCAGGGGATCCGGAGAGGAAGACTGGAGAATGATTTGAGGTGGTGAGGTGATGTCAGCATCAATACAGCCAGTGGCTCCCTGTCTTTCTCTTCTGCGTTCCACGCCGAGATGAATACCTGCTGGTGTGTCCCACATGATATCCATCTGTCTGCATTATTACCGGCAGCCTTGGGACGGGGCAGGGCGATTATCTAGGCTCGAGGCGAGCAGGGTTACTCCACAAAGACCAAATTAATCAATTTTCGTGGAGATTACACTTTGATGGCAGGGTTCATTAGTTTGACATTTTGTTCTCTGTTGTCCGTCAAAGTAATTGATGAGACATTTCCCTGCTCACCATCTCATATTGTGAGATTAAGAGGGTAAACCGATGATGATAAATTCAACAGTCATGGAGTCGCTTCGCTTTACCTTTCGGCCGTGCTGCATCTGATGTCTCCATTCGCCTTCTTAAAACGGGTGTTCAAATTCTGGACAGAAGGAAACAAAACATCAAAGGTATATGAAAATCAACAACATCAAATGAAATAATGAAATTTTCCATTGATTAATATTTAAAGTCGCCATGAGATGAAAATTCACCTGATCTATTTTCTAAATGCATGTTATTGATCTTATTGTGAACGATTCATCCATGCATATTTCATTTTTTATTTTTTAAACTGACCTAAGGTATACCAGATTTCTCCAATCATTTTATCTGCTTAAACCCCGCCCCCTTTCAGATTCCTCCATTCAAACAACAACCGATGGATAGAACCAATTCCCACCTTTTTCTTTTTTGATAATCCATGTTACGCAGGTGTGCATCACAATTCAGAAGAAAAGATCTGTCGCTACTTCCATTACATCGCGACTTTAAATTACTTTCTCTAAAATTGCTAAAATGAGTTGATTATAGTTGAACACTGTGGTTTGTTTGAGCACCCTGACCATCTGTTAGAATCAAACCAATTCATTCACGTGATGCCTGGAGGGCAAAACAAGGCTTTCATCCATTGCCCGCCAGTCATTTTTACCAGGTTTGTACTAAGTATTATTGTAGTAAGACAGTGATATTAAAAGACCAAATTCAATACACAGCTTATTGATGATGCATACTGTTATAGAAGCTTGTAATTGCGAGTTCTCATCTCACAATTCAGATTTTTTTTCCTCGCAATTGCGAGTTTATATCTCCCAATTCTGATTTTTTTCTCAGAATTGGAAGATATAAAGTCAGAATTGTGTGATTTAAAGTCAGAATTGCGAGTTATAAAGTCATAAAGTCATAATTGCATATTATAAAGTCAGAATTGCATATTATAAAGTCATAATTGCAAGTTATAAAGTCAGAATTGCATGATATAAAGTCAGAATTGCGTGATATAAACTTGCAGTTCTGAGAAAACAATTGTGAGAAGTCACAATTACCTTTTTTATTTATTTTTTTTTATTTAGTGGCGGAAACAAGCATCCATACTATGTGCAGGCAAGCAGAACCCAGAATATAAATGCAACATGCAGTTTCTCATTAAGCACTTTTCCATTAAAAATAATTACAAAGAAAATGCTTAAACATTATAACATGTTGCATTTATATTCTGCTTGAATGTATATAGTATGCATTATCAATAAGGTGTATACTTAATTTGAACCTATGAAGAGACTGTACAACTGCCGGGGGCGTTGATGGACTCGATCTACTCCACGTTTTGATCATCGTTCTGAATCCAATCCAGACATAGTCTTTGACAAAAATTTCAGCTTTTTGTTCAAAATGTTGCTTTTTTTTTTTTTTATGAAGCTTACACATATTCAAGTGTTAATAGAAAAAAAAATGCATGAATGAAGCTAGAATAAAAAGCAGAGTGTTCTTTCTTTTGATATATTGTACAGTATGTTCAGATATTCATACAACAAAATATTCTGGGGGCCATTAAAGTTTTCTGAAAATGATCAAAAAAGGCTGACGCTTGCTGGAAAACTTAAGGCGAGACACTACAGGCTAAAACGCATTTTTTTCAATTTTGAGATTTGGGGCTTTTTGGCTTTTAATAAAGTGTTTTTTTTTTTTTTTTTCAGACTAGTGGTAGGAAAACATCCAAAGCATTTATTTATTTATTTATAAACCTTTAAGCATTTATTTTTTGGCACTTTATCTGTTTGTGTCTACTTCTCCTACACTGAGCCATATATCTCCACTTCAGAAGCACTTACATACACCAAACAGTTTAAAACTTCAAACATTAGTTTTATTCCTATCTATATTCTTAATATAATATAAAATTAATATCATATATAATTTGCCAGATTATATACATTTTATTTCCAAGAAAAATTGTGAAAAAAAAAAAAGTTATAAAAAGAGATACCCAAAATCCCCTCTGTAAAAACCTTTGACTTTAATATGTCCAAAAAAACAAAAACAAAAAAATGTAAACAGGAATTCTGAACCTGACTGACTTCATCCAATGTTCAGTTTTTTGTAGTAGAATTTTATGCAAATTAATGCATTTTTAAGCAAATAATGCCTTATTTGCATATTTCAAAATAACATTTTAGAAAACATGTAATACAAAAAAATGTTTGCAATTCTCATTGTAATCAATCCACTGGGGAAGTATGGTGATAACTATTTTTTTTTTTTTTACCCTATTCACCTGCAGTGTCTCGCCTTAAAAAAAGATTCACTATTCCAAGAGCTTTATGTGAGGAACAGACAAAAATTTAAATAATTATTTGCTGATAATCTCCTCCTGCAGATAACTGCTAAATAGGGACCAACTTGAGAACAGGATACATTTGATTTGTGAACAAATCCTTGTAAACTGGATCAACCAATTCATTTAAAAGATCTGACGCAAAAAAATTATTTGACATTAAATTGGACATTGAAACTCCTTTCATGAATGCACCAAGGAAAGTTAGAGCGGATATCAAGATTTTTAGTGAATAAGTTTTGGTTCTTTTCAAATACAAAGCAATCAAATGGCTTTGGCAAAAAATAGCACACAACTCTTTTATGAGGCCTTTGCCCAATTTTACTTAAAAGCTTAAGCACTCGTTTATTGTAATTTCATGGAAAAAGAAAAGGAAGCCTTCAAAACTTCTCCTTTTGTGTTCTGCAGAAGAAAGTCATACGACATTTTCTTTTTTTAGGTGAGCTGTGCTTTTAATACGAACACTTTGTTTTTTTTTTCTCAAATGTTGTGAAATACTCTGAAAAAGGCAACTTTTAAAACAAAATGCTTTAATACGAGAGCTAGAGCAGAATCAAAACAACCAAAACTCATTAGGAAACTGAAAAATGGAGGGCCTGAAGTACCCATCCTTCTTTTTACCTGTCTCTCTCGCACTATTTTTGTCTTCAAAGGGAATAAAAGATTTAGGGATAGCCATTGCTTTTAGCCATGGAAGGCTGACTGATTCAAGTTCTATGATCAGAACAGTGGAAATGGAAGAAAGATGTGTCGGCGGTAGAGGTCGTGTTATAAAAGAATGATGAATGGTTTCCATTAGACCACTAATGGAGTTTGGAGTCTATTGTCTCTTAGTTCTACTCCCTGCTCCTAATTCCGCACCTATTTGATTTGCGTCTAATTAGAGCGTCATAGGGTTGCATAGGCACTCAGGGAGTAGTCACAGATGAGTGGGGTCCTGGCCCTCGGGACTGCAATACGTATCTTTAGCAATCTGCTCTTATTTGTCTTAGTCACACCTCCAGCAGTCTGTGTCACAGTAGACAAGGTGAAGGAAAACATGTCTCCTGTCAGGGTTTAAGAGAAATGAAGAGTGCTTTTAGATGAACAATGTGAAGGCAAAAGAAGGATGGTCTGGGGGGTGATCTTGTTTTCTGGTAAAAAAAACATTTAAACCAACTTATAAAATAAAACTGTTTAACATAATTTGACTGGATGTCAAATAAATATTGAATTAACTTGTTTTAAGCATCATTCTTATTACTTCCTCATCCATTATGCTTAAATCGAAGGGGAAAACTGACAATGTCGTTAACTTAATTCAAGATATATTTTCTGAAAATGACTCTTAATATCTTATGCAATTCTTAAGTAAATGTATCTTAAGGATGTTGATATATTTTTAATAAAAAAACATTAAGACAACTCATTAAGAAAATGATTTTAGCAATATGCATAAATAATGTTTGTGCATATTTATTAAGGCACTGAAAGTGAATATGTTAAATATGATTATTTGAAACAACTGTACAAAGTAAAGCACAAAGTATATTGTGTATATGGGTCAAATCAAAGCCTGCTGCCTGCTGTGTTAGTGTTGAAAAGTGTTGGAAAACAAATAGACTAATGACTAAATCCATTTTAAACAATATACTCAGTTTTCTCTCTGTGTCTTCCATAAAAAGCAATATTATATATGCTTTATAGACCAAAATAAACCATAATATTTGGTCTGTTTTATCTTTAAACATTATGGAGTGGAATAGTACTAATTAACTGTTTTCTTGTTGACATGCACTTTATCTTTGTGTGTTCAGTTTCTTGTAGGCAAAATATGTGAAGATGACAAGTATGATACTGTATGTCAGTGAATGTATAAAAGGAAATGTGGAGTACAGGTGTAGTGATTAAGTTTTTAATCTAATTACATTTCCTTAAGCCTTATGAAGCAGATGACTATATAGAAATAAGACTTTCTTGATTGAGGGATTTGCTTCTCTTCCAAACGAACAAAAATATTTCATTACACAAAGACATAAGAAGCTGTACGTTAAAAAAAATGACTGTCTACTGCAGTGGCTCTCAACCTTTTTGACTCCAAGGCCCTCAATTGGCCCCATGACTTTTCACAGTCGTTCATGATTCACTGGATTAAGGACAAAGACTTTTCAAAGACAAAGTATTTCTACCTGATCAAATATTTTAAAGCTTGACATAACTAGATTTTTTATTTATTTTTTTATAAAAATGCCCAATGGAGTTGTAAGATTTTAATTCATTTCCAGGTCTAGAAGATCTAGACCAATTCATACCAAGAACGATAGCTATAAAGATAACTATATTAGTGTCCACATCAGTGGACGATATTGTTCTGTTTATTCTATGCAGTCTGCCTCTTAAAATGCTTGGGCTCTTTAAAGCAGAATGGATTCTGATTGGCTGTCAATGTTGATATTGTTCATTAGCTGGAAAAAAATTATTGTGGAAGTAATTAAAAAAGATATTGTTTCTGCTGTTACAGTTATTGTTGTGGTGTTGACTGTGCTATTCTCTTACATTTACAACGTTTTTTTATATATATATAGTTATTGTTATAGATCATTTATCCAGGTTCAGCTAGACAGTTGAAATTCTGGTTCTTTATATATATATATATATATATATATATATATATATATATATATATATATATATATAAATAATATATGTGTGTGTGTGTGTGTGTGTATGTATATGTATATGTTTATTAGGGGTGTAACAGTACATGTACTCATACCAAACCGTCACAGTTCGAAGATTACAGTCAGTCACAGGCCATCTACACTCCAATCCAATAGGGGACGCGCACAGTACTGCAACGCTGTTTGCTAACTGCCACAACAGGAAAAAGCACAGAAGAAGAACAGACAATCTATGCATAAATATGTTTACGTGTAATCTCTCAACCAGTGTTTCAACCGCCGAAAGACAGCTTGAGAATCTCACATAGCATTACATTTACCTCAGGCAAGCCATTTAGTGTCCACAGCATGTGAGTTCAATAGAGAAATGAACTCTACAGGGAGCATTTCACTAAATATATGCACTATATTAGCTTACATATTTATTATATTTACCTGTTAATTGTGTCTTAATTATTTAATATATGTTTAAATAAATTTGTCATGAAAACAAGTTATATACATGAAAAACACTGTATATTACAGTGTGTAAATGATTATATTTCAAAATTGGAGTAGAAATATAATTGAAAAATTATTTTATAATTAGAATTTTTTTATGTGAGTGTTGATTATTATATCTAAAGATAAATAGCAACTGAATTTAATAGTTTGGGGCTCTGTCGTTAATTGTAACCTTTAATATTTTAGTAATGTGCAAGAAAGGCTCCCTGTATATAGAGATAGATTTTTCTTTTTGTCCTATAAGAAAATATTAATTATAATTTAATTTATTTAAAGAGAGAGACACAATTTGTTCAATATACCACTGTTTAATAAAAAAAGAAGAAAAGAGCAATTTTGTGTTTAGTTTTCTCCCCCCCGCTGTACCGAACCGTGACTTCAATACTGAGGTACAGTTGAGCTCAAAAGTTTACATACCCCTTGCAGAATCTGCAAAAAAGTTTAATCGTTTTAACAAAATAAGAAGGATCATAAAAATTGCATGTTATTTTTTATTTAGTACTGTCCAGATTCTTTGATTTTCCAGCATCTTCTGCATATTTAAACCCTTTCCAACGATGACTGTATGATTTTGAGGTCCATCTTTTCACACTGAGGACAAAATCATACAGTCACTGTTGGAAAGGGTTCAAATATGCAGAAGATGCCAGAAAATCAAAGAATTTGCAGGATCTGGAGGATTTTTCTGAAGAACAGAGCTCAGTTTAACTGCTCAGAACAAACAAGGGACTCATGAACAACCGTCACAAAACAAAAAAACAGTCATGCACAAAAATGCACAAATGTAGCACAAATATGGTGGAATTTAAAAACTTTTTCCACAAAGAGATGTCCTCCACAGTCAGCGCAGAAAGATTAAATCATCTACACGTCTCCGCTTATTCTCTTCTCATCTTGTCTCCTCTCTGAATGTCAGCAACTATAAACTCTGAAGGTATCTAAAGTGGCTCCCTCACTGCACTTTCTGCAGGCATAAAATCACTGTGACTTCACACTGTTTCAGGCCCATCTTCAGACCTGCATGTGTCACAGATCATTAGACATGGGTCACCTCAATCAGACCCCCCGAAAAACTGGCACATGGCACATCCAAAAGAAAAACTGGACATGCCCTGAGGGAGAGGAAAGCAGCATGACTAAGACATGAGTAAGAGGACAGCTGAAAGCTGCTCGGCCACAAAAGCTTGTAACAGAGGAACTGTGAAGGCTGTCAAAACAAATCCAAGAAGGGAAAAATGCCAATATGCAGAAACAATCCAAAAAAGATAAGCAGGAAATAAATAAACATATGTTGTTTAACTGTTCCAGATCTCCTTCATATTAATTACCAAGAACAAGCACCAATCATGGGCCAATTACTCCTCTGGCTGCTCAATTCAGAATTATATTTTTATTGCCCGCTATTAGGCAGTAAAATTACATCCATCCTTGTCCACGGGAGAATTAATAATTCATTAGAAAGAAAGAGTCAATGATCCTTGCAAAGGGAATTCAAATGACCATTAAAGAATATGACTACCGCCACAGCTGCTAGCAATGGTGTTACTACACAACCTTTGTTGAGAGTTATACTGCCTGAACACTTCCCATAAATCCCTTCAACAATGAAGATGATCAATTAATAAGTGTCGGTATTGAAAACGGGTATAATATTGGGTCAGTGACAAGTGTCAACAACAAAGAAAAGAAAAAACATTAAAAAAAAAACTAATTTAATAAAAGTTCTTATACACATACTTTTTGTGTACATGTTGGTTTTATATGGTTTTGAAAAACCTTTATACCATTTTCCAGAAAAGCTTTATTTCATGACTCATTTTCCTGTTTGCCTGAATGTACACCTCTTCATTATTTAAATTAAATATATCTTTCAATGCAAAAATGTAACAAATAACAAATAATTAATTATATATGTAACACACATATAATATATATATATATATATACACACACACATATATATGTGTGTGTGTGTGTGTATATATATATATATACACACACACATATATATGTGTGTGTGTGTGTGTGTGTGTGTTACAAAATGCTGTTCTTTTGAACTTTCTATTCATCAAAGAATCCTGAAAAAGAAATATTGTACACAAATATTTTGTACAATTGTACACAATAAATGTTTCTTGAGCATCAAATCATCATATTAGAATGATTTCTGAAGGATCATGTGACACTGAAGACTGGACTAATGATGCTGAAAATTCAGCTTTGCCAACACAAGAATAAATTACATTTTAAAATATTCTCAAATGGAACAGTTATTTTAAACTGTAATAATATTTCACAATATTACTGTTTTTAACTGTATTTTCAATTAAATAAATGCAGCCTTGGTGAGCAGACGAAACTTCTTTTTAAAACATTAAAAATCTTACCGTGTCCAAACTTTTAAAAACTTTTTAACTAGTAAAGGAACGCATTCCTTTTTCAATTTACAACAAAATATCTGAGTTACTTTTTCTCAAATAACATTTATTGACTGACAGCTCTCCTCTCCCCATGTTGAGAGAAATAAAGTGCAGAGGTGTGCACTGTGCAGTTATAGACTAAATGTGAACATGCATTTACTCATCTCACTTGCACAAAAACATTCAGTATTCCTCAAAATGAATAAGAACAGTGAAATGCAATCTCAGAATTTTACGCAAACATGTAATAATTAACTATATTAAATTACACAAATATACTTTATGCATTTAATCTGTCTTTATTATCCAATGTCTTTGCTGCTGACCTTCAATGATCCAAGCAAAAATGACTTTATATTAGATTTAGAATTAAGTATGGAAGCTTGTTTCTGCCACTAAATAAAAAAAATAAAAAAGGTAATTGCAATTTTTTATCTCACAATTTTTCTTCTTGCAATTGTTTATCATCACACAATTCTGACTTTATAACAGAATTGCAAGATTTAAACTTACAACTACAAGTGAAAGTCAAAATTGTGAGAAAAAAAACGTAATTTTTTTCTGACTTTATATCACGCAATTCTGACTTTATAACTCGCAATTTTGACTTTATAACTCACGATTACTTTTTTTTTCATGGCGGAAACAAGCTTCCATAAATAAGAGTGTTGAACTTCCTTCTCCTGTATCCTATTCTTCTTTAATCCAGAATGTCAGCACAGCTGAAAGGTTTGTTTGAGCTGCGCCCTCTACTGTACAGGTGTAAATATGCATTTCCTTCAGCTTGAGGCTTATTCATTTTACTTTTGGTGTGAAAGGGCCTTTACATTAGCCAAAAATAGAACTTTTTTGTTGTTATTAAAAAACAAACAAGCAAGCCCAGTCCAGGTGAGAAAAAGTAATGCAAAAGTAATGTAATACATTACTTTCATAAAAAGTAACTAAGTAGCGCAATTAGTTACTTTTTTAGGGAGTAACGCAATATTGTAATGCATTACTTTTAAAAGTAACGTTCCCTAACACTGTATATAAAAATAAAATAATAGATGAAAAATGAGCATCACATCAATGACCCTAATATTAATGGCAAGTAAGCCATATGTAGCCGCTTGCAGTCTAACTATCTATAGATTGCAAGAATCTGTAATAAGCCGCAGGGTTGCAAGCAGAGCCAATAGCACCTCATTCTTTCGGGAAGTGTGCCCAAAACGGGGCTGGCCTCTCCTACCACAATTATTCATATTTCCCTCACAACCCTCAGAGACGGTGGAAGACAGCAGTCATCCATTCTACCTGCAGAAAACAAGTGCTGTGCATCTCTGGAAGCTCTGCTCACCCACTCCTCTGGGGTGTAAGAGGTTTAAGATGGGCATGAAATGCAGTGATTATGACAGCAATAGAAGATGATGGGTTGATTGTGTTAAATCTGGCTTTATCAGACACAGCCCAATCAAAGAGGTTATCTGGCATTTAGGGAGATCCGTGCAACAAAATGACATCAGATGAAAAGAACTCTAATCCTTGCAAGAGAATTAAACAGCTCTGAAAAGGGTAACATGTCATCGCATGGCTGACGAATAAAAGAATGTTCTCAAAATAAAACAAACAAAACTTCTGTGAAGATGATGTCAGGGAAGCAGGATCTCTGTCAAATGTAAGTGGTTCTGTCGCTCAGTAGGGGTTCTAGAAAAAAGGAATAGGCCTCTTTCTAATGTTTGCCTTGAATAAGTTAGAATTTAAATTAAAAGTCGTGCTTGCAGTTTATTCCTTTGCCCTTTTCACTTGACTGCAACTTTCTGCAACTACATGACAAGAGCAGACAGGGAAAAAAAACACAAATGTTCCTTGTGAGATGGAGTCTCTGGACTCCTGTGCAATTAAAACAACTGAGATATTAGGGTGCACAATGAATAGCATGTTAAAAAAAAAAAAATCATGCAAATTAATTATGGATTTAATGTCAGTGAAAAGAGCATCTTGGGATGCAGCAAGCAAAACAGCTCAATAATCCTCTTTTCACACTAAAACCTTTCGACCTTCCAGTTCTCCTTCCCAAACTCACAGAGCTAATGGTGAAAGCCCCACAGAGCAATACATTAACCTGTTTGTTTGCCCCTGAGATATGTGACCTTGACTCATGAGGCAAAGGCTTGTGGCATAAAACTCAGTCCCTGACTGCCACAGCCATCTGCGCCCTGAGGAGGAGGTCTCTCTGTGACTTCATACTCTCTCACTTCATCCAAAATGTGGGCCGGAGCTGTTTCAATCCATCTCACTCTCCCAAAGATAGTTTTTTATTTTGTATATATTTATTTCTTTTTATGAACAAAAGGGTTACTTGATTATTATTGAGGCATGTAAACACGTTGTAAAAAAAGAAGAATATATATTAAGAATATAAGCAGGAACTGAATGTACTGTAATTTGCATGCTATTTACAGTTGAATGAAAATATATTACAGTGTAAATTTATATTAAAGGGTTAGTTCACCCAAAAATTAAAATTGTCATAAATTACTCATCCTCATGTCGTTCTACACCTGTAAGACCTTTGTTCATCTTTGGAACACAAATTAAGATATTTTAGAGGAATTTAAAAGGTTTTTTTTATCCCACACAGAAAGCAACATAATTACCACATTCAAGGTCCAGAGAAGTAGTAAGACATCGTTAAAATTGTCAGCGTGACTACAGTGGTTCAACCTTAATGTTATGAAGCGACGAGAATACTTTTTGTACGCAAAAACAAAAATACTGAGCTTGTTTTCTGACGTAGAACCTGGAAGCTCTGCACTGCATTTACAACGTCAACAGCGTAGGAGACTGACATGGAAGAGAAGAAATTGTTATGTTTGTTTTGTTTTTGATCACAAAAAGTATTCTCTTCGCTTCATAACATTAAGGTTGAACCACTGTAGTCATATGACTATTTTAACAATGTCTTTACTACTTCTCTGGACCTTGAATGTGGTAATTATGTTGCTTTCTATGTGGGATAAATAAATACCTCTTGGATTTCCTCAAAAATACCTTAATTTGCGTTCTGAGGATGAACAAAGGTCTTACGGGCATGGAACGACATGATGGTGAGTAATTAATGACAGAAATTTGTGAACTAACCTTTTAAATGCAGTTAGCTGACCTTTAGAGTTTTTTTTTTTTTTTTGACCCACTTCAGTAGGACTTAAATACATCTTTATATGTAATTTTATGATTACATATAAATTATATTAATAATTACATTTTTTTTCTTTGAAATATAGTTAAAGGGGTCTTGACATGAGAAATTTTCCTTGATCTTAGACCTCCAAGGAGGTATTTTTACCATTAAAAAAAAAAACACTGCAAGTTTTATAGTATAAAAAGAGTGTGCAAAAAACTTTAATAACATTATAAGATTATATGAACCTCAGGAACATATTAAATTAATTAAAAAAAAAAAAAATCCATGTTATTACCCCTTTAAAGTGCACTGCTAAATGTACTGTACTGACAAGCATTTATGTTAAACTCAAATACTCTTTAAAAGGTGCAGTATGTAATATTGACAGCTAGTGGTTGAAATGGGTACTGCAGTCCAAATTCAAAATATTGGAGAGAGTTGATTCCCCACCCTCTCCTCGATGCTCACACGGGTTACCAGATTGAAGATACACAACAAAAAATAGCGCAAAAGACAATAGAAAGCAATGAGCCTTACACAATGTTGATGAGTTGATTTTTCTGCGTTTAATATGCCTCTGGTCATATAGCTTTTTAGATGGATGCCAAGGCTTTTTAAAGGGTTATTCACCCAAAAATGAAAATTCTGTCATTTATTACTCACCCTCATGCCGTTCCACACCCGTAAGACCTTCGTTAATCTTCGGAACACAAATTAAGATTTTTTGTTGAAATCCGATGACTTAGTGAGGCCTCCATAGCCAGCAATGACATTTCCTCTCTCAAGATCCATTAATGTCCTAAAAACATATTTAAATCAGTTCATGTGAGGACAGTGGTTCAATATTAATATTATAAAGCGACGAGAATATTTTTGGTGCGCCAAAAAAAACAAAATAACGACTTATATAGTGATGGCCGATTTCAGAACACTGCTTCAGGAAGCTTCAGAGCGTTATGAATCTTTTGTGTCGAATCAGCGGTTCGGAAAGCCAAAGTCATGTGATTTCAGCAGTATGGTGGTTTGACACGCGATCCGAATCATGATTCGACATGCTGATTCATTATGCTCCGAAGCTTCCTGAAGCAGTGTTTTGAAATCGGCCATCACTAAACAAGTCGTTATTTTGTTTTTTTGCTGCACCAAAAATATTCTCGTCGCTTTATAATATTAATATTGAACCACTGTACTCACATGAGCTGATTTAAATATGTTTTTAGTACATTAATGGATCTTGAGAGAGGAAATGTCATTGCTGGCTATGGAGGCCTCACTGAGCCATCGGATTTCAACAAAAATATCTTAATTTGTGTTCCGAAGATTAATGAAGGTCTTACAGGTGTGGAACGGCGTGAGGGTGAGTAATAAATTACATTATTTTCATTTTTGGGTGAACTAACTCTTTAAGTCAGGTAGTATCTGCGATCTCTGACCCAGTTTGTTTGCTGGCTTCCATGGGTACAATACGCTGTGTTTTCCGCCAAACTGGCAACTCAGGGTGTCGAAATACTATTGGTTAAATTGTCAGTGGGCGGGATCACACAGACCAAAACAAAAACAGACATTCCGACACGGAACACACCTTTTAAAATAGAATAACTCGCAGTAGCACTGTTTTTCAGAGAAACAAGTATGTGAACTTAGCATGTTTCCTAAATATCTGCAAAAATTTGATCATTTTTATGCTTTAGTACAGTCAAAAAAAAAATTACATACAGCACTTTTAATGTAACTTCTATTGAAACTATGTCATGTATTTAAATAGATTTGTAATTACATTTTAAATAATTATTATCAAGTAATCAAGTTCTTTTAAAAAACACACTTAAGTGTGTTAAGAAACAGTCATGAAAGTGTCTATTATCTGACTATTTAATTACACTTAAATGTCCTATTTATTTCATTAATATCATCTGCAATTGCAGTTTGTTAAAAAATATACTTTTAAGATTTGAAGTACACTACAAGTGGTCATTCAATACATTTAAGCGCACTTCTTTATGCAGGGTGAGATTCCTGTCAAGACAATTATATTGAGACAATGGAGGATTATTTAAGTCAGTTCTGCACTGTCTGATACTGATGAACGCCTTGCTGTACGCTTTCTATTTCTGAATCTGCCTCAGCCTGATACTGAAGTACGCGACAGATTTCACTCTAACAGATACATCAACACAACCAGGCAGCCATACAAATGAAAATAATCCATTCCATCAAAATCTACTGCTGCAGACAAAGGAGATGTCACTCGTGTCAGAACAAAGTGTGAAATGTTTGTTTCATCACGCTGCAGGCCTTTCGAGTAAGACAATAGACAAAACATCAGGATGTAGCCGTTAGTCAGTCATGATACAGCCGCAGAGAAAAAGAACAGACAAATTACAGCTAATTGCAAGTTGAAAAATCAGGAAGGGTGGGAGGGGGCTGCAATTTTGTTCCGAACCCAGTGCATAAAAGCCTTTGAGAGGGCTGGCGGATGATCGCAACGAGCCTGTGTGCACCCCTTACGGTATCACCAACACTTTTTATGGAAAGAGGAAGGCTGTAACTGCCTATCACTCTATTAACAACACAGTTTCCCAGCAGCAAAGCATACGCTAAGACACATTTAATCGCAGACAGACAGCGGGGAGCTATTAAAGCATGTTAAATGATGGGTCAGTTTCAGACGCATTCATTTCATTGTTAGAAAAATCCTTCTGTGGGTGAAAAGTGACATTTGATTGACTTTTTTTATGTGGATGGAAATCCAGCATTAAACAACTGGAAAAATACTGTTACTTCAAGTTATCACATAATAAAGGTTGAAGGAAACTGAATGTTTATGACTGGAAATGTAGAATGAAAATGAGTCCTAGGATATAGAGCTGGAAAGAGGATGAAATGAGTAAATAGTGCTTTTAAAAACCAGAGATATGTCCTCCCTTTGAAACCGAAATGTCATTAAATGTCCAGTGACAGCGGAATGAGAAATATATATAGGAATCAAAATACTGCTGAGGACTATAATCAGCCATGACAGGCAGGCAGATGTCTGCATAAACAAATTACAATTTATGCAAGCAAAAATATCCTGATTTAAGCATAAAGACCCTTTCACAGCAGATGAAAAATGAAAAAGTGAAACAAATCGCTGACGATTGGTCTATTTACACCAAAAGCGAAACGAATATCTGTCGGGCAAATGCACGATGGTACAACAACACCTTTCAACTGGTCTGCCATCCAGCTCTCATGACGATGATTATAGCCCGCCTCCTTGAAGATGACAGTTAAACAGTCTCAAAGAACTGTAAGGCACAAGACTAATGTCTTGTGACAGCGACACATAGTATAAATACATAACTGATAGTGAAAAAAGAGCAAAATATAAGCATATATGAAGCATCACACATATATGTGAATTATAATATAGCTAATTTTTACAAAAATAAATGAATAAATAAATTACTGTAAAAATGAGTGTATTTTTTTGTTGAATATTACATAGATTTAAACTGTAAATTATATGGTAATTTATCCACCTTATTCCTGACTATGTTTTGAATTATGGGTGGCGCTTCCAGTTTGGTGAACTTCCATTCAAAAAGACTGAAACGAATCACTTCAAATCAAAAGGTTACTCTACAAATAAAGCTTATGCGTCAGTTTGACTGAATGAGCTGTTAATTTTCCCTCAAGTTTTATTTCCAGACATCATGAGAATAACGTAACGCTTGGTATATTTCAACTTGACATGTCAAGAATATCTGTGGCAAGAGCTCTTTTCAGTCGCTGCATTCTTTTCCTCATGATTATTTTCTTTTTTCCCTTTGCATTCCGCTGTAATAGTATGAAAAAGGACAACATATACTGCACATTTGTGGTCTGTTCTCCAGATTTAATTAATGATATTTCCCATTAATAATTCACTGGAATGCATGAATAAAGGTTTATTTTCAAAGGTAAATACAATTTATTATCTGTCATGATGGAAATCACTTTGAAATAGTATCACACAATGCTGAAGTTAATAAAGATTTTTGATTAAGCCAACATTTGTTGCATAAATTTAACCCGGTTATTGCTGTGGAAAGAATCACGCTTTTGGGGTTATTCATGGTCTGTTGAAAATACCTTGTTGATGCTTTTACACTTTTAAAGGGTTAGTTCACCCAAAAATGAAAATTCTGTCATTAATTATTCACCCTCATGTCGTTCCACACCCGTAAGACCTTCGTTCATCTTCGGAACACAAATTAAGATATTTTTGGTGAAATCCAATGGCTCCATTGACAGCAAGATAATTAACACTTTCAATGCCCAGAAAGCTACTAAAGACATATTTAAAACAGTTCATGTGACTACAGTGGTTCAACCTTAATGTTATGAAGCGACGAGAATACTTTTTGTGCACCAAAAAAAAACAAATAATGACTTTATTCAACAATATCTAGTGATGGGCGATTTCAAAACACTGCTTCATGAAGCTTTGAAGCTTTACTAATCTTTTGTTTTGAATCAGTGGTTCGGAGCGTGTATCAAACTGCCAAAGTCACGCCCCCCAGTGGTGAACCACTGAAATTTCAAAACACTTATGACGTAACGAAGCCTCGTTTACTGAGATCATGTGACTTTGGCAGTTTGATACACGCTCCGAACTACTGACTCGAAACAAAAGATTCATAAGGCTTCATGAAGCAGCGTTTTGAAATTGCCCATCACTAGATATTGTTGAATAAAGTCATTATTTTGTTTTGGCACACAAAAAGTATTCTCATCACTTCATAACATTAAGGTTGAACCACTGTAGTCACATGATCTGTTGTCTTTAGTAGCTTTCTGGGCAGTGAAAGTGTTAATTATCTTGCTGGCAATGCAGGCCTCACTGAGCCATCAGATTTTATCAAAAATATCTTAATTTGTGTTCTGAAAATGAACAAAGGTCTTACGGGCGTAGAACGACATGAGGGTGAGTAATTAATGACAGAATTTTCATTTTTGGGTGAACTAACCTTTAAATGTCCTTTTAATGTTCAATGGTTGAAGGGTGAGTGGAATAATGTCATCTCATTGAACCCAGTACACTTAATGCAATGATAAACCATTTTAAACCTTCTTTCACCATATATGGTTAGTTAACTTAACCAGTAACTTAAAGCTGCAGTATGTAACTTTATTTGGTTAATAAAATAACAAAAATCAGTTATTGAGCAAATACATGAGATAGTGTCACTACCGTATCCTGATTTGCAAAGGTACGCTTTTAAAAGTGATTTAAATATGAGCTGTCGGGTCCGATTTTGCTAGAAATGTCAGTTTGATGTCTTCGCATGGTTAGGTCACATCCGTAAACAGAAAGAAGGCGGCCCGGCTACTATATGGAGTGTGCTGAGGATGCAGTTGCTTAATTTAAACTTGTCATCTACATGGCTGCTTTTAATCTAGAAAGGTCTAAATGGCAATCATCATTGACATCTGGGGAAATCACCTGTTGTCAACACCAAGAAACCTCAAACTGCAGAGAGCCTGCAGTATAAAAGGGAAAGTGACAGAGTCCGTGCTAAAACGAGAGTAAACGTCATGCAGCATGGCTTTTGAGAAGTGGCGACAACGCAGAAATCTGAAGGAATTGAAGACTTACACAGAGATGCCTTTTTTTTTTTTTTGACGAACAGGCAAGACATTTCTGTGACTCAATAGGTAGCTAGCTAATGTGCAATGTGTGATCTGACCTGACCATCTAACTGAGCAATAGTTAGATAAACATTAGTAACATGACTTATTTTAAAACATTTACATATGGTCAGAACAAAAGCGGCAGATCGGTTACATTCTTTCAGATATATGCCTAGTATGACGTAGTTCTTATTGTCATGTATGTACAATGACAGATCCACTCTGATGTGGTGAGATTCAACCACTCAGAAAAGAGAGGCTGCACACTCCAGAGCCAATGGGTGGAGCTAGATGGTCCAACCACACCCTACCCATAACCCTATTGCTAAACATAACTCCACCCATTAGGTCCACAGAGGAGGAGCTGGATTAGGTCAAGCTCCAACTATTACGTCCAAAGAGGGGGAGCTGGATTTCATTCGTCTCTGCAGTGAGCACCACTTGGCAGAAGCACAACCTACACAAAAAATAAAAACAAAGCAAAATCAAACAGAGATGGTGATCGAGAGGCAAAAGTTCCGTACTGCAGTTATGAAGTTTTTAGCATTTTTAGAATTTTCACAAAAATGACTAGCATTTCTTTTTTGTACAGTAAGGCTGTGTGTCCACCAAAGCGTTTTTTCCCACTGCTAGTGTATTTTTCCAATTGTTTTCTACAGAAGAGGATTAGGGCCAAGCAATAATAAAAATAAAACCATTTCGAGATTATAGTTATGTTTTGAGAAAAAAAATCATTACATTTCGAGAAAAAAGGCAAAATAAAATGTTGAGAATAAACTCATTCAAGTCGTTATATTTCGAGAAAAAAGTCAATAATAAAATGTCGGAATAAACGCATTCGAACAGTGTCATGTTCATTGCATACTGATAGAGGACATGATGACAGAGTTGGATCACTTAGTCAAAAAGCTTAACATGGCTTAATGCATTAACAGTGATATTAAAAGATCAAATATCTGTACACAACTTATTAATAAACCATACTATGTGCAGATAAACAGATGAGCGCATATGAACGCAATACATTTAATTACACATTAAGCATTTTCCTCCATAACGTGCCTTATAAAGAAAACCGATAGCGTGGTTTAATGTTCAAACTAAGACAGTGGAATTAAAAGATCAATTTCTCTAAACACCTTATTAATAAACCATACTATGTGCAGATAAGCATAATGACTTCAAGCTATAGGCTGGAAGAGTGTGTATAGACATTTTTCAATAGTCTATAGGCCTATTTCTTTTTGTGTAGCCTATTTAATATGCCTGTAAGCCTGCTTATGTGGCTAGATATAGATTGTCCTTTTTGTGTCTGTTTGCACATTTACAGTAAAACATATGGACACCACTTTTTTCATTCCTGAAGTGAACTTTTTGTCTGTAATCAGTTACAAGTAACAGTGCCGCGGCTATTCCATATCATAGCAACAAAGTGTCTCAAAAGAAAAAAAACACTGCGCTGCACCCACAGCTAGGCGTTTTCAGCAGAGCGTCTAGCATTTTCAGCTGGCTAAAAACATTTTGATGGATATATCCAAATATATCCATATTGCTATGATGATCAGATGCTTTTCTTATGCTTTATTAAAAAAATTCTTGCTGTTTTCTCAATTTTGTTGTGTTTATTTTGTTATTGAGAGGAAAGCACGCAGCACATATTTATATATTCATCTAACCGTCGCTCTCAGCAGTGTGGGCGGCGTTGGATATTATATCGCTGGTCACGTATTTCGAACTTCGTTTTACCCCTAAATGAAGAACAAATAAAGAACTCCACTGTGAGTATATTGGGGCCTTAAGAATCCACTACCAAGAGCTATTCAAAATCCTGTTTGCAATGAATATTTCTGCTTGGTGTAAATAAACCATAAAGGCCTCTGAGCTCCACAAAAGTATTTAATCTCCAACTGTGAGGTGATACTTCCCTGGATTTTCTGAAACACAATACTAGTTTTCAGTCAGGATTCCAACCTTTGAGCACCACTAATGGAGAGAGATGCATTTTTCTCACAAATCCCATTTTTCAACATGGCAGTATTTTGATCGGTGGGAAAAGAACAGTTCTAGCTGAGCAGTAGAGGTTGTGGTAAGCAGAAAGAAAGCAAGCAAGAAGTGAGACTGAAGTAAAGAGCACAATGCCAGTGTGTCTTTATCAGCAAGCAACTGATGTCCCAAATACTTTAATGACTGCAATGATGACTAATGAATCATTAGGCAAATTTATAACCTTGCAGAAATCTTACTTCTTCTAAACAGCACGAGTGACGCAGGGACAGCAGAGGCAGCAGAATGTTAAGTGTTGCATGAGGGCATGCAGAGGAGGAGGTGAAGAACGTCCCTGAGAGAGACCAAACAGCTGGTGCTGCAAAATGAAGAGTGGAGCATTACAAGGTTTTGTTATGAAGGCACAACAGTAAAATGCAGTTGTGGTGCATGAATTATGTGATAAAGAATTTTAGATTAACATCTCAGAGGCAAGTTTACTAAACAATTGCACAATTTGTCAGTGCAAATAGCAACGTCTTATTCTCTAACCACATGCAATCCAGTTTAACTGAATGCTAAATGGACTGAAATAACGTGGAACTGTGAACATTGAAATTCCATTAAATTCCTTTTTATACCACGAGGCTGTTGAATGCTTGATATTGTCGGCTTGATGAATGCGCTAAAGTGTGCAAATACTTTTGCAGGAAATGCACAGCTAAAGTAGTTCCAGGCAGGTTTTGTCCACATTACAGATCCATATCACTTCACCAAACTATTTCAGTTATTTCAAAGCCTACAACAGCAAAAGAACCAAAACCCACAAAGACATTGACAAGCAAATAAACAATAGGATAAAAATGAGTGAATGAGCACAATTTTTGAATGTTACCATTTTTACCATGCTATTACTTAATTTACCCCATTATTCATTAAAAATTGAGAAATTCTTTGACATTTAAAATGTTACAACTACAGCAAAAACCAGTGTGATGCAAGAAAATATATATTTTTATCATTATTTATGACACATTTTATTTGTATATTTCATAAGAATATATAACATGAGAATAAATTCCATTGACTTCAATGGATTTAATTAAATTCCTTTAAAACTCATGACTGCTCAAAACGGTCTAAATTTATGAAAACTACACATTCTTTTTCTAATAAATCAACATAAAAACAACATCAGTAATGCATTGAAATGTTTATTTTACTTGCATAAACTTTTACTTTCACATGAAAAAAAAAGATATTTTTTCATGCCGTATAGGTTCATAAATAGGTGTCAGTGGACTTCTTTTTCAAATCCACTTTTCTTTTTTAAATCTGGACTTTTTAGTCTATGAAATTGATATAGTTTAATTATTTTATTTTAATTTGTGCATGCACACACACGTTTTTAAACAAAATACAGTCCCAGTTGGAAGGAAAAAATGTGTGTGTGAGTGTAGGAAAGACGCTAAATGTATTTTACAGAAGTAATTTGAGATAAATCAAACTAATAATCTTATCTAACAGCATAATTTCATATAATGCCACAGTTCACGTTTGGGTCAAACCAGACCCGAGTGCAAAAGGTGTAGTTTAAATGGTTATATCTTTTACATTTTTTATTTAAAAAAAATAAAAAAATAAAATAAAATAAATGTGTTTTGTTTTTGTATGTTGTATTTATGTATTTTGACAGTCTTAACACATACCCAAAGTTTCTTTCCATTTTCTATGGAAAAAAAAAAAAAAAATTATTTTCACACACACCTCTTCCGAGTCAAAACATATCCGAATACATTAGCAGGGTTAAGGATGAAAACCTGACAAAAACATCTGAACATTTGTCTTAAGGTGTGGTACAACTGTAGGACGATGTGTCATAGCCACATTATTATAATTCAATGGCCTTAAATCTTGTACACATTATGAATTCAGGATAAATGTAATGTATTTAATTTATGTAATAAAATCAAAAATCAGCATTTTTTTTAAATTAATACTTTTTAGCAAAGATGCATTAAATTGATCAAAAGTGACAGTAAAACATTTATAATGTTACAAATGATTTCTATTTCAAATAAATTGTGTTCTTTAAAACTTTCTATTCATCAAAGATCATGGTTTCCACAAAACTATTTTCAACACTGATAATAAGAAATGTTTCTTGAGCAGCAAATCAGCCTATTAGAATGCTTTTTGGAGGATCATGTGACACTGAAGATTGAAGTAATGATGCTGAAAATTCAGCTTTGGCATTACAGGAATTAATTACATTTTAAAATGTATTCAAATAGAACAGTTAAGCCCATTTTAAATTGTATATTTTGGGGTCAGTAAGATTTTTTGTAATAATGGTAATAATGATCATATAAAGAAAATCCAACAGCAAACAATACATAAATAAGTCTACATCCTAGTTACTGTACTTAAAAAGATAATTTAATGTTCAGTTGGCAACAAGAAAACATTGTGTATAATATACACAGAATATTCAGAAGGAGCACAAGATAAACACAACAGCTTCACTTTGAAATAATTATATCACAATTACAACTGCAGCTGCAGAGATGAGTCACATTAATTACTTTAGGTTCATTTGCAAATTAGAAGTATGTGTCAGCTATTTAAAAAAAGTGTGACAATTAACACTTTGATATGCAAGTTTTCAAAGCCTCATGAAGCAACAATGAAACTTCTTAAGAGAACAAACAATCTGAGCCTGAAATGCGGGTTATTTCTCTGTTAAATAGAACAGTTTCATAAATAATGACATCATATTCCAGCCAAATCCATTTTATTTGTATAGAGCCTTTTGTAATATGTATTGTTTCAAAGCAGCTTTACAGAAAATCATCCCTTAATGCCTCCAGTGAGAGAGCCAAACATGGAGAGACAGCAGTGGTGAAAGGCAGCAGTGGTGGCTATCCAAAGCTCATCAATACAGACAGACAGGCGCTTCACAGGCTGGTTGCTAAGTGCCACAAAAGAACAGCCTCAAAAATGACCACGGGAATAAATAAGCTCCTCTGTGACCCAATCACCACAAAAACTGTACATTGAGCTTCACAAAACTGACATTTATGGCAGGGCTGCCATTCAGAAATCACTTGTATCCATGGAAACGAACAAAGACCCATAACTTGCTGTAAGAAGCTTGAAACATGGACCCCAGAGCAAAGTAATGGTGTCATGGGTAACCCTATTTGCTACATCTACGCTCAGGAAAAACAGGTTCAGTCGGGTTCAATATAGAACCCTAGGGTTCTTGACTCAATTCCAAAGAATGCTTTATGCCAAAAAGGTTCTATATTAGGAGATATGTCTTAAAAGACTGCATAATTTTCATGTTAAAAAGGATATTTCAAATTTTTTCCACTGATAAATTGTGTACAAACTGTTTAATTCATAAGATTTTATTAAAATTAAAACAATATTAATTAAAACTACATCCGAAACATGACCCATGATTGGAACCCCTAACATTTTACCCCATATATATTATATATATATATAAAACCTTTAAAGATGATTACATGGTTCAAGAGACCCAATTCGTAATTTTTTTTCCATGTGGCACAGATCGGATATGACCCACGAATGTGTAAGCAGGAAAAAAGCACATGGATTCTGAATATTCTCAGTTCGGTTTCATTCATAATGGAAAAAAAAAAAATCTGATATGAATTGGATACGTGCATTTTCATCTGACGCGCAAGCGGACAGATCGGATATTCCCGTCAACGCGAGTCGTACGTGATTGAAAAAGCAACTGTGGCGAATGACGTCAACTCAAACGGACAGACACCAACCGCGATCACATGACTCTTACAATAGGGGAATGGAGGACAAAGTTTCAACCCATGTTTTGCTAACCTTTAAAGATGATGCAGAAAGCAAAAGCTTGTATTATCATTTCCGTTTTTTTTTTTCTTTTCGGCCTAAGTTTTTCCGGGTCAGTACATCTACCTTGGGTTGTTTCGCCTAGTGTATATAGCGTAAATCCAGATATCTATGGAAGCTTGTTTCAACCACTAAATAAAAAAATAAAGAAAACGGGAATTGTGACTTTTTATCTCAAAATTCTGACTTTTCTCACTTCTCAGAATTGTGAGATATAAACTCGTTATTGCGAGCTATAAAGTCCAATTCTGAAGAAAAAAAGACTAATTGTGACTGAGAAAAAAAGTCAGAATTGTGAGATAAAAAAAGTCGCAATTACCTTTTTTATTGCTTATTCAGTGGCGGAAACAAGCTATAGATATCGGATATGGGTCACTTTTAAAAGAGCATGTAAGCTGGTCATCAAAAAAAAAAAAAAAAATGGATGTAGTCAACAAATCGGATTTGGGCATCAAGACCTGCAGTGTAAATACGGCCTAAAAGGTTCTAAATAGATTTTAGAGTGTAAAGCTGCAGAGTCGCACACAGTGCAGCAGGAATCAGAGTTCACTGATCACACGGCGAGAGTAAGGCGAGATGACTGACAAGACCATGGCAGAGGATTCGTTGCACATACCATCTGATAATAGGGCTGAAACGATTAGTCGACATTAGCGACAAAGTCAACAATAAAAAATTGTCGACAAATATTTTTGTTGTCGAATAGACTTTTGATCTCATACGACCTATTTAAAGGGCCTGCAATAACGCGGTTTGACCAGTGGGGCGCTGTAGCGCAATAATGTAATGGAGCCCTCGCAGATCCAATCCAATAAAAGAAGACAGCGCTTTGGAGTGCATAGAGCAAACGAAGTCGAACCCGTAAAATGTGGGAGATTAACATAGCATAAACACAACAAACATAACGTTTAGCATAACTACAAAAAAATGCTGTCATGCAGGGCCATCAACACTCATTCAAACTTACTGTTTTCGTGCCACACGTCCATTTTCTCACGCAGTGAAAGATACATAGCAGAGCGAAGAAGACACAGACAACGCGTCGACAGATAAGACAGATCAGGTTACTTTTGATATAAAACAAAGTCTCAGCTTTTAAATTCTGTCAATTTTACTATGGGATTCAAACAATGCATGTGATTTTGGCACTCTTTAACGTGGAGTGACAGATCGCTGTAGCACCTCAGGTCAAGCGGCACGTGAACCTATTATCTCTTCCTCTCTGCTATTACAGCACGAAATAAACATGAATGAACATCAAAAAATATGTTGAAAGACACAGTACATCCTACTGAAATGAATCCATCTCTAATCACTTAATTAGAGTTTTAACTGCAGAAAGAAGTCAATAAAACAGCTTGCAAACAAATATGTCACAAAATGTTACATTTACCTCAGGGAAGCCATTCAATGAAAATAAACTGGATAGTTAATGTGTGTGTGTGTGTGTATATAAAATCTAGAGAGGGGCATTTTTCCAAAAAATGCACAATATTGCATATTAATATTTTTACTGTTATTAAAAAGTTATTATTACAGTTCCCAGACTTAAAAACACAGTACCAGTCATTGTAACAGTTGGACTATTGATGACTTCGGAGGAGGAAAGAAAACCTGAAGGAGATTGGTCTATTCAGTTGACTTGAAAATCATTAAAAATACACTTTCAGAAGCTGAAGTGATTTCCTTGTTTTATTTACTAGTTAAAGTACAGTATAACTCTATATTTTAACTAATTGCTAAAGTGGAATAATCGAACAAAGCCAACTGATTAACCAGTGTAATAATCGACGATTAGTCGGCTAATCAGTCTAATAATCGTTAGATTAATCGATTATCAAAATAATCGTTTGTTGCGGCCCTATCTGATAAATGTCTTATCTTGTAGAATGCCCGCTTAGCACCGCCGATCCTTATTCACAGAGTACATGCGATCACGAATTCGAAAGCAAAAGTAAAACGCGAGCTCCCTGATGAATGCAAATAAGGCTACATACAATAGCCTGTCTCCCAGTATGAAACCTATCTTAGGCTGGGCTGTGTATTTGTAACCACCTCTTAGCTCTGGTCTCTGTTTGCACTTTGAATATTGAGAAAGTACTTTGAATATGGTTGCACTTATTGTTTGCACTTAATAAGACTAAGAAAAAACTGTTATTTATTTTTTTATTTATACTGTTTTTATTTCTCTGTTCAATTTGTGGAAAGGAGTTGAATTAGGAGGTCACACACAGCCTCAATCAGAAGTTCTGGAAGCTCATAATTCATGTACAATAAGGTCTGAAGAGACTCATATGAAATCATACAGAAGCCAGTCAGTTGAGTTTGTGGCAAAACCTTTTACAGCTCTTGTATATTGTTGTCTTTCAATGCATATGATAATTCATATTCAGAAAGTAGAACTGAATTAACATTCATTACAAGATGATTAGTTAAACATTTCGAAATGCACCTGCAGACTATTTATCCAGTCATGAATTTTGTCATTGAGGATTTCTTAAAAATACTGTGCAAAAATCTTGTCTCATCTCATTCTCATGAACCCAATCTCGTGTCTCGTTTCGTGAGCTAAGTGTCTCGTCACAACCTTAGTGGTTATAGCAAATGGCACCTGACAGCTTCAAATTGAAAGTAAATAATATATGAGAAAGTAAATGTCACAAAATCAGTTTTTCCACTGAAATACAACAGAGCACTGCACTTCAGCCACTTTAAGCATTATGTGTATTATCCTCTAATGATATGTTGTCAACATGATACATTTAATAATAATATGATATATTACTGATATATACCGTATTGTCACCTGCAGCATGTCATACTGTTGTCAGAGGCAGCAAACCCATCAGACTGAATGAAGTTACAGTTGCTATATTAATTAAATTTGCAAAATAAGATCAGCTGCAGACACATTTAGATGAGTGATCCTGCGGGTGTCACTATCACCTTGTCGCTGAAGAGCTTGTATTCACAACCGTCTAAGCTTCTTTGATTAATTTGGTTGGCATAAAAATGCTATTTGGGATTCTTGGCTTTTTTAAGGTGCAAAAAAAAAAAAAACGTACACAACATGTAAGCATGTTATTTTTTTGAAAAAAACCACAATCCACAAATCCATGATAAAGCCCTATTAAATTTAGTTAAAAAAAAAAAAACATAGTCAAATGCTTTCCTGAATCATTAAATAGATTCCACCTCATCATTTACTCAAGATATATTTACAAAAAAAATGTCTCCACACAATGAAAGTCAATTTGGTCCATTGATTTATACATTCTTCAAAATATCTTTTGTGTTTTGCAGAAGAATGAAGGTTATACAGGTTTGGAACACCATGACAATGCAGTAAATAATGATATTTTTTATTTTGTCTCTTAAAGAAATGTTTTTCTTTTTTTCCCCCTGAACAATAGTTTAGAATCTCAACACACAGCAGAAACTTTTCTGACTCTTCAGCTGGTTGACTTTAATATATTGTTAGTGTATACTTTGTTTTCCTGTGTACATTGTTACTTCCAGATTCATTATTGATTTTAAACACTTGGTATGTATGAGTAATTTAAAAACACTAAACTATTTTTCGCTCAGGGGCTCATGACTGCTTGGGGGTCTAAGTCATGCCTTGTTAAGTTAAGGGTAATCACATATTGATCACTGGCTATGTAGCATTTCATTAAAATTGCACTTGACACTGCTATTAACCCTGGATCCCTCAGCAATCTGTGTAAATAGGCTGGTGAAGTGCTGTAATTCTGTTGAGTGGCATTATGCCCGGATGGCTACAGTATGTTGTCTGTTTTTTGTTTATGTAGGTAAACTGCTGCACTAGTGAAGAAATTACTTAAAGTCCCCCTGAAATCAAATTTTAAGTTTCTTAGCTTTTAGTATATGAATATGTTGTCCTTAAGGTTATGAATAAGCTGGTGTGTTCCAAAATCTCCATTAAGCATTCAAAACTTACAGTCTCTCACTTCCGCTAAAATAGATTTTTATGACGTTACCACACACTTCAGCTTCTCATCAAATCTCCTGTCCAATCAAATGCCCTCTAGAATCTGAAGTCCCGCCCCCTCCTACATTACAAACAGACACTGAAGCTGCGGCTGAAATCGGTCATTTACTATTTGCTACATGGTGAATGACACATAGTGCACTATATAGATGATAGGGAACGATTCAGACAGGGTAAATACGCTTTCCACTGATGCAAATGAAGTCCGTTTTCACATTAGTGTCATGTAAACGTCTAGAGCCATGAAGCACAGTCTAGAGACATGAAAGCACAGAGGATCATATCCACAGACCGCGAGTCGGCTCAGACCACAAAAGGTAACGGACCCATTTGAATTCTGCACAGGAAGCTGTATTTTAAAGCGATGTGGAGGAGATTAGGAGGAGAAATGGTTAGAGATTAGAAGGAAACTGAGGTTTTACCGAGTTTATCGGCTCTGGCCGAGATGTGGTATAAACAAAACGCTATTGGCTATTTTTTTAAAAGGGGCGGAGCTGTTTGATATGTCCCGCCCTGTCTTCCTGTCTCAGTTGAAATTATGTCAGCACATTGCATAATGCAATGTGCATACTTCATGTTCTCATGAAGTGAAAAATACATTGTGGCGCAAAGAGGACACTGACAACACGCCGACAGACAAGACAGAGGTTACTTTTGTTATAAAACAAAGTCTTAGCTTTCAAATGTTGTCATTTTTTTTTTTAAAGAAATTCAAACAATTAATACCGTTTTGTGCTTCTTTAATGTGTCATGACAGCCGGGGTGCCCAACCCTGTTCCTGGAGGAGATCTGCCTACCTGCAAAGTTTAGCTCCAACCCTGATAAAACACACCTGAATCAGCTAATTAAGATCTTCAGGAGCACTTGATAATTACAGACAGGTGTGTTGAGCAGGGCTGGAGCTGAACAGGAAGGTAGATCTCCAGGAACAGGGTGGGGCACCCCTGCTGTAGATCCTCAGTTCAAGCAACATGTAAACAGATCATCTCTTTCTAGTTATTGCACAAAATAAACATGAATGAACATCAGAATCAGAAGGAATGTTGTTTCAACCGTTAAAAGACGTCAATACACCATTTTAAGTTCAAGTCCACCGATGTTAATCTACTAACTCCGGTCTAGTTTGTTTTTCAGGCAAAATGGCAGATTCGGTGTCATGATTGGTCAGATCGCCTGTCAATCAAACTCCCGGCGAAGGGTGAATTCAATGGGCCTTTAAAGTGCTCTATTTTTGCACACTAATTTTGTAGTTAATATACAAAAAATTATTCTTTAGTACTTCTTAAGATAATCTTAAGAACATCTAAGTGTACTCAACTGTGCTATTTTGAGACAGCATGAATATGAACTAAAATGAACTTTTAACATAGAAAAAATGTAATTAGTTTGTAGTACACTTGAATCCATCGTGTATGAAAGATTGGTTCAAGTGTACAACAAGTGGTAACTAAATAAATACATTTACTAAATACAATACCGTCCCATGCCAACTTTAAGTAGAAATCAAAGAGCCATGCCTCGCAATACTAAAGATTTTTTTTAGCAGGGCAAGACAGCCAACTTTGTCCTCAGTTGATTTTCTGACAATGAAACATGAACAATTTACAATTATATTATGTTTCATCTTCAACTAATTACCCTAACTTGGCCAGATTGGGTTATAAATACTGAGCTGTTTACGGAGGAGGGAGATAAAGTTCTAATGGTGGCAGTAAAAAAGACAGGCAGAGTGGGTAGAAGAAACAGATGGTTAGTGCTTTGGAGAGTTGGAGAGGAAGGTTGGCATGTCTGAATCTAATGCCATGCAGTAGAGAGAGGCGGCGCGTCAATGATTTAATGAAGTCCTCTCCTCACCTCCTCTAGAGAGCTGCTTTAATCTAAAGCCATCGCTGCACAGCTCTTCTCTGACAGGTGCAGGAAATGCAATCAGCATTACATGCTGCCCCTGAGAGTGCTCCACTAGAGTAAAGCCATGAATTAAACGCCTTTTCCACTGTTTCCATCTGAGGCCTTTCCCCGTCTCTCAAACTCAACATACATGGCAGATTACAGTAAAAGAACATGACATCCTGAATAATTAATTTCCTGAAAATAACAATTATTTTCAGTGGTTTTCAAGAACAGGACTGCTAGAAAGGGAAGAGTAGAGTAATAATCTATCCCGGCTGTGAGCGCAAGTCATTTGGCAGTGTTGATATTTCTGCATTTTGAATAACTATTAATTCTTTTGCATGACTGTATGCATTGACTAAAACAAAGACGAATAATGTGCCATTATGCTTGATGCAATGCATGCAATTTACTAATGGGTGAGGATTTTAATAGAATAAATGACTCATTAATTTGTTGTAAAACAGTTTGTAAGGAGGAAGTCAGCATTCTTCCCTCTTGCATGCAGTGTGCATTTACTGATCACAGCTATAAATACAATCTTTTTGGCAGCAATAGGCCAAAGGCAAGATTTATGCGGCCGAAATCAACGGATGGTGTTATCTGTGCTGGACAGTGAGGTGAGTTGGCCAAATAAGGTTATGTCCCCCAAAATAATGAGGCATTTTTCCATTAAAGTTGTTATATATTAATGTTTTCTGTCCTCCTCAGTTATGGATTATGGATGCTTCCTTTTAAGTTTTTCCTTTTAAGTTCCATTTCAGTAATATTTCATATTAATGTTATTTTTTATTATAAATAAATGTATGCATAAAATGTTATTTATTTGTCTGTTGGTGATCCTCTTTTGATTTTACAACTTGTCTTCCCAAAGGGAAACACTTATTTTCTTAAAGTAAAAAAGGTTCTGTTAGTGTAACTGTCTGTGGAATTTAAAAGCTTCCTTCACCCGTATAGGGAATGATCATCCTTCAAACTAAACATGTTGAATTACCTAAGGGAGCATGAAAATCACCAAAAACCTGGGGATTCAGTGGTCCAATGTAAACCTCAGTTATGCTATCTTTCATTGCTTTAAAGGCTCTGAAATGCATGAAATATAAATTGTATTGGAGTCAGAGATACACACGATGGAAGGCTATAACAGTCAGGGCTATTCAACTGAAAACCCAGAGGAAGATAGAGACAGGGATAAAGCAGATCACAGGAAGAGCTCTCTCTAAACAAGTGCACTGAAATCCCATTATCCAGTGTAGATGGTAACCAGTAGCAACACATTTACTTGGTTGTAAAACAGTATTTGCATAGGATACAGTGAGCACATTCCACAAAAGAGTACAAAATAGAGCTTGAAATGCATAAAAATGTTTCTTTATTTACTAAAGTTTGATCAGTGCTTTTCAAAAATACCAACTTCAAGAGGTCAAACAAACATTATCCATTTTATGTTCTATATTAATTCTGTCTATGACAAAATGCAAGGCCAAATCTTAGTTTTGTAATAAAAGATAGTGAATAATTACAAAAAAAGTGTGAAATGTGAAAAGTGTTTCAATAATTGATTATGCATAAATTATAACATTATTGTATTTTATTTTATTTATATAATATGTCTTTCAAAATAATGGAACTGTCTCAAATATTTAAAAAAAATGAGTAATAAGTACCGTATTTGTACTGTAAACATACTAGCACCATCTGACCTGTGATACACTGACCAGACTTTGGCACAAACTGGCCTTTAATACATCAAGAACGATAACTATAAAGATAAACGATAAAAATATAGTTCTAAAAATCGCACTGTCTACACCACAGCTATAACGATAACGATATAGAGAACCGATATCGTGGGGATCACTTTCAGAACTATTTTTTTTTCCAGCTGTTGAACAATAAATCAGAATCCATTCTAGTTTTAAAATGGTGGACGACATTGCAGAGAAGTTAATCGCTGAGGTCCAGAAAAAGCCACCACTGTTTGACAAGTCAAAACCCCTTTCCAAGGATACTTTAAAGAAAATGGATATATGGAAAACAATTGGTCATACCCTCAGAATAAATGATGAGAAGTATTAATATTGAGATCATTATGCCAGGCTAGCAAACAGTGTAACATAAAATTACCTCAGGTATCCAGCACTAGTTTCGGCAACATTATTGTCTTGCTACCTTTGAAGTTGAAGTGAAAAAGTCTAGGCGTTGTTTTTATTCCACTATATTGACTATGTCAGCTAAATTCACTGTCAGATTAGATCGATTACACTAGCTATTCACTCGAAACATAGCATGCTGAGGACATCTGCTGGTTAAAGCAGTGTAAACGCAACAAACAGCAAAAACATGTTGTAAACCGCAGAGCTTGAGCTTAGAATAAACAGACCGTTATCGTTTGTTCGTTGGTGTGGACGCAAATATAGTTATCATTCTTGGTGTGAACGGATCTTAACACGATAATTGGTCATTGCGATTCAAGAAAATCCCTCTTCCAGAGTCCAGACTGAGCCTTTAAAAGTTCCCATTTTGCTTGAGTCCATCAGTTTCAGTCAATAAATCAATGTCAGACTGAGATTTGCTTGCCCCAGGAGAATGGGACACCACTGACGTCCCGTGAATAGAATGAAAATAAATTCACAGCATGTCAGAATTTTCTACATTAACTGCAAGAAAATTGCATGCCAGCAGAATGCTATATTTTCAAACACATTTTCGAGTACGCTGACTGAGCATCATACAAAGATAATTTAAAATGATTCATTTATGAGTCATTAAGTTTGATCAATTATTCATCTATACAGTATTTCACATTTTCCACTTCATTCATAAAACATGTGACCCTTATTAGTCGCAATAAAGTATTGAATGAAGTTGTCTGCCACTTTACTTGAATAACATTGACTAATAATTGTATTTGGGTCGAGGTCTGGTCACTGTAGGCCCATCCAAGGTCAAGAAGGTGCTTAAATTTGACTGCTCAGTCAAATAACATAGAGCACGCTATATGGTTGATTACAAAAAGCTCTGCTCGATGCAGGATTGTTTGTGCCATGTCAGCTTTGAAGAGGAAGTTTAATTATATCCCAGAGGAACACTCACAGTATCTCCAATACAGTGAGGTCAGTTCCTGCGTTCCACTCTTCCTGTTATACTTGAGGTAGAAGATCATTAGCATTCAACTCAGCACAAAAGCAGCAAAAGCACAGGCTTATTTGGCCAATCTGTCGTATTCTTTTGAGTCAAGATGGTAAGATAGATTCATCGGCATTTTCATTGTGCGAGTTCTGAGAAAACAATTGTGTGAGAGATCGAAAATCCTGGACTAGGTATTTCTAATCATAGCGGGATACACTGTACAAACATTAGATTTGGTATTTTATCCCAAATGTCACTGCAAACATATTTATGCCATTAAAATTCTCTAGCCAGAGCTGACATGCCGCAATCAACTCTCTCAGAGAAGTTGATGTCACAGAGCATCAGTTACGACTGCTAAACCGAGATGTATTTCAAAGACGTCTGAGTCACTTCTGTAGCACTGGGACTTTCGTTCGGCTAGGGTCAATTGGAAAATTGTGTTAGGGTTACGTCTAGATTTGAATAGCCCTGCTTACCATGTCCTTGCAGCACCCTCGATTTATTCATCTGTAGTATAATGTCGCCTCCTCCCCCAAGGTAGTTATAGAACTTTTGTTTACGTGAAGTCTAAAAGAACATCTTGCAAGTGCTAATCAAACAGTCTGAAAGGTTGTGATACCTACATATGAAACTGTATCAAAGCACGAGTCTGTGTCTCTGTTCTTCAAATAGATCACTAGCTACCAACGGCACCTCATCAGCCAATATATAGTGGAGCTGTACACATCAGTTCACATTTAGGTATTTTAATTAACAGCATTGCTGTCAATTAATTTTTCATTCTCTAATTAGCACAAAGGAACCGCATAGGATCCATCACATTTGACAAATCATTTCAACGAGCCTGTAATGACCTATAAGGTAGTGCCTTGTATGGAGGAGTGGGGGGAATCCCCTTTTTCCTAGATCTAACATATAAAAAGAAAAACTACGTTTTGCACCATTTTTCTGTTTCAGTGTTTTAATGAGAGCCTGTTGGAGATGATGAAAAATGTAACTGATTAGGCCCACACAGAGACTGTGAAATCTAAGCATTCAATATTTTTTTTTTTACACATCCTCCGCATACACATCTCCTCCTTGGATGTTTGTTCATGACATTTTTAGCCAATTTTATTATGCTTTCAACAATCAATAAGAATGGAGTACTCTCTAGGGATGCCCAATATATCAGCACCATCTCAGTTATAAGCCAATATTAGCTCTTTTTTTAATTTAATGATATTGGATATTTAATTATTTCAGTCTGTTTTAAGATTTAGTTGGCTTTTTCCATTATCTAGCATTAAATTAAAAGCACAGTGATATATTATAGCAAAGATTTAACCCTTTAAAGGATTAGTTCACTTCAGAATTAAAATTTCTTGATAATTTACTCACCACCATGTTGTCCAAGGAGTTTATGTCTTTCTTTCTTTAGTCGAAAAAGAAATTAAGGTTTTGAAAATGTAATAAAAAGAAATCAAAATTTTAACCACAAATGCTCGTCTTGCACTGCTCTGCGATGCGCCACGCATGACGTAATCACGTTGGAAAGGTCACGCGTGACGTAGGTGGAAGTACCGATCCACTGTCTACAAAGGAAACATGCAAAGACTAAGCCAAACGCCCTTTACAAAAAAAGGTAAAACAACAATGTTGGACGATTTTGAAGTTGGAGGAGAAAATGAGAGTTTTTCACCCTACCTTGGTACTTCCGTTTCCGTCTACGTCACACGTGACCTTTCCAACGTGATTAGGTAATGCTTGGCACATCGCAGAGTAGTGCAAGACAAGCATTTGTGGTTAAAAAGTATATACATTTTTTTTTTTTTTTTTAGAAAATGACAGATTGTTTTCGCTAGATAAGACACTTATTCCTCGTCTGGGATCATGTAGAGCCCTTTGAAGCTGCACTGAAACTGAAATTTGGACCTTCAACCCGTTGAACCCCAGTGAAGTCCACTATATGGAGAAAAATCCTGGAATGTTTTCCTTAAAAACCTTAATTTCTTTTCGACTGAAGAAAGAAATTAAGACATAAACATCTTGGAATACATGGGGGTGAGTAGATTATTAGGAAATTTTAACTCTGAAGTGAACTAATCCTTTAAGGCAGTGGTTCTCAAACTTTTTTGACTCTTAAGTTCCCAATTGTCCACAACAATGTTCAAAAGCCCTCATGTCTTTTCCAGTTGTTTGATTCTCTGGATAAGGATTAAGGGTAAGAATTTAAAAAATATTTTTATTCAAAGTTTCTACCCTATAAAATATTTCCAATATATTCATATAATGGCCCCCTGGTTGAGAACCACTGCTTTATTACCATCTCTTTAAATGGATAGTAAACACAAAAATGAAATTTCATTCCAAACACGTAGTATGCCTTTCTTTATTCTCTGGAACACAAAAGATGATATTTTGAAGAATTTTTTTTTTTTTTGTCCATACTCCTACAATAAAAGTCAAAGCATTCTTCCAAATACCTTTTTTTTTTTTATTCACAGAAGAACAAAAGACATGCAGGTTTGGAATGATATGAGGGTGAGTAAATGATGATAGTAACCATTTAAGAGCTCATGCATTTAGTGATAGCAGAGCTTTGTGCATAGTAATCAGCCAAAGTTCATGTCTTGAAAATAAAAAAGTACAACCTAAATAATGTTACTGTGAAATGTGCAGTAAACTGTTTCAGAACACACACACGCACACACAAATTCTAATACCCAACTATTCAAACTCTCCGAGCTCTATCAAGGACTCCACCCAGCATTCCAGAGCTTTTTCCAATATTATTATAAGCACTTCTTTTTTCTCTCGTTCAAACAGTTTACTGTTTTTAAAATCAGATTTCAAAAGGAGTATTTATCCATCTTACTATACATTATAATGTTGTTTAGAGTGTTTTAATTCAAGTAATATAAATTTATATCAGCTCTTTTTCAAGTATTTACTATAAAATGAATATTATTTGATTTGAATTTGAACTTTGAATATAATTTGAATTATATTCTTGAATCTTCAGCTGTCATGTTTAAGTCCAGATATTCCCAGAAAATCAGCACAGAATAGTCCTGTTACCTCTGTAAAAAAAGAACTGCACTTGATTGTACTGATTGTGCAGATAGTATCATATTAATTAAATAAATGGCCACTTAAGTGTTCTTAAAGGCAGTACACTTTCACGACTGTTTTAAAAAGTGCACTGTTTAAAAGACAATAGAAGCAATTATGAAATTACATATAAAGATGCACTTCAAGAGAAAAACTGTCATCATTTACTCGCCCTCAAGTTATTCCAAACCTGTACGAATTTCTTTCTTCTTTCAATGTGTAATGTAACTGTCTGTGAATGTAAACGGTCCGCAAAGTTGTGAAGCCGAAAGTGCATGACAAATAAAGTTTCAAATCCCACTTCCGTGGTGGCTACACATCACAATTTGCCTAATGCCGGCCTATGGTCTTCATTGGCTCCCCGCGAACAACGTCTACTCAAACGCTGTAGCTGTTGGTGTTGTATACATGTCGAGAAGATGCTGTTTTCAGCTGTTTTTGCTGCTTCTCAAATCTCCATGAGGTCTAAATGGGATTTACAAAATGCCATTAAAGATTGGACAGTAGCCACTGTCACGTAGTTTTGCATTTTATATTGTGCTAGGTCTCCGGCTAACCAGCTAACTCACATTATCACTGTCTTACTGAAATACTTCTGCAAATCAGCTGTGGCCCACTATTACTTAAAACTGTGTCCATTAATGCAGATTGTCTGTCGTTCTTACTACTCTGAGTAATGATAAAGGAAGGAGCAAGATTTGTTTTACAAACTTTAATGTTAAATCCGTCATTCATGTTAGTGCTCGGATAACGTTAGCACTATTATTGATACAATTAATGATACAATTCCCACATGTGCAGCTCAATAAATTAGAAATATACACATCGGTTTGTTGATAAACATACACTTGTTAAAGGGTTAGTTCACCCAAAAATGAAAATAATGTAATTTATTACTCACCCTCATGTCGTTCTACACCCGTAAGGCCTTCATTCATCTTCGGAACACAAATTAAGATATTTTTGATGAAATCCGATGGCCCAGTGAGGCCTGCATAGACAGCAATGGTACTTCCTCTCTCAAGATCCATAAAGGTACTAAAAACATTTAAAACAGCGCCAAAGTCACGTGATTTCAGCAGTTTAGCCATTTGATAGGAGGTCCGAGTCACTGATTGAATTCGTAAAGCTCCGAAGCAGTGTTTTGAAATCGGCCCATCACTATATTGTTGAAAAGTCGTTATTTTGTTTTTTTGGCACACAAAAAGTATTCTCTTCGCTTTATAATATTAAGGTAGAACCACTGAACTCACATGAACTGTTTTAAATATGTTTTTAGTACATTAATGGATCTTGAGAGAGAAAGTGTCATTGCTGTGAATGCAGGCCTCGCTGAGCCATCGGATTTAATCAAAAATATCTTAATTTGTGTTCAGAAGATGAACGGAGGTCTTGCGGGAACAACATGAGGGTGAGTAATTAATGACAGAATTAAAATTTTTGGGTGAACTAACCCTTTAATGCTGATGCAAAGGAATTACAGTCGCAACATCTCATATGTCAAACTGAGCAGTGCATCACTGAGAAACGTCTTGCTCAAGTCATCCTCGCGATGGAGGTTTGGGTTGAATAACTAGTTCTTCCAATATTCCATCATCGGACTCGCACTCAGATTGATATGGTAAAAATCGACGCCATCGTTACGGTCTTTTCATTGTGTACAATCGCTGAGCTCCGGAAGCCTCAGAGCTGAATCAGTTATGATAATGGGCGTTTGTTTCTGTACGCGGTGTAAGTGGTAGACCAATCACAACAGACTGGGCCATCTGGCCAATCAGAGCAGAGCAGACTTGCGGAAAAGAGGGATTTAGTGAGACTGATTCATCCGATGAGTTGTTTGAGAATCAGTGAAAAATGTTGTGATGTGCAACGTATATTACGAGAAAATAAAAGCTTTTTTTGATGCATGTAAACCTGTTATAGGAGACCTCAGAAACAAAATTAAGAACCTTTAAAAAAGCATAATAGGGGCACTTTAAATTAAAATAGCAGCATATGACCCCTTTGGCATGCAATGACATGTCTGAAAACATTACATTCAGTTTGCCCTTAAGCATATTCTTTTAAAGTATATTATTTTCATAAATACTACTACTTCTTCCCAAGGGTGGGCATGCTGATTATCCTCAAACTTTCTCTCACAGATGAATTACTCACATTTATGAACAGAACTACTTTGGATGAACTAATACGTGGAGTTGACGATGTCACGAGTTTCCTAAATCAAACTTGCGACTCATCTGCACCCTGACTATGACAGACTACATCCCTTGGGAGATTCAAAGACACAATGTAATTTTTTACACATCATTAGGCTACCCAAGCAAACCTCCTCAACAATAAACTGTTGCTCACTGTCATTACAATCTTCCATTTCGTCCCCCTCCACACAGGGGAGCACACCCATTCCCTGAGCATTTCAAAACAGATGGTGAGAGACGGATATTGATACAGTCATGCGAACTGACTCATCATGGAAGTAATTTATCTTAATTGAGAACGGAACCTTCCCGGGGTGAAAAATGACATTAATTTACTATATGATTAAGTGAATAACCGACTAAGGTGGAATGAAGATCAAGAGCCACGAATATGAGCCGTGAATATCATTTTAAAAAAACGTACTATGTAATGTAGGCCACAGGGCCTGTTACAGATTTACTTTCTACCATCACTCTTTTATACGTTCCTCTAAAGTTCTGCCAACCAGCAAAGTTCTCTGATAGAGCTTAATAAAATTACATGTAGATTAAAAAGGAAACTTAATTAATTACGGTGCCTGCCAAGCTACATTCCCCTTATGCTAGAATCACTCTGGTGTTCAGTGCAACTCAAAGCCTGTTCAAACGGTCAGTTGGACAGCCAGAAAAGTGCACAGGCAAAATGCACTGGGAAATACTGGCAGTGCAGGAGACAGACTAGAACATGGCCTTCCATTTACGAAGCCTGACCCTATTTTGTAAGCTGACTGGCTGTGTATGAAGGGAACGTTGTGAGGTCGGTGTTGTTTTTGAATGGAATAATAATGAACGGAGCTGTGACCGCTACTGCTGATCCTGCATGTGTTGCCAGCATTTGGGAGGAACAATAATAAATAGGTGTGTGTTCGTGTATGTAAGCGGCCATGTCCGTCGCCCTTTACCTTGGCAAATGGTTTGCACTTGTTTTATTGTCCGGAATAATCAGGATTCACGCCGTGATGCGCTGCAGGTCTGAAATCTATTTCTAGAGGCTAACAAATAACTAACACAGAATAAAAGCACAGCCAGACTGTTTAAGAGGCCTGACCCATTTCGAGAGGACTTAATGCACATGCTCCCTCCGTCTCGCTCTTCCTCCACCCACTGCTAACACTGCAGGTCTAATGTAGCATGAGTCAAACGTTACAGTCGGTGCTCTAGGGCAGGAGAGCTTCAGCCCATTAAGTTAACAGAGAGCCACACATCAAAATGAGGGGTGATAGAAAGCATAAAATGTTGGACAATTTGTCGAAAGGAACAGACAACGTATACGCCATGACAACGCTACAGAGATTTCTCATTGGAAACACAAGCAACTGCTGTATTGGTGTTAAATGGTGCTGAAATTTGGGTTTATTTATTTATGCACTACTTAAACAACAGTCCATTGACCAAAGTGCTGTACATTTTAAGAACCACATACAAGGACAATCAACCATAAAAACAATAAAACCACAGATAACATAAAATAAATAAACCCCACAGATGGAATATACAGCCAGTTGTGATTACCCTGCCGCATCAAATGTTAATGCGAGGAGATATTCTTGCGCTTAAAAGTGTTTAGTGTCATTTTTCGTCTGGTCTTAGGAATCATTAAGCCGAAAGTATACTTTGTTTTTTTACGTGTACGCGCACGCGAAAGCCCAGCCTTGCAAAGTATACTTCATTGGACTTGTACGCATACACAGGCGTTCAACGCATGCACAGTTTTTTAAGCAATCTCTCGCCACGAGATACAACCCATGTATCTTTGTATTCTTTCATGCTAGATTTGTACAAATGAGGGTTCTTTCTAACCTCTTCGCACAATCTCTCGTCTATGTAGGGCTCCATCGTCGCTGTAGCTTGCATGCGTTCCGTTCTGTTCTGTTTATGCAGTTTTTCTTTGACTACCTTGTGAACCGACACCCCCAGGGCACGGCTGCCACCTTGTGGATAAACTAATTACTGCAAAAAGACATTAAAGGGGTGGTTCATTGCGATTTCACATTTTTAACTTTAGTTAGTGAGTTATGTTGCTGCTTGAGCATAAACAGTATCTGCAAAGTTACGATGCTCAAAGTTCAATGCAAACAAGGATATTGTCTTTTAAAGAATTCTCTGTTTAAGGACTACAAGAAATGGCTGGTAGGGACTACAACAAGCTTCTTCCCGGGTTGGTGACATCACTAACCCTAGAATTTACATAAACCCCGCCCCCGAGAACACACAACAAAGGGGGTGAAGCCATGTTACTGCATTACAGTATGTAACACAAATGCAATAGCATGTCATAAAAGCAAGATGACAAAACGTCAAGTTATAACCGTAATTAAACTAAACTATACCTGTTCTATCTTCATGCAGCATATATTCTCTGGCTCTGTGAGCATCTTACAACAGTTTCCAGAAGAGTGATTTATAGATTATCATGACAGAATATGCTAATCAATTAAATACTCCACGTCAGCTAAATAAATTCATCAACTAACCGTTCAGAAGCGTCCTGTTGCATTCAAAATGTTGTCACTTCTTCTTGAGTCTCTCCATCATAGTCCGACTGCGTTTTGAACATAAAAGGCTGAACAATTTCTGACATTTTCAGTGAGTCTGAGGTAACACGAAGCGCTGCTAAGTGCTAACATGAGCTCCTGAAACTCCGCCCCCTTTTGAGAGCAGCAGCTCATTTGCATTTAAAGGGACACACAAAAACAGAGCATTTTTGCTCACCCTCAAAAAGTGACAAATTTAACATGCTATAAAAAAATGATTTGTAGGGTATTTTGAGCTAAAACTTCACATATGCATTCTAGGGACATCAGAGGCTTATTTTACATCTTGTAAAAGTGGCATTATACCACCCCTTTAAATGCACATATGCGAAAAAAAAATGCAGTGCCGCGCATACTCTTCTGATGATGAAATTCGTGTCACGCGCACTTTACGCTGACCCTCGTGTACGCGTAAAAAGTGAAGTATACTTTGGCCTTAAAGGTCATCTGGTCAGATGTTTCGGCTTATATTCCTTAATTCCTCCAAATACAGGGCAGCTAAGCTACGTAGTAATTTATAGACAAAAACCAAAAGTTTAAAATCAATTTTACAATGAATTGGCAGCCAATGTAAGGAAGTCAAGACAGTAGTGGTCTCTCTTAAGGCCCAGATATACTTCATACTTCACATTTGAGCGCGCAAGCCTTTTAAAGTATACTCCTTTGGCCGTGAGCACAGAAAGACCAAGCGAGCCACACGAGTCCTGAAAAGTGAAGCCAAAGCGTCTCGATCGCCCTCAGGTGGCTGGATGCAGTATAGGTCATAAACCCCGCCCTCTCTCTATGTAATGTAATGGGACAGAATTTTTTCTGTCATTTTAGGCAGTTTTTATCATGCTGATGTTAAAGTGTTCTTTATTTAAATAAGTTTGTTTTAGTTAGTTATTTGATGCTATAAAAACACGTGTTTTGACGTCCTGATTGACAGCTGAGATTGACAGCTTCTCTGAGGGAAGTAGTCAATGAAGCACCAACAGACTTTCTTCTGGATCTTCAGGAGGAGATTGGAGCTTTAACTTTATTTTCTACATTTCCTGAACTGTTTATTTCACAATGACATAATGAGTTGTTCTGCAGTATTAACCAATTCTGCGGGAGTGTGGGCGGGACCTTGATATCGCGGCTCCACTTCGCGCTCACTACTGCGCAGATTCGGGCTCCAAGTTCACTATCGCACATGAGCAGAAAGGCAAAATTACACTCGCCTCTTGTCTGACAAAGCGAACTGTCATTTGGCAAAAGGGTCAGACTATTTTCCTACCAATTTTCAAGTGAAATCACTCTTCAGCAGAGTGTCAAGGCATGTATTTGAAATGCACTGCAGTCCTTTCCTGGAGAGCAGAATTCCAAGTCACTTGAATTTTATTTGAAAGCCAAGTGCCATATTTGAACAGTGACACTTCAAAAGCTTCTCTGTTTTATTGTAAGACACCAGATCTTTTGGGAGAGTCTTTGATATTCTCATTGAAGCTGTATAGACACCTCTCTGGGCTCCACATGATGAATTCTAAGGTAACTTGGAGACAATGATATGAGAGTTTGTTCCTTTCATCCAATCATGTCAAGTCATGAAGGGTAAAGCTTCATTTAAAGGGTTAAATAAAGAAATCAAGTACATCTTAATTTACTTTTGTAGATTTATACTTTTTTTGTTGAAGTTCATCCAGTTCCTCCAACATGATAAAACTTCTTATCCTTGGGAATCAAATGCAAGATCATGGGTTCAAATCCCAGGGAATGCACAAACTGATCAAACGCAATGGTGTTTTAGTACGTTGTTACGCAAGAAGCACATTCACAACATGACTTACACGTTCATGTAACATTTACTTGTGTATTTGTCTTTTTGCGCAGATGCTAGCTGTAATATTATGTTTATGTTGTGTATATATCTGATAACCTAATCTCATAAGATGTTTCTAACCTGCTAGCAAAGTATTTCAGGTTACTGGTTTTCATGGTATGTTTACTGTTTATCGCCAGCTTTTTTTCCACGGCCTGCTGATTAAGCAGGACACACAGTAGCCTAAAATCAATTACCTCAAATAGTCAATCATGGGTTGGCACAAACTGAAGCAGCAGCATCCTGTGGCTCTTGTATATTGAGTTTGACTTGTTTGAGGTATTGCTTGGGAAAGCAGAAGTGGTGTACTTTAAAGGAACACCAAACAAAACAGCAAATGCATGATGGGAAAACGAACCTGTTGGCACACAAAAGAAGTCCATTAAAGACAGAGACCCCATTTCACAAGAAGAGCTCTGCAGCGCTGGAAAATTAGACGCTGATAATTAACATCCGTAGTTCTGTGAACACACATCAAACATCAATACACCTTCTGACGCCTGCACTAATATAACACAAACATAACAACACTATACACCAGCATTCACAAATCAAACAGTATTGAAAATATAGAAAAAATAAATAAAATTAAAAAACAGTCTTCTTTACCAAACACACAAATATTAGGGGGTGCTTTGATTAAAGGTGCAGTATGTAAGAATTCTGTCCGCTAGAGGTCGCTAGAAGCCTATTCAAAACAAAGGCGTAGCTTGATGACACCAAGTTTGAGCGGGGAATCTTGGGACATGTGGTCCTTACCTCAACGGATGGTGCAAAAGAATGGGGATAGGACGCGGGAAGAAATCATGTTCATGGATGCGATTATTAACATTACTGTAGTATGAAGCAGAGCAGGACCGAGTGTTGTGAGAGCTGAACGAGGCCGCTGGAGCGATTGCGCAACACACGCCTCACGAGCAGCAACTTTTATTATGACACAGTCGCCGACGCTGCTTCCTCTTTTCCAGTCATGAGTATGAGGTAACACAGCTCTGTTTATCATATTAGATACATTTGAGTGTGTTGAAAATGATGTTATAACATTACTCTGTGCATTCGCTCGGTTGCAGCTGTGAGACACTTGTTTGAGACACACTGCAGTAAGATAGATCGATTTTAGAATACCATATTAAATACTGGATGGCTTGTGTTGATAAATTACATGCAATTCATTTTAAAACGTATTGTATGATGGAGAAAATTCTGTATAACTGTTACTAAAAATAAAGCTGCATCTGATTATGCTATGTTAGCTACTTCACAAAATAGTGTTTTTCTCTGAGGCATGGTAAAGCATGGTACTCACAAAAAAAATCAAGGTGTTGAGCTGTATAACAACAATTAGTTTCCTGTCTATCAATATATCAAAACAGTTGTTCCCTTGTCTATTAAAACGTGTAATATATTAAAGCGTCTTTGGTGATTCCATGGTTTTTACAAAATAAAACCGGAAACCGAGGATAACGCGGGTATGACGCAATTGACAGGCGATTCCTCACACGTCCCGGAGCCTTGGTTAAAATTGCAATTTTCTCACGATTTACAAATAGTTGGAAACATTTGGGATATTGTAAGTACTCAAGTGAACAAAATATATAACACTGGCCTAGTGGTTTTTGGATATTTTACTGCAAAAATATTACATATTGCACCTTTAAATGACTAACGATATGGTGTATCGAAGCAATGTGTAAAAAAAAATATATATATATATAACCTTTTTTTAGTATTTAAAATTTTAAAGATGCACCTTTATTTTGACAGTCTCATAGCCACATCTGCACACTATGGAAGTTTGTTTCCTCCATTTAATAAAAAAAATATATATATATTTTTTTTTTCTCAGAATTGCGATATAAACTCACAACTGCAAGTTATAAAGTCAGAATTGCTTGATATACAGTTAGAATTATGTGATATAAAGTCAGAATTGCGTGAAATTAAGTCAGAATTGTGTGATATAAACTTGCAATTGAGTGTTATAATGTGCAGTTGTGTTTATATCACGCAATTGATATAATTGAGAGATAAAGTCAGAATTGCGTGATAAAAACTTGCATTTGCGAGAAAAAAAAAGTCAGAATTGCGACTATATCTCACAATTCTGACTTTATAACGCAATTCTGACTTTATAACTCGCAATTGCCAGTTTAAATTTCGCAATTCTGAGAAATAAAGTCAGAATTGTGAGATGCAAACTTTTATTTTTTTTATTTAGTGGCAGAAACAAGCTTCCATAGCACACAATGTTCATCAAATATAAGTTAACTTTTTTATAGTTCTTTTTCTGTATAAATGTATTTTTTCAACAATAGTAATAGAAAAACTGGAGTACTTAAAGGTACACTATGTAACTTTTTAAAATGGTTAAAAAACAAAACTGCATTCATTTTGCGGAAGAACATTGTTTTGGTTGTGCTTTGGCTCTGCATGACTGTGCGACTGAATATGGTTATCCCTGAAGACTTAACTGTAGCTGAAGACGTTACTGTAGCTTTACCCATTAATAGACACGGTACTTCCTTGAAAATAAATTCCAGCACAACAACCATAATGAAATGACCCTTCACAATAGATAATGCTTTACAATGAACTCTGTTAGAGAGCTACATATGGCAATTTATCTGTTCAATAAAATATCTTACTCACCTGTTGAGTAATAAAAACACCATCTACACGCCACTTTTACAACATTTCAAAACCCTTGGTTCTCGCCATCTCCGAAAAGCAAAGCCAATGATGATTCTTGTTTTATTACGAGTTCTGTCATATTCTCTTTTTGCCAGCAGACTCTCCTCTGTTCGGTGTTTGTTTAAAATGGGTGATTCTGCAGAGGTTTGAGATTTAGCTGCTCCATGTCAAACTTTCTGTGTGACAACTAACCTCTGCCACTCTCACACCAGACATGCGTCAAAGTATTCAGAGCAACTTTTCTCTATTTACGGATATGATGAGGCATGCATGGGCGAGTGACGCATGTACACAATTTCCCACGATAACCATCCTGACAGGTCTAAAATATCAAATATAAAACACTTATAAACAGGCTTACTGACATAAGCCGCTTTTCCACCATCAGGCTGAACAGTTCTCGTTCCATTCCGGGCCAGCTGGTACGGTTACGGTTTCATTTACCACTGTGGACAGCTATCTCCTGTATTCTCCATCTGCTTGGGCTATGGAGCAGGGTTTTGATTTGATTTTGATTTTTGCACACTTTAAAAATAAATAAAAGAAATAACAAGAGAAGAGAATGCAATTTATTTATGGAAAATGAGAAGTTTCAGCATGATAATGACCCAAAACGCCACCCATAATTCAAAACGCAGTAGGCTCGTCAGGAATAATGTGGATAGTAAGTATATACTAAACTGTAATACAGTATCTCACAAAAGTGAGTACACCCCTCACATTTCAGCAACCATTTTATTATATGTTCTCAAGGGACAATACTATAGAAATGAAACTTAGATATACTTTAGAGTAGACAATGTGCAGCTTGTATAGCAACAGATTTACTGTCCTCTGAAAATAACTCAACATACAGCCATTATTGTCTAAATAACTGGCAACAAAAGTGAGTACACCCTAAGTGAACATGTCAATATTTTGTGTGAGCACCATTGTTATTTAGCTCTGCCTTAATCCTCCTGGGCATGGAATTCAACAGAGCTGCACAGGTTATTGCTGGGATCCTCTTCCACTCCTCCATAATGACATCACGGAGCTGCTGGATGTTAGACACATGGCGCTTCTTCACCTTCCACTTGAGGATGCCCCACAGGTGCTCAATAGGGTTCAGGTCTGGAGATATACTTGGCCACTCCATCACCTTCACCTTCAGCTTCCTCAGCAAGGCAGTTGTCATCTTGGCGGTGTGTTTGGGGTCATTATCATGCCGTTCGGCCCAGTTTCTGAAGGGAGGGTGTCACCACACATGCTGGACACCATCTGAGCCAAACAAGTTTATCTTAGTCTCATCAGACCACAGGACATGGTTCCAGTAATTCATGCTCTTGGACAGGTTGTCTTCAGCAAACTGTTTACGGGCTTTCTTGTGAGCAAGCTTCAGAAGAGGCTTCCTTCTGGGACGACGACCATGCAAACCAACTTGTTGCAGTGTGCGGCATATGGTCTGAGCACTGACGAGCTGAACTCTGCAACCTCTAAAGCAATGCTGGCAGCACTCATACATCTGTTTTTTAAAGCCAGCTTCTGCACCTGATGCACAGCACAAGGTCTCAACATCTTTGGCCTGTTCCGAGTGGAACCCGTCTTGGAAAACCTCTCTCTATGACCCTGGCCACTGTGCTGTAACTCAGTTTCATGGTGTTACCGATCTTCTTATAGCCTAGGCCATCTTTGTGGAGAGCAACAATTCTAATTCTCAAATCCTCAGAGAGTTCTTTGCCATGAGGTGCCATGTTGAACATCCAGTGATCAGTATGAGAGAATTGTACTCAAAGCACCAAATTTTAACTGCTCTAATACAAGATCCACGCATTTGTATGGTGCCGTCAAGCAGACAAAAACATGAACATGATGAATAGGACATGTTGCTTTGCATGGTTAAACGACATACAACTGTTATCACTTAGGGTGTACTCACTTTTGTTGCCAGCTATTTTGACAATAATGGCTGTATGTTGAGTTATTTTCAGAGGACAGTAAATCTATACTGCTATACAAGCAGCACATTGACTACTCTAAAATATATCCAAGTTTCATTTCTATAGTATTGTCCCTTGAGAAGATATACTAAAATGGTTGCTGAAATGTGAGGGGCGTACTCACTTTTGTGAGATACTGTACATACATAAACTGTATATACATTTTTTTAGTATAGTTTGAGTGAAAAGCTGAATGCAGAATCTGAAATATTTTTAATATTTCATGTCATAACATTTTTAGTAATGTTCAAAATTCTAAAACATTTTTTTTGTAAATTAGATGAGTCATAAATTTTTAATTTAATCTAATTTTTTTTTTTTTGTATTTGTTGTTGACTATAGAGATGTATGATCATCATGCATCTCAGAAGTTCAGAAATCTACCAGATATAAATTAACAGAATAAAGTCTGTCAAACATTTTCTTAAACATTTTGAACCAAAGAGCAAAAATAGTGAGATTTTAGTAGTGGGAAGGTTTAAGTCTCTGTTCTGACATACTTTACTAATACACCGAAGATCAAAAAGTGTGGCGTATCCCTGCAGTAACACTCCAGTGCTTTAAGGTGCAGGCATCAACCCATATTTCCATAACTAGGCGGCTTCTGTGATGTTGCATGGCTGTAGCAATTTACAACTAAACACCCCACACAGATGCTAAAGGTGCCGTCTGTGCAGGTGTATAAATAAGGCATAAGCCTTTGTGATCGGAATGAATATAATACATGTGGGTCTGAGGAGTCGCAGGAGTAGGCCTACTTCTGTGTGAAGTGCTGACAAGGCTGTGGGGCCAAACGCCGGCAAGAACTTCACAATGCAGATGGATAGAGGAGGAGTACTGCTTCAGCTCGGCTTTGATTTATAGGTCCTGAGAGGAGACTGTGCATCTTTATGTCCGTGTGTGTGCGCTTATGTGTATCCTGTGTTGTTATGAGTGAGATTTATGGATTCTGATTTGATTTCCATGGTTGATGTGACAAACAATGTTTTTTCCCCCCAAGCTTCTCTTAAGAGATACAGTACACACACACACTTTTAGTCTTCTGTGCTCTCTAAAATGTGCAAATCTATTATCCCCAATAGGACATACAGAACAAAATTAAGGTACACTATGTAGGCCTAACATTTTTTTTTTTTTTTTTAAATTAACAACATTTAAATAATGAGTCAATACATCATCAATCCTTCTTCCAGAACATGTTTTTGTCTTACCCTGATTCACTATAGTAAGCACCGTTTTTGAACTCCATGAAACGGCTCCATTGTAGCATTGAGTTTTCTTTCGGGAATGAACACATCACAATATTCCTCATTTAAATAATTCCCACCAAAGGCATAAACAAAAACGGGGGTGAGGCCTGGTTGAATATCGTCTCCTCCGCTTTAATACCAGTTACAGTGCAAAATAAACATGAATGAACATCTGAAGGCAAGTTAAATGATACAGTACAACTTACTGAAATCGTATCATGTCTTGTGTAATCACTCAATTAGTGTTTTATATAAATATATAAAACAACCAAGGAAAGATGTTAATAACGTCACATTTACCTCAGAACAAACATATTCAATGACCATAAACTTGTTAGTTAGCTAGAAAAGTGAACTCTAGAGAGGAGCATTTAGCTAAATATATGCACCATATTACATATTAATTATAATTTTTAATGTTCTTCAATAACCTATATAATGCATGTTTGAATAAATCCATCAAGTTGACAGCCACCATTTAGATGTTAATATTTCAAAAAACGAATTGGAGTAGAAATCATTTTAAAGTTAGTAAGCCTATTATAAAAATTCTTGTGAAATGCATAACTATCATATATGATGACAGACTGGCAGGAAATGGTGCAAAACAGGAAATAAAGTACAAACAGGGTGATATTGTGACATACTGATAAGCTTCATCTTTCCATTGTAATAGTTGCAACCTGCACTCTTAAATGTGCATTGAAAATTAAAGAATTAAAAAATATATAAAATTAGAAATATGCAAAACAGATGCATTTTTACTAGTGGTCTCAGACTTTATATGGCAGTATTTATTTTATTCATATTTCCAGGCACAGGAACAGCCAGTTTAATTTTGTTGCTCAAATGTCTTTGTTGTTCGTAGATTAAATTTACGAAAACCACCAGATGGCTCTATTGCCTATATCTTTAGAAAAGGTTCTTTAAACAGCAGCTGTTTTCAGGAGGTTATGAGAACAACATATGCTCAGGGTTAGTCAAGATGGGGAATAAATAAGAACGGTGACACTGACCTAGATGACACCGTTCGCCAGTATTACAGAAGCAGTAAGTGAAATTATCTTTCTGACTTTTCTAAATCCAGATATAATCGAATCGGGTGATCTGCACTTAATATAGCTGATTTTCCTGACAACTTTACCAAGAAAATACAGCATATAAAATCTAATTAATTCATTAACAAGAAAGAGCTCAGCAAAATCCATCCAGATGGCATCAAACACATGACCAAAAAAAAAAGTATTACCTTAAAAAAAAAAATAATAATAATAATAATCGGCATGCTGTGAATTTAATAAGCATCTTAAGCAACTTTCCAACTAACCTACCAGGTCTTATTCTTTATAGCTGTTAGAAACGCTTAAGCTGGACAGCTGAGAGGTCACAAAACAACTATAGGAGGTTTAAGACAAAACAAATAAGAACAAATGCCAAACACTCAGCAAGCTCAACCCAACAGAAGTAAACAACAACAACAACAACAACACAGCAACCATTGCTAAACAACATTAGACTGCAGCAAAGCAAACTTCAACAACATGACAGCTACAGCAGTCCTGTTGTCGTTCTTACAATGAATCATCCAACACAGTTTGGCAGTGGTATGATCAAAGATACAAAGACATCAAAATTAATTGATTTGTTCCTGTATTAAAATAGTAACTTAATCTCGTATATGTCTTTGTGTTCAGCACTGTTACATGAACAGTGACTCAAAAGCACTTGATACCTGCTAATGTTTAGTTTAGGAAAGGATTGTAGTATCCCATTGGTAGACTTTAAGTGCCATCTAATGGGTAGATATAGACATTGCAAAGGGATAGAGAACATCTTTTTACTGAAATGTTTAAAAGCCAAGAATGTGTAGTCAATAATGTAAAGACATGATTTACACCTAACCCAACCACAATTATATTTACTACAAAGAAACAACAACAATCTATCTCTAATCTAAAATAATCTCTTTTTCTTTTTTAATCAAAATGTAATCCAAGAACGCCACGCAAAAATAAGACAAAAATAACGATTCATTCCCTACTTCAAATGCCTACATTTCAAGGCATTGGCCATGTGCATTATACTCTTTTAACCCTTTATGGTTTCTGGGAAATATACAGATATTTAACAGACGGAGAGGAAAGATAATGAGGGAATAGGCAAAATATCTGAGAATAATTTTGAAAAGAAGGCCTGCAAATACTCAAGTCAAGTGATTATATATATATATATATATATATATATATACACACACACACACGCACACACTACCAGTCAAAAGTTTGGACACGGTAAGATTTTTAATGTTTTTAAAAGATGTTTCGTCTGCTCACCAAGGCTGCATTTATTTAATTAAAAATACAGTAAAAACAGTAATATTGTGAAATATTATTACAATTTAAAATAACTGTTTTCTGTTTGAATATATTTTATGAAGTAATTTATTCCTGTGATCAAAGCTGAATTTTCAGCATCATTACTCCAGTCTTCAGTGTCACATGATCCTTCAGAAATCATTCTAATATGCTGATCTGCTGCTCAAGAAACATTTATGATTATTATCAATGTTGAAAACAGTTGTGTACTTTTTTCAGGATTCCTTGATGAATAGAAAGTTCAAAAGAACAGCATTTATCTGAAATACAAAGCTTTTGTAACATTATACACTACCGTTCAAAAGTTTGGGGTGAGTAAGAATTTTTATTTTTATTTTTTTGAAAAGAAATTAAAGAAATTAATACTTTTATTCAGCAAGGATGCATTAAATCGATCAAAAGTGACAGTAAAGACATTTATAATGTTACAAAAGATTATATTTCAAATAAATGCTGTTCTTTTAAACTTTCTATTCATCAAGGAATCCTGAAAAAAAAATATTGTACACAAATATTTTGTACAATTGTACACAATAAATGTTTCTTGAGCAGCAGATCATCATATTTGAATGATTTCTGAAGGATCATGTGACACTGAAGACTGGAGTAATGATGCTGAAAATTCAGCTTTGATCACAGGAATAAATTACTTCATAAAATATATTCAAACAGAAAACAGTTATTTTAAATTGTAATAATATTTCACAATATTACTGTTTTTACTGTATTTTTAATTAAATAAATGCAGCCTTGGTGAGCAGATGAAACTTCTTTTAAAAACATTAAAAATCTTACAGATTCCAAACTTTTGACTGGTGTGTGTATATATATATATATATATATATATATTAAAATGGCATCAACTCACCGTCTTTATCTTAAACTAACATAAATGAAAACCATAGTTTTAAAGAAAAAAATAGCCTATTAAATTGTTTTATTTGAGCTCTATGAGCCCAATTAATTTCTGAGGTACGTTTGATTGTTTACGCTAAACCAGAGTGCCTGTATTTGTTCCATCCATGTAGCGTCATAACCCACCTTACAAACACAACCAAGATAACAGTTGAGTCATAACAGTCGTTGTGATGGTTGTGTCATTTTACCAAAAGAAGCGTGAATGACACTCAGCTGTTTCAGCTGCATAAACGGAGGACTAGTGAACGCCACGTACCTCTTCTAACAAGCGTACTTGCCATGTTACCATGGACATTTTTGACAGACAGACTACATGGCCAATAGCAGACCAACGCGCAAAACTCAAAGGAAAAGCGCAACGGTTTCTCCAATCACGAGAGCGAGGGGCGTGGCTCTCGCAGAAGGCGGGGTTTATATTAAGGAACTGCGTTTAGCGCACATCAGGTGAAACAAGCTGAAATTAATGAACTGTCAGAGCGATTATCCGAAGGCTTGATCGAGGCGAGGACAGCTACATTGAGTTTGCGAAAACTACTCTCAGGGGCTCTTTTAGGGTAGGTGCTCACCTGTTGCGTCTTACAATGTCAGCTGCTGTATTCTATGTTACAACTGATGCTTAAAGACATATGGTGGAGTAATATAGTTTTGTGTTCAAAGACATCCATGTCATTTAGTACCTAATGACTGCGGTTATGATTTCAGTCTGAACACATAGTTTGGATTTATTTGCTCGTAATTATAGAAAATGATGTCTTGCCTGTTACAGGGAATGACAGGGCTTATCTTACACGTGTTAGTGACGTCACGCTGTGGTTGTAGGATGTTCTGTTTAAAAACAAACGTATAGCCGTAATGATAATGACGGAAATGTTTTGTTTTAGTGTGTACATAATTGTTCATGTAGTTACTTAAATCAATTAAGTTCACTTTGGTAATGATGATGATGATTGGCCGATAGTGATGACACCTGCTGTTAATGTGGGTGAGACTCATTTATTTATATATGTTTGGAACATTAATACAAATTGAATTGTATGATGTTATATTTGTTTTTGTACATGATACCATTGATTCTAAAAGTACAATTTCTTTTCTTTATACAACTAATTATTTTACTTGGAAAATATATTCATGTAAAGAAATGGGCTAAAGCTAAGCCAAATTGTGAACATGTTATAAAAGAAATTAAATGATACGGTGCTACTTTACACAATATTAAAAGGAAAAAAATACTTATGAGGCACTATGTCATTTTAGTTTGGTTGATTAATTGTTTTACAATTTTACCCTGTTTTTTTTTCCTTCTTTTTCCTTTATGCACATTTGTTTTTGTAGTTGTAGTTGTTATATTTTTTCTATTTTCATATTTGTTGTGAGATGTATATGTTTGTACTAAGTTTGTACATAATTGCATAATAAAAATAAAAAATAGATTTTTCTATTTTTAATTTTTAAATTGTGTATATATATTAAAATATATATATATATATATATATATATATATATATATATATATATATACACATATATATATATATATATATATATATATATAATTTTAAAAATATAAATGTGGGATCGGTAAGATTTTCAATGTTTTTAAAAGAAGTTTCGTCTGCTCAGCAAGGCTGTATTTCTTTAATTAAAAATACAGTAAAAACAGTAATATTGTGAAATATTGTTACAATTTAAAATAACTGTTTTCTATTTGAATATATTTTACAAAGTAATTTATTCCTGTGATCAAAGCTGAATTTTCAGCATCATTACTCCAGTCTTTAGTGTCACATGATCCTTCAGAAATCATTCTAATATGATGATTTGCTGCTCAAGAAACATTTATGATTATTATCAATGTTGAAAACAGTTGTGTACTTTTTTTTCAGGATTCCTTGATGAATAGAAAGTTCAAAAGAACAGCATTTATCTGAAATACAAAGCTTTTGTAACATTATACACTACCGTTCAAAAGTTTGGGGACAGTACGAATTTGTATTTTTTTTTTTTTTTTTAAAGAAATTAAGGAAATTAATACTTTTATTCAGCAAGGATGCATTAAATCGATCAAAAGTGACAGTAAAGACATTTATAATGTTATAAAAGATTATATTTCAAATAAACAGTGTTCTTTTGAACTTTCTATTCATCAAAGAATCCTGAAAAAAAAAAAAAATATATATATATATTGTACACAATAAATGTTTCTTGAGCAGCAGATCATCATATTAGAATGATTTCTGAAGGATCATGTGACACTGAAGACTGGAGTAATGATGCTGAAAATTCGGCTTTGCCAACACAAGAATAAATTACATTTGAATTTTTTTCAAACAGAAAACAGTTATTTTAAATTGTAATGATATTTCACAATATTACCGTTTTTACTGTATTTTTAATTAAATAAATGCAGCCTTGGTGAGCAGACGAAACTTCTTTTGAAAACATTAAAAATCTTACAGATCCCAAACTTTTGAGCGGTAGTGTATATATTAATGTAAAAAATTCTGTATTATTATCTATAGTTCTTGATAATTTGAGATATAATTCTATCATAAAATAATATATTAACTAACAATAAATAAAAATAGTAATAATAATAATAATAAAGATATTTTATAATATACTCATATCTCAAACATGCAGTAATTCAGTCTACAATGTTATCAACATCAAAAGTGACAGTGATGTTCTTGTCTTTCACAGATGTGGGGACCGTCACACTGCTGTTTGATACTGTGTCTGTGGGCTGGTTTGGATGCACTGCCAGTGGCTGTGGATAAAACCAAAGTGAGCCCTTCAGTAGAGGAAATGCAGCCGCCTAAAAGTGAAGTAAGTAATATGATTTAACACATTATTTATTTTTATGACTTTATTTATTTATTTTATGAAAAAAGTTAACTTTATACTAGTATACAAGTCTTTATACCAATGTGAGACATGCTAGTCTAGTGTTAGAATCGGTGTGACGCTTCTCACTGATATGCAGTTTGAAAACTTCAGACAGGTTTGGTAAGCATGCATTATATATTAAATAAGGAGTGTTCAACCTACACAGACTGGCTTTATTGCTCAGTCCTTTTGCAAACATTCATTATTATGTAGGTTTAAAAAGATTTAGTTCCCCTAGTCTCCTTTTTACTTCAATGTGTACATCTTATTTGAATTTATTTAGGACACTGGATTGCACTATGATCGATATCTCAGGGAGGTTATTGATTTCCTGGAAAAGGACCCACATTTCAGAGACAAACTTCATAACACAGACATGGAAGACATCAAGGTACTGCAGCACTTTATTTCCCAGTTTTACTTTGCAGAGGTTAAATCAGATTATCTAAACACCTTGTTGCTTACCTCTAATTCCTTATTTGGTGAAATCAGCAAGGGAAGCTGGCTAAAGAGTTGGACTTTGTCAGCCATCACGTGAGAACTAAACTTGATGAGCTGAAGAGGCAAGAAGTAAACAGACTGCGCACCCTAATCAAAGCCAAACAAGACATGACTGGAGATAAAGGTAGCACAAAGCAAAACTGTTTTTGTTATTGCGTAGTAGCATATTGTGAAATGTCCTCCACCATCTCGTTTCTTTGTTTCATTTACGGTCGGCAGGCTCAGAGAGCACAGATATGGAAGGATAGAGTCTGAGAGTGTCATTCATCATACTCTTCATATCACAGTTTGCTTTATAAGCCAGTAACTCTAGCCTGCTGCAAAGACAGAAACATGAAAAATGAGATGCTTTCAATTTCCCTCAAGGTATGGCAATGGACCACCAAGCCCTTCTGAAACAGTTTGAGCATCTGAATCACATGAATCCACACACATTCGAGGTGGAAGACTTGGATCGCCTCATTAAATCGGTAGGGTCTAAATCTGACTTCCTGTTGGTTTCATTCTACACTCACTAATAAATGTTGTCACACATTTGTGCTCGGGGCATAAAATTACATTTTTGGCAGGTGAAAATTTACTGGTTATAAACATTTATTACCAGATTATATAGTTAAAAATAAAATAAAATATTATTTTTATTATTTTATTGATTTAGCTGTTTCTCCTTCCGTATTTGTGACAAAAAAATCATCCAAGATGTTTATGTCTTTCTTTCTTCAGTCGAAAAGAAATTAAGGTTTTTGAGGAAAACGTTCCAGGATTTTTCTCCATATAGTGGACTTCTATGGCTACCAACGGGTTGAAGGTCCAAATGTCAGTTTCAATGCAGCTTCAAAGGTCTCTACATGATCCCAGATGAGGAATAAGGGTCTTATCTAGTGAAACAATCGTTCATTTTTTTTAAAAAATAAATAAAAATGTACATACTTTTTAACCACAAATGCTCGTCTTGCACTGCTCTGCGATGCGCCACGCATTATGTAATCATGTTGGAAAGGTCACGTGTGACATAGAAGGAAAAACCAATCCAGTGAACGTGCAAAGACAAAAAATAAAAAGGTAAAACAACATTTTCAGACAATTTTGAAGTTGGTGGTAGCGTGGTACTTTCGCCTAAGTGTGACCATTCCAACATGATTACGTAATGCGTGGCGCATCACAGAGCAGTGCAAGACGAGCATTTGTGGTTAAAAAGTTGTTGTTTTTTTAGAAAATGGCCGATCGTTTCTCTAGATAAGACTCTTATTCCTCGTCTGGGATCATGTAGAGCTCTTTGAAGCTGCACTGAAACTGACATTTGGACCTTCAACCCGTTGAACCCCAGTGAAGTCCACTATATGAAGAAAAATCCTGGAATGTTTTCCACAAAAACCTTAATATCTTTTCGACTGAAGAAAGAAAGACATGAACATCTTGGATGACATGAGGGTGAGTAAATTATCAGGAAATTAATTCTGAAGTGAACTAATTCTTTAATGTGTCCAAGATTAATTTCTGATGATAAATAAAAAGGAAAAAGTTGTAAAGAAGACTTCTAACAAGACTCTTTTGATGTCTGAATTGCGCACATCACTGTCTTCAGCTAGGGTCAGGCAATAATTCTTACATTTCAGCACCAATCATACAATGTTACAGGTGCTAATAAAGCTACTAGTCAAGTAGCAAGTTTTATTTGCCAAGTGCAATTCAAGTGCCAATTTTGGATGGAGATTTACACCGTGAGCTGTTGGTCTCCACATCACACGTTTACATGTTCCTTTCTACTTGTTTCCTTTTTTTTTGTTAAGGCCACTAATGACCTGGAAAACTTTGACAAGGAACGACACGAAGAGTTCAAGAAGTATGAGATGATGAAGGAACTCGATCGGAGGGAACATCTTAAGAAGCTGGATGAGGAAACGCGCAAAAAAGAGGAGGAACACTACAAAGAGATGAAAAAGAAACATGCAGACCATCCCAAAATCAATCACCCTGTAAGCTAAAGACACACTCCTTGAACTACCGTTATAATCAAATAAGCTTGTTTGTGATATTGCTTAATTAGAAAGTGTAATTCTATTATAATTTTTTTAATTCTATTATAAATGGAAGCATTTTCACTAGTGGTTCAAATTTTTGGAACCCTCTCTATGTTTGATGATGTTTAAAGTCGTATAAAATGGAAATTCACCCAATCTATTTTCTAAATGCATGTTATTGATTTTATAGAGTGCTGCAGGGATGGTGTATTTTTGTAGGCCAAAACCCGGAAACGAGTTAGTGTTTTAGCACTTCCAGTCAATGGGTTTTTGGTTGAATGCTTGAAATAATGTCTGTGGTGAACTCAAGATATTTTCACGTTTTATTCTACAATGAAAAATACATCAGTAATATCCACTTTTACGTGTGAAGATTGCTAACATGTGACTAAATGGGACAACAGAGGTTGTCGGGGACATTAAAGTGATAGTTTACCCAAAAATGAATATTCTGTCATTGGTTACTCTCCCTCTTGTCGTTCCAAACCCGTAAGACTTTCGTTCATCTTCAGAACACAAATGAAGATCTTTTTGATGAAATCTGAGAGCTTTCCGTCCCTCCATTGAGTTTTTTTGAATTGAGTGGTTTAGTTCAAATTTTCTGAAGAGACTAGATTGCTTTATATGATGATCAGATTTAATTTAGACGTTTATTTACATATAAACATTGATCAGCAAACATCAACAGAAGCTCAACCGATGGACAGGCTGGTTCCAGAAGCTCAAACGTGAGGTGTAGCACGAGAATAAACCTCATTGGTTCTCTCACATCATGTGAACATGCTTTAGCTTCCATTTACCACAACTGCTCTGTGTGTTGATGAATGTTTATATGTGAATAATCTGTTCATCATATAAAGCGATCATGTCTCTTCGTCTCCAGAAAATTTGGACTAAACTGTTCAATTCATATGGATTAGTTATATTCATATGGATTAGCAATTCATATTATATTAGTTTTTATCTCTTTATGAACTGTTTGAAGCGTCAAAGTGTCGGTCGCGTAGCTGTCTATGGAGGGACAGAAATCTCTCAGATTTCATCAAAAAGATCATTTTTGTTCCGTAGATGAATGAAAGTGTTGCGGGTTTGGAACATGAGGGTGAGTAATTAATGACAGAATTTTAATTTTTGGGTGAACTAACCCTTTAAACGCCATCAGCCGAACAGATAAACTCATCTACTCATCTAGTCTGCTTTCATAGCCTTGTTGTGTTTATAATCGCACTCTTGCAAACTATTATAACTCTATAATATAATGTTTAAAATACTATTATTATATAATGTTTTAAAGACTGAAATAGTTGTTGGAAGCTTAGTGATGGTGACATTGAAGTCATGTGTAGTCTGTTTATAGCCTACGTTTAGCTTTTGACTTCTGCCGATTGTATTTACACTTCAAAATTCATAAAAGTTGTGTTCATTTGTGAAGATTTTCATGTAAGAATCATAAGCTTTTGTTAGTCACAGACCTTATTTTCTGCAATAATCCAAAAGCCAATGGAGAAATCCTATTGAGTTTTGTCGAGGGAACCAGAGTGATGCTAACTTGGGTTGACCTACAAAAATGGCATCGCCGCACCACCCTATTGTGAACGATTCAATCATTTTTTGACACTTTTTGTTTTCTAACTTGTAATTTTTAATCAAAATGTGACATATGCAGGACTTCTCCAATCATTTTGTCCGCATAAACCCCTCCTTTCTTACAATCGGCTGCAAGTTTGCGTTCTCTATGTTTTTCTTTTCGATAATCCGTTTCACTTCGTCACAATATGAAAGAAAAGATCTGATGTGTTGTGTTAGTATGTTTCTGTTACATTTCATTTTTAAATGCTGGATAGTTAAAGGTTTTAAGTAAATAACTTTTTAGTCATAAAATCTAACATTAAAATATGTCATTGTTGAGGATTTGGTCTGTATAAATAGGGTAGTCAAGACCAGTTGAAAGAGGTCTGGCAGGAAGCCGATGGCTTGGATCCCAATGAATTTGACCCGAAGACGTTCTTCAAACTACATGGTGAGATCACTGAGCCTCTCCGTTCTGAACACAGTAGATTATACCACATCGTGACTCTGACATCTGTTTGCTCTCACAGACACTAATGGAGATGGCTACTTTGATGAGCAAGAGCTCGAGGCGCTGTTTACCAAAGAGGTTCCACTTAATAACCTTTCCATTTAGAGCTATCACAATAGTGAATCTTTGAGAATGACGTGGCTTTATGGGGTGCTAAATCTGATGTTTGTCTCCACCATGTTCAGCTAGAGAAGATCTATGATCCCACACGTGAAGAGGATGATATGCTGGAAATGGAGGAGGACAGACTTCGTATGAGAGAGCATGTAATGAATGAGGTGGGAGCATCATAGTAGGGGAATGGATTTGCTAATGATATTATTTCAAAGATGTTTCACTTGTAATTATTTTTTTTATGTATTGTCTGTTCATAGATTGACACTAACAGAGACAGGCTTGTTTCACTGGACGAATTTATTACTGCCACAGATAAGAAAGAATTTATAGAGCCAGATGGATGGGAGGTAATTCTTTAAACATTTTTAGTCAATATGAAATTAAAATCGACCCTATTTGTGAAATGCATTTCATGATCTAAAATGTTTGAAAGTTTGGGTCAGTAATTTTTTTTTTTTTGAGAAATTAAGACTTTTATTCAACAAGGACATACATTTATTAAAGACATTTACAATCTCTTATCTTTATTTATATTTCTTTATAATGACTTCTATCTCAAACAAATGTTCTTTTGAAATTTCTATTCATTAAAAAATCCTGAAAAAAATGTATTATTGTTTCCATAAAAAAATAAAGCAGCACAGCTGCTTTCAAAATTGATAATAATTAGGATTGTTTCATATTAGCATATTAGATTGATTTCTGAAGGATTGTAACAAGGCCTGAAAATTCGGTTTTGCCATCACAGGAATAAATTACATTTTAAAATACAATACAATAGAAAGCAGTTATTTTAAATAATAATACTATTTCACAATATTACCATTTTTACCGTAGCTTTGAGCAAATAAATGCAGCCTTGGTGAGCATAAAACATTAAAAATCTTACCGATCCCAAACTTTTGAGTGGTAGTGTAAAATTGTCTTCTTTACATAAATGTCCTTTGTCTGCTTCCTCTTGAGACTGTAGATCAGAATCCAATCTACACTGAAGAAGAGTTGAAAGAGTTTGAGGAGCATCTCGCTCGAGAGGAGCACGACCTGAACCTGAGGACAGATGACCTGATGAAACAGAAGGAGGAGCTGGAGAGACAACAAGAACAGCTTAACGCCCAGAAAATGGAACTACAGCGGGTAGGAGAGCAACAGAAACTAGAAAAGACTAACTTGCACACAGACACTGAGTGAGAGATACACAGGTTCCCACAGTCCTTGAAAACCTTGTGAAAAGTGTGATTTCCAGGCCTGGAAAAGTCATAAGGGGATTTCACACTGGGTAATTATATTTTCCTGGTTGCATTCGCACCGCCAGTAGGAACTCTGCCGTGATTTTAGCCTGCCGACAGCGATGCCATTTAAGTGCGGCATTCGTGTGCTCGTGCGTTCGGCTGAGTCATGTAAGTGGTTAAATATACTTTCACCTCAGCTCAGAATGCTTTTATGACACAAGATTAATGTAAACACAGCCCACTGTGAACACTCTTGTAATTCGCTTCAACCTTTTTGAACTTTATGAATGATTATATTAGGTTTAAGTGGTGTGTGTAAAGGAACCGGAAGCAAGCAGAGTAACGTTACATGTGTTTCTAAAGCACGTAGTGCCATCTGCTGTTAAAAACTAAGCTCAGAATCGATTCAAAAGAGAATCAGAATGCATTCGGAAAATATCAGAATCGGTCCAGATTCATTGTATTGCAAATCGATAATCGTATTGTATTGTCCCAACCCTGTCAACTACAAACAGAAAACGTTTTGTGCGTTTTGGCTGTTCATTTACACAACAACAGCATTTTGTGGGCCTTTTTCTTCTAACTAAACTATTCCCTTTTTAAAACATAATGGAAATGTCTTTAAGCTAGTACTGCCTCATCGCAAAACTTTCTAACATATTAATCTCATTCTATTGATTATTCACCTATTCAACCCATTTGTTTTGTTTAGGCGGTGGAGCACATGGAGCAGTTGAAAACACAGAAAACAGAGCCTCTTGTGCAGGCCAAAGGTCGGTGCAGTTCTTTTACATTTTTGGGGTCAAAGGCATATGCCTTGTCATAAAGAACAAAATATTGATTTTCTATCATAATTGCTCTTTGTTTTTTGGCAAATGCAGTACCTTCTGCTGTGGAGATACTACCTGGGGACACTCAGCCGATGTCACAAGGTCACCAGCAAGATCTTCCCGCACATTCTTAGCAGCTCAAGCTCTTCTCAGTGTCTGTATTGTGTATCTGTTGTATGTAATGTCAAATATTTTCATCCTCACATTCAAAAGAATCATTCACTGTCTCTTAGCACTGTACTTGAAACTTTTGTTTAGAGAAGTTAATTGTTTTTTATTTTCCTTGTAAATTTTTTTTGTCTGATTTGCACAGACATGGTCATATTTAGTCATATTAAATGCTCAGCATTCCTACTGTACTGCACTTCCAGTACTAAAAATATAGGTGTAAAATTTAAGATGCAGAGAATAAAAAACAGATTAATATCCAACACAGGATAACAATAACAACATCACATATTTAAAAAGAAATATGTGTGCCTGTATTTAATTCAATGATAGGTATGTATATCTTTTCGCTTTAGCTTCAGTTCAAAGTAAATTCTAGATGTACATATTCTCTTAAAATTAGAATGAATTGCTATTGCAACACCAGTGATTTATTTCAAGCTGTTTAACATGCTTCTTTATAGTATGGAATTAAACCAGTATTCTACTATATAAAAAAAGAATGCATTTATAAAAATGTCCAGAAATCCAATTAATCATGTTGTTGTTGTTGTTGTTGTTGTTGATGTTGTTTGTTTTTTACATACAATTATAAAATTCCACTTAAACCAGATTTGGTTTTTTGCCGTAGGTATCATTAAACCTTGATGTAAAGTAATCAAGTGTCTTAATAGGAGGATATTTGTTGGATCCAACGCAGCATTTAATGATGGACTCATCCTCCGGTTGTGCAAAGAAGGCCAAAGATTGACGTGTTCTGGATACACCTGCTGGGGGCAGCAAAACCCTGTGAACCTGGGGGTTTAATAAAAGAAGAGAATAACAGAAAAGAATTAAACAAACATTTGCCAGTGCAATAGAGTGCATTAGTGCCTCCTCAGTTTTTCAGTTGCGTTGGTTCCAGAATTATTTTTTCTATTCATTTTTCCAAATAGGGATTTTTAAGTCTTAGTTAAAACATTTTAAGCCATGAAACAAACCAATCAGCTACGAGGTGAATCAAAGCATTACAAACTTTGCTTTAGTGAGGGAAAGAACTACAATCCCATGAAGCATTGCGAACGACAATTGATGAAAAAAAATGGTGAAATATAAAACTATTCATTTAAAGGGCACCTATTCTACCCCTTTTCACAAGATGTAATATAAGTCTCTGGTGTCCCCAGAATGTGTCTGTGAATTTTCAGCTCAAAATACCCCACAGATCATTTATTATAACTTGTCAAATTTGCCCCTATTTGGGTGTGAGAAAAAACACAGTTTTTGTGTGTGTCCCTTTAAATGCAAATGAGCTGCTGCTCCCGGCCCCCTTTCCAGAAGAGGACGGAGCTTTAACCTCTTGCGCTTCGGTTGCTCAACAACAACAAAGCTGGAGAATCTCACACAGCCAAAATGAGGATTGTCAGTAACGGTGTTCAACCTTACATTGTTCAAACCGGAGTCGACACTGATGGAGAGACTCAGGAAGAAGTTACAACTTTTAGAATGAAACTGGACATTTCTGAATGGTTAGTGGATAAATGTGCTGGCCTTTGCAAATAAACATATCATTTTTAATGTCTTGTCTTTACAGAAAACATACACAGTTCTTCAAGACAATCACCTTTTACACCGCTCTTTACAAATGTGTGGTTATAAAGTATATAAACAAGGTTTAAAACAGACATCAGACATATGGTCTCTAAGACAACAACAGCTTTAGCCGCATTTATTGTGAAACTGGATAACAGGCACATCGACTGAAATGGCGATTTGCTCAAAAATCATAAAAAACAGTGTGACACTTCCTCTGGAGGATCACGAACAGTTGGTACAGATCCATCATTGAGTACCAACTTTTTAGCAAAGCCTGCCTTGTATTACCCCTCGGTCACAAAGCAGTCTGGAGTGAAATGATTTGCACAGACATATATGAATTTAGGTAGATTTTGGGGCGCATTATTTTCAAAAGTAAAACGAATCCACTGCGTCCTCAGTGGCTCAGATGTTGGGAGAAATGAGAGTCTTATGTTCAGTCTTGCATCTAAAAACAGAACACCGGGATTGCTTACGAGACATTGTTGACGCTACAGCTGCTCAAGTGCGGAGAAAATGGAGGACAGCATATAACTCTCTGAGGGCGGAAACTATGGTAATGAGGAACTGTCAGTCAGGGGCCGTGGGCGGGGCCTGAGCAGTGTGTATATATATATAGCAGCCCTGACCCATTGAGGCATGGACTCCGCTAGACCCCTGAAGGTGTGCTCTGGTATCTGGCACCAAGATGTTAGCAGCAGATCCTTTAAGTCCTGTAAGTTGTGAGGTGGAGCCTCCATGGATCGGACTTGTTTGTTCAGCACATCCCACAGATGCTCGATTGGATTGAGATCTGGGGAATTTGGAGGCCAAGTCAACACCATAAACTCGTTGTTGTGCTCCTCGAACCATTCCTGAACCATTTTTGCTTTGTGGCAGGGCGCATTATCCTGCTGAAAGAGGCCACAGCCACCAGGAAATACCATTTCCATGAAAGGGTGTACATGGTCTGTCAAAGTAACATCCACATGGATGGCAGGACCCAAGGTTTCCCAGCAGAACATTGCCCAAAGCATCACACTGCTTCCACCGGCTTGCCTTCTTCCCATAGTGCATCCTGGTGCATCCCCAGGTAAGTGGCGCACACGCACCCGGCCATCCACGTGACGTGAAAGAAAACATGATTCATCAGACCAGGCCACCTTCTTCCATTGCTCCGTGGTCCAGTTCTGATGCTCACGTGTCCACTGTTGGCGCTTTCGGCGGTGGCCAGGGGTCAGCATGGGCACCCTGACTGGTCTGCAGCTATGCAGCCCCATACGCAACAAACTGTGATGAACTGTGTATTCTGACACCTTTCTATCAGAATCAGCATTAACTTCTTGAGCAATTTGAGCTACAGTAGCTTGTCTGTTGGATCGGACCACACGGGACAACCTGCGCTCGCATCAATGAGCCTTGGCTGCCCATGACCCTGTCGCCGGTCATGGGGTCAAGGGGTGCCAGTCAGTAATGTTAGGTACATTGTTATGGTTTGCAAGAAATTTATGATTTTATTTCAAATGAATATTAAAATGTGAGGTTAACCTGATAAAGAAAATAACATTTGGTTGGCCAGACAAGTCCTGCCATTTAAATTATGAATTGAATATATATTGAGGGAGACTGACAATTCCTTTATTCATGGTGCTTCATGGGAGTGTAACTTTCTGTAGAGCATCATGGGTAATGTAGTTTTTCACCAAGAATTCCACTGTTAAACACAATTATTTTAAAAATAAGAAATAGAGTGAATAAAGTAAAGATGGCTTTCCATTAACAACTTCGGAGCTCACAACAGCTCTTGTCTTTAAAGGTTTATTGGTTATCATAAAAAATCTATTTCCCTATGGAGAAAATGAGTGAAGTTTTTACTTCTGGAACCTGTGGCACTATTAAATGAAATGCCATATTAAGTAACTTACCACAGACACATACAGATCGCTGGTCCACCTTTGCATCAGGTCTGCTATGTTAACCAGAACTGTTCCAGGAATGCATGGGGCTGAAACAAATTCACCAGCCCGGTTCTGAACCTGGAAAACACACAGAGCCAAACATACCGTCACATGCATACTAAATGATAGAGAACCACATTAAACACTGTAATATTTTTTGTAATATTTTTATTGTCCGATATTGGTATTCACCTGCAGTCCATCTTCTGTGCTTTGGAAGAGCAGAGTGATGCTACCATAATCAGAGTGTTCACCACAGCGCACCTGATTTTCCTTAACACCTGTGCTGTCCACCGGAGGATAGTAGAGACTCCGTAGTGTGGTTCCATTCTCAAAACCTTAAAACAAACCACATCATAAAGGTCTTGCAGGCCTCCCAGCTGTTGCTTACTGGGAGGAAGAAGTAGTGCATATAATTGTACATACTTCCAATATGCTTATGTTTGTTGACAAAGACTTCTGAGTCCAGGCCCAAACCAATAGCCATCAGTCTGAGCACTTTGAGAGCGAGTTCCTTACAGCGCAGGAAAAATGATACCTGGGCATCTCGAAAATCATCTACTTCTTCTGAAGGCCAATTCTGAGCACATTGAGAGTGCAGGAATATAACGTTTACAATCACAGATGTTATAGGGTTACATTAAGTTTCTTAATGTTAAAGCTAAATACATTTTTCCTCCCATTTGTTTCTTTTTTTTTTTTTTTTACTATCATGCTGTCCCTTTAGAGGCTCCTTATGAAACAAACACGGCTGCATCTGAAATGGCATACTTCCTTACTACATAGTAGGTGAAAATCATTATTTGACAAGAGTAGCATGTCCGAATTGACAGTACTCACTCATAAAAGAGTTTGGATTACATTCACACTACACATATTCTTACTATATAGAACATACTTTTTAGCAGTTGCAAAGTAAAGTATGGAATGCCAAAGCTGCCAAAATAATAAATAAATAAATACATACATATACAAAGAAATGTAAAATAAATAAATAAATGTGTATTTATACTTTTTTTCCTTATTTATGTTTTTTAACTTGGTCACACTTGGTCAATGTGCCCTCAAAGCTTCGCCCTTGTCGCTCTGAGCTCGACTGCTATGTCTGAGGTAAAACACGCCCCCCTCATTACCATACAGACAAAGAAATGTAGAAATACATGTATAAAGCAATAAATTGATTCATTCTGCACATATTGTTTCAGTATTTTTTTTTACCCTGCTCACTTATTGCCAAATAAATGATATGAAAGCAGAAAACAATAAGACTCAGACAAAGTCTGTTTCTCATTTAGATATTTATTTGAGTTTAGTACATCATTAATGGGGGGTATAATGCTATTTCATGTATTTTGACTTATTTACTCTGTTAAAGAGTTGGATTCTCATGCTAAACATGGCCAAAGTTTAAAAACACGAGTTGGACGTATGACGGAGTATTTCTGTGCCAAATATACTCTTCCAAATTCTCATAAACTTCGCAGTCTTTTTTTCCAAGTATGGGGCTGTGTGACGTCATAACGGTCAGAAGGTAATGATCCCAGTCATGAGTCGGAAACCGCAGGTGGTGAGTAAAACTGCTTCAAATGTATGTTTTGTTGGCAATTGATAGTTTTCACGTGACTGAAAACTATGAATAGGCGCCTAAGTGCATATAATGTAAACAACACGAACATAGCGAATTCATAAATTCATTATTCATCATTCACTGTACGCTATATTCATTATAGTGATTCAAAAGTTATTCAGGGATAATGCGATGGTGTATTGTGTGTGTTTAAATACATTTGTTTAGCTGACCATTTATAGCTTGCAGAAGATCGCTACGCAAAAGCTGCGCATGCCCGTCACTCTTTAGCTCCGCTCACACGGCACGCCTCCAGGCGCTCGGCTGTTTTCGGAAAGACTCAGTACAGTGTATGCATCTTTTATAAATATCATAAAACTAAAGACTTTTTGGAGATATGAAGGATGCACTACTACTCTATAGGTACTCAAGATTAACATGAGATTGGCAGAAACTGTGTGTGATACCCCCCCTTTAAGTAGTTGGAGAGCACACATTCTGGTTTATGTTGTATGGTACACACTTGTATTAATATTAATTTCTTTGAGTTAAAGTTACCGTTGTGGTGCCGTGGAGCGTAACACGAGAATGAACCTCATTGGTTCTCGCACATCAAGCAAACATGCTTGAGCTTCCGTTTACAACAACTGCTGTGTGCGTTGATGAATTTTTTTTTTATTTTTGATTCATTAAAAGATTTTTTTTTGGGGGGGGGTGTACTATTTTCATGGCCCTTATTCCTTGACAGCTTTGGCATTCCACAGTAAGGGTGCGGCCCAATTCGTGAATACTTGTGCACTATTCTATGCTGTTTTGTAGTATAAGTAGTGCGAGTAGTGTGTTCACACTGAACTTTTTCCAAAAAGAAAAAGAAGTGCATCATATGGGACACAACTTAAGTACTTCAAATAAGTGCTTACACAAGTGATTTCGGATGTCTAAAGTAAACAGCTTTTGTTGCACTTTTGTAGAATTATAACCCACTATTGTCAACATCATGCTATGGTTAAATCTTCAAGAGACAGAAAAGAGATGAGAAAAAATGAGTATTTACAATATCCTCTCTCAAAGATGTCATATTAAAGGCCTCCTTCAGATCACCGGGGCGGCGAGGATTCAAACTGTGAAATGACAGGATTTAAAACCATTCAAATGTTTCTCCTTCATTTGTAATTTTTGCAGTAATGCTTCTGAATGTAGAGACTGACATGCCTTTCAGTTTCTACAGAAACCCAGCCATGGTTTACATTACATGAGAAACTTCCCCTGCTGAAAGGCTTCTTCTTGTTTTCTGGCAAACAGAAGAACTTCTTCGAAACACTCATGACTTTTTCCACCTAAAACAGTGAACAGCGAAATAATAGACAGTCAGCTATTTCAACTAGCCTATAGAACTTCTCTTGAGGCGGCCATACACTGTGCGATTTTTGCCCAATTTTGATCCGATTTCTGAATCATACAACCAATGTAGCAGCATCTAACCCTGGTTGTAAGCCTACACTTCACATAAACTGTAAACTTGTCCCTCAAATCTGATTGGTTGATTGAAATGTTCCAGGATCAACAAAGATGTGGTGATGCTCTATAAAAATTATTGCAGGGTAAATCAGGGCCGGTGTTGTGGCAAATTCTGACCCCTGTCGGATTACTACCCCCTCCAGTATAGTTAGGTTTATACAGAGCCCTTAATGGGACATGGGGTGAGGGGGGAAGGAGATGGGATGAAAAATAACAAGTCAATGTTTTAGCATTCTCACCTAAAATGTTTGCGTTCCGTTGAGAAACTTTGCGTTCACTTGCAAAACCTTTTGCGTTCTTTTCTCGGGGGAACGCACAACATTTGCGAGAGAATTCAAAAGCACTTACAAACAATTTTCCGATGCTTCGACACATTTTTCAAAGCACTGTTGTATCACACTGTACCCATGCTTGTATATCGAAATGGCAATACCACGTGATTGATGACGCTTGAAGCTTCGAACGTCATGCAGTATCGGAAAGTCGGGACAGCTGATTTGAAAAAAAATGGCGCTTCACCTGATGCATAAAAAGAAAATGCATTTAATCATGTTTTATTGCTGGGGTTTCAGAGACCCCGAACAGAACATAAGGGTTAAACAGCTCACCCCTAACGTCAATTTTGATCACATCATTGTATATTTTATATTATTGATCAATATGTGAATCCGTTGCCCAGGCCACACATGACACGAGCTGTGGTCACATTGTCACAAATTAATTTAGATGAGATTAGATCAGATTAGATAGACTGTATTGATCCAAGTCAAGAGTGATTCAGTATGTCGCTTTGTTTGGTCACGTGCTTTTTCAAACCGTAGATCTGCTCCGCGATGATTTCGATATGATGGAGAAAACAAGTCTGACCACCAGATGTCGCTAATGTGCACGGTGTTAAAAGCTTCGAGTAATGAAAAATTTTTCGGCACAATTTGATGAAAGCCATCACTAACTTCAACCGTAAGCTTTTGTTTTACATCCCAAGCGATTTACTAGCACAGAGAGTTGGTATTTAACAAAAACATTGCATAAATCGCACAGTGTGCCGGCTTTATGTAACAATAAAAAAAATAAAATAAAAATAAATAAATAAAAAAAGAAAATTACTAACCTCTTCCTGATTTATGCCCGTGTTTTTTAGATAAACAAATCCCACCTCGGTAAAGGCCCTTCTCAATTCTTCACTTAACTTTTCCAAGTCAGCTTCCGATACATTTTCCTTTCCCAGTTCATAGACACTGAAATCCAACACAGGTATCGCCATAATTTCCCTTGAGACAACAAAACTTGTTTGAAAATCCTTTCGGATATCAGTCAAAAAAATAACCCAAGGACCTTTGCTTCTTTGATCAACACAGCAGTCCTTTAAATATTTAACAGGGTTGCCAGGTTTTTACAACAAAACCCGCCCAATTGCTCCTGAAAACTAGCCCAATCACATTTTAGGGGAGTAAAATTCGCGTTTTTGGGTTGATTCAACCCGCGAACATGAAAAACCACCCATAGCAAAAGCGGGAAAAACGCGGACTTGGCAACACTGATATATATAGGGCATTTTCACGTTACGTTACGCAACTTCCGCTTTGATTCGAGTCCCCGTTTTCCAAACACCCGACAGGATTATGTGACGAATGTCAGGAGGAATCACTTAAGCACATCTTTATATTATGCAAGAAAGGCAAGAGTTCAAGAATCAGCTACGGGAAATGGGTATAGTAGAGTATAATATTAAAAATATAGTAACATATGGAAATAATGACCAAGGACGGAGATTTTTGTTTAATTTTCTAAGGACTGAACTGGAAGGACAAATTTAAAGGGTTAGTTCGCCCTAAAATGAAAATAATGTCATTTATTACTCACCCTCATGTTCTACTTCGTTCATCTTTGGAACACAAATTAAGATATTTTTGATTAAATCCGATGGCTCAGTGAGGCCTCTATAGACAGCAATGACATTGTAACTCTCAAGATCCATAAAGGTACTAAAAACATATTTAAAACAGTTCATTTGAGTTCAGTGGTTCTACCTTAATATTATAAAGCGGCGAGAATACTTTTTGTGCGCCAAAAAAAAACAATAACGACTTTTCAACAATATAATGATGGGCCGATTTCAAAACACTGCTTCGGAGCTTTACGAATCGAATCAGTGATTCGGATCTCCTATCAAACGGCTAAACTGCTGAAATCACGTGACTTTGGCGCTGCTCCGAATCACTGATCCGTTCCGCAGTCACAATGCAGCATTTCCGCACACACAACTCTAAACTATATCACGTTGTGAAGGTACGCTCAGAAATGAATAAATTAATTATAATAATAAAATAAATAATAATACACTTGCACCTTACTTTGTGCTTAAAATGTGTCTAAAATGCAAAATAATAGTTAAAAAGTTGAATAGGGCCTACGCATAAACAGGAAAAAAGAAAACATTAATTTCAATAATAAATGTTAAAAATATTTGTTAAATGCCGTTTTATTTATCTTATATTTATGTTTTTATTTTTGTAATGTGCTTTTGTAAAGTCATACTTTTTTAGGCCTATAACATAATAGGCATAATTGGTTTTGAACCAAGGTCATGGGTTCGATCCCAGGGATTGCACATACTCAGATACAAAAAAATGTATAGTATAATGCAATGTAAGTCGCTTTGGATAAAATGCATAAATGTAAATGAACTGCTTTTACAATGGTTACTATAATAGCGTGAATTGTATTAAGACCAGACCAAAAATCCTAATAGTCAAACTAAATCCTAATAATTATAAATATAATAATACTAAAAAAACAAAAACATTAAAAAATGTTTTTTAATTAATAGATAACAACAAATGAGATTTCGGTGATATTTTGACCACTCAAGTAGCAAATGTACCCGGTTTCCATTTAAAAAAAATCTGGTCACCTTATCACCTAAGTTGTTGAGCAAAGCAGGATCATAGTTCCACCAAAGAATGTCCAAACAATCAGAGCACAAAGATCACTGCATTTCAGCATATTCAACATGCCAAGCATAATAATACTACTGTTTTGCAGTGTGCTGTTTAAAATCTGTAATACGCAGTACACTGCATGTTAGAATATCATTTCCAATGGGAAAAAGATTCAAGAATTCTTTCTGAAACCAATATAGAATATGTGCAGTAGTATTGAATCATACTGGTTACATATCTGTGGCACTCAAGTACATTATTTTGCACTATTGTGATCCTGAAAACAGAATGCGACCCATTTTGACCCAACTTCCAAAAAAAATGTTCCTGTTGATGTTCTGTCTCAAATTTAATATTTTTACTCACTAAGTTAAGCAAACATTGAAATCTTAATGATTTTGAATGCAAGCTATGCACAATAAGATTATTATTTATTTTACAGACGGCAAATTGAAATTTAAAGTGTCAAGCTGCTGAAATCAACTTTAAAGGAAAAACATGAGCTCTAAACCATGGAAATATTAATGTCTGAAATGTGGTAACAAGAAAAAACAATGTACAACTTTATTTTGTTGGTTCACTGGAAAAAAAAAAAAAAAAAAAAAAAAAAAAACATACTCAAACACATTGGATAAAGGATTTTATAGTTGATGCCTAACATATCTTCTCATTTGGACTCGTGATTAATCTATTGGCCAGAGAAACTTAAAAGACGACAAGCACAAATACATTTCAAGTTTTAAATGTCCATTACTTTCATGTTTTCTTTCCAAATTTGCCCCTTTTGTCCTTATTTTTCTTCATCTTCTTGCCTTGCCATTGTTCTTGCTGGTTCAATCCTTCCGGTTTTCTTTTTTTATCACTGAGGGGGAAAAAACAAAACAAAGATAAAGTTCATGATCCCAGATAAAACCCTCCCTAACCCAAGCTCCATACATCTCTGTTTACCTTTTTATGCTAACAATAGCTGTATGTCCAGCTTTCTTCAACACTTGGTCCCATTCCTCATCATCTCCTCGGATCATGTACCTTCATAAAATGTCAGAATGGAAAAGAGGGGTCAACACAGCTGTATGAGTGGGAAAATCATATAAAAAAAAAATAATAATAATTTTAAAGGGGACCTATAATGCCCCCTTTCACAAGATGTAATATAAGTCTCTGGCGTCCCCAGAATGTGTCTGTGAAGTTTTAGCTCAAAATACCCCACAGATCATTTATTATAGCTTGTCAAATTTGCCCCTATTTGTGTGTGAGCAAAAACACGCCATTTTTGTGTGTGTCCCTTTAAATGCAAATGAGCTGCTGCTCCCGGCCCCCTTTCCAGAAGAGGGCGGAGCTTTAACAGCTCACGCTTCGGTTGCTCAACAACAACAAAGCTGGAGAATCTCACGCAGCCAAAATGAGGATTGTCAGTAACGGTGTTCAGCCTTACATTGTTCAAACCGGAGTCGACACTGATGGAGAGACTCAGGAAGAAGATACAACTTTTAGAATGAAACTGGACGTTTCTGAATGGTTAGTGGATAAATTTATGTAGTTGCTGTGGAGTTGATTCAACTCATCGACTAGCATGTGTCGTCATGTTAATCTTTTGTGCAAATCCAGTGTTGAATTGACCCTCGTTTGTGAAGCAGTCCGGTGTAAAATGATGACATGGCAACAACACTTGTGCTCAAACAGCAACATTACACACTCACTAAAGTTAAAGTGAAATCATAATCAAGGACCCCTTTAAGCGGGCCTCAGAAGGAGTTCCTAAACATTTTCCATTTCAAAATTTCCACATCTTTCCAGACTCAAATTTCCAAACCTCTCTAGATTTTTCAGATCATATTTAACAAATGGTTCATACAGCATTATATTTGGTATATAGTACAGTCATCAGTAAATATTTTTATTTTATCAGGGTTTTTTTCTTAAAAATGATAACATGCACTTATATATGATGAGAAGAAACCTAAAACGCTTTATAACCTGCATATATTCACCTCTGACACATCGGTTGATTCTGTAAATGTGGTTTGATGTTGCACGATCAGCAAAGAGCAAAGTACTGTCTGATTTAGATAATCTTTTTCTCCTTTATCTGTTGCTGGTTGCACATTCATTCAGTGAAGTTCAAAGGAGACTAGCTTATGGTAAAGACAAACAGTTTTGCATAATGAAAATACGTGCCTTGAATTAACTGAGTCGTGTTTGACTAAAACTTGTTTTTACTTTTCTGAAAACACTGTATGATAAATTTAATACTTAATTTTATACTTAAGAAAGCTGAATAGGGGCAATAGTCTGGAAACACATTTTTTCCATACCATTTTCTTTTTTCCATACTACGACAAATCAGATTTCATAAGTTTCCACACTTTTCCAAACTGTGTAAGTACCCTAAATAAAAAAAGACTATAAAAATAGTTTGGACTGCATTAGGATTACTCACTCTGAAAGATTCATGTCTTTAATCTTCTCCATTTCCTGTTTGTTTCTCTCCTGGAACTCTTTGGCTGCATCATCCTTAGGGACAAAATAATATTTTAATATGGTAACTTGGTACAAAAATGTTCTATTTTAAATAAAATGCTGTTCTTTTGAATTTCATCAAAGAATTCTGAGCACTGTTTTCAACATAGAAAATAATAAGAAATGTTTTTTGAGAAGCAAATCAGCATATTAGAATGATACTGGAGTAATATTAATCAAAATAATAATCTAGTCTAATACCAGATCTTCAGTTAGTGTCTGCGCAGTTGGTTCCATGCTTATGTCTTTGGTGGCCACCATCTCTGCTTCAACTGCTTTCTCCTGAAGAGTGTCGAAGAACTGCAGAAAAGATGGAATCAAACAATAACTACACACTGAAACATTACAGAAGAGTAGATCCATGCAGTGTATTCCTCAATCTGAAAAGAAGGTTCAGTTCTAATCCTTCTATGCTGTTTTAATCAGTGCGTGTATGAGAGACAAGGAGAGAGGACTTGTTTTGTCTCACCTGCACTACTTTACGGATGACACGATTGAACAGGCCCATAAGCTGAGAAGCGGGCAGATCAATCTCCTTCTCCAGCTCATCTACACTCTTGTGTTGAAGCCCAATTCCCAACAGCAGAGCCTGAAGAAAGAATCGATTATGTAGTACACACAAACCTGAACACACACCAGCGAAGGAAATTCGGCCTCAAATCTAAAACTCAAACTAATTAAATAACTTAATAATTAAAATTTACATATACAGTAGTGGCTAAAAGTACAAAGCAACTAAGGGGATGGAAAAATATGAGATATGAGGAAAAAATATTTCAATGCTTTTGCGTTTTTTTTTTTTGTGGTCTTTACGAGTGAACGCAAAGTAAAAAATGCAAATATTTTCTGAGCAAATGCAAAGTGTTTTGGGGGAACGCAAAACACTTTGCGAGTGAATGCAAAGTTTCTCAGGGGAATGCAAAAACATTTTGTGAGCGAACGCAAAGTTTCTTGGGGAAACAAATATTTTGCAGGTGAATGCAAAGTTTCTCACGGGAATGCAAAACATTTTGCGAGCGAACGCAGGGAAACAAACATTTTGTGAGCAAACGCAAAGTTTCTGGGGGAAACAAATATTTTGCGAGTGAACCAAGTTTCTCGGAGGAACGCAAACATTATGCGAGCAAATGCAAAGTTTTTTGGGGAAACAAATATTTTGCGAGTAAAGGTTTCTCGGAGGAAACGCAAATAATTTTGTGCGTGAACAAAGTCTCTCGGGGGGGGGAAACAAACATTTTGCAAGGGAAAGTAATGTTTCTCGAAGGAACGCAAAACATTTTGCAAGCAAACGCAAAGTTTCTTGGGGAAACAAATATTTTGCGAGTGAACAAAGTTTCCTGAAGGAACGCAAAACATTTTGCGAGGGAACACAAAGTTTCTTGGGGGAAACAAACATTTTGTGAAGAAACGCAAAGTTTCTTGAGGGAACGTAAAATATTTTCAAGAGAACGCAAAAGCATTGACAATTTTTTTTCCTTCCATCTCATTTTTTTCCTTCACCATGTCCCTTTAGGGGCTCTGTACAAAAGTGATGTCTGAAAGGGATATTTGTTTTTAATAACTACAAGTTCGATTAAACCACCGAAATGTGAGAAAAGTATTTTATATATTATAAATATGAGTTGACAAAACACTTGGTTAAGGTATTTATCTGACAAAATTATTATTTTATTATTATCATTTAAATTATTTGGCCAACTACAGCTACAGGTTTGATTTTACTATGCAAAAAAAGAGAGAGAGAGAGAAACAGGAAGTAGTATACTTTGACTACAACATAATCAGTTATTAATATTTTGTTGGTTCTTTCTTGTTTTTGCATGTTATTTTTTTGTATGACAGCCTGGCCAAAAATTGTCTGCATAATTTGACGTTTCATTGCGTTATCACAAATAAAACAGTTGACTCCACACACAACTATGCAATATGCTTACAAAATCTTTAACAATTTTTAAATTATATTCTAATAAAGGGTGCAGATGTCAATTACATACATAAAGAAAATTCTTATACTTGGACTTAAACTTAAAAGCACACATAGCTGACTTACAGACTGGGCAGCAGAAAGCCCGATGTTTCCTAACTGTTTGAGGAAATACATGCGTGCAACAACAGGGATCATGTCCATGATGAGGTGATAGTCCACCATGTTTCTTGAATACATCTCCAAACGCTTCAGGTCATATGGAGTGAATGTGGCAGCGAGCTCAGCACTGGTGAGAACTGAAAAGACACAGACACATGAAAGGTTATCTTTCACCGAAACACACATACAGCATTTAGTCTAATGAGGTGGCAGATGTGGGTCTGTACCTGCTGGGCTGTCGTCCTTAGCGCTCTTGTTCTGCAGTATGTTGAGGGCCAGGGTTGGGTTAAATTTGCTGAACTGGAAGGACAGCAGGGAGAGGAACCGCCGCCGGAAATCTGTCCAACACAAGAAACATTAGTCTTTGAAATCAGAAATAGATAGCTGAGTGAGCATTATATGTATTAATACACAGCTCTCAGGAATAATTGATTCTGATTGGTCAAATGCAGCATTCACACTGGATTATTCTGAGAGATTCTGAATTCTCACCTTTCCAAAAAGCAGAGAGCCACTGGTCCTGCTCTGTTGACTCCTCAGCATTGAGCTCCTTCAGCATAATGCAGGAGTGCTCTCCCGTCAGGTCATTCTACAGGCCACAATATAATACATTCCACTTACTACAAAGTTACAAAAAGAGAAACAGTCCTGACAACAGTGTTGTCAAAAGTAAAGATTTCAATACTGAAATTTTAAGAATGTGACAATACCAGCATTTCCCCCTAGCATTCTGGATTCTTAAACACCTCTGATTGGCCATTGTGTTCACGCACTCAACAGATACGTCTGTGATTGGCTACAATGATCAACGCTTCAAAAATATTGTAAATAGACATGTGACGCTCTTCACCGAGCGCTTACGCAGATACACATGGGAGCGTTTGAAAGCAGGCGTCTTATCAGCGGATATATTATAGACTAGGGCTGGGACAATAAATCGTTGAATCACGAATCGAGAAATGATTCTGGATTGATTCTGAGATTTTCCGAATGCATCACGATTCTCTCTCAAATCGATTCTGAGCTTAGTTTTTAACAGCAGATGTCATTGCATGCTTTAGAAACAGCCGTACTCTGCTTGCTTCCAATTCCTTACACACACCACTTGAACCTTCTATAAAATAATCATTCATAAAATTCAAAAAGGTTGAAGTGAATTACAAGGGTGTCTGCAGTGGGCTGTTTATCTCGCGTCATCAAAGCATTCTGGGTTGCAAGTACATTCTCAGACTCAGCCGAATGCACGAGCGCTCTTCTTCATGAGCATTTGAGTGTGCGGTTAAAAACTAACCTAGAGCGCCATCTACTGTTAAAAACTGAGCTCAGAATTGTGCTGCATTCGAAAAATCTCAGAAGCGATTCACGCATCAATATGAATCGATTTATTGTCCCAGCCCTATTATAGACGCCTACTTTCAAACGCTCCCGTGTGTATCTGTGTAAGCGCTCGGTGAAGAGTGTCACGTATGTCTGAGCATGTGAACACAATGGCCAATCAGAGGTGTTTAAGAATCCAAATTGGGGCAGTCGTGGCCTAAAGGTTAGAGAGTCGGACTTGTAACCCAAAGGTTAGCACAAATTCAGAGTATGGGACACCATACTTGGCTACATCACATCACTTTAACTTTTTTTTTTTTCAAAATGCTAGGGGGAAATGCTGGTATCGTCACATTTTTTAAATTTCAGTACCAATTTGGTATCGAAGTCAAAAAAATGCTTACTTACCGGAGTCTGTCTTAAATAAACAGGAACAAATCCAGCCTTTTTCCAGAATCTGGATGGGAAAGAAAGCAGAGACAGTAAGAGTTAAGAACATGTTTTGTAGTAGTGTTGCAGTGCAAAATCACTGTAAAATCTGCTTGCACGAAGCATCTTACTTGAGTAGTTGAGGAGTGAGACCGTAAGACACTCCCAGGTAGTCCAGCCTCTCGGCTCTCCTCTCATTCAGCTTCAACAGCAGCGGTGGCAGGTCTTTCCTGGGAGACACAACCTCCTCTAGAAGACTGACAGCCTGAACATGGACATGAATGAAAAATATATACTCTTTTTTTAGAATCCATACTTACATTAGGTAACAGTTTATTTTAGGGTGACGTAGTTACCTGGTACTACAAGTACTTGGTAATAACAGTAAATTATGCATAATTACAAGTAACTAACCCTAAATCAAACCCGTAACTTTATAGTAAGTACATGTAGTTAATTAATATTACTCAGTACTTATTTAATCACCTTTTTAAAAAAAAAAAAAAAGAAAAAAAACAAAAAGTGTATCCTAGCATTATTCTTATTTATCACAGCTTTTGATCCAGATAATATTCTACTTTATCAGTGAAGTGGCATTTATAACTACTGAATTACATAAAAGAAATCTTGAATTATAATCTTATTGTACACATTGCTGCACAGAGGACTATACTTTAGTTCTGATTTTGTACAAAAAGGTAAAACCTGTCATTGATATAGTAGTATATCAATTTTAATAAATTCTGCACAGAATAAATCAGCACAGTGATAAACAGGAAGAATAGAAAAGAAAAAAAGAAAATGAATTCTTCAGCTAGGACACAAAAATTGTGTAAAGTTACAGTAAAGACATTAATAATGTCTTTTATATTTTCTATCTTTTGAACATCAAAGAATCCTAAAAAAAAAAAAAAAAATTGACCGTTTCCATAAAAATAACTGTTTTCAACATTTATAAGTTTCTTGAGCATCAAATCAGCATATTAGAATGATTTCTGAAGGATCATGTGACACTGAAGACTGGAGTAATGATGCTGAAAATTCAGATTTGACATCACCGGAATAAATTACTTTTAAAATATATTAAAACAGAAAGGGTTAGGGTTACTTTAAAGGCACAATATGTACATTTTCGCCACTAGAGGTTGCTTATTCAAAACAAAGGCCTTTAACAAAACTTTTGAAAAATGTTTCAAAAATGTTTAATGTAAGAAGAAAAATCTTGTTAAATATGATCAATGATTATCACTAAATGAACACAAGAAAGAATTATTTAATTTAATATTTTCTACCTACATGGATTAATATAATACAGCCATGTTTACCAACAGAAATGTCCACTAAATACATCAAGTGCCACACACACTTCCATCAACATTTCTGGGTGATGGTGCAAACAGAGCATTACCTCACTGCTCACAGACGTGATTGCGCCGGTCGATGTCTGTTCTTGCTCATCCAAGAGAGAAAACTGGCCCTCATAATACTGCTGCAGCAGTTGCAAAGCACGGCTGCCATAACCCATCTACAGAGTAGCACAATGAGTGATACATGGGTAATGACATAACTGGGCAAACAAGGCAATAATGAAGCAACTTCTATATGTGAGCTGTTCAATTAACATAATTGAGGCTGTACATAAACAGAGGAGGAAAAGCAAGTCATTTACCCCCTGATAATCAGGGTTCACGGCAATACGGACGATCCTGCCACCAGAGAGACCTCCGAATTCAGAGTCTTGAAACTAAATGCAAAAACACAAGAGCATCAGAATCATTTCAGAGTCACTCACTGAAACATTTATTTGACAGTATGGCATAAATAATCTATGTATACTAACTATTTTTCAAAAAATTTGGGGTCAGTAAGATGTTTTCAAAGAAGTCTCTTACGTTCACCAAGGCTGCATTTATTTGATCAAAATACAGTAAAAACAGTAAAATTCTGAAATATTTTTTACAATTTGAATAACTGTTTTCTATACAAATATATTTTGAAATGTAATTTATTCCTGTGAATTTTCAGCATCATTACTCCAGTCTTCAGGGTCACATGATCCTTCAGAAATCATTCTAATATGCTGATTTGCTGCTCAAGAAACATTTCTGATTATTATCAATGATTTGAAACAAGGTGTGCTACTTAATATTTTTGTGGAAACCATATTTGTTTTGCATTTATTTGAAAAAGAATTAGTTTGTAACATAATAAATGTGTTTACTGTCACTTTTGATCAATTCAATACATCCTTGCTGAATAAAAGTATTAATTTCTTTAATATATATTTATCTTAATGACCCCAAACTTGTGAACTGTAGCGTAGCTTCATTTTAAATTCAGATATGTTACCTGTTCCGAAACAGTCCAGGGAATGAGATCTCCTGAAGCTTTCTTCCCTCTGGACAAGCTGGTGAGGATGGATTGGCGTGAGATCTCTCCCTCCAGACACACCTGAAATTACACAGTTTATGGTTCTTTGACTAACAACATACTTCAACACAGATTTAACAGTATTGGAATTAATTAGCTTTGGCCATACTTGCACAACTGCTAAGACCTCTGGGAGTGAATTCTGTGTGGGTGGAACAGGGGGAAGCAGGCAAAAGAGATGGTGAGCAGGAGCATCCGAGAGCATCTGAAGGTCATTGGGTGAGTTCTGAGGAGGGAGAGGAGATTGAGTCAAATTTGGTTTACAGTTTGTGACATTATGTAATGCGCTAATACAGTGGTTCTCAACCAGGGCCCTGGGGTCCTCAGGATGACTAAAATAAGTACATATAAGAGGTCTTTGTACCATTAAAACATCCTGCAAGTTTCATAGCTTAATATGTCCTCCTCATTATTCACAAAGCATTTATTTAATCAAGCCCACGAAAACGACTTATTTTGATATTGTGGGATCTGTGACATCACACGGGCAAATACATTTGCATATGACTGCCCCCAGAGCAAAACATTGACGAACAGTTATACATCATCGCACCATAGGCCCCACCCACTGGCATTCAGTCGCTTAACGACTGATATTTGAATACACTGGATGTGAGCGTCACGTCAAATGCAAATAGAAGCCATTATAATCACTGACTACACTGATACAGTATACAGATGTGTGTTCAGTTTCTGACATTTGTGCAAAAAACTTTATGAACAGTATAAGTAAACCTCAAGAAACATTAAAATAATGGGGGGAAAAATTCATGTCATGACCCCTTTAATAAATTATTCATTTATTAAATTAATAATAAATTGTTAGTATCCAATTACTAGTATTTAGTTTTATTATGAAATGCTTAAACATTAAAATATATATTAAAATATATATATATATATATATATATATAAACTGAAATGTATTTCTTATAATGTTATAATATAATCAAATACTAAACAATAAAACAAAAATATTTATTTAAATATTAAAAATATGCCCCTCAATAACGGTTTGTTTTTAACCAAAGAACATGCAGTTTGTAAAACTTCAGAAATCACAAAATGAATCATGGTTAATTAAATCTATCAGTACTCCCAGTTTAAAAAAAAGTTTGGAAACAAACAGCTTTGTCAAAAAAACGGCAGAAATACCAGAAATAGCCTTCAAATATTGAGTTGGACAACCAGAGGCTTTGAGTCAAAAAGATTGAGAACCACTGCTCTAAAAACCAAGATTTACCTTGTAATGTGATGCTACGTAAAGTGCCATAAGACGCTGAAGGAAAGTCTCCGAAGCTTTGTGATAGCAAAACAACGTGTCTCGATTCACATAATAACTGGAATATGGGGTTAAAGAAATCTGATGTCTAGAGAGATGGGTGAATCTAGGATAAATCTAAAGTAGGTGATGTTTACACACAGTTTTGTGTTATTTTGAGAAATCAGGCATGTTTTTACAGGTCTGGTGGTAATGATAGTAAATAAAATCATGTGAAAGAGGCAGCTCACATAAAAACTATTAAAATGGTCAAAATTCTAAGTCAAAAAGATAAAAAATCGTATTATGACAGAGTCAAAATTAAGAGATAAAATGTCACGATTATGACAAAAAAAATGACTTTTTATCTTATCATTTTGACTTTTTAATCTCATAATTATTCTTTAACAAAAGTTTTTTTTTCTTGTGTGGCAGGAATGGGTCACCATACTAGTATGATGTTAGCATGAACATAAAAATCGACTTTTAGAGGATACAGGTCGCACGTCTGAGGTAAAGGGCAGCCGGAAATGATGCGTGGTACACTCAGACAGTCCAAGCACAGCAGTTCATTCAACCATTTCTCCACATGGTCCCCCTGGCCATAGCGGATAGACTCGTGGAGGGTCACCTCATGAAGGCTTCGTGCTGCAGAGCACATTTACACATTAAACACATATCATCAGTCAGGAACATGTTTTGAATTCTGGTTATCTTGTGACAAGTGAAAAGAGAGGCAGGCATTTTAAAAGCAAAAGCACATTGGAGGATACCTGCTGCCAGTCTGGCTGTGCTGGTGTTTCTGTTCTCAGCCGAGAGGTTCTGCTGGCTGTCTGCGCTCTGCTGCCTCAACTGCTGAATCAGCTTAAGAGACAGAGAGCGACCGGTGCCCTCATAGCTGCATGGTGACATGAGGGTTAATGCATTGCTATTATATCATTGTAAAAAGATCAAAATGTAACAGCTCTTCAAATACACACCCGTTGATCGTAGATGCCATAAACACAAGGTAAGGCCCCAGTAGTTTCTTCACTAAAGGCAGTGGGATAGCAGCAGCCTCGTCGATGACTAGCAGCTCTGCCTGACCTAACTTCACCGCATCAGCAGGGTGAATGTACTGCAGATCAAAAGGGTTGAGGAAAATTAAGGATGATTATTATGTTTGTAGTGAATGATGCAAAATGCACCATATGAACCTGTTGTTTCTAAACTTCCAAAATATACTAAAGTGGAATGAATTAACTCTAAGCAAAGACAGTATCTGAGACTTCACAACTCAACAAATATTTGCATGGAAAATGAAAATTATGGAAAAGAAATGCAGAGATGGAAGTCTGTATACCTGAATGGTCTGTCGATGTTCTTTGAAGATGTTCACACGAACCACAGCTTTGTTAAACTCTGGGTTCAAAGACTGGATTATTTCATAGTCCAGATGTTCCTACAAATAAAAAATAAATCTGGTTTGAAGTAGTTCCCTCAGATGTATTCATAAATGTCTGATTTATATTCTCCTACTAGTAGATAACATTTACCTATAATAATATTTGAGCAAATATTAAAGAAATGATCAGGGTTTAAATCATTTAACTGACATGGGTTATCATAGTTAGCTAAAACTAAAACTATTAAAAAAAATCTTTTGTTAATTGAAAAAATAAAATTAAACATTAACTGAAATAAAATAAAATATATAATATAAAATAAAATATAAAAACCAAGGCAACATTTCTCATTTACAATTATTTTACTAGAACAACTAAAATAAAAAAGAATAAAATCTATATAGACAAAAACTATGAAAGCTTGTCTCTGCCATTAAATAAAAAATAAAGGTAATTGCGACTTCTCACAATTCTGACTTTTTTTCTCAGAATTGCGAGAAATAAACTTGTAATAAACTTGCGTGATATAAAGTCAGAATTGCGAGTTATACAGTCAGAATTGTGAGATATAAACTCGCAATTGCCTGTTATGTCCAAATGTGAGGGAAAAATGACGTTTTATCTCAGAATGGTGAGTTTATATCTCACATTTCAGACTTTATTACATGCAATTGTGAGTTCATATCTTTGTGAGATATAAAGTCAGAATTGCATGATTAAAACTCACAATTGCAAGAAAAAAATCTGAATTTTGAGATAAAAAGTCAGAATTGGGTGATATAAACTCGCAATTTCCAGAAAATTGAGAGATGAAAAGTCACAATTACCTTAATGGCGGAAACAAGCTTCCATACAAAAACACACAAACTAATCTTAAACAAAATCACTAAAACTTTATCTAAATTAAAATGAAAACAGAAAATATACAATAAAAACTATTAATAGTATATTAATGACACTAAAATACTAACTCAGTTTATTAAAACAATTACAGTTGTAAATATCCATGTGTTGCCTTAGAATTGCGTTACTGTAAATAACATTTTTAATAAGTGCTATTTACAGTAATAGACTATTTTAATATAGTCTGGGTCTGGCTGTGATTAGATCATATCTAATGATGTTCATTGATGATTACCTGATACTGGAGGGCATCAAAACCTTTAAATACGAACTCAAACAGCGTGTGCAGATTGTCCGGGCTGGGCGATGTGACAAAAATATTTGAATAGCTGAGAAGAGAAACACAACACAAAGGCATTAAGTTATATATATGCATAAAATCCAGTCAGGAGGCAAACGTAACAAGAAAACAAGAGCTTATTCATAATCATAACACTGTACTACATACCCAAATGCAACAGCTCCGGCTATAGCCAATCCCAGAGCAGCAGATTTACCTCGACCGCGGGCAGCCGTAAGAGCCACAGTGCTCCTCAAGGTCTTCTCTGAAATAGCCTCAATGAACTTCAGCACTGCTTTGGCCTGAAGACATAAACACAGGCTAAATAAACACTAGTTGGGCCACAGGAAACATATCAGCATCAAGAGTTATTTTGATCATACCTGGTCCATAGTTTTACAGCCGTCCACTAGAACGCCAACCGGCTGTGTGTCCTGTAAAGACTCTTTCAGGTCCTTCAGCTCTTGTTCCCGTGGAGACAGTCCATCATCCTGTTGGCAAAAACAAAGATTATAGAATTCATATAAAGTACTAAGGAAACAGAACACTGTCCTGTTATAAACAAGGCTTACCTGTGTTTTTGGAGGGACAGGTTTGATGTTGGCAACGTGACTGGAGATTGGCAGAATGTTGAGTTGGTCATCAATCACAACACATGTCTTACAGGAGGCAAGAGACAGGATGAATCTGGGAAAAATATGACAAGCATAATTTTTGCATTTTTTTTTCTTTCTTACAGGACAGTACAAGATAGGGTATGTACTAGGGATGCACCGATACCACTTTTTCCAGAATGAGTTTGATAGAGATACTTTCATTTTTGTTACTTGTTGATATTGAGTAGTGAGTGCTTGTTTCCGCCACGGAATAAAATATTTTAAAAGATAATTGCGACTTTTTATCTCACAATTCTGACTTTTTTTCCCCTCGCAATTTTGAGTTTATATCTTGCAATTCTGACTTATCTCAGAATTGTGAGACATAAACTATCTATTGCGAGTTATAAAGTCCAATTCTGAGGAAAAAAACAGACTTTAGTTCTCCTCAGAATTAGACTTTATATATATGTGTGTAATATATTATATATATATATATATATATACACACACACACACACACACTACCAGTCAAAAGTTTGGAATCGGTAAGATTTTTAAAGTTTCGTCTGCTCACCAAGGCTGCATTTATTTAATTAGAAATACAGTAAAAACAGTAATATTGTGAAATATTATTACAGTTTAAAATAACTGTTTTCTGTTTGAATATATTTTATGAAGTAATTTATTCCTGTGATCAAAGCTGAATTTTCAGCATCATTACTCCAGTCTTCAGTGTCACATGATCCTTCAGAAATCATTCTAATATGATGATCTGCTGCTCAACAAACATTTATGATTATTATCAATGTTGAAAACAGTTGTGTACTTTTTTTTCAGGATTCCTTGATGAATAGAAAGTTCAAAAGAACAGCATTTATCTGAAATACAAAGCTTTTGTAACATTATACACTACCGTTCAAAAGTTTGGGGTCAGTAAGAATTTTTATTTTTATTTTTTTGAAAAGAAATTAAAGAAATTAATACTTTTATTCAGCAAGGTAGCATTAAATCGATCAAAAGTGACAGTAAAGACATTTATAATGTTACAAAAGATTATATTTCAAATAAATGCTGTTCTTTTGAACTTTCTATTCATCAAAGAATCCTGAAAAAAATATTGTACACAATAAATATTTCTTGAGCAGCAGATCAGCATATATAGATATGATTTCTGAAGGATCATGTGACACTGAAGACTGAGTAATGATGCTGAAAATTCAGCTTTGATCACAGGAATAAATTACTTTATAAAATATATTCAAACAGAAAACAGTTATTTTAAATTGTAATAATATTTCACAATATTGCTGTTTTTACTGTATTTTTAATTAAATAAATGCAGCCTTGGTGAGCAGACGAAACTTCTTTTAAAAACATTAATCTTAATTAAGTCAGATAACACTTAAGCAAAACACGGTCAGGTCAAAGTGTCTGAATCATTTTGGTTCCAAATTTTTATCAATTTTACTGGTAGTCCACTGTATGACGAATTTTTGTGTATAATATGTCACAGTTTACTTTATTTTGCTATCTTCACTTACATAAATGAACTATAGTGTCCTGCACCCACTAGTAAAAATATATCAAAAATGTCTGAATAATTTTTGGTTTGACTGTCTGTATATATGGGGGTTTGTAATTAAATGTCAAAAGACTGACCTTTCATTGAACCTTCCAACAACATCCTGGTGAGCCTCTGTCCTGTATCGAGAATGAACATCCTGAAAGAAAACTCACATTTTAAAAAATATATTCACACGCAGATTACCAGCTTCATATTTGCATTGAAGCATTTAAGATCTACCATTGTCATTGTGTACAGCTGCTTCAGTGACTTCACAGTCCTCAGAAGAATGACCACAATGCCTCCACCTTCCACAGTCTCAACGGTCCGAGCCAAGAGGTTGGGGGTGAGAGCTTCGAAGTCCTGAAACAGAAAGTAAGATGAACTTAACCCTGTAAAACATCACATCCTGAGGTCCGGTCTGAGGTGTGTGTCACTGACATTACCTGCAGAACACACATGCCGTAAGTGTTTCCCAGGATCTTGTGAGTTTCATTGTAGTAGCAGTAGCGGATGTTGGTTGCAGCAACGAAGAGCTCAAAAGGATCGTCCTCTTTTAGGTTCAGCGTGCCGGTTTTGATCTTCTTCTGCAGCTGTCGCATCCTCTTCTTCCGATTGCTGTAAAACAACAGATTGATTTCTATCATGTTTTCCTGACAGCACACAATTTTAAAGTCTAGTCCGATGAATAAGGATCTGGAAATAATAGTTAATATTGTTCGGGAGCTATTGATCATAAAACTAAGCATTTAAAAGTACGATATAGAGTGACAGTTAATATTTATACACACTTTATGTTAGTATGCTATCAAAGATCTCATTGATTTACATTACAAGCTATCAGAATGTAATCTTTTTACTATATAAATAAGATATTTCTGCTCAGTGAGTGCCTCTGAATTAAACTGAGGTGTCGATGAATGAGATGTTTTGTGTTTATAGTAATCATACCTGCTAAAGACGAGCTCCTTCTTGTAGCACCATAACACTGATGGCCGGGCCCTGACTGTTGCTTTAGACAGCATGTGGTGGAGAATGACAACCTGGAGGCAAAGTGCACAAATGAGTGAGTTTCTGCAAACGTATTACATTATTACAGCATTATTAATCACAGTTTTGCCTCACCTGATCTCTGCCACGATCACCAACTATCACGAACATCGACCGGTGATGTTGTGCGACACCGTTTTCTATCTGGACACGAATGCGATTGTCCACCTTCTTCCTAAAAGTCGCCATTGCTTCAAAACTGCACCGAACATAACAAAGTCAGTTTTACATGGTGAAATGAAGTAAACACGAGCAGACATTAAACACATTTTACATAGCGCACAGACAAAACTATGAGCATGTTTATTAATATTATAAGACATACCTTAAGTGTTGTATCGATTAAGCAAAATACTGTTTCAATATTAAATACAACTTTTGGAAAATTAAACTACGACTCATTTACAGTACACCATCATGCTCGTACACTCACGTGGGGAAGCCTCGGCGGAAGGACCCTGGCGTGATGGACCCCAAAACAGACATATAGCTGTTCATGAGAGCGCCTGTTTAGAATGACAAAAAACCGCGAATTTTATATTTTATTTAGTAAATAAAGGTCTGTGGTTGACGTTACGTAAAGAGATTGTCACGTTTTGAGGTAAGAAAAACGACAAACTTTTTTTTAAAAGCAAGTTGCTACATAACTTTGTCAGATTTGTCAAGCGGGTATCATTGTGGGAGTTGTAGTCCTTCTGTATAAACGGAGTAGTTTCTAGAAAAAAATTAAAGCTTTTAAGACTTGATTTTTATATAGATTTGTGCCATTTTGTCCTCATAGTGAGTACATATTTTGTTACATTTATGTTTTTTTGGTGTGCTGAACGTATTTATCGCATTCAGAATGTTGTGGATATGATTCCTGAAAAGACTAACTTTAAGTCTCTTATTTTCTTTTTTTAGCACTCAACTCCAATATCAAAATGTTAATTTTTGTACTGTAGACCATTAATGGTCATAAACCCTACAGAGAAGAAAATCCAGAGTGTTTTTAGAATGTTTAGGACCTCTTATTTATGTAAATACATCTACAATAGAGCATTTGCTTCAAAATTTAATTGTTCATTTTTGTCTTCTGAAGGATGTCACCAAATGGTAGTGCTTCTATGGTCTTTTAGGATTGTCTGTCATCTAATAATTGCGTCAGGATGAAACAATTCATTAGAATGCCAAATATACTGACATTAGCCAAATTTATGACTTGATATTTTTATTGTTACTTTGAGGAAAAAAAAAAAAAGGAAGACGACACTACACCCAAGTATAGAACAGTTAATGCAACACATCTTTATTGAAACTTTTGAAGCAATTTCACTTTATAAACTGGGAGCATCTTTTAAAAAAAAAAAAAAAAAAAAAAAAAAAAAAAAAAAAAAAAAGTACCAAAAGAACCATTTTTAGAACCAAAATGAGTTAGTGTGAACAAAACAGTGGGACAGAAAGAGAACTCCCAATCTTGGACCAGCTGTAGCAGGTATTGGAGTTTTATTTCATACAAAAAAATAAAAATAAATTACGTCTTTCAAGTTCACAGGTATCTGTTAGAAACATGGGGTAGCTTTAAAATCTTGACAGCAGCTTCTCAGCTTGCATTCTCAATTATTTTCTCCATTTTAACATGTCAGAGTAGGCATTATATGATCAATTCCAAGGAGGAGAGAGAGAGGGGGGGCAGGACATATGCACTTCAGTATTTGAATGTTCACTGTGGTCCAAATGTAAAACTTAAGATCGCATGGCTTGAGCGTTTCCTCGACTGATCCCTCGAGTCCCTTGGCCAGCGCCACGTTTATAGTTCTGTTGGTAACCATCCTGTGAAGAGACAAATAAGGATTAACAAGACAAGACTTTGATAAGAAAATCTCATGTGTCTCAACAGTATGGACCCTTTTCACAGTTCTGGGGTTGGAAAGGGGAACTACAACAATTATAACTTCTGCATATAGGGGGGACATTTTTTTTTTTACTAGATTTATGATGTTAATAATTGTGGAAATGTGTCAGTCTGTGAAAAGGTTCATTTTTGAGGATGTGTTGAGAATAAAGCTCAAATGATACAAGGAGAAATTCACTTTTCTCACTGTACAAAAGCATCAATTATTGGCCTTACCCGCTGATAGTTGCCGTTGGAATAGTCGCGCGGCGTACTGAACTGGGTTTGTCCATATCCAGAGTTTGCAGAGTTTGAGAAAGATGGCCGATAACCTTCATATCCCCCTGAAATTAATAGGAATGATTCATCCATGATCTTCTAATGAAAACCACAGTATACAACAACTGCAAAAACAATGTTGTTCTGTACTACCTCTGAATCCATTGGATTGTCCTCTGTAGCCATTCATCATGCCACGCGAGCCACGAGGACCGCCACGAGACATCCCTCTGCTGTTGTAGAAGGACTGAGCCTGGCGGCTGAAGCCGTTGCCCTGGCCTCCTGGCTGCTGGGACATGGGCTGGTGGCCAGTGGAGTTTGCGAGTGACTGGTCTTGAGAATGGAAGGCACCAACCACTGTTAAGACAGGGATAAAACAGCTGAATCAAACATGTTACATATATATTTATCATTACCACTACTACCACAGTTAGTGTTGCCACAATGACATTATGCAGGAAACAGTAAAAGTTCATATTATTGGCTCCAGGGCTGCTTGCTCCCATGGGCCATGTGTTGAGTAGTGCTGATACATAGGGTTGGGTATTGTTTGGCTTTTTTTACAATACCGGTGCCAAATCAATACTTTTAAAACGGTACCGGTGCCTAAACTGATACCCAAAAGAAAAAGAGAGCCCCAAACAATGGTGGATGACATTAAAAGAACAGCCTTTTATTGGAAAAAAATTCTTTAAATTGAAAAATATATTAAAAGTTTAAATATACGTAAATATTAAAAACAAATTTACACAAATTCGCAATAAAACCTAAGCCATCTAACCCAACTACAATATAATTTAATACTAAATAACAGTTACAGTACTAATAACAGCAAAATAGTCTGTATCTTTTGTATGCTACAAACCAGCTTCAAATTTCATCAATTCTTTTGCAGAAATATGACCTTATTTGCCTTCTCTGGCAAAATACAATACCTCTCCTGACTTATTGCATGTCCTGCACAAGGTGGCCGTTATTTTAGAACACATATTTCCATGGCAACGCATCATGATTCTCATGTGAAGCCACAATAGTGCTGTATGACAGATGTATCGCTTTATTTCGTTTTTCCTTTATTCAGAATATTCACAAACTTGTTAACTGTCATGAACTCAAATATGTGTAAGTGAGTGCGTTTTGACATTTAAAACCCTTTACAATGATCATGTTAGTTAATCTACAATGCACAATGGGTGCCGCCATGTTAGTTTGCGCTGCATTTCAGAGAATCATATCTGTCGGAATTACATCACATAAATTCACCCACTTTTCCTGAAATACATGAAAGTATGTGACCGGTGAACTGGGAGAAGAATAGAGTAAACTGTATATAGTTACCTATACAATGACTATGCGTTTTATTCATATCAGACACAAATTATAATTGAAAGGATTATTTTTGCCACTTCCATAGACATCTGTGTACTTACAGGGTTAGTTCACCAAAAAAATAAATTCTGTCATTAATTACTCACCCTCATGTCGTTTCACACCTGTAAGACCTTCGTTCATCTTCAGAACACAAATTAAGCAAGGTAAAGAAGAAATTGTTGAATAAAGTAGTTTTTTTTTTTGCACACAAAAAGTATTCTTATCGCTTCATAACATTATGGTTGAACCACTGAAGTCACGTGGACTATTTTAATGATGTCTTAAGTACCTTTCTAGGCATTGAAAGTGGTGGTTAAATTGCCGTCTATGGAGGAGTCAGAAACCTCTTGGATTTCATCATAAATATCTTAATTTTGTTCCGAAGATGAACGAAGGTCTTACAGGTTTGGAACAACATGAGGGTGAGTAATTAATGACAGAATTTTCATTTTTCGGTGAAATAACTCTTTTTTGCTAGTACTTGTGTGTATTTAAATGTCTGAAACCTAAAACAAACATTATGTGGTTGAAAACACAGCATGGTTGTGATATGTGACAAGCGCTGAGTGCCTCTGACTCTGGCTCAGCGCCAGCCAAAGCGCGAAAGCACATTTGGAATTTAGAACTTGATCACATGATGCACTGGATATTTCAATCGCCAGCTCAGGCATTTAAGTGGCACCGAAATGAGGCACAGAAATCTGCATTCTGATTCGGTCCGGTACATACCCATCACATAGGTATGGCACTGGGTTTCGGTACCAAACCCTACTGATATACAGGATTATATTGTGGGTAATAAAATATGATCCAAGGGATTCTGAAGATTTTCCTCACCAGACTGGAGCTGTTCTGGTGGCATGTCCGTCTGCTCCACAGGGTGCTGCGTCTGGCTATTAAAACCCTGGTTGTAGCTATTCTGGTATTGGCTGGCCTGCTTCATTGAGTCCGTATCACTAACTGGTGGGACAGGTGCATTAAGGTTGAATACCTGTCAGGAAGAACCGATGGAGGATAAGCGAGCATGTAATATTAAACAATTGCCAGGTTTCACAGACAAGGCTTAAGCCTAGTCTCAGACTAAAATGCATGTTTGAGCGGTTTTAACTGAAAGCAACTTACACTGACTTATATCTTAAAATATGTCACCGCCATTGTTTTGTCTCAAGATGCACACCAGTAATGTTTTGTCTGAGGCATGTTCATAAAAGCTACTTAAATGTCCTAATTGTTCTAAGACCTACTCTTGGCTTAATCTAAGCCCTGTCTGTGAAACCAGGCCAAAGAGTATCCAACACACAGAGTTTAAGTCTTACTGATGTGACCAGTTTACAATGTTCTTCACATCTAGTAATTTTCATTCAGGCATGTTACCGTTTGCATGGACTGGAACGGGGCTGCATTGACATTGATGCCGCTGCTGTGCAAGGGTTTGGATCCAGGCTGGATCACCTGGGTTTGGGAAGCAGGAGGGAGCGCCACAGATGGAGGCGGCTGCTCTGTCAGGGGTATGGAGGCCTACAGAGGACAAAAACAATTTTATGCAAACTGTAGGTACATTAGAAAGCTCATACTCTAGCTACACATTAATAAAAATAAATTGACGGAGGAACGTCTTGAATTCAAGAAGCGAATGGGGGTTTGACAACTTGCCTGAATGGGATCCATGGTGTCCGTCTGTGGTCGTGGATCAGCTGTGTGAGAGGACTGGTACATTGGGGGAGGTGTGGAGAAGGTTTCTGGTGGAGAAACCATGGGGATCTGCAGAGAAAGTAAAACTTGCCTTTAACACAGACATAAAGCCATTGATCTCATCTTTAATTTCAAGACAGTTCAGCAAACTCATTTTCATCCAGAAAAACTTGGCTATACTCACTTGTGTGGGTTCAGGCTGAATGCCAACAGCTGGAGGTTGTGCGAGACGAGACTCTGGGTGAGCTGTAAGTTGAGAAACCGAAAGCCCAGTGCATTAGGGTGATTAGAAACACTTAGCCCAAGAAGGCCCTAATATATTCCTGGCCAAGTTCTTTTTCATTGTTCGCTTGGGGGTAAAAAGAAATGAGCACTGCTGAGAGCAGGATTTAGATGCATGTAAATATCTGCTGCACCATATCCTTTCAATAATAAAAAAAAAAAAAAAAAAAAAAAGACAGCGGTGAGAAAACAGCAGTTAAGAAAGCGAAGCACAAGCTCTACAATTCAGCACTCCAGTCGAATTAAGTCATGTTTATTTATATACCACATTATACAATATACTGCTTTAAAGCAAGCAGCTTTACAGTATGAAACATTAAAGTGTGAGTGCTGCTTTAATTTAGAATTACAAATTCAATCTCTACTACAATTTCTACTGTGTTCATGTTTTTACTCATGCTTGACCTCAACAGACTGAACAGAAAAAAAAAAAAAAAAAAAAAAAACCTGGAGAAGATTTACACGTCAAAGGCGACGGAGCTTCAGATCACACCTATTACATAATCACCACGGACCAATGGCAGTTCAAAAGGCATTTACTAGCCAAACAACTTTGGCAAGCTGTTTCGATCTCCCGAATGAACTCCATTTTAGCCTGATCATCAAAATTATGTCAAACCAGTTCAATTTAGGGCTCTCACTAATGATTATTTTGGTAATAGAGTCATCTATCGATTATTTTGATGATTAATCAGATTTTTTGGAGGTAATAAAAATAGAAGAAGCTTTGAAGCTTCATGAAGCAGTGTTTTGAAATCGCCCATCACTAGATACTGTTGAATAAAGTCACCATTTGTTATTTTTGGCACACAAAAAGTATTCTCGTCGCTTCATAACATTAAGGTTGAACCACTGTAGTCACATGAACTGTTTTAAGTACCTCTTTAGTAGCTTTCTGGGCATTGAAAAAGCGAGTGTTATTGCTGGCGATGCAGGCCTCACTGAGCCTATGGATTTTATCAAAAAGATCTTAATTTGTGTTCCGAAGATGAACGAAGGACTTACGGGTGTGGAACGACATGAGGGTGAGTAATAAATGACAGAATTTTCATTTTTGGGTGAACTAACCCTTTAACTGTACAACCATGTGGTGCAAGTAATAACATACCTGGTTGACACACCATCGGAGGCATCTCCATTGAGGCTGGCTTCATGGGTTGTGCAGATACAATAGCCGGATCAAGAGACTGTCCATCAAAATCAAGCATGGAGTCCTGGGGGGGGTGAGGCTGTTTAGTATGCATACGAACATATGGCAAAAGAACAAATATGCAAAAGAACCCACCTGCATGAAGTTGTATGGACCCTGCATCTGTGCCATGAGATCCTGAACCACCTGCTGTCTAATCACAGGGTCTGAAGGGGGTGTTGGTGTTACTGTGGTCAGTGGATGGGGCTCTGGGACAACAGGGCTAGGGGTGGTTTGAACTGGCTGCTGCATGGAGTTAACCACCTGTTATAGACCCAACAGACTTGAGAAATGAGCCCAATTACACAATAATCCAGTGGTTCTCTGGATTAAGAATATATACATTTCTTAAACTTCCCCCAGTCTTCTGGAATTTTACCAATTAGTTATTTTAATTTGAATTATTTTCTTCATTACTAATCTATGGACACAATTTTTGTACATTTAAAAAAAAAAAAAAAAAGGGACTCCAAAAAAGGACTTTGGACTCCAAAAATACACTAACGATCCATACTCAAAATATGAAAAAAGGGAAAAATAAGTCAATATAGGTTGCAATGCAATTTCTAGCGCAGCCTACCTCAGTTTCCGCACTCCATTCCTCTATTTGCTCCTTATCACCAGTGCTGTATGTGCTCTCCGAAACAAACTGCCTATTTACAAACTGGAGAGAAAAAGAAAAGGTCAAGAAAATTATTGGTAATCAGGAGGAAATTGAACTTAAACCTTTTAACTGTACCCCTCAGAGAAAGATCATACAATTATAGGGTTCATTCATACAAATTCATTCTGTCCCTGAAGCACTTACGTAAAATGTTTTTGCACCAAAAACAGCTGTAATTTAGTTTTTCACAACCAGTTTGTCCATCCTAAATCCTGGTTTATTCTTGTCCATGAGAGCATGTAGATGAATTTGCAAAACAGTGTTATTTTAGAATCATTAAGGGTGTTTGCTACCTTGACTCTGAAGAGTCTGTTCAATAGAAATCTTTTAATGAAGATAGGTAAACAACCTCAAATTAATTTGATATAAATCCTTAAAAATTCCAAGTTTCCATGTTGTGTCATAGGCTCTCTCCAAATCTAAAAAGACAGCTACGACATATTCTTTCATAAAAGCATCACATATATAACTTAAAACAGACAAAGTGGTCTGTAGTGCTTCAACCTTTCCTGAATCCACATTGGGCATTACTTATGTGATGTTCAGAATCCAGTATCCAGACCAGGCAATAATTAACCATCCTCTCTATTGTTTTGCATAAGCAACTGTTTAAAGCAATAGGACAATAATTAATGGGATCATTATGGTCTTTTCCTGGCTTTGGAAAAGTTATTTCTGCTTCACACCAAGAGGACAGAATTTTTCCCGATATCCAAATAAAGTTAAAGATTCTAAGAAGCATTTTTTAGTAAAAGGTGGTGTAAATTCTTTAAAAATTGGTAGTGAATTTTATCTGGCCCAACAGCTGTGTCATGGGATTTTTTTTTTAATGACTTGTTGTCATCAGCTTTGTGGCAGTGCACATTGCCTACCCAAGGGTCAAGCTTGGGGCCGGTTCACACCAAGATGAATGTTCGGAGCAAAAATAGTGCAATAAACATTTTAATTTGATTTAACAAGTGTTAAAGCATCACTTTGTTAAAGAGTTCAGAGCACTTCTCCTTTAAAAAGTGAAGAAAATGGCCAACCAATTTGAGCTTTTGAACATGCCCAGAGATGCTGATATTGCATAAAACTATGACTTGGTGGCACTCATGAATCACGACAGGATATTATGCTGAGTATATATCAGAGGAATAATCCTGTAATTCTGTACTTTTGTATTTGGTGTTGTCTGATAAGCAACATATAGAATACAAACATCTGAATAGCCGTTTCAGGTCTTGCAGAGGTTAAAAAAGGAAAGTTGGGCAGCGCCATTTTGTGTATGGGGTAATTGTGGTATTTCTATAACCACCACCTACTGTCAGAGAGAATTTGCATTTTCATTCAGCCCGTCTGCCGGTTTTTCGCATCAGTCTGAAAACTTTCGTTCTGAACACTTTCGTTCTGAACATTTGTGTTGGTGTGAAAAGGCCTTCAGTTTCAATAAATGTGTTTTTTTGGACTGGGGAGGAATGTTTGAGTTCTCAAAACTGCATTTACATTTTCATAGTACCATGTCAGATCATCCAGTAAAATGATTCCACAAATGTGTAGCTTGCATTTCACAAGGCCTGCTCACCTCTGTTGCCTCAATTGGAATGGGTTCTGCATACTCTTCCGTCACTTCAACCTCTGTTAGGAGACATAAAGGTCAACCTCTCAGTAATCAGTCTGGATCACAGTGGTTTCAGAATGAATGTCACTCGACTGAGCAACATGAAACGAAATTTACCTGCATCAGGAGGGTGCTCCTCTGCTTCAGACACTTCCACCGCAGTGGTTTGCTCCTCTTCCTCCACGCAAACTCCGTTCTGATGAGACTGCACTCTGTCAAAGTAGCCGCTCTGCAAAACCCGCTCCAGCGTCTCATTCAGTGCTTTATCTGAGAGAAAAGAAAGCATTTACTCTTTCAAAAGGTTTAGGGTCAGTAAGATTGAGTGTTTTGAAAAGTCCAGTGCTCACAAGACTGCACGCACTGGATTAAAAACTCAGTAAAAACAGTAATAGTGAAATATTACAATTTAAGATTATATTTTAAAACATAATTTATTCCTATGATGGTAAAGCTACATTTTCAGCATCATTACTCCAGTCTTCAGTGTCACATGATCCTTCAAAAAAAAAAAAAAAAAAAAAAATCAGTCAAATATGCTGATTTGCTGCTCAAGAAGCATTTATCATCAATGTTGAAAAGAGTGGTGTTGGTTAATTTCTGTGGGAACAGTATTTTTTTTTTTTTTTTTTTTTAAAGAAATCTTTGAATAGAAATCAGAATTTATTTTAAATATAAATCTTGAGTAACAATATAAATGTCATTACGGTCACTTTTGATCAATTTAATGCATCCTTGCAGAATAAAATTATTAATCATTTCAAAGTCAAAGTCAAGTTCACTTCATTTGAAAGCAGACAGTTACTAAATGCCTAAATCAATGTAGAGCACCATCATACTGCATACTTCCAGCCCAGCTGGTGCACAGCAAATGGATGTATTTATATGCCATGAGCCACATGATCTGCCACTGAATACCACTGAAGGAAAGTGCTAGAGGCTGGAAGCTTTCTAAGGCAGGGTAATAGAATATTTATGATATAATTACATTGGTTTAAATTAAGCATCCCCGTGAATATAGAAATACTGTAATATGCTTTATATAGCCATTCACGTCACTAGCACTAAGCTATTTTCTGCGAATGTGCGAGACTTCCGATTCATTAACCACTATAGGTAACACAACTAGAAGAATAACTGTACAGTGCAGTAAAGGGTAAAATGATTTGTGCCACTGTGATGGAGACCTGGAAGTTGTCTTCCATCACCGTTTTTACAGTGTTCCTGGGCATTTTATAATATTTACGTGGGGTTTGCCGTTTTATTTCTTGTTTAAGCTGAGTGGGCGTGGCCTTATTTTTCTTGAACCAGTTTGCATGCTATATCAAGCAGCAAAACAAACTGTTTTTGTTCAGGTAAAATAACTGGAAACAAATGACACCGGAAGCCTCGCACATTTAATTTACCAATGGTCGCACCAACTCTTAGGTTAAAAGCAAGGTGGATATCCTGTCTCATAAATAATCCTAAATGAACATTTGACTTATTGATTTCCTTCATTCATAAAGGGATCTTTCAGTCATTGGGTCACGTACACATACACATTTGTGCTTAATCTGCATACAAATGTTTTCACAAACAATTTATGATTTAGCAATAAAATTCACAATTTATACAAAAAAAAAATAATAATAATAAGTGTAGGAACAAATGAAAAATTCTGGATGGCCATATAATCATATTAAGGCTACATTTTATACATTGATATTTCATCTTAAATTTATTTCATCATATACAGTTAAAGAAAAGTTGCATTCTAGAGTGAGCTGCAAGGTTTGTCTGTATAACAGATACGCATCTGTAATCTGGGTCTGTATAAAAGGTGTTTGTGTTTGAACTTGTTTTAAGGATGGCACATTTGGCATTGCTCAAGGATCTTGCTGCATAGAGTGTATCATGTTTGCTGGGAGTGACGAAAGGCTCTCAATGAAAGGAAACTAACCATGAGCATGCAGTCGCTCATTTAGAGTACTCCAAATTCAGTAACATTAATGAATTTGTTCTTGACTGAGGTCAAGAACAAATTCATGTGTGTATACACATGTTGTGAATCAGGCGAATGTTTTTGTTTTTGTGAGAAGTTCTCCTGTGCGCACAAATACAAAATAAACCATGCAATTAGTGAATGAATGTCCTTAGAGAGCTGCCAAACAGCTGCAGGACAACTCTGATACAGAAGATGGAGCATGAGTCAGGACAGCCATTATGGCTGCATGCTGCAGTGGATGCCACCTTTGACTTGCTTTGATAAAACTTTCTAAAAACTATTTAACAACGATTTATGCAACATTCTGTATCAGCACACACGTTTTTGGGAACTTAATGCATGCAAAATATTAAAAGGATAGTTCACCCAAAAATGAAATTGTCATTAATTACTCACCCTCATGTCATTCCAAACCCGTAAGACTTTTGTTCATCTTCAGAACACAAATGAAGATCTTTTTGATGAAATCTGAGAGCTTTCTGTCCCTCCACTGACAGCTACACAACTACCACTTTGACACTTCAAAAAGAGATCGTAAAACTAACTTTATATGAATTGAGTGGTTTAGTCCTTTTTATGTTCACTGATCAATATTTATATGTGAATAAAAGCCTAAATTCAATCTGTTCATCATATAAAGCTCAATTCATATGGATTAGCTTTACGATCTCTTTATGAACTTTTTGAAGCATCAAAGTGTCAGTTGTGTAGCTGTCAATGGAGGGACAGATTCACTCATTATTAAAAAAAGATCTTCATTTGTGTTCCAAAGATGAACGAAAGTCTTACAGGTTTGGAACGACTTGAGGGTGAGTAAGAGACAGAATTTTTTTTTGGGTGAACAATCCCTTTAAGCATATTACACCAGATTTCCTGAAAATGCAAATATTAATCTCCTTCTGCTAACATGCCTAAACACACAACTGGATCATGAGGAAACATTTGGTTTCCAACCCAGCTGCAAACTTCTTCACATTTTTAAAACAATGACTGTATGACTACACCCTTTAAAAGCCACAACAAAAAAGTAACTTAAGCATCACAAAATCATAAAAACCTATTACTTTCACAAAAAAAAAAAAAAAATTAACTTCTTGTGCATAAATGTTACGAGGTATCAGATTCTATAGACCTAAAAAGTATTTAAAAAAAAAAAAATAAATAAAATAAAATAAAATAAAAAAAAAAAATACATTTTGACATACATGTTGTTCCTGCTACAGGCTTGTCCTTCCCTTCCAAAAGTTCCCATAAGTGCTGTGATGCTTCTTGATACTGGTCAGTCAACCTGCGTGAGAAAAGCATTCCATTATGAACATACTTTATCCAAGAGATGATCAAAAAAAAAAAAAAAACCTAATTAAAAGAGCAGTTCAAAAACAGCCAATATTTTGTGAGAATGACAGTGTTCACTTTTGGGTGAACAATCAAATAAAGCAATAATTCACCCAAAAATGATCTTTCCCTCATCATTTACTTACCCTTATGGTTTTTCCAAACCCATAAGGCTTTTGTTCATCTTCGAAACTATTTTTAGTGAAATCTGAGAGAATTCTGTCCTTCGACTGAAAGTCCACACCACCAGAGCTTTGACACTTCAAAGTTAGAGTTATCTTAGAGTAATCAATATAAATCATGCTTTGACACACAGGAACAAACCTCACTACTTTCTTGCAGAAGCTCAGACGTCCTTACATGTTTTGCGAGAACAAACCACACTGATTCTCAAGCTCCTTGTATGTGCGTTGACCAATGTTTATACATGAATAAATGCCTAAATTAAATCCGTTCATATAAAGCAATCACATCTTCATAAGACTTGGATTGAACTGCTAGCTTCATATGGATTTTTTTTTTTAACACCAAAGTTATGATGAAATCTGGACTTTCAACAAAGGGACAGAAATCTTTCATGTCTTTCTATTAAACACTAAAGAAGCTGATGAGTTCAATAAGGTGTTTTAATTAGTGAGAAATCTAAAATATTCTAGTAGATTGGTCCAGGTTGCCTGGAGTTGAGAAACACTACTTTAAGCTTCTTTAAAATCTTGCAGTACACAAATTGGCTGGCAAACTTTAAAACATGCAGTGCCACTGTTGAGACCTCAAGCTGTCTGAAATGTGTTTCACGATGCATATAAAACTCACAATTCAAGGATACTTCAAGTTGCAGTTGGTTGAACACCAAGATTTTGTTTGTTTGTTTACAGCATAGTTTATATTTGCATGCAATTTTCAGAAAGGCAGTCAGGATTGAATTGACAAAGTCTATTTTACCTGATGTTTTGGTCACGTTCGGGCCCCACAAGCTTGTAAAACTCATCCAGGGAAGTAAGGTCACTCTCCGTAAGCAGCGAAGGTCCTCCGGCTCCTTGCAGCAGCTCTTGTCGCACGCTTTCATCCCCGAGTCGGTCAAGGAGGAACTGCAGCTCCAGAACCCGTTTCAGCCTTTTCTGTTCCACCTCTTCACGCTGGAGCTGCTCACGGCGTGCCGCTTTTTTAACCGTCTTCTGGATCTGTCCAAAGCAATGGATTGTTGGAGACATTCTCACCAGTTCATATAAACCATGGGTGTTCAATCCTGCTCCTGGAGGGCCACTATCCTGCAGATTTTCGCTCCAATCCTAATTAAACACCTGATCCAGCTAATCAAGGTCTTAGTAAAAACTTCCAGCGGGTGTGTTAAGGCAAGTTGGAGCTAAACTCTGCAGGACAGTGACTCTCCAGGACCAATTTTGGACACTCCTGATTATTATAAACATGCCAGTGAGTTTTGGATCTATGCACCTTTTCCAAAAAAAAAAAAAAAGGTGGTGCCTCAAGATATGAAGACAGCAAATTCACTTTTCATGTACTCACTTCTTGACCCAATGCCAAAAAGCTCTTCTGCAGCTCCCGTGCAAACTCGAGGTTATGGATTACTTCCTGGTACTTAGACAGGGCTTCCTAAATTGATTAAGGAAAAGAACAGATTTTAGGAAATCTGAAAGACAACTGAAGGACAAAACATGCATGCCTTGTTTACCCACCAGCTGGTCCTGGTTGAGACGTTCCCCTTTGCTGTTCCTGGCCTGATAGTCATCAAGTTTGCTCTGCAAGAAGACAAGTGAAAAGAATATATAAAACTTGAAAAATAAACAAGTTCTGTAATAAAATAACAGTACAGTACTCAAAACCATCTGATCAGGTCATTCAGAATAAATTCTCGCCTCTCATAAAAGCAGGGGTGCGTGGAGGTTTGTAAACCGTACCATTCAAAGTTTAGGGACTGAAAGAGATTTTGGCCTGGTTTCACAGACAAGGCTTAGATTAAGCAAGGATTTGGCCTTAGTTAAATTAGGAGATTTAAGTAGCTTTTATAAACATTAAGTTATAAACAAAAACATTCCTGCTGTGCATCTTGAGACAAAACTATAGCACTGACATACTGACATATTTCAGATCAGACAGCTCAAACATGCATTTTAGTCTGGGACTAGTTTAATTAAGCCTGGTCTGTGAAACCAAGCATTTAAGTTTAAGCTGCGTTTTTTTAAAAATCAAAAATACAGTAAAAACACTAATATTGTGAAATATGACTACAACTTAAAAATATAGCTGCAAGCAGCAATTACGCCAAGCACAAAACGGTAGACAATAAGCCAGCCAACACGGTTGGGAGCATCAGACCAACTGCAACAGTGAGCAATTAAAGATCTATTAAGATCATTTTATGCAAAAGAGCTGGAAAATGATCAAAATTAGTATATATAATAGAGAATAGGTGGCGCTGTGACCATATTAATGTGGTATGGTCAGAGTGAGGTGACAATGACACTTGCAAAGTTTGGTGTCAATATTTCAAAGCCTTGCAGAGATACAGACTCAACAGTGATTTTGGCATCATGCCTCTAATTGCTGTTGCAGATGGAAAAAAGGTTATGTCTATCAACACGAAATCCATAACTTTTACCAGCATGGTCTGAAGATGATAATGATTCGATTTTGGTGAAAATTGACCAACGGTCTAGGAGTAGCTCAAAAGTATGTTTTTAAAGAAAATCAAAATGACGGACAGGAAGTTTGGCTGACTATGGCAAAATTGGCATCAATGTTCTCAGCATGACCCATGGAATCTAATAAGACCATCTCATTACAATAGGCCCCATTTTTATAAAGCTATTAGCATTTTTTAAATATATCGTTATAAAATCTGACCACAAGGAGGCGCTGTCTCAAAACCTATTGTGTACCTTCAGAGCATGATGCCGATGCCAAATCCTGAGTTTCGTAATGGTACATCAATGAAATTTCATGTTTTGTTCAATTATAGCGCGCCACCAAGAGGCACAATCCCACCTAATTTTTTGTGTGTCCTCAGGGTGACCCCATACATGTGTGTATGAAATTTGGTGCAAATATCTCATTTCGTTTTGGAGTTATAGACATTTACATGTAAGAGATCATAAAAAATGACTCCTTGACGACTTTGTTTTGATTTTATTGCCACTTCCTATCAAAATTTTGACATTTGGGCTATAACATATAGTTAACCAGCTTAGGTTTCGTGGTTTCCTATGGTGGTTTCGCCTCGATCGACTAACGGTTTCAAAGATATTCGCACTGTATTTAAGCGCTAAAACACGACGCACAAAACCGTAGTTGAAATCTATCATGTTTGGTATCGTTGGACTGCAAGGATTCAGGAGTCTAAGGATGTGACTCCCGTGAAAATAAGCCAACCAGATCAAAAGTTATATGCATATGAAAAACAAATTCTCCACTAGGTGGCGCTGGTCCAAAACTTCTCAGGCTCCTTCAGGGCATTGTGCTGATGACCCATACCGAAGTTTCGCGAATGATGCGCTAATGCGCTCAGAAATACAGCATTTTATCACAAAATTCAACATGGCCGACGGCTAAAATGGCTGATATGGGAATATTGATAGCATTCGACTCGCATGATGCCCCGAATCCATCGAGACCATATTTATGATTTTTGGACAAACCCATCAGAAGTTATAAGCAAAATATCCATTTTTCGTATCTCGGGACCAGTAGGTGGCGCTGTGCCAAAACGCTGCATGTTGCCTCAGGTCATGCTTGTGATGACATGTACCAAGTTTGGTCTGAATATGATAAAGCGCTATGGAGATACAGCATTATATCTATTGTTGCAAGCGCTACGTAAAATTCATTCGCTTTTTCAAAACGGTTTGAGCAATCAACTTGAATTCCATAACTTTTGTCAGCATGGTCTGAAGATGATCTGTTTCAATTTTTGTGAAAATCGAGTAACGGCCTAGGAGGAGTTCGAAAAAGTAGGTTTTTCAGAAAATTCAAAATGGCGGAAAAATTTTCATGACGGAAAATGACGTCATAGGGTGCAATCGATTCGTCATGAGCCAAGGCATCAGAGGAAAAAGAATTTTGTTTCTAACCCATACGTTCAAAAGTTATTAGCATAAACATAAGTGCAACTTTGGACAGCTGGTGGCGCTTAGAGGGATTGAGTTAGAGACTCCAAATTTGCTATGGACAAAGGTCAGACTGTCCTCTAACTGTGTGCCAAATTTCACAACTTTCCCGAAAGCGGTTCCCTATGGCTGCCATAGACTTCAGAGCGGAAAGGCTTGAAGAAGAATAATAATAAAAAAAGAACGCCAACGGATACAATAGGTGCCTGGCACCTTCTCGGTGCTTGGCCCCTAAATATAATTTATTACTGTGATGCAAAGCTGAATTTTCAGCATTATTACTCCAGACTTTAGTGTCACATGATCCTTCAGAAATCATTCTAATATGTTCATTTGAAGTCTTAAAAAAAAAAAAAATATTCTTCATGTTGAAACCAGTTGTGCTGCTTAGTATTTTTGTGGAAAATGTAATACTTTCTTTTTCAGGATTCTTTGATGAATATAAAGTCACAGCATTTAATTTAAATACAATTTTGTAACATTATAAATGTATTTACTGTCTTTTGATCAATTTAATGCATCCTTGGAGAATAAAAGTAATACTTTAAAAAAAAAAAAAAAAGACTAGGAACCTGAAACTTCTGAACGGTTGTGCACATAATGCACATTTGCATTTATGAAACCAATTTTCCATTCAACATGGATCAAGACAGAGGACTTTATTCCATAAAGCTCCAGCATGAGGTGGAATTGTGAGGGGATTATCCCATTCCACCAGGTCAGTGGGAGAGGTCAACAAGTGCACAATGTCAGAATCAGACCGGACAAATCATAACATCACAATTTTTGGAATTGAATTAAAGCTTACAATTCATACATGTTCCATAACTACAGCTTACTAAATAGATTCCTAAAAAGCAATGAAAGTCGCAGTCACTTTATGGAAAAAAAAATTACGCGTTCCACTGAACAGGTTTGAAACCTCATGAGGTTAAATAAATACTCTCATCAACTAAAATACATTTTCTATAAGCAATAACCCAATAAGCTAACAAGTAAACTAATATAAACGCATTTTGCTGCACTATGTCACTAAACTAAAAGCTCAGAAACCCACAGGATCCAAAGGCGCTTACTGCATATCCTGAGGACACACCTGACCGTGACCCACTAATCTCCACAAACTCACGCCAACAAGCCGGAGACCATCCAAAACACAAACAACTTCTTTACATGCATTTTTACGCCGACAGTTTCCCCATTTTTTTTTTTTTTTTTTTTTTTTTTTACATGCCGAACCAGTTTTAGGACGCCATGTTAGCTTTATGTCCATGTGCGTGCGAAACGCAGTGATCAAAACAACTGACAAAACCTTCAGGAAATAACTTTGTGTTGTATCATGGATTATATAGAAAAGGTAAACAAGAAATCACGTATACATTTGTCGAGAAAACTGCAATAACGTCAAAAGTTGACCGGATAGCTGAAACTACGAAAACTAGCCGGTTAGCATCTGCGCTCGACGATACAAAGAACAGTGAAAGGGGCTAATTATATAAACGTACCTTTCGTTCATACAAAATTACTTAAATACATATTAATGGTTTCATAAACGTTCAATGTGCCTGGTTAACTATGCTTTTAAACGTTCAAAGTTCATATAATACATTATTAACATTAAAACATATGAAAATTGACACCCATTTTAAGTTACTAGCTAATAGTTCACACCATTGAGGTATCCAAGGATAATATGCGTTTTATTAAGCATCCAAAAGAAATACCTTAACGTCAGATTGTGTGAAATAACGGAGTAGAAAAACAACAAATGGCCTGGATTTGTGGAATGAACTCTGAGGAGTGTGGGATAATTAAAACTAACTTTATCTACACATTTCTGTGATAATATCAGTTATGCTTGGGACTTGAAAGAGAGACGGGTACCTTTTTCTTCTCCATATTGCGCACTTTCTTTTCAAGAACCACCAGCACCTGCTTCATGGCCTCTGATTGGGTTCCAGTCAGCTGGTTGCTGGCTGTGATTTGGTTCATTGATCCGGGAGCAGATCCCAAGTCTGGGCTGGCAGACTTCACAGTCCTGGTGCCATTTGTTGCCGAGGGCATCTAATCATGGATAAAGGATAGGTTTTAATTTCTGAACAAACCAATAACAATGTGGAATTAAATATTAAGATGCTGAAAACAGCCATTTTGAAGCAGAACATGTGTGATATAGGTTGCTGTGATCGATGATAGTTTCATTTTTGATCATATCACATTCACTTACTCTTGACTCAAGTCTTCCAATTGTGAAACCAATACAGTAAAAAAAAAAAATCATAGAACTTGTATTCAAATGTTTAGGTAATCATATATTCAATTTATCCTCATTATATAACGAAAATATACATTCAAGATTTTTCAGCTGGTCATGACAGGGCAGTAGGGTGAATAAAACCCTCATATATTTGTATTTTTTTAAATAAATAAAGCTCATTAAATGTAAAGATGCTAAATTCCAACACATTGTCATAGCAACCCATTGTCCACATTTCAGACAGAAACTGTCCAGCATATCATCACAGGATCTAGATAACGTTCACCTCAGTGATTTAAATCCATATATGTGCTCACCTTTATGCGCAATATGTCCACAAGGGGAAAAAAAACAATTATATAAAGTCAAATAAGCCGAAGCGTTGATTGTGTTGCTTTTATTTTCTCTTCTAATTTACTATGGGATCCGCCCCGCCGGCCTCACCGACAACTGAGAACGACTGAAAGGCGAGGAAAAGGTTTATAATGAGGAAGGGCCCCGTTTTGAGACGACCGCGATTTTGCCTGTGTCAAACTTACATTTATATGCAGCTTATTATAACAAATACTGCGCATCCGACCAATATACAACAATAAAAATATATTTAATTTATGGAACGTATGAGAAGCAGTCGTGAAATGATAGAAAATATTAATATTTTGCTCAATTGGAAAGCAGGCATACGATGACCTTCTCATTCGGATTTGTCACTGAACGCGTGTGAAAACGAACTGACTTTATGTAAAAACTAATATAAAGGAGAATAAAAACAAATTCTTTATTTTATTGTGAGAGTGTGTTTTATTTGATTTTGCTGATAAATGACAAGTATTTGAAGGTGTTTTTAACATAATGCTAAATCATCACACCTTTCACGATTATGCAACTCTTAACTCTGATACTGTTTTATTATCTAAACCTTGATTTTAAGCGTCTATTTTTCGGCTAGATACTTAAACGACCAAAACTAATTCTACGTTACATCATTAGAAGAACACATTTATTTAATGTAAATCAAACGATCGGTCAGCAGATGGCACCAGATAGATTCAGTTAAATACATTTACTCGAAATTTCTTTCCATCACCATCTAAACAGGAAGACCTAACCTGCAATAAATGATTACAAAAATAATTAATATTTAATCATTCACATTTTCCCTTATTATTTGTATTATATGAAGCATCTTTTATTCCTTATTCCTTTACAAGAATTTGATATAGTATGTTTTCGTCAGCTTTTTTCAGTGCAATTTATTTCATAATTTGTAAGCAAGTTTCTTTCTGGTTTCCATGTGAATGCAGTGGCGTGAGGTTTTGTTTGGCAAATACAGGAAGCAGTTAACATGGTTGCTCTGCTCTTTGATAGCACCGTTCTATTGAAAGGGTGTTTTCTTTCAGGAATAATACTGATTAGCGGAAGATCTCATGGGAAAATGAAGCTCCCTTTCAACGAGTGACTCATTTCCGCTCTCTGTTGTGTTTGGTAACAGCGGCGGCAGTCCTCAACTTAAACATTTAAAGTCCTTTAATATCTCTGTCAGTGTCACATGGGCATCTCCTTTGATCACTGATCATCCTAAGTCTTCAACTTGTAGTCACAACAATGTCCAAATAAGAGTGTTCACACACAAGCTTCCAACAATAGTTAAAGCTGAGATTGGACAGGAAGCAGTAGCCTGGCTATTGCTTTTCCATATGCTATCAGAGAGTCAACAACACATCCAGGCTCTCTCCTTACAGGAAATACGCCTTACTGTGATTACTCAGCCAGTGATGGATCATTTCTCCAGTGCATCAAAGGCAGCATGGACCCTAATTAAAACAGAACATGTCAAACATGTGCAGTAAGAGAATATGTTTTTTGTTATTGAGACAAGGCATATTACATGGCAACGATCAGTCAGTCCAATGGCATTCCCTATTAGGGCCGGACATGTATAAATAAATCATACTAGGAATTAGTACTAGGAATAGGGAACTGATCTCCCCTAATATTCTGATTTCTGGTTAATCGGTTAAGTTTCCAAATTTTAATGGATGACTAAGTGAATTCTGGTAACCCTCAGTGTACTTATCTGTAATAAAAGCAGATATTTCCTTTAAAAAGGAATATCTTTTTCAAAACATGTCTTGTGCAACAACTTTTGGCTTTAAATCTGGGTTGAATGTTACAGGGATAAAGGTTATATACATATTATATAGCATTATGTGCTCTTTTGATGCCAGTAAAGGGTTTATTTAGGTCATTTGATGTCATGCTATAAAAGTTGATTGACATTCAATATAAAAAAACACATTTAACTGTTTGTTTTTCTCCTCTATTCCAGTATGCCAAAAGGCAGCCTTTTAATAAAACTTTCAATAAATCCAGACTCAAAGTACCACCATAAGACAATGAGGGGTGACTATAGGGGGTGAATGCCCCCTAGTATTCACAGTTAATCAGTATGACATTTCTATGGTCAATTTCTAATTTACTCCCAACCCTAAATATGTGGTTACAGCCTTGCAAAGTATTAATAGTCATTTATCTATACGCTACATTATTTCAACACTGCACAACTGTTGGTAATTCATACACTCAAATATTTTAATACCTAATTGAGTGGAGTTTCCCTTAGAGTACATTGTAATAAATCAGATATTTTCTTAAAAAAGGAATACCCCATAAAATATCTCTTTCAAAAAACATTTGTGCATTTACTGTAAACCTGTTGCATTAAAGGATTAGTTCACATCAGAATTAAAATTTCCTGATAATTTACTCACCCCCATGTCATCCAAGATGTTTATGTCTTTCTTTCTTCAGTCGAAAAGATATTAAGGTTTTTGAGGAAAACATTCCAGGATTTTCCTCCATATAGTGGACTTTACAGGGGTTCAGTGGGTTGAATGTCGAAATTTCAGTTTCAGTGCAGCTTCAAAGAGCTCTACACGATCCCAGACGAGGAATAAGGGTCTAATCTAGCGAAACGATCAGCCATTTAAAAAAATGTATATATGTATATATTTTATTACATAAAAATGTATATACTTTTTAACCACAAATGCTCATCTTGCACTAGCTCTGTGATCCACCACGCATTGCGTAATCACGTCACACGTGACGTAGGCGGAAGTACCAATCCAGAGTCTACAAAGTGAATGGAGTTGATGGGGTTTTTCGCCCTACCGCGGTCCTTCCGCCTACGTCACGCGTGACCTTTCCAACATGATTACGTAATGCATGGCGCATTGCAGAGCTAGTGGAAGATGAGCATTTGTGGTTAAAAAGTATATACATTTTTATACATTTCGCTAGATAAAACACTTATTCCTCGTCTGGGATCGTGTAGAGCCCTTTGAAGCTGCACTGAAACTGCAATTTGGACCTTCAACCCGTTGATAACTGTTGAAGTCACTATATGGAGAAAAATCCTGGAATGTTTTCCTCAAAAACATTAATTTCTTTTCGACTGAAGAAAGAAAGACATAAACATCTTAGATGACATGGGGGTGAGTAAATTATCAGGAAATTTTTAAAGTCTGAAGTGAACTAATCCTTCTGGGTTGAATGTAAGAAAGCATGAAGGTCAGTGCAAAATGACCCTAAATAGAAAATATCCCTTTGTCCCACCACATTATTCACAGTAAATATTTTCTACTATTATTTTTCCATTTCACATTTGAAATGTTATGCTACTATGCTATTTTGATTTTTGGTCATTTGATTTCATGCTATAAAACATACAATTTGGGACATGCAAATGTTTATATTCCTATGAAAAACAAATATTTAAAAAAATAAAATTGATGTTTAATTTGAATTGTTTTTGAATTGCATTTTAACTCATTTTAAATTTATTTCAATCATGGTCTCACTTTATTTTAGAATATTTTGCTGTGGCTCTCAGATTTTCATGTTTCTCTTTGCACAGAGGGAATATTGCATGTATGACATGCATCATTTTTAGAAAATAGCTAATAACATATCTACCATACAGAGAAGTGACATATTCACTACATCCCTAACCATTTTTGAAGGAAGCCTACCCTGAGTTAAGAAAGCTTTTCCTGCCAAAGATGAGTTGACAGTCAGTGGTTTCCGAGGCACTGTCTCAAAAACCCTTCTCCTATCAAGGGGAGCCATCTGGAGTTATCCAACCAATCAGAGTCCAGCAGGGTGTTCAAGTGAAACGAGTAGGAAGTCAGCATGGCTTATACCACCCCCTGCCATGGTTCATCTGTGCTCATTTCCTGTACATCCTCTGGGTTTGCTGTGTCCAATCCACAGGAAACGGTGGACGCCTTACACACAGTGTTTAACAGTTATTAAAAAGAAAAACTTAAACTGTCAAAGCAAACAAGTAAATGCTTCAAATATGGAAACATCTGCATTCTTGGGTAATCTGTTTCTCTAAATATTGTATATTAACTATAACTATATAAGTAAGAATATATGTGTGTGTGCAGTGCTGGGTAGAAACTATATGTAATCTGGATTACGTAATCAGATTCCAAAAATCAAGTACTTGTAATTAGATTATATTACATTTCAAAATACTCGTAATCAGACTAGTTGTTTTTTACTGACTACATGATTACATGTTATTCTCACAATGGCAGTAAATTATTCATAATTCATTGATTCTCCCTACTACTTTTTATCTTTTAAATTTTCCTTTCTAAAAACGCCTACTGCTTATATACGTTCAGAAGGTCTTCCAGGTTTGTGGAATTGCACACACAGACCAGCCACTAGTCATGTGACTATCACTGAAAACTGAGACCAAAACAGGATTTGATCATTAGATTTACTGAAATCATTTCACTTTTATTGGTCACATGACATGCAGGATGTAGGCCGGTAAGATCTGTGCATGTAAACCTCACTCCCCTGATCTCAAGAGGTGCTCTAGCGACTGACTCCCGCCTGACTCCCATGCCGGTGGACCTGGGTTCGAGTCCTGCTTAGAGTGGGCAGTTCGAACAGGAGGGGTTACATTGGTGCCGTGACCCAGATGGAAGTGAAGTTTAGGGGGGTGAGTGTAATTGTCGTAGGCCAGTAAGAGCTGTGCGAGTAAACCTCACTCCCATGATCTCAAGAGATGCTCTAGAGACTGACGCTAGAGGCTGCGGTCTTTAGCCTCCTTGTTAGACCGCCCAACTCCCATGCAGGCGGACCTGGGTTTGAGTCCCCCTTAGAGCGGGTGGTTTGAACAGGAGGGGTTATAACATTATATATATATACACACTATATTGCCAAAAGTTTTGGGACAACGTGCACATGAACTTTAATGACATCCCATTCTTAATCCGTAGGGTTTACTATGGAGTTGGCCCACCCTTTGCAGCTATAATAGCCTCAACTCTTCTGGGAAGGCTTTCCACAAGGTTTAGAAGTGTGTTTATGGGAATTTTTGACCATTCTTCTAGAAGCGCATTTGTGAGGTCAGGCACTAATGTTGGACGAGAAGGCCTGGCTCGCAGTCTCCACTCTAATTCATCCCAAAGGTGTTCTATCGGGTTGAGGTCAGGACTCTGTGCAGGCCAGTCAAGTTCCTCCACACCAAACTTGCTCATCCATTCTTTATGGACCTTGCTTTGTGCACTGGTGCGCAGTCATGTTGGAACAGGAAGGGGTCATCCCCAAAACTGTTCCCACAAGGTTGGGAGCATGAGATTGTCCAAAATGTCTTGGTATGCTGAAGCATTAAGAGTTCCTTTCACTGGAACTAAGGGTCCAAGCCCAACCCCTGAAAAACAACCCCACACCATAATCCCCCCTCCACCAAACTTTACACTTGGCACAATGCAGTCAGGCAAGTACCGTTCTCCTGGCAACTGCCAAACCCAGAGTCATCCATCAGGTTGTCAGACAGAGAAGCGTGATTTGTCACTCCAGAGAACACATCACTCCAGAGTCCAGTGGCGGCGTGCTTTACACCACTGCATCCGACGCTTTGCATTGCACTTGGTGATGTAAGGCTTGGATGCAGCTGCTCGGCCATGAAAACCCATTCCATGAAGCTCTCTAAGCAATGATCTTGAGCTAATCTGAAGGCCACACGAAGTTTGGAGGTCTGTAGCTATTGACTCTGCAGAAAGTTGCCGACTTCTGCGCACTGTGCGCCTCAGCATGCGCTGACCCCGCTCTGTGATTTTACGTGGACCACCATTTCATGGCTGAGTTGCTGTTGTTCCCCTTTGCTTCCACTTTGTTATGATACCACTAACAGTTGACCATGGAATATTTAGTAGTGAGGAAATTTCACGAATGGACTTATTGCCCAGGTGGCAACCTATCACGGTACCACACCTGAATTCACTGAGCTCCTGAGAGAGACCCATTCTTTCACAAATGTTTGTAGAAGCAGTCTGCTTGCCTAGGTGCTTGATTTTATACACCTGTGGCCATGGAAGTGATTAGAACACATGAATTCAATGATTTGGAGGGGTGTCCCAATACTATATATATATATATATATATATATATATATAGTAATGGTTTTATTTTGATTGTTTTCAAATTTATAATTTTTTTAGTTTTAATTAATTAATAGCTTTTCATTAAACTCACGAACCCTGGGAAAACCTGACGTAATATGATATTTAATGCACTTCATGTTGTTTACCAAAGAATGCAATATATTTTCTTTCTCTTTGTATTTCAATATGGTACAAGATTAAAATCAATATAATAAATGAGTTAGGTCAAAAGTAATCTAAAAGTAATCAAAAAGTAGTCAGATTACATTACCTTAAATGTGTAATGTAATGGATTATGTTACTAAGTACAGTTTTATGTAATTTTGAATCAGTAACCGACTAATATTTGTAAGCAATCTACCCAGCACTGTGTGTGTGTGCTTAACCCTATTCTGGGGACAAATTTGTACTCAGAAGTGAACTAAACCTGACAAAAACTTACAAAACCTCCTTTTGGGAATGTACCCATTTCTAAAAACAGCATAAAATGTCTGCAGTGGGTAGGTTTAGGGGTAGGGGACAGAATATACAGTTACAATGTACAGTATAAAACTCATTATGTCCATGGAAAGTCCCCATAAAACATCAAAACCCAACGTGTGTGTGTGTGTATAAAGGTTCTTTAAAGTGGAAAATGTTTTTTAGACTTTTAAAATGTTCTTCACAATAAGAAATTTTTTTTTTTTTTTTTAAGAACTGATCATTGAAAGCTTCTTAAAATGGTTCTTCACTGTGAAAAACACCCTTTTGGAACCTATACAAGAAATGTTTACTTTGAACTTAAATTTGTAATTAAAGAAATGAAAAGAATTTTGACACTCAAATAAGTATTGTCTCCTACAATATTGTTACATTTGTTAGGATGAAATGAAGTTTGCTTAAGTTGTAAGTGAGAAAGGGTGATCACTGACCTCACAGGGTTATTGTATTTCAGGGCTAAATTGGCACAGCCATCTTTTTGGCTGAGATGCTGCACTGAAAACCCCTAAGCACGGATGATGTCTGGAGCCCATTTAGTGTCCCAACAGTGTTGTGCAGGGTGTTTTATCTCCCGGCCCAGTACCGCCGCTGACACGACCCCAGCAGCTCTGGCAGGAGATAAGAGGAGTTTTCCCCAACGACATCAAGCAGAGACAGATCAGATGTAAACGGCTCATTTGCTGTTCCTGTTAGCTTCATGGCAATTAGAGATGATTGTGACTTAAACAACACTTTATCAAGGTTAACATTGTGTAGCCTATTAGGGTAAGTGAATATGAACTAAAATGTGACCCTGGACCACAAAACCAGTCATAAGTCACACGGGTATATTTGTAGCAATAGCCAACAATACATTTGTATGGGTCAAAATTATCGATTTTTCTTTTATGCCAAAAATCATTAGGATATTAAGTAAAGATCATGTTCCATGAAGATATTTTGTAAATTTCCTACTGTAAATATATCAAAAATTAATTTTTGTGAGTGGATATGCATTGCTAAGGACTTCATTTGGACAACTTTAAAGGCGATTTTCTCAATATTTAGATTTGTTGTATCCTCATATTTTCAAATAGTTGTATCTCGGCCAAATATTGTCCTATCCTAACAAACCATACATCAATGGAAAGCTTATTTAAGAAGATTTTTAGTATATTAAGTACAAAATTAGTGCGCGAAAATTTAACTAGGTTACATTATAGAAATGTACTTTTTTTTTCACCTGGGACACCATGAATATGACCTAATGTGCTTTTAACATACTTTCTCTGTGTTAAAAAAAAAAAAAAAAATTATTTAGTTACCACTAGTACACTAGTGTATGAAAGATGGGTTCAAGTCAAGTGTACTACAAGTGGTAACTAAATATATTTTTTAATACAGAGATAGTATGTTAAAAGCACATTAGGTCATATTCATGGTGTCCCAGGTGAAAAAAAAGTACATTTCTATTCTACTAATTTTGTACTTAATATACTAAAAAATCTTCTTTAGTACTTAATATTAAGGACATGTAAGTGTACTCAACTGTGCTATTTTGAGACACCATGAAATATGAACTAAAATTTACTCTTTTACTCTATACTTATACTCTACTTTTAATATATCTCTGTATTTAGAAAATGTATTTAGTTACCACTTATAGTACACTATGGGTTCAAATGTACTATAAGTGGTAACTAAATACATTTTTTAAATACAGAGATATGTTAAGAGCACATTTTAGTTCATATTGTCTCAAAATAGCACATTTGAGATGTTCTTAAGATTATCTTAATAAGTACTAAAGAAGAATTTTATAGTGTATTAAGTACAAAACTAGTGCACTTTTTTTCACCTGGGCAATTAAACAGCTAAAATGTAATGTACATACATTTACCTTTATTTAAATTTATAACATTTGAAACGTGATAACTTGTATCAAGCTTGAATGTGTGCTAATGCGTATTAGAATAGCATGGAGAAAACAATTCAATTTAATTGAGTTCTGATCTTTGAAACCAACATATTTTACATCTGCCTTATATAATTATTGACATGCATTCAACCCCTGTGACAACTAGCCCCGGACTCCCTTTATAATAATTATGTTGCAGCATGTGTCCTTGGCATTTGGTTCTCCCAATGCTTTCATAAACATTATCGCTCTTATTTAGCTATTTGTTTCCAGCTGAGCTGTTCCTAAATCTGTTTTTATCACAGGTAGCCCATTTGACGAGGAGTCTGCCTGTTTGAGCTCGTGACCCCTTCAGTCACGAGTCGACTGGTTTATAATTGACTGGTGACTAGTGGCATGTAGGAGCGCTATTTCCTCTCATTGTCGAGCAGTCGTGAGCAGGAAGTCGGAAAAGAAAGCAGAAACTGAGGGGGCAGGGCCATTTAAAAATACCTGCTCCACTACAATAACGGGACCACAGACAAGCAGCCTTATGGGACAGTGCTGTGGTGACTTGCAGCGCAAAATGCAGCACAAACAACGCTACATTCATCACCTGGAGTAAATAAACAACGCGTCTGCTTCTGACCACGTATTACTCAAAAACAACATACAGCATGAGGATTGAATGCCTGGAGACAGAAATCTGATGTACAGCCAAAGAAGGGTGCACTTGGAATTTGGCGTACATAATGTGTGATCTTTAGTGCACTAAGAAGGCAGCAAAGCAGGTGCATCTCTGAAGCGTTTTGTAAGGCTGTACCGCAGACGGCGAGTGTGGGACATATTTGAGGGTACATATCAAATGTACTGAATTATTACTGAACCATATTTAATATGGCATCTACAATTGAACGGAAAACACTGGAGGCTAACGAGTAAGTAAATAATTAATCTTATTAGGTTTAGGTTTCCAAATGTATCCATATATATATAGCTATTTAGTTTGACTGGATATATATATAGACAACTAATAAATAAGCGCACTACATTATTTGTTATGCGCAATAGTCTCTAAATGTATGACTGTAAACAGACAAAACACAATCTTGCCTCTTTAAAATGTTTAGTCAAAGTATGTGTTTTATCCCTCACCACCATTGTATCTCACTATAAAAAACAAAACAAAAAAACGCTGGGTTAAAAACAACCCATGTTGGGTTAAATATGGACAAACTCAGTGATTGGGTTGTTTTAACCCAGCGGTTGGGTTAAAGGTTTGACCATCCTGTTGGGCACTTTTATTTAACCCAACTATTGTTTAAAAATGACTATTTGGCTGGCTTAAAATGAACCCAAAATAGGTTGAAAATCAGACACATAATTACTAGAGGCAACAGTAATAATCAAAATGTGAACATTTATTAATAAGCAATTTAAAATGTTTATTATTTTATTATTATTTATTAAACACATTAATTAATTTCCATCCTATTTTGGGTTCATTTTAAGCAAGCAATATAGTCATTTTTAAACAATAGTTGAGTTAAATAAAACTACCCAGCAGGTTGGGCAAACATTTAACCCAACCACTGGGTCAAAACAACCCAATCTCCAAACCCAGCATTTTTAGAGTGTGGGAAAATGCTCTGTTTTTAAGACCCAAAATAAATCTGCAAACAAAAAGTAGCCTAACAATTTTTATATAGCCCACATTATTTGTTGTATTTGTGGGGGAAAAGTAATGATAATCTAGGACAAATGTGTATTTCTTTTTGTGTGTTTTTATATTGTGAATTTATTAGAATGGGGCCACTAATATTGTGATGATTATATGTCAGTAATATATATGTGTGTGTTTAAATATTGTAATGATTTATATCTCAATATAAGCTAATACATTCATAGACCCTTTAAACATTATATGTAGGCTACCAAATTTGGCACTTATATCTATATCATGAGGTGTTTACTTCATTTAATGAAGCTTTGACAAACATTATCCTTCAGACTCAGAGGGGTTAAACACTTCCGGTCATGTGACTAGTAAAACTGTTCACATTAAATCAAAACAGTCTGCACTTTTGCTTATACGTAAAAATTCTGTATAAAATACATCAGGAAATCTTTTTAAACATTTAGTCTCAAATGTTAACCAGAGGTAATATGGCTAATTTAAGTGTGCAGTGAACCAAAGCGCCTCATTTGCCTGCTGCACTTACTTTTCTCCCTTGGGATCACGTGTCAGTAGTTACAGCTTAAGCAAGCGGTTATTTATAAAAACAAATGTAGGTACGTCTACAAAAAAGTAAAGCATCTGTATGCCAATTTTATCTGTATTGAACACGATATAGTTTTATAGTGTTTTTTTTAATAAATTAGCCTACGCACTAGTGACATCTGCTGTTCATAATCGTGCATCGCATGTTTTAATGGAAACGCTTATCCACAGGGAACCTGTCGACGAGGTGCTTCAGATGCCGCCGTCGCTGTTGACCTGTGGCGGCTGTCAGCAAAGCATCGGGGACCGGTTCTTCCTCAAGGCCATAGAGCAGTACTGGCACGAAGACTGCCTGAGCTGTGACCTCTGCGGCTGCCGCTTAGGGGAGGTGGGCCGCAGGCTTTACTACAAACTTGGCAGGAAGCTGTGTAGGAGAGACTACCTCAGGTAAGACTGGCAGGCGTGTGTTGAGCGTTTAAAGTGGACATGAAACGGAAGTTGCGATAGTCTTCTCTTCCCTATTGTGACATATGGCTTCTCAAACAAGAAGACTTAATTTTGTCCATCGGTAATTGATTGGATGGTTGTTGTTTGCTATTGCTGTGATCTTATGTGAGTGACAGGTTTCCCCGCCCCCGCGCCAGTAAACACGTCATCAGAGAGGAGATGTTGTTGCAAGAGGTTTTTTTTTTTTTTTTTTAGATTAAAAGGGCATGAATTTAAAAATAATAATGATATAAACGGATAAATAATTTATAATAAATACTGCGGTATTCCATTAAAAAAAAAAAAAGCAATTGTTTATTTAGATTTTATGGTGACTTTAACTCTTTCATTATCAGCAAATCATAGTTTACATGTAATAAGTAAATAAATAAACATGTTTGCATGTATGTCTGTATTCCCTGGCGTTAAAATGAATGTTCTTGTGAAGCATCTAATGTGATTAAGACGTTTGCACATTACTGTATAATCTGTAGGTGACCAGTCACCTAGTTCACTGAACATTACCTAGTTCAGTGGTCAAAATATCATTGAAATCTCACGTGTTATTTTCTATGAATCAAAAAACAATATTTTGTATGCTTTTATTTTCTAATTGTTGTGGGTTCCATATACTACTATTATAATTAATAATTACAAACGGACTAACTGGTTTTAACGCGATTCATCAAATTACACTATGAAAAATAGTAATCATTGTGCATAGCAAAGAGATTTAAACACACTCTAAAAATGCTGGGTTGAAAATGGACAAACCCAGCGAATGGGTTGTTTTAACCCAGTGGTTTGGGTTAAATGTTTGCCCATCCTGCTGGGTAGTTTTATCTAACTCAACTGTTGCTTAAAAATGACTGTATTGCTTGCTTAAAATGAACCCAAAGTATGTTGGAAATTAACATTTTTTAATATGTTTTATAAATGAACATTTATTAATAAGTTTCTTGAATAATAATTAAACAATAAACATTTATTAAATTGGTTATTAATAAATGTTCACCTTTTGATTATTATTGTTGCCTCTAGTAATTATGTGTCTGATTTTTAATTTCCAACCTATTTTGGATTCATTTTAAGCCAGCCATATAGTCATTTTTAATCAATAGTTGGGTTAAATAAAACTACCCAGGCAAATGGGCAAACATTTAACCCAACCATTGGGTTAAAACAACCCAATCGCTGGGTTTGTCCATTTTCAACCCAACTTGGGTTGTTTTAACCCATTGTATTAGTGCAGTATTGTATTATTACAAAATTATGACTTTACAAAAACACATAAAATAAAACAATAATTATGAGATAAAACTGTATTTAACAAAATATTTTCTAATTGTACTTTAATGTTTACATTTTCACAGACTGTGAATATACATTTTTCAAATGCTTTTGGAAGTGGATCTTTACTATCACTAATCAGGCTTATTATTTTGCATGTTAAGCTCATTCTAAGCAGAAATAAGGTGTTTTCTGCAAGTGTAACTGTTGATTCTTTGGTTGATTTATTTTTTATTCATTACATGGTTGTACTTTCACCCGTGTGTGTCTGGGAGTTACTGCGTTATGATTGGGTGAACGTGATTTCACCAAGTAGAACATGTTCCTGGACAAACATTCCAGTCAACCAATCAGATTAGAGGAATAGGTTTACAGTTAATGTCAAGTTTAGGCTTAGAACAAAGCTAAGGGGCTTCTACACCATTCATATTCACCTATAATTTCCATCTGATTTTAGGGATAAGTTATGGGTAGGGTTAAGTTTATGGATAGGGATAGGTTTAGGACTGTGTTTTTGGGCAGGAATGTTGTTCCAGGATCAACAAAAGATGTTGATCCAGGAATATGCCTTGGCAATTGGCAATGCTGAAAATTGTGATTAAAACAATCCCTCATCCTGTTCAGGCCCTGTTTATTGTACATACAAAGAGTATTACTTTAATTTAACATGAATTGTTGGTATGCGACTACCTGCTACTTTTCAAGTGCGCAAATAAGTCTGTTTTCTTCTCTGCAGACTGTTTGGTCAGGACGGACTCTGCGCTTCCTGTGAAAAGAGGATCCGGGCCTTTGAAATGACTATGCGTGTCCGTGACAAAGTCTATCATCTCGAATGCTTCAAATGCGCTGCCTGTCAGAAACACTTCTGCGTCGGAGATCGCTACCTGCTCATCAATTCGGACATTGTGTGTGAGCAGGACATTTTTGAGTGGACCAAACTTAACGGCAGCATAGTATAGTGTTCTGCTTCAATCATAAACTAAATGTAACATCCTGTCAACATTTGCAAACAAACCCTTTACTAAAAAGAAAAGAAAAAAGAAAAAGAAGATTTATCTTCTTTTATCATCTCTGTATTTTTTATTTAAACTTGAGATAAATTGCCACCAGCAACTTAAACTTGTTTTTCTATTAGTGTATTTTTTAATAACAGCATAAATACAGTTTGTAATGTTAACTGCAATAAAAACTGATTCCCTTTGCTACTTTCACAGAAAGTTAGATTTGAATTATAGTGTTATTTGTAACACAACTGCCATAAAATGTGAAAACATCTTTCTTAGAGCCTGAATAAATAAAATGACTCATACTCTGGACATATTCTGGATTTTTCCCACCTAAACAAACAGATGTGAAGCAGAATAAAACTACTGACTCTGTACACACAGGAGTGAGAGTCACCAATAACAACATATTAAAAACAGCAATAAGTAATAAATGCTATTTAAAACAAGCAATAAATTATTAATATTTTAATGAATTGTCTTATGTACACTACTGTTTGGTATCTGTGCTCACCAAAAATACAGTAAAAACAGTAATATTGTGAAATATTATTACAATTTCATATAATGGTTCTCTATTTTAATATATTTTATTCCTGTGATCAAAGCTGTGATCATTACTCCAGTCTTCAGTGTCACATGATCCTTCAGAAATCATTCTAATATGCTGATTTGCTGCTCAAGAAACATTTATTATTATTATCAGTGTTGAAAACAGTTGAGCTGTTTCTTTTAGGAAAATGCTTAGGTTTATGCACTTCACTTAAGTAAACACCACGATCATAGTTTGAAGTGAGAAATGAGAACAACTGGTCAGATATTATCTAATCACATCAGCAAACTTAAGGCCTGATGCTATAGAGGGAAACTTCTCATTTACAGCCAGTCATGTAACCGTTCAAAAGACCTGAAGCAGTGACAAATCTACCCCTAAAAATACAAGCAACTGAAAATGTATCCCATATAATGTATGTATGCAGTATTGCCCATTCTATTCATACCTTTCTGGAGGTCACAGGGTTCAGGAGATCTGCATGAGGAGGAGAAGCGACCAGACTTGTCTTGGCAAAGGAATACATCTGAAAACCACAGGTTCTAAACAGAGTTCGATGTGTTTTCCATCCCACTGCCCAGCTTTGAAAGAGTTCAGATGCTGAGCTTTACCAGAAGCCAGTGTTGAGACAGTCTTAACAGAGCAGCAGTGAACCTGGCTTGGGTGGACTGACCGCATCAACTCCAGACATTTTTTGTTAGCTGTACCACCTCTGCTATGTGCCTCCACTCATTCGTAAATAAGAGTTAAAGAGTCCACCATGCCGCTGATGGAAATTGCAAGACATTCAGGCCCAGTTTCACAGACAGGGCTTAGCCTAAGCCAAGATCAGGCCTTAGTTCAGTGGCTTTTATAAATGTACACTAGAAAAAAAACATCACTGGTGTGCATCTTGAAACAAAACAATGGCACTGACATATTTTAAGATATGTCAGTTGCTTTCGATTAAAACAGCTCAAACATGCATTTTAGTCTAGAACTAGCTTAATTATTGTCTGTGAAACCGGGGGTATATGTTGTAGCTGTCTTTATAAAGTCTCTTGAAGTTGTATTGCTCATGGATCTCTTGAACCTGGGACTTGGTGCTCTCGCTATAAACAGAGGGGGGCGCCAAATATCCAAACAAATAAGCATTTTCCATAAGGTTTTTATCTTGAGTTTACTCGAAATTGCATAACCTTTGGTATATTGATTGAAGATGTACACACATGTACACATAGACCTATTTATCCAATAGTTTTTTATTTTATTTTAGGATTTATTTTATTTTTTTATTCTTAAATGTAAATGCCTCAAGACAATGATAATTTTTTTTTGTTTTGTTACTGTAAATCTTTAAGTTTTATAAAAAAAGAAAAGTGAAAGATTAAGTTTATTTAAGAATTTTAATTTATCAGAAGACCTCTAAATATATAAGCTGTTGTTTTCATTCATTATTTTGTGTTAAAGGGGCTATTTATGTATAATTCAGAATATTGCTATTAGCGGCACCCCTCACAATCAGCAACTTATTGCACGTGCTCGTGCTCGCACTCGTGACGTGCACACGTTCACTGAAGAGACTGAACGTGATTCAAAGCCCCGATACCGTTAAGTCCTTTGTCATTCTTTGCTTAGAATAAAAAAGAAGTTGGAAATACCTTTGAAATATCTTTACTGTTAACGAACATCCGGACGCCTGTCCACGTTGCGGAGAGCAACGTTTAAGATTAGAGTATCTAAATTTGTGCTGCGCGCTTTCCTCAGTAACAAAATAAACACAGCAAAGATGACAGCGGTGAGAAAACAGATAAGAAAGCATCTGATCATAGCGATGTTTGCACCAGCTCTCCACAGATGAGGTAATTAAAATTACACTGTTATGATATTATATTTGAGAGATCTGGCTTTGTGCGTCTATAGTTTGAATGAATCCCTTTTCTGTATAAACGGAAAGGCTCTCGGGAGCGAGCGTAACCGTCACTTTATTTTGATTTTCCCGGCGAAACCGGCCCGAGACCTTCACATAAAAATCAGTCTACAGGCTTTCATAGACAACCTAGGAAGTTGGAGAAGGTCTCGTTTTTTAAAGTTTCGTTACAAGCTGTTCACACATTGGCAATACAAAAAGCGATTCATAGCCTACATGAAAATTCTTACATAACATAACTTTATTTTTGTGTAGTTGTACTCTTTTTTTTTGGTCCCCCTTTTGTTATTGTATTGTCATATTGTAGGCTAATTCTGTTTTCAGCAGTAAAACATGTTACGTTTCATATTTGTTATATTTATTATTTTAGTGGTCTAAAATGTGTCATTTAGTATTGTATATGTATATTTATATTTATTATTTTAGAATCTACTTGAATGATTTCAACATCTTTTTGTATCCTCCACTATTTTAAAGAAATATCTACATATGGATATAGATATTTACACTTGAAAGATACATGTATAAATAAACACTTTCTTCAGTAAAAATTTTATTGTATTTTTCAAAACTGGATTTTAATAAACTGGTGCTTTTTGTCACACAGTTCAGTCAATATTTCTCAGGGTTGATTAATTTATGAAAATCAATTTCTGTAAAGACATTAAAGATATTTCCACCAATATTGCCCAGGGAAAAAAACAATAGATTCAATATACATATTGACCCATGCCCCAATAGTGGTAGAGATACACTATATTGCCAAAAGTATTGGGATACCCCTCCAAATCATTGAATTCAGGTGTTCCATAACACAACATAGTCTTCATTACTTTAAACCTTCATCAAGTTATCCACACATCCACAGAATACTGTTTACATGAAACTACTGTATGAGAAATTATTAGTTGAGATGCTGATGCAGCTCTACTGTGGAACATAAATCTTCTTCGATTCCATCAATGGCTTTTACACATGTTTCTGAAGTTGTAAGTTATTCCGAAATGCTTCCCATATGTAAGTGTTTCTGGATTGGACTGACCCAACAACTGGAGCTTCTTCTGTAAGGCCCTGCCTGATGGTGAAGATTAAAGGTTTTAAAGGCCCACATGAACTTTTGAGCCACAGAATTCCTGTTGGACTTAACCTAAGAATTTGAATCTTGGGTGCATCATCTAAAAGGTTTGCATTTAGTGTGAGGGCAGATGATCAAAAAAAAAAAGAAAAAAAAAAATGAAGAGGAACACTTGGTCTGGAGTCCAGCTGTCTAAAGATTGAAGGCTCTATCAGATCTCAGCTGCTGACTGAAGTTACAATATGGGATAATAATAAAACTGAAGACTAAAATAGTTCCAATCTGATGAGGAACTTGAACTTAAAGGTATATCTGTTCTCACACATGTGAATGTGATTTGGATTTCAGACAGATTCTGTAGATAGATAGACATAATATATATAAACATATAAAGCATGAATGTTCTTTTGAAATTTCAAAACTACATCTAAAGTATCTATAAGATAGCATAGATTGCACTGGTACTGTCTTTAAAAACCCTAAATCTGGAAATCTAGAACATCCACATGTGCATCTGCAGTTCATTATGATCTGACTGTGCTTTGTTCAAAGGTGCTGTCATATAGTCTTTTGAAACTCCATATTGATGTGCCCATTGTGTTCCGTAGATTTTTTATTTGCAGCAATTATTTTTGGCTGGCAACCTCTCGGGTATCATTTTTTTACATGTGGATTAGGAAAGATTTTTTTTTTACGTGACTATGAAACGATTTGACAAAGCCTATAATGACAGGGTAAATGTTCTGCGAGAAAACTGGCTCAGGTTAATATGTTTAGAAAAATATGATAAACAGACGGGTGATAAAACATCACTAAACCAAACCCCATCCAAAACAGGGAAGATATGTTTTTCATTATCTAGGGAATTTTCTACGATCTATTATTTATTCCATCTGCATCTTTCCCTCCAACTTTCTGACTCCACTTTATCTCCATAGCTCATTTCTGTGTGATACCAGAATCTGCATGGATTGTGTTCTTCTGTGTTGTCTTCTAAGCTGCACAATACGTAATTGTTCACAGATACATTACTCTAGACTTTACAGCTTTCACCCCCTCATCTATGATAATTTACAGTTAACAGAATAGCCCATAATATAAATCTAAACCAAAAGTTGAGAAGGATGTGTCATTTTCAGTGGTGGCTCCATATTGCAGTGGAAGAGTGAGATCTACTGTAAGTGCTCCATTTTGCACCATATTTCAAATGTTTATTTGTTGCTTCAAAGGTTAAACATCTCTTTTTTTTTTTTTTTTTTTTTTTTTTTTAAAAGGTAATACTTTACAATAAGGTCTAATTTGTTAATATTACTTAGTTAAAGGGTTAGTTCAACCAAAAATGGAAATTCTGTCATCATTTACTCACCCTCATGTCGTTCCAAACCGGTGAGACTTTTGTTCATCTTCGGAACACAAATGAAGATCTTTTTAATGAAATTTGAGCAATTTCTGTCCCTTCATTGACAGCCTACACAACTACCACTTTGACTCTTCAAAAAGTTCATAAAGAGATCATAAAACTAATCCATATATAACAGAAGCAAGCTAGTAACAGCTGTGCGTGTAAACCTCACTCCCCTGGCCTCAAGAGGCGCGTTAGCGACCAATGCTAGAGACTGCAGTCTTTAGTGTCCTTGTTAGTGTGTCCGCCTCCCATGCCAGAGACGAAGGTTCGAATCCTGCTCTGGGGTGCGTTTCCTGAACAACGATGTAACTCGCTGCTGAACTACCATAGTACGATGCATCGTTGAACAAATCAACTAGCTAGTCACGACTGTTTCCTGAAACCGTACTGTCGCAAACCTGTCATTCAACCACGTTGGTGAATGAGGTCACGCAGGTGGTGAAAAATAACTAGAATTAATGCTAGATTTTTTGCTATAAATTACGGACATGGCATTAGTGGACTAATTCTCATTTTCCTCAGTTATTTTGCTTTATTTCCAGATTAAATCAAATGCTTATTCTTACGTACTAGATCACATACGCACATGCACACTCTTCAAAAACGGTGCTTTAAATCTTTTGACAAACTAAAATATATAAATGACATTTGTATATATTTGAAATAAAAGATATACATTCTACTTAATGTCAGCTTGCTTATTTTGCTCAAGATAAGGATTTATTAAGTCCACATGTCATAAAAACAAGAAACTATGCTTCTAATCACAGCTCAAGAGCTGTCGTTCCACAAAAGATTCATAACGCTCCGAAGCTTCCTGAAGCAGTGTTTTGATATCGGCCATCACTATATAAGTCGTTATTTTGTTTTTTTGGCACACCAAAAATATTCTCGTCGCTTTATAATATTAATATTGAACCACTGTACTCACATGAACTGATTTAAATGTTTTTAGTACATTAATGGATCTTGAGAGAGGAAATGTCATTGCTGGCTATGGAGGCCTCACTGAGACATCGGATTTCAACAAAAATATCTTAATTTGTGTTCCGAAGATGAACAAAGGTCTTACGGCTGTGGAACGGCATGAGGGTGAGTAATAAATGACATTATTTTCATTTTTGGGTGAACTAACCCTTTAACCTTTGTTAATGTTAGTTGATAAAAATGCTCATATTAGTTCACAGTGCATTAACTAATGATAACAGAGGTAACACTTTAGAATAGGGAACATGTATTCACTATTAACTACGACTTTTCCCTCAATAAACTCCTAATTTGGTGCTTATTAATAGTTAGTAAGTTAGTTGTTAAGTTTAGGTATTGGGTAGGATTAAGAATGTAGAATATGGTCATGCAGAATAAGGCATTAATATGTGCTTAATAATCACTAATAAACAGCCAATATTCTAGTAATATGCATGCTAATAAGCAACTAGTTAAAAGACCCTTAAATAAAGTGTTACCATGCTAATGTTACATTAGCTGGTTGTAGGAATGCGCACGACGAAGGAGATCAAGGAAAACAGTCTTTTAATAGTTCCACAGGCAGATTAACAAGAGAGACAACCACACTAGACACAAACGATACCGGACAACACTGGACAGGAAACACAGGGTTAATATACAAAGGATAACAAGGTGGGTGATGGAATACAGCTGGTGGTGATAATGAGGTGATCAGTAACTATAGAAACAAACTAGTGGCGGGAAATGGCACAACACAAGTCCAAAACAAGTCCAAGACAGAGTGCACATGTAACAGCTAACTAATGTTAACAAATTAAACCTTATTGTAAAGTGTTACCAAGAAATTAATAATAAATGTAAACAAAAGCATCTATATATATAATATAATATAATCTACACTACCAGTCAAAAGTTTGGAATCTGTAAGATTTTTAATGTTTTTAAAAGAAGTTTCGTCTGCTCAAGGCTGCATTTATTTAATTAAAAATACAGTAAAAACAGTAATATTGTGAAATATTATTACAATTTAAAATAACTGTTTTCTGTTTGAATATATTTTATGAAGTAATTGATTCCTGTGATCAAAGCTGAATTTTCAGCATCATTAGTCCAGTCTTCAGTGTCACATGATCCTTCAGAAATCATTCTAATATGCTGATCTGCTGCTCAAGAAACATTTATTGTGTACAATTTTTTTTTTTCAGGATTCTTTAATGAATAGAAAGTTCAAAAGAACAGCATTTATTTGAAATATAATCTTTTGTAACATTATAAATGTCTTTACTGTCACTTTTGATCGATTTAATGCATCCTTGCTGAATAAAAGTATTAATTTCTTTAATTTCTTTAAAAAAAATATATATTCTTACTGACCCCAAACTTTTGAACGGTAGTGTTACAAAAGCTTTGTATTTCAGATAAATGCTGTTCTTTTGAACTTTCTATTCATCAAGGAATCCTGAAAAAAAAAGTACACAAATGTTTTCAACATTGATAATAATCATAAATGTTTCTTGAGCAGCAAATCATCATATTAGAATGATTTCTGAAGGATCATGTCACACTTAAGACTGGAGTAATGATGCTGAAAATTCAGCTTTGATCACAGGAATAAATTACTTCATAAAATATATTCAAACAGAAAACAGTTATTTTAAATTGTAATAATATTTCACAATATTACTGTTTTTTCTGTATTTGTAATTAAATAAATGCAGCCTTGGTGAGCAGACGAAACTTCTTTTAAAAACATTAAAAATCTTACCGTTTCCAAACTTTTGACTGGTAGTGTGTGTGTACATATATATATATATATATAAGAATACTATATAAAAACTTCAAAATTTTTAATTTTAAAACTTTTTTTCTTTGGTAAAGAGGACAGAACCCTTCTTTAGACTACAGTAAAAGTCTGTACAGCTTGTATAATTACATATGATAATTACATTATTGAAATTCTCCCATATACAATAAGCCAGTCACTGTCCTGTACAGTCAAGGCCTGTATGTATGAGACTTAGCAGAACAGCTGGGAATCAAGACTAAAGTTAGTTCTTATCATCTAAACTGAACTCTAGGCATTTGAGAGCCAGAGGCGTGACTGAAAAACGTTTTCGTTCCATGTGATATCAATTGAAATATTAGCTGTAATTCAATAAGCTGTCAGTGGGCAGGGCGCGTGAGCCTAAGGCGTAAAGTGAAAAAGTGAATGTGAGGGTCTTTTGTCTGCAACACTTAGCTTTAACCAGTAGCCTACCTAAAAACCTGACTTATGTGGCTCTACGAGTCATAGACCAAAATTGTTCTTTGTTTTAATAATTATAATATTAGAGGTTAAAATGAACAACAAAGCCTATATAATAACTATATAATAGTTTAGGCTTTGTTGTTCATTTTAACCTCTAATATTATAGTAAAATACCAAATGAGAGGGTTCCTGGTATAGTTTAGTTAGGAGAGATTTTTTTTTTTTTTTTAAGAAAATGAAACTCTTTAATCGGTATAGGCAGATATAATTCTGACTAATTGGCTATCGGTATTAACTGAGAAATTTAGTATCTGTGCATCTATAAAATAAACACACATAATTCTTACAAACCAATAATATTCTAATGGTTTAATTAATATCTATAACATATATACACATACAATAAAATCCCAGTTAATATCAGCATCAATGTAAAAATCAGTAAAAGTGACTTAATATAAAAATTAATCCATTGAAAAGTGAACAAATTATATATATATAACCTAAGTCATTAAATGTATAAATAAATTGGACATCATGTGCGGATTAATAGCGAGAGATGGGTTGGACCCTATGTGTCACCCTCACTGTCTTACCCTCTTCATCCTCGAATAGTTGAATAGAGACATGGCACTAGTTTAACAAGTGTCCTTTCCATGTTAAGACAGGGAGTATGACTTTCATTAGAGTATGAAAGAGCCTCAGTCTTGTCTCTGTCAGGACATTCCAGATAATTACTGGCTGAGAAGGTCTTCTGTTCCTACTTCAGTATGACCTCAGACCCAGCGGTCAGTGCTGCTGAACCACCTGTAGAAGTGCTGTGAGAAACAGTGCTTAAAATGACATTATATCAAAAATATGCTTAGAGTCAAACCATGTCCAGAAGAAAAAACTGCACTTGTGTTTTGATATTATTTTTTAAGTATGATGTTGTTCTTGTAAAACTGTTATAGGAACATTTTATATTTTAAGGAACCCTCAAAAAAAGTTTTTGTGTTTTGAAATATTTTAATACGTAAAATAAATATAATAATATATTTTAGTTTATACTTAAGGTCTCTGCACACTTTCGTCCCAAATTTCCGCACGTTAAAAATAAATACGACCTCACGTTGTGCCAATCACGTTTACACACTGCCTCCGAAACTTTCGTTCATCATGAATAAAAGTCCTCTGCGTAGCTCGTAAACTTGCAGGCGCATCAAGGGCGCATAGCGACCACAAAGGGGGCACTTGCGAGCACCCTTCTGAAACCTAAAATGATGAATGGGACACTCTACGGTCTTGTGGACTTAACGGACACATGCACGTGGCAGTCCACAAGACCGAAAGTGCATAGAAGTGTGCCGTTTGGGATTCAGCCTTGGTCTCGCACCACAAAGCACTGTATGACAAACAAAGGCTGAATCCCAAATGGCACCCTAAACCCTTAAAGTCTTCCTCTGAGTCCGCACTTTTGTGACGTAATGCCGCTTTGACTGCCGGGTAAAATCCTCTGCATAGCTCACAAACTTGCAGGCTCAGCTGAAGTGCGCATCAAGGGCGCATAGCTGCCGCAAAGGGGCACTCGTGAGCACCCTTCTGAAACTTAAAATGATGAATGGGACACCCTACGGTCTCGTGGACTTAACGGACATGTGCACACGGCAGCCATTGTAAGTTCACAAGACCGAAAGTGCATAGAAGTGTGCCATTTGGGATTCAGCCAAAGTACGGAATACATATATATTGGTGTTCTTCTTTTTAATGTGGCTCCAGTATCGCTAGCAAAGCATCAAACTGAGCCACTGACATCCTGAAGTAAACTTTGACTCACTCGGGATAATCCTACATTCTCTCTCCTTTGTTCTGTCCTTGTTCTGCTTGAAGTCTCTATTTTGTATTGTTTTGTATTGTTTTTTTTCCCCACAACGGATTACTTCATGCATATCTGACTCAGTGTGCAAGGTTTCTGTGCATGACAAATTTTTAGGATGACGAATACGAAAAAACACATGCGAAAATGTGCAATGATAGTCAATAGTTTTATATTGTAATGTTGTTTCTCATTAAATAACATTTAATGTTATGTGATGTTCCATAGCTAAATTTCATTTTTTTGTCAATTTTAAAATATTTTTTGCTTCATGTTTCAAGTTGATTAATTTTGGAACTGATTTGGTTTGGTTAAATGTTTAAACTTTAGACTTCTTTATTGCTGTATTTTTGAAATATTTATAAAGGAAATTAATGGGAAATCTACAGTACTTGAAAAGTGAGTGTTCGCTGTTGCACTATTATACTGATGCCTAATGGCTATTTGATATAGACCTGATAGATAACTTAGCGCAGAGGTACAAGATTCATTTTCAGGAGTTGGAGAAGGCAGTGGTAGGCAATGTTTTTCATGAACACTTTGGTAACACTTTATTTCAAGATGACGTTGTTACACGTTACTACATGTACTTACTATAAGAAACAAACAAATAAATAAAAATACATACAGCACCTTTAACTGCTCCTATGTTAAGATATACAGTAGAATAGCTTATTCAAATAACTGCAGCAGTAAAATGATTCATAGGACTGTTTTTGATAAAGGTGGATTTAAAAATCACTTTTAGGAAGCAGAAAATTGAGTTTGACCTCTGCATTTGTTGCTGGGGAGGAATATCAGGCAAGCCTCTATCAATCTCATCCTAAATTCCATAGTCAATCTTAGTTTGTTTTCAAAATGTTCCACTTTTTACCCATCTGAAACTTAATACACACCTCATGTGAATAGATATTCCATTGAGGAATTTCTTGAAACAGACTTGAGGCCAATCTAAAGAGAGCAATCAGGGGCTCTCTCGAAACACATCATGATGTCATCACTCCTGTTTCAGTCTGTAGATAAAGTTAACTAACCAATTCTTGCTGACAGACCCAATCAGCACTATGTTTGATTCCATATTTCTTGTCTGTCTCTTAGTAATTGAGATCTCCATCATCTGTAGAGCCAAAGAAAACTGCAAAGTGCAGGCAGTGTTATTACATCATATACTTTCATCACATCCATCCATCCAACGAACCAACCAACCAACCAGTATCACATAAATAATTCATAATTAAAGTTTTTTTTTTTTAGTTTAATATGAAATTAAGATACATTTTTTATTTTGGCGTTCTATTATAAATAGCTGTATTCTACACTGTTATGTACAGAAGCTAGCAGATATATAATAGGCTAAAACCTTTCAAAGCAAAGAAACCGACTCTATAATACGTTCAAGGGTTTGCGGTGGAATGTTTAGATGGAGCGTCAGCATTCAGAAAGTGGAAGAATAGTACCCATTTTTGTCTCTTTTGGTGCTCTTATTCAATTAGAGATCAGTATAACTACTAGTTCTAGAGCTTAATTGAATCAGCTCATCAGATGACAGAGTTCCTGCCCATCTCATGTGAATTCAATTACAGATCTCAGTGAGACTCCCTCTCAGACACCTACATACTCCTCGACAACATCAGAATGACAAGGATGTATTTTGTAATGTGGCCATTTGTTTCCAGCATTATTAAAACTCATGTGGATCACTTTAGTGCTATATTGTACATATATATGCAAAATTATTCACTGAGAAGTCTTTTAACTTTAACTTTAATTTTGACATTTTAATAGCAATAAATCTGGTGTGTTGAGGAGCTGAGTAACTGAAATAAGTATAGAAGAGATTGTTCATATCCCTCCTTCCAGAAACGTGATAGAGGAATTTGGCTGGGGTGCCATCTGTGATATTAGCACAAAATTTTGGTGTTTTCCCCCCCTGTTGCTTTCACAAATTCTTAACATTTCTGTAATTATTGGTTTAGGCTATATAGGCTGGCCAGGCTTCTAGGGATGCAGGTCCAAATCTGATCTGGTCTTTTTATATCCCCCCCCCTGTCACTTCTTGAACTAGACAGGAAGGTCAAAGATGTAATTAGATAGACAAAACAAATTTTTGCTGATGGATACTTGGTCATCAAACTGTGACCACTAGGCTAACTTTGGCTTCTCTCCTTGCAAATCATTTTCTAAATTGGGAAGATATAATGAAATAATCTTTTGTGTTGTTGTGTATTTTATGGTAAACCCAATTTAAAAAGATCTCACTCTTATAATTTTACTATTATAAATGGTCTTGGGGCTTGTTTTGCATTTCAGAAACTGTCAAGAGAGTTGAGTTTGCCAAGAAATTACTCATCGTTCATATCCCTACTTCCAAAAAGGAGAGACCACACATATAGCTTCCTTTTTTCTAAAATATGCCACTTAAAAAACACACACTTGTCACATATAGCCTATCACTATTATGCGTGACAACAAATATACTGCATTATATTTTATTGCCAGTGGATATTGTAATATCCATGTGAGAAAATGAAATTGGTAGCTATATGTTTTGCAGAAAAAGCACAGCTCTATATCGTTAAACTGTTCATAGAGCTGCTGAGCAGTTTTGGTGAGATGTAACGGGATGCCGTTATTCAGCTGTAGCTGTCAGATCTGCAGATCTGTGTCAGTTATTTGGATGTTTGTGATATATGATTAAAACATACAAAAACTTGCAAAAAAAAAAAAAAAATTACAGCTGTGACCTCAGGTGGGTGGAGGTCATGTATGACAGTGTTTTCACCCTTGTAACTCATTTGTAATTGCTTAAGCTGATTGTATATGAATAGCAGCCAGTAGCCAAGTGAAGATCACAACAGTAATTCAGTTGAAACAGTCAAGTCACCTTTATTTATAACCCTTTCTACAATACAGATTCAAAGCACTAAGCAGTAATAAACAGGAAAATACTGATCAATGATGCAAACATCATTAAATATGAGATAATTTCTGCTGTAAAGCAGCTCTACAGAAGAAAATAGTGTCATTATTCAGCTCAAGTCAGTTCAGTGTTGATTCAGTTCAGTTCAATGAATGTTCATCAATTTAAATTCATCATCATTTTGTAGCTCGAGTCAGTTCAATGTTGATTCAATTCAGATCAATGACAGTGTCCATGTTGCATAAATAGTAAACTTGCATAATAACAAAACATTAGATTCAACTTTTTACTTTTGCTTTTATAGGCCTAATAATCTCTACTATTTTACACTAACATTGTTTAACATCCTTTAATAGAAAATTGAACCATTTTCACTGAATAATGACGTTGTTTCCCCAAATATTTTCCTTTCAAATAATAAGTTTGTGTATATAGGCCAGGGGCATTTCTTCCAAGGAGGCAAGGGAGGCAGTGTATCCTCAAAAATAGGTAAATAAATAAATAAAAACTGGATATATAATAAATAAGTAAATAAAAACTGGATAAAATCATTTATATTATAAAATATAACAATGCAAATATTACAAGATGTGACATTAACAGTCACTTGTTTTTATAAAGTAACACTGTCCAACAGCGACACCCGCAGGTGAAGTTACAGCAGGAGGCTTGCCTCCTCTGAGCCCACTGACTTATAACAGACCCCCTAAAAGCGTGCGGTGGGTTTAGTCAACCCGATCTCACAGCAATTTGTACGTATTTTACGAGTTGCCATATTTGTATGAATTCCTATGAATGACCTACCCCTAAACCTACCCGTCACTGGGAAGAATTAGCCACCTTGTAAAATATGCATTGGAATTGGTCATTAGATTGAATGGGTGAATGTCACGCGAGAGGAGGCACTGCCTCCATCATGCTATGATTGGATATGATTGGTTCGTGCGATAAATCCCGCCTCGCGTTAGCGAATCGGCCTGAATGAAGACAATAATGGCATTAATGGGAAGACTAATTAAAAAGTAAGCAACTCAGCCACTAAAATATCACTGCTTTATGTCACATCAAAATCAAACTTGAAATGGCCAGAAACATGGAGTTTTTAGTGAGCAATCGCTTGAGGAAATTAAAGGGTTAGTTCACCCAAAAATGAAAATAATGTCATTTATTACTCACCCTCATGCCGTTCCACAGCCGTAAGACCTTCGTTAATCTTCGGAACGCAAATTAAGATATTTTTGTTGAAATCCGATGTCTCAGTGAGGCCTCCATAGCCAGCAATGACATTTCCTCTCTCAAGATCCATTAATGTACTAAAAACATATTTAAATCAGTTCATGTGAGTACAGTGGTTCAATATTAATATTACAAAGCAACAAGAATATTTTTTGTGCACCAAAAAAAACAAAATAACAACTTATATAGTGATGGCCGATTTCGATATTTTGTTTTTTTGGCACACCAAAAATATTCTCGTCGCTTTATAATATTAATATTGAACCACTGTACTCACATGAACTGATTTAAATATGTTTTTAGTACATTAATGGATCTTGAGAGAGGAAATGGCTGGCTATGCAGGCCTCACTGAGTCATCGGATTTCAACAAAAATATCTTAATTTGCGTTCCAAAGATGAACGAAGGTCTTACGGGTGTGGAACGGCATGAGGATGAGTAATTAATGACATTATTTTCATTTTTGGGTGAACTAACCCTTTAAAGGTATCTTTGTGTCTGTGACCAGCTTGATGACTTTAAATAAAAAGCAAATCTGAACATTACTTCACAAATAATATGTATTGTTTAAATTGTTACTGCCTTTAGTTATTGTAAAAATGCATAAAAACACTATTTGGTGAGATGTATACTTGGTTTTAATAAATAGAACATTACATAGTGTAAAAATACAAAATAGAATTGTATTTGGTCTCTCTTTTTTATGTAATGTTTATTTAACCAGGAAAATTAAGTCTAACAGGGACATAAATTTACATTTGATATATAAAAAAATTGAGGGCTTTGCCTCCTTATTTTAAAACACAACTTATATCGGCCTATGACGTTTGCTTGCTCCATTTGCCCGCTATTCTGCCAGTTGCGTCTTAAATTACATTAATGTCATGCGTTGTGTTTCTCACGTGTTAGTTAGAGGGAAAGGCTCCTGTGCTCCACGATCTGACCTCTTATCATGACAGGACCACGGACTCTAGTGGACACCAGGACATCATCCTCCGTTCATGCATTTCTCTCTCTCCTCTTAACCGTAAAGACGCTTTAGCATTTGCTTTTGCCTAGTCTCTGGAAAACATCTGAATCATTTTAACCAACTCCAGCTGTCGCCCTGGTGTGGGTGTGTGAGAAAGTGCATGGCCGCCTGTGAATGAAAGGAGACTCGAGCAAGGGTGACGTTTAGATTTACCAAAAAAAAAAAAAAAAAGTTAGGATATTTTGCGTCTGTTTTTTGTCGGTATGAACGCAGATACGTGCGTCTCATACTGCGATATGACTTCCATGGATTCATATTATTCCCCATCATCAGGGCAAGGAAGAGTCCAGCAGGCCAATCCTTACAGGACGTTCCAGCCGAGCGACGCCAAATACAGTCCCACTTTTCTGCCCGCAAAAGGTCAACCTTACGGGGACAAGCCGAGGAGTCCATTCCACCAGGAGTGTCCGTCACTGGATGATAGCTCACCCGAGAGCGCGTACAGCAAATACCATCTTTTTATGCAGAGACCCACATGCAAAACTCCCTCTGAAGACAGCAAACTGGAGGACGGCGGGCTCATCTCGTGCTATGGTGAGTGGCATCATGTGTTTGTGTGTTCATTTATCAGGAGCCTGTATGTCCAGAAAATGTCCACCTTATGTTTAGGATGTCAGTGTATTTTGATAGCTAATTGGTCCGCATCACATATTCAGGTTGAGACTAAAAGAGGGCCTTTAGTGAGTAGCTTTATAAGCTTCGATTTGTTCTATAATTAACGTATTAATTTGCATTTCTCACTTCGATATTAAAATTAGCTGCGTTTTACGCGCTTTAAATTTGTAAGTAAAATCAGTTAACGTAAGTTTTTTAATTACGGACAAATAAAGTTAAGTTGAAACTTTGAATGACAATAATATTTTACTTAATTGCTTTAGTTATTTAGTCAGAATGTCTGTCAGATAAAATTTTAAAAATCATAGCATAAACTAAAACTAGGAAAAATGTAAAACGTTAGCTAGGCTAATCGTAAAACGGTAGGCCTATTTTTCGTATAACTGTTTGTTTGTTTTTTGGTAAACAGACAAATAATAATAAATAATAATTATCTTTGTATTTATTAAATCGAATCAAAGTTGTTTGTTTTGTTTTTATCGGGCTCATAATTGTGTGTTGTGTTTTAGGATTGAAGAAATATGACTTTTCTGTTTAATGCACTGCAAACGAGGAAGTGTAAATTCACTAAATAAATGTTAAACATAATTAGGCCAGTTTCATTTAATCATGCACGTATATTAGGCTTACTTTGCCTTGTAGTAGGCCTATCAAGAGAGTGATTTACCGGATCATTACAGCTCGTTCAAGCACTTTCTGAAGGCTGTACCCCATCCAAATCCACACTCTTTCTCGCCTGTTATTTGTCAGACGTTTACAACACGGACTTTGCCTAAAATTTAAAATTTCTTACTCATAAAAAATAAACATAAACAATTCGTCTGGTGGTCGCATAAACAATCAAAGCCGAAGTCATGAACAGACCTACAGATGTTGCGATATGAACACAATAAATAAAAAGATTATCATCGTTTTCTGACTTAAAAACAGCGGCATGAAAATCCATCTTTGTGGTTGTAAATCACGCATGGGCTATTTACGATGTGTTGATCGCGAGCCAGTGAAAATAGACACCGACTGCATCTTCAGTGTCGTTAGAAAAACCTATTACATTCATTCAGTTATTTCTTTGCTTCAGTTAACCTACTTGATATTTAGATATTTTTTACTATTTAGTCTGAACTGTCAGTTTATGACGACAACCTAAAACAAAGTTGTGCCAAAAAATATATATTAACGGGCAGTTTTGACGCGAGTTAATAAATAAATACATAAATAAACAATTAGCCTAGTGAAAGGCTGTATCTACCCGTTGTCTAACGTTACTTATATTTTAAAAATGCTTTTAAAAGAATTACACTGTGATTAATTCTATCGAAAATAGTCTTAACATCCAAAGCAAGTCATTGGGAAATTAGCATGCATTCACATTATTATTAGAAATGCATCTATACTTTAAATAAATCAATTTAAAGTATTCAAGAGCTCTTTTTACATATATAAAATGTTTATTGTCTTCTGTAATAATAATCAAGAGACAATAATATACATGGGACAGGCTAAAACACAATTATCGTATCTTTGCAGCATGTAGTTCACTGTATTTTACAATCTAGGTGTTTAAATGAAAAGATTAATTAAAAATAAAGATTTTAGTACATAAAAAACATTTGTTTTTAATTAATGCTATCAATTAGGTGATATTTAGGGCTGTTTGTAAATGAAAAATATTTTGTAAAGAGATCACTGCGGTCCAATTGGACATATAATACATATTTTCAGAAAATAGTTTGGCAAATTGTCGGTGTAAGCAGGGATGAAGATATGAGATAATCACTAAGGATCCCTTTCATGGACATATTATGATGCACAGTCACAGACAGTGCTGTACTTATAGAGCGTTTTTCCTGACTGCGGTTTGAAGAGAATGAACACTGTTTTCCCAGTGTATTTGTGGTCTGTGTAGATGTCAAGGGTGAGATCTAGCCTCAAGGACAGCCTGATTGACCAGTTGGACAATATTTGGAAGCCAAAAATCGCTTTTCATCCAATATTCAACACAGAGAGAAGGGAAGATGTATGTGCTCTGACTCATATTAACACTTTTTCAAGTGTGGGTTGTAAACTTGTCATGCGATTAGATCCAAAATATAAGAGGGTGGTTAGCTCTTTCCAGCCAATCAGAACCCTGTAAAACTACAGAGTCAGTAACAACATGGTTCGTCACCGGATTGAACTGTTAAAAACAACTTCTTCTTTTTTTCTTTCACTTGACTTGAGTATCTAGTTATTTAAACTCACCAGTCTAATTGTATTGATATACTACTTCTGAAAAATGGGAATACCTGGGTTAATCCTCAACTAATGCTGTAATCTGACAGTGCATTTAGAATCAGTTTAAATTTGGATGCATTATTGGAAATGTTAATGAATGAAACCTCTCCAAAAACCTGAGTAATTCATGATTTGCAGTAGTAGGGAGTATAGGGCATTATTCAAAGGCAGATGTGTGGTATGGACTCCCAGAGATATCATTCATGCTTATATGCTCGGCACGATCAGTACTACTGGGAGGCCTAAAATGACAAGCCCTGACTGGTTTACATAACCTTTCCTTACAAAATGACGTGCAAATAAATCAGCATTTAACAATTGATGGGATATTAAGTCGGCTATTAGGTATCTAGCGATAAAGTATCTCTGTAGAGCTTGAAGGATTTACACATATGATTAATTCTGCACATTATTTCTTGGTTTGGTAGTTAAAGGATTAGTTCACTTCAGAATTAAAATTTCCTGATAATTTACTCACCCCCATGTCATTTAAGATGTTTGTCTTTCTTTCTTCAGTCGAAAAGAAATTAAGGTTTTTGAGGAAAACATTCCAAGGTTTTTCTCCATATAGTGGACTTAAACAGCTACCAACGGGTTGAAGGTACAAATTGTAGTTTCAGTGCAGCTTTAAAGGGCTCTACACAATCCTAGACGAGGAATAAGGGTCTTATCTAGCGAAACGATCGGTCATTTTCTAAAAAAAAAAAAATATATATATATATATATATATATATATATACTTTTTAACCACAAATGCTCGTCTTGCACTGCTCTGCGATGCTCCATGCATTACGTAATCATGTTGGAAAAGTCATGCGTGACGTAGGCGGAAGTACCTGGAATGTTTTCCTCAAAAACCTTTCTTTCTTCAGTCGAAAAGAAATTAAGACATAAACATCTTGGAATGCCATGGGGGTGAGTAAATTATCAGGAAATTTTAATTCTGAAGTGAACTAATCCTTTAATATTCAGCCATTTGAATGCACTGACTAGATGAGAACTGAACCGATCTGGATGATGAAATGTTTTCTCCAGAGCTGCTTTATAGATGAATTGAACTCATTCCATAATTGATGAACTTTACACAGTTATTGAACCAAACTGAATCAACACTGAACTGATTTCAAATGAATAATGACTGTTTACTATTGTCTTTTTATAGCTGCTTTACAATTGAATTCTATTTGCATCATTGAATCATTATTTTCCGGTTTATCCCTGTAAAACTTCTTTGAAACAGTCCATATTGTATAAAGCGCTAGATAAATAAAAGTCACTTGGCTTGACACTTGAGAAGTTAACTGGTGTTTCCCATTTAAGTTGAGATACATTTTGTGTATTTGGAGATAAATGGACATCAGCTTTTACTTACAAGTCACAGGTCATTTATCACATAAGATTATAAGAAACATCAACATACAAAAACCTAATACATAGATTTTTTAAATACCATGGCCTAGACTCTGTACAAGTTGATGTACAAAACATAAAATGCTCTACTGTTAAATGCATGCAATGAAGAGAATATTTACATCCTCTTCATGAGCTATTTTAAATTATAGTGAGCATATGGGAGTGAAATCTTGGAGACAGAAAACTGGCACAGTTCTCCAGTATATGGAAGTCATGTGTGAGGTCATTTATCAGGAGCTCAGATTTAACGGAAACACTGTCCTGGTTTCCCACAGAATCCACATTCCTGTGCGGCTTGCAGGCATTGATCTTCTCACAGGAACATCTGGAAGTTTTGCTTCTGCACAGATACCTGTATCTTCAACGTACAGTAGTGTAAATTGGCAATTGGAGACCAAATGCTAGAACTTAGATTACAGCATTTCACTATTAAAAATAAAGGTTATTTATTGGCATCTATGATTCCATGAAGAACCTTTAATATCCATGGAACCTTTCCATTGCATAAAATGCTCTTTACAGTGGGAAAAGGTTCTTTAGATGTTCTTTACATTAAGAAAACAAAATGGTTCTTTTAAGAACTGTTAACTGAAAGGTTTATTGGGCAATCCATTAATGCAAAATGACATTATTCATTATTAAATGACATTTAATGTCACTGAATGACACTGTTTTTGTTGATTTACAATGTGTCTTATGTGGAGCTGACCCAAACCATCACATTCTATAAAAGCTAACGGGTGCCCTGCTGCTTTACAGCCAGTTAAATTACACTTTGATGTTTTTCTGCCTGTTTCCTGCAGTGATTAAATAGCCGCTCCTAGTAAGCATCTGACCTCTGCTAATTCAAAGACACAGCCGACTCCTTCAGGATGGAGTCAGTGTTCTCAGGGGAGTGACTGCTTCAAGCATGGACTCCAGTTATACATTTTGCCATAGTGTGAATTGATTTTCAAAAGAGATATTACTGTAAACACCGGTTTACAGAAAGGAAAATACCAGAATATGTTTCTAGGCTGGAGGGCTTTTGCAATGCCAACATCAGTACTATAGGACACCTGTATAAAAGATGTGATTTTTACATTATTAGATATCTTTCCAGAGGGCAAATTTGATAGTATTCCCTCATGAAAATGAGAATCTTTAAAAATAAATGTTCTTTATTGGCATATTTGGTTCCATGAAGAACTTTTAACATTCATGGAACCTTTCCATTCCACTTTATAGTGGAAAAGGGTTCTTTAGATTTTTAGAAAAAAATGGTTATTTTCACTGGTAACTTGTCAGTGAAAGGTTCTTTGGGGAACCAAAAATGGTTCTTCTATTGCATCCTTTATTTTTAAGATTGTATGCTAAAAGTAAAGGTTCTTATTGGGATTGATGGTTCTGTGAAGAACCTTTAACAACCATGGAACCTTTCCATTGCACAATAGGTTCTAGATGGGAATTCTTTACACTAAGAAAAATGTTTTTTTAAGAACTGTTGAAAGAAAGGTTCTTTTGGGGACCCAAAATGTTAGAAAGTTCTTCTATTGCACGAAAACTCCCTTTTGCAACCTTTATTTTGAGGTTACAGTTAGGATGTGAGCATGTAGGTTTGGTAGTATATATTCCTGTAGCTCAAATACTAGAGCATGGTGCCAACAAAGCCATGCAACATCATGGGTTTGATTCCCAGGGAATGCATGAACTTGTTGAATTGTATATCTTAAAGGGCTACTTCACAGCTGGCAAAATGGGCTTCAATAAAACTTGTCTGCCTATACAGTAGAAAGACAAAATTTTTTAAATCTGCACTACCTGACTAGAGCAAACAGAGAAAAAAAGGCTGTTGTCTTCCCTTTTGCCTGATAGGTAGGAAAACTACAACACCCATAATGCACTGGGCATGTTGCCATCCAAGGCCGCTACCACCAGTCTGCTATGGATAGTACGCTTGCTAGAGTCAAATACCGCCTTGATTTAGTAGGAAATACTTCTTAGCAAACTTTTAATCACAATGGTGTTGACTTGTATTGTTCTCGGATGCAAGAATTCAAAGAGTAAACGTTTAGCGGGAGTGAGTTAATTTCAGTTTCCAGTGAAGGATCCAGCGCGTTGTAAGCAGTGGATAAAGGCTGAAAAGAATCATAAATACAGAGAGAACCCTGTGAATCTGAAAAATCTTTGTGTTTGTAGTCAACATTTCAAATGGGATGATCTCAGTGTTTTCAGCCAAACGGAGAGGGAAACTTAAAGAAACTGCTGTTCTGTCAGTTCCTCCCAACCTTACAGGTAAGAAAGCTGTTGCCATAGTGTTCCATATTTAACATAATGCTGTTTAAAGAGTAGACATAATACGATAACATTTTCAGCGATAAACCTGCCCTTACAATAACTCTTCTGTTAGAAACCCTCAGTCGATCAGACTGTCTGTGGGAGGGGATACAAAAATGTGGAACTACACAAACTACATAATCTGTAGTTTTCACGAAAGTCCTGGAGACATCAAAATAACTGACTAATAAACATGAATTTCGCAGTCCAGGTAACATGGAGAACGAGTAAACATTGTTCATTTACATATACCACTGACATTGTAACAATACAAAGCAGGTTGAAAATCGGCGAAGTTACACTTTAAATGCAATAAGTTGCTTTGAATAAAAGCATCTGCTAAATGCATAAATGTAATGTAATGTTAAGTGGATCTGGACTTGATGCTTAAAAAAAGTAATGGGTTGAATCTTCATAGGTGGTGATCATGAACTTTAGTGAGCCCTTGAGCAAAATATTTCATCCCAGGCTACTACAAGTGGACTGTCTCTGACTAAATGTGCTGTAAGTCACTGTGGCTAAAGGCATCTGGTAAATGACGAGTAACCATTGTGCAATGAGGTGGCGTCAAAAACTGCTGTTATATATCAAGTGTAAATGCCACAAAATTCTGCAATGTTTCTAGCAGTGCTTTCTTTTTAAGAACTGTATTTGATGAAATTCCTTTGATTAAATTCTGCGTTCTAAATGACAAGCAGAAAAAACACAGAGCATTGCTAAAATTGCCAAACACTTGGACAGTTATCAAACCCAGACTATTGCTGTCAATGCAAAATTTGCAGCCAAAACCAAAGGGCTTTGGCTCTAAGATGCAAAACATGCAATGGCACTGTTTAAAAAATTTGGTGGTACGCAGAATCAGCATAACATAGGCTACAAAGCCAAGGAAAGACAGCAGGGTGGGAATGAAAGCGCTCACCACAGCAATTATGATTATTTCTCTGCCAAACACAGAGACAGAGGAACTGTGTTATCACAAAATATTATTACATTTAAAACAATCTGATACTCTAAACAAAGTATGAATTAAACAAAGTTATTGTGTGAAAATTGTTTATATACTTTGTTATACAAATGATAACTTGTGTCACATACACCACAATCAACAATTTTGCCTCTAATAACGTTTTAGGTTAGAGTTAGAGTGCCTAGTTAACAAGGAGCATGAGATAAAATATTAAACGTGAGAAGAAAACAAAGAAAAATCAAGGTAAATATCACATGTGAACAGAATATTTGATCCCACTTTATATCAGGTGTCTTTAACTACTATGCACTTATTTATTTATTTTTTTAAAGAAAAATCATTTGTTTTGGTACAGTGTATTTCTTCTGTTCATGATGTATTGTAAAACACATTTAAGATGGGATACAGGTAAGGATAGGGAAAGGTTTCATGGTATGGTTAGGTTTAAAGGTGGTTAAAGGGTAGGAAAAGGGTCAATACTGTAATTATAGATACATAAATTATTACATGCAGGTATTTTTTAAATATATGTATGATTTAAAAATATGTATGGACAAAATAAGTGCATTATATCAAATTATTAATTTAAATGGTAGTACATAGACTCAAACAAAAATATTTAGACCTATATTTAAGATTTATGAATTTGAATATAAATTATAAAATTTCCATCCATTTGGATTATACAGTTTTAATGTGATACATATTTTTCAGTCATACATAAATTAAGCATATATTTCTGTAATAGTACTAATAAACTAATGTGTTTTAAATACACAATAACCAAGTTTATATATTTATCATAAGTAAATCCAGTTTGTTTTTGCTCAAACATTTTAATTAACTGAATATTGCTTGTCCTATAGCTAACTATATCTTCATACTTTTTAACTAAATAAATGTAATCATTTTCACAGGGACCAGGTTTAAGCTGATTTTAAGCATTTTGAAAATATGATTATTCAAATAAAATCCAATAGTTAATTATAAACTATGCCATGCTTTTTTGAGTACAGAAATCTTACCCGTTTCATTTTTGTATGACTGACAATATGCATCACATAAATTTTTTGTTGTTGTTATTGTTATTTTAAGACTGTTTAATCCTAATAGATGGAAATTTTATATGCAATTCAAATATATAATTCTTAAATTCAGGCCTAATTTTTTAAGACATTTAATATAAAGTGGGTCTGAATGTTTTATTGTGCATCATTTCCAATCAAGCTGTAATTTTAAAAAGTGTGAAAACAATAATTGTGTTAATTTGGAATACATAAAATGCTAGTTATGAAATTAGTCAGCAATACAAAGGAATCTGCCATTTTATCAAACTTTTTTTGTTTTGTTTTGTTTTTTAGAATTTCAGCATATTTTACTATTAAACATTAGTTGACTTATGAATGAAATCCAAGTCCAGCATCCTGCAAAGTACATCAAAAAATAAAATGAACAAACAATACACTGCTTGTTTGGTTGATTTACTCAAACATGTGCTGGAAAAAGTTAGTAAAACTGAGCCTATATCACCCGTGACACCATTGAAAAGATTGTGGAACTGAGAACCTCAGTGTTGTGTGCTTTGAACAGGAATGATTTGATTATTTACTTACAATCTGGGCATGTTTGTGCTTTCATCAAGATACTGATTCAGGCATCCAACATGGAAAACATATTTTCAAACTAAGATAAAGAAAGGCTTGTTGTACATTAGAGGTCCTTGAAGTGTAAGGTGACAACAGAACCCTCTTTATGTTGAAATAAAGAATATTTGTATAGGAGTAGTAGAAAATGTTCTGTTTGGGACTTTTTATGTTGTGTTTCCTTTGTTCCCTGTTTTCCCCTTCATCATTTGTTGCCATGGTTTTTGATTAGTTATTCACCTGTGTCCTGTTAATTATCTTGTTTCACCTGTCTATTTAAGCCTGTGTTTCCAGTTTTGTCAGTCCTCGTCTGTGTGAAAGTTGGTTTCTTGTAGAGTTCCAGAGTGTTGTTGATATGTTTAGTTAAATATAGACTGTTGAAATTGATATCCTTGCTTCATTTTCCTTGTCTAACTGTGACAATGAGAGTTTTTGTGAATGTTAATTTCCCTCCTCACTTCAGATACGTTACTTGTCTGTACGGACGTTAATGGGTTAAGAAACGGGTCAACATAAACCCTCTTTCTCCTCAATATTTTGCTTATAGACACAAACACAAAAACCACAATTAATCCATTGAAATATGTCTGTTCCCAGGTAAAGATGGCACTGGACTGACAGACACAGAGATGCCTCAATCTGCTGATCCTACAGGTATGGATGGTAGTTACATCAACTTGAAAGACCCCGGGGTCAAAGGTCACGCAGAACACTCTGTTTCTGAACTTGGCAGTCCTCTAGACAAGAGTGAGGCTGAGAGCAATAAAGGCAAGAAGAGACGGAACCGCACCACCTTCACCAGCTATCAGCTGGAGGAACTGGAGAAGGTTTTCCAGAAGACGCACTACCCTGATGTCTACGCCCGCGAACAACTAGCGCTCAGGACGGATCTCACAGAGGCAAGGGTGCAGGTAGAACTGGTCGTCCCATTTTTGAAAGAACTTGATCGTTTTGCTGCGTAAATTACATTAGAATAAGCCTATATTTCAGATTCATACACACTTCAGTAGAGCTGCGGTATAGTTTTAAAGGGGTCCTTCACTCCTTTAACTTTAGTTAGTGTGTAATGTTGCTGTTTGAGCATAAACAACATCTGCAAAGTTACAACGCTCAAAGTTCAGTGCAAAGGGAGATATTTTCTTTTACAGAAATCACAACAACAAACGGCTGGTAGGGACTACAACAAGCTTCTTCCTGGGTTAGTGACATCACAAACCTTAAAATTTACATAAACCCTGCCCCAGAGAACACGCAACAAAGGGGGTGAGGCCATGTTGGGCTGCTTTAGAGAAGAGGAAGAGTTGTTGTAGTAGAGTGTTGTTGTCATGCCATCATTTTACGCCGGACTGCTTCACAAACGAGGGTCAATTCAACGCTGGATTTGCACAAAAGATTAACATGACGGCACATGCTAGTCGATGAGTTGAATCAACTCCACAGCAACTACATAAATTTATCCACTAACCATTCAGAAACGTCCAGTTTCATTCTAAAAGTTGTAACTTCTTCCTGAGTCTCTCCATCAGTGTTGACTTCGGTTTGAACAATGTAAGGCTGAACACCGTTACTGACAATCCTCATTTTGGCTGCGTGAGATTCTCCAGCTTTGTTGTTGTTGAGCAACCGAAGCGTGAGCTGTTAAAGCTCCGCCCTCTTCTGGAAAATGGGCCAGGAGCAGCAGCTTATTTGCATTTAAAGAGACATACACAAAAACGGCTCACGCCCAAATAGGGGCAAATTTGACAAGCTATAATAAATGATCTGTGGGGTATTTTGAGCTTAAATTTAACAGACACATTCTGGGGACACCAGAGACTTATATTACATCTTGTAAAAGAGACATTATAGGTCCCCTTTAAAATAAATATTCTAACTTATTTAATTTCTATATACGACATTTGCAGGTTGTCAGTTGCTACAAAAATAGTGACTCGGGCCATTTACACAACACCGTTTTTAACCATTTTTTGGCCATTCATTTACATGACAACGGCCTTTTGGGGGCTGGAAAAATGCAAACTTTTGAAAACAGGTTTCAAAGTGCAAGTTTTTGAAAACGATACCGTTAACATCTCTTTTGTAAAATTTGGGAAAGCGGTGATTTCATGCTACTTCAGTCTATAGGCGTATAATGTTTCTTTACAAAGTGACATCACCACCTACTGGCCTGGCATGAATAATACAGTGTTTTTAGTCGTTTTCGCTGATCTGTGAACTGGATCGTTTTTTAGTACATTGTTGTCATGTAAATTCTTCAGTTTGTAAAACAGCAATATTATTATTATTACTATTAATAATAAAAAAATATTAATATTATTTGGTATTATTCTCAGTAAATCAATAGCGTGTATTTTCTAGTAGCTCCATTTAATACACTACATTTGTCAATTTTTAAACCTATTCCTCAGAATTCTACAGGTTTCCCCCATAAGTCTACAGATTCTGCTCTGCTAAAAAGAACAATAGTCTCTGCTGTGCATAACACAGATCTCAATTCTCACATCATGACAGAGAAGTTGGACTTCTAGTCATTGTTTAATGTACCTCTCTACACCACAGTGTTTAAGGATGTTAAGAAGAGTTAGGGAGGAAAAAACACATGCTCTCTGGCAGTTGAAGAAAACACAGTTTGAGATGCCATAATCAATTTCCACACAGGCATCGTCAGGAACCTGGCCATGTTTTTGAAGGTACAGTGCAGTAACTACATTCGTTCCGATTCCCAACAGAACCAACTATCGCACACACATGAGTCTAATTACCTCGTAGGCTGACAACACAGTGCAGACTCTGTTGAGTGACTACAGGGTTTGACCCGTTTTTCAAAAACATACCTACAGACATACGCAATTGTGATGAGCCCCTCCCGCTTTCCTCCCCAGCGCTGTTGTTTAGTGCTGGCTGTTGCTCTATCCTGCTCTCTCTCTATCACACAGGACTTTTTCCCTCAACACACTGTAATAGAGGATGTTTTGGATGATATCATTGTTTTAGTCCTCAGGACATACTTGGAACATACATTTTGAGATATAATTTGGTATCTTTTCATGCTTAAAACCTTGTGTTATGTGAGCGCATATGTGTAGTGATGCACTTATGTGTTATAAGTGTCCTTATACAATGAGAGTATGTGTATGTGTGTGTCTGTGGATCTGCACAAAAGGTCCACTGCTCTAGTCTGTGGATCTCTGAGAGGTCAGAGGGGGCAGCTCTGGAAAGCCGGGGGCTTAGGCGTCAGGAAATTAAACATGAAATGTAAACAAATTCCAGCCTGAACATTCTCCCCTTTCACTTTCTAACATCCTAATTTCTGTTTAGAATCTGAGTTTGAAGAAAAGAAAGCGCAAAGGAGAAAGTTTGTATCAGAGAATGATGAAAAAAAAAAACCCAGAAAGAAGCAGAAGACATAAACTCAGAATTCTGAGAGAAAAAAGTCAGAATTGTAAGATGTAAACTCACAGTTCTGAGAAAAAAAAGTCTTAATTGAGATGTTAACTCAAAATTGTAAGATATTGTAAATTGTAATTTGTAAGCCCCTAAAGGGACATGGTGAAGAAAAAAAATTTTTTGGCAATGCTTTTGCGTTCTTTCGCAAATGTTTGCATTCCCCTGATAAACTTTGCATTCACTCGCAAAGTACACAAAAGTTTTGTGAGCGAACGCAAAAGTTTTTGCCTGGGAACGCAAAGGATTTGCGAGCAAACGCAGAGTTTCTCAGGGGAATGCAAACATTTTGCGAGAGAACGCAAAAGCATTGCTAAATATTTTTTCCTCCCATCTCATATTCCCACCATGTAAGATATAAACTTGTGAATGCAAGAAAATTAGAATTGTGTTATAAACTCGTGATTGTGGGGAAGAGTCTGAATTGTGAGATGTTCAAAATTGCAAGAAATAAACACACAATTGCGAGAAATGGTCAGAACTGTGTTATAAACCAAAAATCAGAATTGTAAGATGTTAACTCACAATTGCAAGATATAAACTCACATTTGCAAGAAGTAAAGTCTGAATTGCAAGACGTAAATGCGCAATTTTGAAAAAAAGGAAAAAAAATCTGAACTGCAAGATATAAACTTGGAATTTTAAAACATAAAGGCTGAATTATGAAATAAAAAGTCACAATTACCTTTTTTATTTTTCTATTCTGTGGCAGAAAAGGCGCTTCCCAATCACATCTCTAAGGGAAAATGTAACTATTTTACAAGGTACCGATTTTGTGTGAATTTGTACGATGTGAATTTAGAAAAAAGTAAGTGAGAAGGTCCACCCCTAAACATAACCATCACTGCATGGGGTGTAAGTAGATTGTACTTGTAAATGTATGATTCATATGTATTAGCCACCAATTCGCCAAAATGTAAAACAGTAAACTGCCATGAAATTGCTTTGGGCTTACATAATTATTTATTAATTATTTATAAGGGTACGTTAACACGACAACAATGTACTAAAAATGGAAAAGTTTTTCCTTTGCCTTTTTTGTGTACAGACGACACCATTGTCAAAACGATTTCACAAATTCACGTTTTTGTAGTTGACACAGAGATGATAACGTTATTGTTTTCAAAAACTTGCACTTTGAAACCTGTTTTCGAAAGTTTGCATTTTTGCAGGGTATCAAAACACCATTGTCGTGTAAATGAATGGACAAAATGCATAAAAAGCTTTACATTTTTAGTTGAAAATGGTGTCATGTAAACAGCGCCTAATTTAATGCCTTGCAGTCTGCTCAGCTGGTTTAGATTAGTTATTGAACTAAATGTTTAACTATTTCCACGCCATTGACGGAATTTTCCGGCTTTCCGTGTTTTAAGTGTTATACGGTAGGGGGCGCTATTACTCATCTTCTGAAAGAGTACAGAAACTCCCGATCAAAACACGTGCAAAAAAGAAGCAGAAACAAGCAATAAAAGCATTGCTTATGCACATTTTAGTCTGTGAAATAAAAAACGCGATTTTCTCAGCTTTTTCTTCAAAATGTTGCTTTTTCTATGAAACTTGCCCAAATTTAAGTATTGATAAAAAAGAATGCATGAAGCTAGAAAGAGTTCATGTAAAAAAGCATTTACGTTGTACATTGTCCTTCAATTAATCTTCAAAACATTTCCACCCATGTAGAGGAAAGAGGAACAACATAAACTAAGAATACAGATGCTGCTCAGCTCATTGATCATTGGCCATTATCTCTAATTACTCTTAATTTCGTAGACCAAGGAAAAACAACATAAATGTCCAAAGAGACAGGGATTAAATTACAAAGATTCTCAAAACAGATGACATGATCATAATGGCACTTGGAGGTCAGGAGCAGGCCATGACATCGGCCTGAACGATCATATTACTTTGTATACAGTTGGCCCCTATAGGACAACTTGAGCTAATTCAGGCAATATATTTTGTAACTCAAATAAAGATAAGTTGAAATGCATTGTATCTTTTGTACCTTTAATGGTTCCCCATTCATGTGAACTCAGTGTGCCATATTCCGTTACCCTTCCATAATATTTCTGGGGTTCCTGGGGGTTATGGAAACTGTAATGTGATTGGACAGGGCTTTACTTCTCACAATCCAAGCTTATCTCAGTAGTATGGACAGACTTGCACTGCACTTTGAAATAGTCAATGAAAGCCTGTGCGTTTATAAATGCATAAGAGCTTAAACATGGGAGTCATCTTCCTTCCTAAATTACACACCAGAGACAATCCATGAGTATTAGTGGTAATGGAGAACACATATTCACTATTAACTATGACTTTTGCCTCAATAAACTCTTAATTTACTGCTTATTAATAGTTAGTAAGGTAGTTGTTGTAGCATTTAAGTTTAGGTATGTGGTAGGATTTAGGGATGTAGGATATGGTCATGGGTCATTGACGAATAAGGATTTTAAAAGTATAAAAAACATAATGGAGATACAATTAATTTTGAAGTTTTATTAAGTGTTAACAAGGAGATTATGTGGTATTTATAATAAATTAACACAGCTTTTGTCATTTTTTACAAGATGGACAAAATTTGTGACCAAAAAAGTCATTCGGTTTTACCAGAAATATCGGTTTTACCGAATGACACGTTTGTTTATACCGAATGACAATATTTGTCAAACAATGCTAACAGGCTGATATCTATCTAGCTAGCAGAAGGACAGTCAAGGAATATATATTTAGTACAAGCTTTTAAAATATTACAACATTTTCCATGTTTTATAGCGGTTGAACCGAATGACCTGATGTTTCGGGATATCCGTATGAGCAAGTGAAAACCCTTTGCAGGTGTCTGAATGATGTCACATTATGTCACATGATATTGACCGCATGACTTGATCCAAAATGGTCCCTTTGTATTGGTTACTCTGAATGACATCCATGAAATAAATTTTTCCGGACATTCTTTCTCATAACAAAGCAACAACTTCCACACATAATTTTAATACCATTTTGTACTACAGTATGTTGATATATGATGTTATAAAATCATGCCAGAATAAAAAAATATATAAATTTATTACATTTTAAAATATTTTAATCACAAATACTTAATGACGAAATGGCTGTATTGGCCTTTGTACGGTTAAACCGAATGATCTTTTGACACTTCAAAATCTTTAAAATACCTTTAAATGTTGCAAAGTATAATTAAAACCTTTTGGAATCAATAAAAGAGATCTAGTTGTACTACCTTACATACTTTGGATGTCATATCTTTGTTTTTTTATTATTATTAAGGCTCTTGGACAAAAAAATGACCTGTCACGTCATTGACCCTCATGCAGAATAAGGCATTAATATGTGCTTTATAAGTACTAATAAACAGCCAATATGCAAGCTAATAAGCAACTAGTTAAAAGTGAGAATTGTTCTGAAAAATTTGTTTTTTGGGTAGAAAAGAAACAGACCTTTCTCTGTCATATTGTGAAGTGATGGAAATGGCTGAGGGAGAAATTTGACAGGATCGTATTGAAAAACAAACATCTATAATATAAATACATGGAATCTGAACATGTGCATGTCTGTTGCAGACTTTACTTTGCAGATTACAAGTCAATAATGAGTAAGTAAATAATGAATGAGATAATGTAAATGTCAAAAAATGACTTTGTTCCACTGAAATATATCAACCGCAAAATAAAACATTGCATCCGGTAAAATTGAAAGTAACAAACTGGATTCTAAAACAATTACATGTTTTTACAAATCATAAAATATCAAAACATATGTTGAGGTCTGACAGCACGCAGCTGTGGTTCGGGGTTGTTGGTTTGTGTCATGGTGCACTAACAGCAAATCAGAACTGGCCTCATTGTGATTGATGAGGTGGACCTGCTCCAGACATGAGCGAGACTGGACCGCTGGCTGAGGGGAGACAGACAGAGGAGCAGCTATCAAAGTGTAGAGCTCCAACCTGTGCTGGAGTTCAAATCCATACATAAATAGTGCGGTGTGGACAGCACATTAAAGACATCAGCTGGCAGTGCTTTCATGTGCCTCACGATTTATGGCTTCGCATGGGCTCAGTTTTTCACAACAAGTCACTACAGGGAGAATCCAGTTCTCTGTAGATTTTAGTAATATTGTTCAGTGTATAAACGGCATTGAGAGTTTGTATTTCTAGTACCAAAATAGAAACAGCATGAAGATTTTACAGAAGAATATACTATATCTGTATTCACTCCAAATCTTGGTATTTTGCAGATAGATATTTCAAATAATCAGATTTTGGTTCATTTCCTGCAGGTGTGGTTTCAGAATCGCCGGGCCAAATGGAGAAAGAGAGAACGCTTTGGTCAGATGCAGCAGGTTCGGACACACTTCTCTACAGCCTATGAGCTTCCTCTTCTTACACGACCAGAAAATTACGCACAGGTAAAAGGAAAATCTGTACTACCGATCATACTTGTATACCAAGATGCTATTTGGCTAAGTTTAGAAGCTACCAGCGTCAGTTGCTATTCACAAATCCTTTCCCGTGGCCTCATGGGATAGATAGTAAAGCATCCATTGGATGCGCACTTCAGAATCTCGATGGAAGTTGGGGGTCATCCCGGTACTTTTTGCCTACTGTTTTATGAATACTGTGAATTCAGACATACTACTCATTCTACATACTTTCACACATTGTTTTTTGCTTACTATATGTGACCCATGCTGGCAAAATGAGTCAGAATGTGCGCGGGCTAATTACGAGCTACAAGCAAAACAAGTCAAAAATGTTTGGGTCAAATTTGAGGTTTTCACAAAAATGAGTTCATTAAGCCCTCATCTAGCAATCCAAATAGCAATTAAACATCTAAAAGTATCTTTATTTGTATGTTTTCTGAGAGGAGTCCCTTTCCTTTGTCCATGAAAAATGCTGTTTTTTTCTGCTCACTTCACCACAGCAACTTCCTCAATAGTCCAAGTTTGGTATCTTTTATCTTGTCTATCGTTTTCAAAGACGAGGCTTAAGCCTAGTCCTAGACTAAGCTTTTTTAACTGAAAGCAACTTGCACTGACATATCTTAAAAGACATTGTTTTGTCTCAAGATGCACTCCAATAATGTTTTTTTCTAAGGCATGTTTATAAAATCTACTTAAATGCCCTAATTGAACTAAGGCCTAATCTTGGCTTAATCTAAGCCCTGTCTGTGAAAACGTGCCTTTATGTATTTAATCTCACTTTATTAACCACTGCCTTTGCTGCTGACCTTTGATGATCCAAATAAACCATACCAATAAGTAGGGGCGAGATTAAAATGTGATGAGATTTTTTCGTCGGGGCGAAAAGCTGTTTCCTGATATTGCCATGGTAGTGTGAGGGTGAAATCAGGATAGAATATGCCACCGGTGCATTAACATTACACCTCCACTGTCGTTTTGCCTTTTGTAGAAATAAAAAACATTTAATTCAGTTGGATAACAGTTGGTTCAGTCCCATCCAGATCATCAAACATGAGCTGCAGAGTCGTACGTAGTGCAGCAGGAATCAGAGTTCACTGATCACGTGACGAGAGTAAGTGGCAAGATGACTGACAAGACCATGGAGGAGGAATCGTTGCACAACAGAGCCTAGGGTCTGACAAATGTCTTATCTTGTAGAATGCACTTAGCATCACCGCTCCCTATTCACAGAGTATGCACGATCGCAAAATAGAAAGCGAAAGTAAAACGCGAACGCATTCAAACGTGATTTCAATATCCGCGGTTCCTTGATGCATGCAGATATCTCCCAATATGAAAGCTATCTTAGGCTGGGCTGTGTAGTTGTGGAATTTGTGGAAAGGAGTTCAGTTAGGAGGTCAAAAGCTATAGAAGTTCATAAATCATGTGCAGTTCTAAGGTCTGAAGAGACTCATATGAAATTATACAGAAGAGAAGCCAGTCAGTTGAGTTTGTGGCAAAACCTTTTACAGTGCTTGAGTATTGTCTTTTACTGCATATGATAATTCATACCCAGAAAGTAGAACTGAAATGACATTCATTACAAGATGATTAGTTAAAACATTTCAAATACACCTGCAGACTGTTTTTATAGCTATGTATTTCTTAAAAATACTGTGAATTTAAATGTTAATACATGGTATAAAGTGGGATCAGGATTACATATGTTTTCTTTTGTATTTTTCTTTAGATTCAGAACCCATCTTGGCTCAGTGGCAGCAGTGCAGCCTCACCAGTGCCTGGCTGTGTGGTACCTTGTGATACTGTAGCTTCCTGCATGACCCCTCACCCTCACTCCGCTAGTGGCGTGTCTGATTTCCTCGGTATGCCAAGCCCGGGTGGGAACATGGGACAGACACACATGGGCAGTCTTTTTGGCAACTCTGGAGTGGGTGGAACCATTAATGGTTTTGATCTCAGCGTTGAACCAGATCGCAAATCCTCCAGCATCGCCAGCCTGCGCATGAAGGCGAAGGAGCACAGCGCCGCAATCACATGGGCCACATGATGCCTTCATCTGGGACACAGAAGACCAGACAACCTCAGCCTAAGCTGTCAGCACTAATGAGGTGAAAGTTAATGCCATCTGGAGCCAATATGAACATGAGAAATGGAGGCTCGAAGCTTTAAAACACTTGGAGATTAAATTTTGAAGTTTTCTAAAGAAAGTGGATTGTGCGGTGGGAGCTTGAATGTGTGGAATCCGATGGGCCAGTTTCAAAATAGAGACTGTTTTATTAATATACTGACTTCCCAAGTATTAGCGTTGAGAGAAAAAAAAATCAGTATGCACTACTTTGTCCTATCAATTACCAGACATTACATATACATTACCATTCAAAAGTTTGGGGCCGGTAGGATTTTTTTTTTTTGTTTTTTTTTTTTGTTTTTGTTTATGACCACCAAAAGTGCATTTATTTAATAAAAAATACAGTAAAACAGTAATATTGTGAAATATATTATTACGATTTTAAAATGGTAATAATTATAAAAATAATTAGAAAATAATTGTTTTCTATTTTAATATATTTTAAAATGAAATTTATTCCTGTGATCAAAGTTGAATTTTCATCATCATTACTCATCTTCAGTGTCACATGATCCTTCGGAAATAATTCTAATTATCAGTGTTGAAAATAGTAGTGCTGCTTATTATGCTTATTTTTGTAGAAACCATTATGATATATATTTTTTTCAGGATTCTCTGATGAATAGAAAATTCAAAAGATCGCTTGCTGAATAAAAGTATTAATTTCTTTTGAAAATCTTACTGTCCCCAAAATTTTGAACAAAATTGGTTTTTACAAGAAATTATGGATTAAATGCTACCAGTTATGAATCTTAAACTGTATTTTCTATCGCCCTACACTACCCCTACCCCTAAACCTACCCATCACAGGAAACTGTGCACATTTTTACTTTCTCAAAAAAACTAATTCTGTATTTTTAAAAATTTTAAAAATGTTCTGATTTGTAAGCCTTTTGAAAAATGGGGACATGGGGTAATGTCCTAAGTCACATAAGTCACCCTCTCCTTGTAATACCTATGTCATACGCATGTCATTATACAAATTTGTGTCCTGATATGTCACACACACACGAAAGTCACTAGCTGCATTTTCATTACCCTTCAAATTGCACAAATTGAAGTTGCGAATTGAAAATACGCCCAATGGAAACACGTCAATTTCACAAAAAAAACTCCCATATATCACAAAAAAGTTTTTACGCTCACATGAGGTGGTTTTTCAGAATATTTCGCAAAACTGCAATGGAAACTCTTTTTCCGCATTTACAGGTCACCTGGTCGATCATTCTTTAAAGATGGACACAAAGACGAGACAGAGTTCTTTATTAAACTCATAAAAGACAAATTTATGGGAATACTGGATTCTAAACAAAAAAAATGCCACAATTTATCAAGACCATAAAGTAGATAGTTGGGAAAAACACCCACAAACACCTCATACATGGCTGCTTCCAAGTATAAGGTGCTTTCCTTGCCATTAATGCTTGGATAACATGCCTACGTCTCCTTCGATTAAAAATAATAGCTAGTGCATCCATTGCCATGTTTTTTGGAATGACTTATCGTGAGAGGAAAAAATGACATTTTAGTCACATAACATCAGTTATTGGAAACGCTGTCATTTCGCAATGGTTTTTTATCGACATTTAGAAAATATCGCAAAAGTTTTGCACAAATCTGTAATGGAAACCCGGCTACTGAGGTCCAGTGTTGTTTTGGACCCCACTAACTCTCATTGTATGGGCAAAAACGGTTACATTTTTTTGTATTCCATTGAAGAAAGAAAGTCATACAGATTTAGAATGACAAGAGAGTGAGTAAATGATGACAGAATTTGTATTTTTCTGTGAATCGTCCCTTTAAGCCTTCTAAATAAGGGGTAAATATCTAAATATGCTTTGTGTAATCAAAGTCACAGCAGAAAAACTGCTCCACATATGAAAATATTATTAGATTAAATAGCAAAATTGCACTCATCTTCTTGTCTGAATTATTTAAATTAAATACCTGAGCAGGACAAGCTTTTAGTAAGGCTTAAGAAGACATCTCTGGCATCAGTTCATATGCACTAGGCTTAAACAATTCAGTCAAGATGGAGCTGAATACAGAGGCATAATAAAACATTAGAAGAATGAGTGCTTCCCACCCATCCAATGTGGGACATTTTGCATGGAGTTGAATTCTTACTCAGCCAAAGAGCTCATCAAATAGATCCATATAGGGTGAGAGCCATTCTATATTAGCCAGTGAAGTACCAGGTTTGGTCCACTTCATTCTTGATATGTCAAACAGGCAGATTCTGTCCAGCTCAAGCTCCAGAAATACTCCCTTTAATCACAGCCACATTCTCGAAACCAGAGGTAATAGGACATTGTTTCCAGATAAATGGTGGAATGTCGTGTTTGTTTTGTGTTAACGGGACACAGCTCTATCGGCTGGAACATAAGCCTAACTTCATTAATTTCCTGGCTCAATTCAGCATAAGTTCCTTTGCACTAGCAAAGGGTTTAGTTTCTCCCGCTGCAGGGTGGGTCATCGCCCAAAAACTCTGATGATCATGAAGTGTGAGAAGAGACCTTAGGTTTGGCGCCATTAGGGTTTGTAGCCAATAATGTGCTGCAAACTCAGTTATTTTTTTGTCATTTTTGAGAAATGTATTCAGGTTGTAGCTAAATTTATGACTAAACTGATCATCTAAAGCCTGTTCACACAAAACACGATAACTATAATGATAACAATATAGTTCTAAAAATCATTCTAAATATAAAATTAGCGATAAGGGCACAAAGAAAGATATTGTTGGAATCACTTTTCCAGTTGGTGAATGATAAAAACTTTAGCCGCATTTCCAGCGTTGGGTCAAACTGTTCTCTTTGCTTGACCGTTCCATTCCGTGCCGATCCGTGTGGTGAGAAATCGAGTCCCCCCAGGAATTGGGTCTACTTTAGGACCCTGCATGATCACATTGTTTCAACAGGCTTTTAATGGGTAGTATTTTTAGCATCCGATTATTATTTCTGCAAAAACACATTATGATTTATATAGTTTAAAATGCATTATAATGACCATTAATGTCTTTTAAATGACATTGTTCATATACTAGTATATACTGTAACTGAAGCTGTAGGTTGTGAAATCAAGGATTTCTCGTTCTTACTGTTTTTTTAGTTCTTTAGTTAGCTTATGTACTAGCATAGCAAACATCTACCCGATTAGCCTGCTAGCTTGTCTTATACTATATTAGGTATGTTTTTTGCTTCCAATATAGTTGCCAATTATGTTTAAAAATTGTACTTAGCATGACAATTAATTTGAGACATAACAATATCGTCCGCTGGTGTGGACACTAATATAGTTATCGTTCTTGGTGTGAACAGGCGTTTAGTCCCGTTTTATGAGACAATTTTTAAATATCTAATTAGAGCTGCATGATTAAAGTAAATAGATCGCAATCTCGATTCGAACACCCACGTGATCATATTTTATTAATGACAACGATTCGCCTGTATCTATTAAACCTTTGACAAAATCATAGTGGAACATTTAAATCTGTGTTTGTGCTGCTGCGCTTAACCAGAGAAAGCAGTTTTGAACCACACAATAGTTATTTCTGTGTTACAAATATTCAAATTATCACAGAAGTACTGAGATAAAAGTTTAAAGTTAGGATATGAACACTGATGTATACGATAGTGATCAAAATAGAGCAAACTACCTTTTGAAACTAACTTGGCACTTCAAATAACGGTTGTTTCAATTACATCTTACGCGACAAGTGACTGTTAAAAAATGTATTTGTCATTGAATCATGTTATTTTTAACATGTAATTGAATCATCAATTACATTGTTATTTTGTTTAGCTTTATATTCAAAATCGTGGGAGAATCGTGATCTCTATTTGAAGTCAAAAAATTGTGATTCTCATTTTATCCAGAATTGTGCAGCTCTACATCTAATAGCACAGTATATTAAATCGATTGATTTAAGAAATCTCATTTTGTAAATCAGTGGAAAAAAGCACTTTACAGACTTCCTGATTGAGAATAGCTAGAGCTTCGTTCAATTTCAAGTTCAAAACTCAATTGGTCTTTCCACTTCTAAATGTTGGAGACAGAATGTAACAGAGAGAGGTCATTGTATTTTCTATATTCAGAGAGGGCATAACTGTTTTTTTTTTTTTTTTTTTTTTTTTTGGTCCTCTATTACTCCCTCAGTTTAAATACTACTGAGACATGCAGTTAAAATATATTATCATCAGTTCTTTGTGTTTGTACAGAATGCACTTTGAATAATACAGTGATTTACTTACTATGTGTGTTTGGATTTAATGAGTGATATAGTTTTCCTGGTTTGGTTGTTCTTGATAACATAACTAATTTTCTTTTGTAAAACTGTCATTAAATTCTGTCCTGAAAATACTGTACAAGTTTGTGTCTCTTGAAATTCAGGCAATAACAAGCTGATGTAAAATACAAACATACCATGTTATTGCTGTATAATAGTGTCTGTCTTAAAATGATTACTGAAACACTTGCAACCAACCCAAACACATTCAAAGCTGTTACAAACATGCCTACTTTGATTCTAGTTGAGAAGACAGTAGTTTGCATTTTAAACTCAAAAAGTGTACTATTGTCAAGTCAAATCATCCCTTTTTGAGCAGTTTGAGCTTATGACTAATTGTTTATGCATAATCTGCATAAAAATACAGACTAGTTAATCATTGGAATGCATGGATTTCAATATACAATCATTTCACATAGCAAAAAAATGGCATTAGTCATCATCTGAACCAGAGAAAGGGTGTGAAAAAAGAAGAATGATTTACATGCAAAATGCTCCTCAGCAAACGAACAGTTCCCAGCATGTTAAACTGCTTTCCAATAGGATCATATCTGAATCCATTATATTTATATCCATACAGAGGAATTCAAAATTTGTGCCTGCATGTCATGTAGGTCATCTATTGGCAAGGATGCATATTGAAATTTAACAATTTGATAGATTTGCAGGTCTTGGTCCCTCATTCCATTCTTAAAAGTTGTTAAAAAATATGGATAAAATGGATGCACTACATAAAATGAGCATTTCACAGGCCAAGTGCCAGAGTTCAGCATATTTCACAGGACTAAGGAGCAAACTTTTTTGTCTTCTGAGTTGAGCAACGGTTTTGGTCTGCATCCAGAACTGTAAAGAGACAGCCAACACAATGCTTGTCACCCAATAAAACCTCCAGTGGGACCTGACAGCCTTCCAGATCAGGCTGGATCTCTCCCAAATGAATCCATCAGGGAAGATGTCTGGCACTCGCACAACCCATTTTTACTTTCTCACTCCCTGAACAGTCCAATCCCTTCGCTCTTCTTACATTTCTGGCAGAGTTTTAGTCCCTTGGGCTTTGCTAAACTCTCTCCATCTCACACGCACAAACAGAAAACCAAACGCAGACAAAGATAAGACTTAAGACAAAGTGTAGGGTGATAGAATGCAGAAAACAGGAGAAAAGCACTGCGTCAAAAACTCTCTGTAAAATACATCAGGCAGGTTCTATACCTGGAAAATACTGGCACTTTATTGGCTGTTAAATCCACTAGATCACATTATTGAAATCTTCCTTGCACACACACTGTTCATGGTGTTTCATAGACAAAAAAACATTAGACTGCCCATTTCTTACTTTTCAAAAACTTTTCAGATGTAACAAATCTATTTTTCTTTCTTTTTTATGAAATACTATTAACATTTCTATGACCTGCCTTGAGAGAGTGTGTGTGTGTGTGTGTGTGTGTGTGTGTGTGTGTGTGTGTGTTTAAAGGGACAGTTCACCCAAAAATGAAATTTGAACATTTATACTCATGCCATTGCAAACCTGTTTGACTTTGTTTAGTGGTCAGTGTTAATGGACACCAAAACTGTTTGGTTACCACCATTGTTCAAAATATATATTTTTATGTTCTACAGGAAAGAGAAAGTCATACAAGTCTGGAATGAACTTAGGGTGTGTAAATGAGATATATATTTTGAGATATAATATATAAAATTACATGTATATATATATATATTTAATCTCACCCTCAGACGCCCATCACTGCCTACAAGGATCATCTGATGTTTATAAGATGATAATAAATGTATGATGTATTTTTGCATGTATACATTTTCAGCTGGTTAAACTTAGAAATGAAAGTTCACCTGCCGCCTTAAAAATGTGAGTGAACTCAACTTGAATAACCTTTGTTTCAACTCACAAACAGTCAAGACAGTGGATTACTTTTTTGTGCATTGTCTTGACTATTTGTGAGCTGAAACAAAGGTTATCTTCAAGTTGAGTTAACTGATGTTTAGTTGAGTTCACTCACATTTTTAAGGCAGCAGGTGAACTTTCATTTCTAAGTTTAACCAGCTGAAAATGTTTTATGAAAGCGTGCTGTAAGAATTTCCATGAGATCCATGGGCCTTGATCTCTCAGAAGAAATCCAAAAAGATCTATATTCCATTTCTAACAATCTTCAGAAGTATGATCATATTACAGGAATATCCTTTTATTTTATTTTATTTTATTTTATTTTATAAGACTTTGTTAACTGCAATTTACCTTTTAACTGTGGTGTGAAATAATTGTGTTTCATCTCACAGCCACATGAGGGCAGCAGACACCTCCCCAGCAAATTTACAGGCAATAAAAACAAAGAATTTACAAAAGCACCAAACCTGGGCTGTATCTACACAGATTATTATAATTCTATTGAAGTGTTAACCACATGCTTTTTACCTGTTTGCCACAGCCTAGCACAGAAGATATTTGTTTGTTTTTGTCTCAGAAAAATCTGTCAGATTTCAGAAACATGCACAGCACAAGCTTAATGCAAGAACAATAGCAAGTTTTTAGTAGACTTTGTACTAAGAGTTTTGAAAATATACCACTTACCTGTGAAAACAGTACCTAAGAAATTAAAAGAACTGTAACGTAGTCCTCACATGTAGTTGCTTCTGCATAAATATCAAAATGGCTAGAAACATTCAAACATACTCTTACTCTAGGCCAAATACTATCACTCCAACACTGAAAGACAACATTTGTCTTAATGTGGCCTGTTCACTTCACTGAAACGTGTATGGATTTCCTAAAAGTATTCTAGAGGAGCAAAGACATGCAGGTCAGGTTAATTTATATATAGGTGGGTTTTAATGGCACAAATGTGCCTTATAAGCTCCCTTTAGACATTTCACATTTGCTAATAGATCAAGTTATTTAATGCTGAATGAATATGTCCAAACCTGAATATTTAGATCTATTTAATACCCACTTTGGAAAAGAAGAAAACATATAAGATGTGGCGTGGTGTTAGTAGGGTCACTTGACCTTTTCTCAAATAATTAAAAGACATCAGTTTTTTGTTTTACCAAAAAACTGCTCACTAAAGCATTTCTCTATTGATATTATGGTCTCTGTTTATATTATCTTTATTACCATACTTACCTGCTTCCAGGTGAGCTGCATGCTTCTCTGAGGGCGAAAATCTTTTAATTGAGCATTTTACCCGTAATACTGTTGTTATAGAAACAATCATTCAGTTTATGCATATTATCTGTTTATTTGCAATAAAACCCAGTGCAGGCTTGGGGTGGCAGAGACAGGGAACTGTGGAACTGTGACAGCCAGGATCTCTGAAAGGAGGAAGCAGTGATTGGACCTTGCGGGATCAGGATGGCCCAAAAGAGAGAGAGTGCTCTTGGACTGGAGTCGTCTTCATGGGTACTGGCTAGTTGCTCTGGGACTGGAGCTCTGGGACCAGGTGGCAAAGAAAGGGGACTCTGGGGCAGTTGAGGCTCAGGGACCATTCATACTCTGATAATACACCAGATGTTAATGCCACTGGCGTTTCTTTGGGGGCAGTGACATTAACATTTGGGGAGGCCATATGGATCCTTTGGGATCTAGATGGCAAGAGAAAGAAAGAGCTTTTGGACTGGGGTGGTGTTGGCCATTGGCTAGTTTCTCTAGGACTGGAGCTTTGAGACCAGGAAACTGAAAGAGGGAGCTCTGAGGATGGTGCAGCTGAGATGGCACCTCAGGGAGCAAGCCGACTGTGACAAAGAACTCTGAAGTTGCCCTAGATGTTACTGCCACTGCCGTCTCTTTGGGGGCAGTGGCATTAACATCTGGGGAGGCCATCATGAGCGATCTGGATGGCACGAAAGAGAGAGAGAGCTCTTGAACTGGGGTGGTCTTCATTGGCACTGGCTAGTTTCTCTGGGACTGGAGCTCTGGGACCAGGTGGCAAAGAAAGGGAACTCTAGGGGAGTCAAGGCGACAATTCAGGGACCATTCATACTCTGATGATACACCAGATGTTAATGCCACTGTCATTTCTTTGGGGGCAGTGTCATTGACATCTGGGGAGGCCAGATAGATCCTTTGGGATCTGGATAGAAAGAGAAAGAGAGAGCTCTTGGACTGGGGTGGTCTTCATTGGCACTGGCTAGTTTCTCTGGGGCTGAAGCTCTGGGACTAGGTGGCAAAGAAAAGGGAACTCTAGGGCAGTCGAGGCGACAATTCAGGGACCATTCATACTCTGACGATACCCCAGATGTTAATGCCACTGGCGTTTCTTTGGGGGCAGTGGCATTAACGTCTGGAGAGGCCAAATGGATCCTGTGGGATCTGGATGGCAAGAGAAAGAGAGAGCTTTTGGACTGAGGTGGTGTTGGGCATTGGCTAGTTTCTCTAGGACTGGAGCTTTGTGACCAGGAGACTGAAAGAGGGAGCTCTGGGGATGGTGTAGCTGAGACAGCACCTCAGGGAGCAAGCCGACTGTGACAAAGAACTCTGAAGTTGCCCTAGATGTTTCTGCCACTGCCGTCTCTTTGGGGGCAGTGGCATTAACATCTGGGGAGGCCATCATGAGTGATCTGGATGGCACGAAAGAGAGAGAGAGAGCTCTTGGACTGGGGTGGTCTTCATTGGCACTGGCTAGTTTCTCTGGGACTGGAGCTCTGGGACCAAGTGGCAAAGAAAGGGAACTCTATAGGGCAGTCGAGGCAACAATTCAGGGACCATTCATACTCTGATGATACACCAGATGTTAATGCCACTGTCGTTTCTTTGGGGGCAGTGTCACTGACATCTGGGGAGGCCAGATGGATCCTTTGGGATCTGGATAGAAAGAGAAAGAGAGAGCTCTTGGACTGGGGTGGTCTTCATTGGCACTGGCTAGTTTCTCTGTGGCTGAAGCTCTGGGACCAGGTGGCAAAGAAAGGGAACTCTGGGGCAGTTGAGGCAACAACTCAGGGACCATTCATACTCTGATGATACCCCAGATGTTAATGCCACTGCTGTCTATTTGGCAGCAGTGGCATTAACATTTGGAGAGGCCAGATGGATCCTTTGGGATCTGGATGGCAAGAGAAAGAGTTTCTCTAGGACTGGAGCTTTGTGACCAGGAAACTGAAAGAGGGAGCTCTGAGGATGGTGCAGCTGAGACAGCAACTCAGGGAGCAAGCAGACTGTGACAAAGAACTCTGAAGTTGCTTTAGATGTTAATGCCAATGCCGTCTCTTTGGGGGCAGTGGTATTAACATCTGGGGGGGGGGGGGCTACCGTGAGGGATCTGGACTGGGATGGTCTTGGGCACTTGGGTGACAGCCATTAAAGGGAGCTCTAGGCCTGGGGCAGCCAAGACAGCAAATGGGATAGGGTGCAGGGTGCTCTGGGACTCCGGAAGAGAGTTGTACTTGGGCACTAGCTTTGACAAGAACATCTGGGGCAGCTGTGAAAGAAGCAGCCAGAGAGGTTTCTGTCATTTTAATGACCCTATTTACAGTGCCTCCTCCACATCTGTGACCTGAAACAAAGTTTATTGCGTAAATATATTACAGTTAGAACAGATTTGAATAGACAACTTTAGGTTTCGCAATAGATAAAGGTTTAATACCTTAAGCCAGTCGTGAAGGAGGATCTTGTCTAACTGAATCCGCTGCTCAGGATTACATTGCAGGAGACAGCCAATCAAATGGCAGCACTCTGTACAAAAGATGGGAGAGATTATTAATTTAAACTTCACTTCTTCTCTCTTTGATAATGTTATTCTCAGTGATGAAAGATTTTGTATGATTCAGAATTAGAATTGGCCATTTAGCTGTGTTAAAGTGCTCACCTTTTGATAAGCCAGATTTGGACCAGAGGTTTGCATTGATGACATCCAGGTCAGTGTTGGATGGATAATCCCCACACACCAATGCAAACAATAGTACACCAAGCGACCACACTGTCGCTGGCTCGCCATGGTACTGTCCCTCCATTGTATACTCAGGCGGGCAGTACAGATCTGTGCCTGAATCAAAGAAATTTAGTCTGACGTGCAAGTTTGCATTACCAAAAAAAAAAAACAGAAAAAAGATTTGATGCTCCTGACTTGACACAATAGATTGAGAATTTGAAGGATAATACTAACCTATAAACAAATTATATGGTGAGTTCACAAGGAGATCACCGCACCCAAAGTCGATCAGCTTTACTTCAAAGGTGTCCTCGTTAAACAGCAGATTTTCGAGTTTGATGTCGCCATGTAGCACGCCACGTTGGCAGCACTTGAGTGCAGCGTGGGTTGCCTGCCTCATGACAACCTGTGCTAACTCCTCATTGATGCAGCCTCCGTGGCGCTCTGCAACACCAAACAAGTCCTCGCAAGGTGAGGGCCGCTCTAAGACCATGATGTAATCGTCAGGCCGATCCTGCCAGTCCAGGAGTTCGATGATCTCAGAAACTATGGGACCTTCATTGGCAAGAATCAACAGAGCGACCTCCACTGGGAGGGGTTTGGGATGTCCTGGCTAGAAGACAAACCATTTTTTTGGTTCTTGGAAGTGGTTTCCCAAATAAGGAAACTGTAGACAATTTGTCTATGTAGTTTATATCAAAATAAGAGATGTGAAACTGAAAATGGTGACTGAGAAAAAACAAAGCATGGCCTACTTACAATGCTGATATAAACCACATTCTCAGTCTTTGTAACAAATTTCACTGCTACCTGTAGAACAAAAAAACAAACCAAAAGAGGGATTTATGTAACATTTCACATACAGTTTCACAAATTTAAATTCCATGCATGATTTTAAAATTATGTAGAGCATGTTTTGTCAGTCTTACTAGTTTAACAGGTGCTCTAATCAGTGGACATACGATACACTAAGAGGCTTTGTAAAGGATAGAGTGAGATATCACAAGGATGAAGATAAGACTAAATGATTTTCTAAGTAAATATTGTTAGTACAAAAAAAGAGGAAACCTTGACGCCATCTTCCAAACGACTCCCTTCATATACTGCTCCGAAACCTCCTTCGCCCAGCAAATTGCCAATTTTGTAGTGTCGTGAATTGATGACTGTTTAAATATAAACAAGCAGTGACATTTCATCAGGACAGGAAAGACAATGTCCAGAAGAAGACATAAAATGGTGGTACAATTTGCACATATTGTATCAAGAATGTGTGTGTTGTGCCAGTAAACTGACCCTCAATTCTCGTCGCCACTTTCCCATCATTCTCCAAAGACACAATGTCCACTGTTGTACTGACTGGAGTTTGGAGAACATCAACACTCCAGTCTGACACAGATCGGGCTGGAGCTTGAAGGATGTCGACACTCCAGTCAGATGCAGTAGGTGCTGGAGTCTGGAGAATGTTGATGCTCCGATCAGCCACAGAGCGGACAGAAGTGGGGAAGATATCGAGACTCCAGTCAGACCCAGAGTGGACAGGAGTGGGGAAAATGTTGGCGCTCCAATCAGATTGAGAGTGGACAGAAGCAGTGAAGACATCGGCGCTCCAGTCAGGCACAGAGTGGACAGGAGCAGGGAAGATGTCAGTGCTTGAATCAGATGGAGAGGTGAGAGGAGGGGGAAGGATATTGACACTCAAATCAGGCGCGGAGCAAACTGGAGTAGGTTTGACATCGGAGCTCCAGTCAGATGCAGAGCTGACAGAAGTGGGAAAGATGTCAGCACTCCAATTAGGCGCGGAGTGAAATGGAGTGGGGATGACATCAGCACTCCAATCAGATGCAGAGCAGACTGGAGCGGGGAGGACATTGGTGCTCCAGTCAAAAGCAGAGTGGATTGGAGTAGGGAGGACATTGTCGCTCCATTCGGGAACAGTAAGATGGAGGACATTATCATCAGCCTTAGGTTGGCCAGTGGGAAGGACTTTAGGGTTACTGGTACAAAGATCTTGACAATCATGGTTCTCTACAGTTAGGATGACATGCTGGAGAGAAATATGATCTAAATAGGAGAATGATACCAAAAGATATTTATTAAATATTGCAAATATTGGATACTGACCACTGCAACTAATCTACTTATTGTAATTAATGAAAGGCTTTCATTAAATATTTCATATAGAGACATTAAGAATTTCATATTTAAAATAGTTATTTCTTTGGGGTCAAAGTCTTGTGTCATGTGTCAAATAAATGTCATGTTTTTGAATTCTGTTAAGCAGATGTTAATTCAGTTTTCAGTGTGTAAGTTACAGATTCTCATAACATAGTCATGTTATTTACCATTAGAACTTCTCGCAGATGGATCATCTGATGGTGTTTCGGCTGCCTGAGGACCCTGGTTTTCCTCACTTCCCTGACCTGATGTGGTCTTGAGGTATTTTTTGCCACCTCCTCGATGAGAAAAGGCCCACTTCCAAAACCTTCTCTTCTTTTTAAAAGTATCCTCCTTCCTTCCTCCCTCTTTTTTACCATACACAATTGGATGTGGATGGTTTTCCACTTTACTTGTGGAAGATTGTGCTGGTGTACAGTGATGGTATTTGTACACACTATCACAATCCTTTATCGCTGGCTTACAACATGAATTGAGTTGTCCCATATTCGCTGTTGTGAGTGAGCTGCAGGATGAGCAAAGTAAGGCTAGTTTGCCCTTACATGCTTACACATACATTATGATGACATTATAGAACTCTGTAACATTCTGTGACTGCCAGTTCATGAACGTGCGTTTCTATGCTAATTTCGACAGTACCCCATTGGTTCGTTCCACTACGTGGGCGTGGCTTCTCCTCAGCTAATTCACAGCGCAAATGTGTTACTGTAGCTACTTTTTGAAGGAGCGGAGAGCGATTCTTGAACTTTTGTGTGAAAAACGCGAAGATTTATTTGGGGATTTATCATGCCACGCCCTCTGTTTGATGAATAAACGATTTGTGATTCATTTTTTGTCGCTTCAAATCGGTTGCATGTAAGTGTTCTCATATTTGCATCTTTCAAACGGTAAATAATGTACTGTCCTAGTTACTTTGAATAACTGTGTTACTAGGTTCACTGCCAGCCAGCACTTCCGACACATCTAAATCCGTCGAGATGTATTGACAGACTTACAATACGGCAGTAATATCAAAATGTATTGAATGAATTGTATGAGATATGATTTAAGATGACAAATGGTTTCTTATGCATGTCTTTACAGTAAACCAAATACTCAAGCCACACTTAAAATTTATCAATGTCTTTCTACATAAACAGAAATGGCATAAAAAGAATATACCACAAACACACTTGTCAATCAACAACAACAACAAAAGCTTTTTAGTATATTAATAATGTGGACACTTGTTAAAAGTTGTAGGACATAGCAGACAAGTACTGAGCAAAAAAATAATAATCTAGCACCTAGTTTTAAAATGTTACTTGGTTTGCTATTTTGTATATAATGTAATGACATTCAGAGAAAAACAAATAATTCATGTCATCTTGTTGGTCTGCTGTGGCAGGTCTAAAAACATGCATACTGCTAATGTTTCATGATGTGTGTACATGCTATGATAATACCACATTTTTATATTTATTTATTTATTGGTTGTGGAAACCATTAAACTAAACCTTGGACTCCCAAAGGCCCAATATATTTAGAGACACTGAACAAAAGGTTCATCAGAGATTCCTTTAATGTTAGTCTTATCTTCAATACAAATGCATACACATCAATTTCAGCTAAAATCACATAGAATTACTATTGCAATAAACATCACAATACGAAAAAAAAAAATAATAATGCTGGTCTTCAAGCAGGAAAGAGGTACATTCATCCCACACACACACACACACACACACATAGATAAAAATGGAAATTCACATGACTATACAACACTAATATAATGTGCTTGTGAAAGCTTGCATTCAATGACTGTGGTAATGTATTGGTGAGAGGAAAGTGGTTTGGTGTGTTGTTGTTTTTTTTTCTTTTTTACTAAAAGCACAAAAGCCTATACAAACAAGCCAGCATTACTTAGTATAAATATTCTTCATCCAAAATCAGTGCAGCACCTTCTTCATCTGTTTTTCAGGCTTTATCTGGTCTATTTAACACCTGGTCGAAATTACGCATAGGCTTTCTGACAAAAAGCCCATTAAATCTTCTTAGTATTCAAAGAATGTTCTTTTTTTTCGTCAATGTTTTATTTTTGTTACCTTGTACCTCAAAGGTCCAGCTGTGAAGTACAGGTCAATGATTCTTTTTTTTTTTTTTTTGTTCCTTAATCGTTTTAGAGATATAAAATGGAGTAAAACATTCTTTGACAAGTGGTTCAGTTTTCTTTTGAGGTGTTTTCCTTTTTTGAAAAAGTCTTTCGGTGAACTTGATCTATTGGATTCCCCTGAACAGACACATGGCAAACACCATGGCAAAAAGCTGTTGAGAAAAGAAACACAAACCTTTTAATGTTCATTCATAGGAAAGTAAACAAACAATTATGAATCATTTAAACAGTTTTGCTTCACAGATCTTCAGGGACAGTTTGACTCAAAGCATGCAAAATTTCTTTGGGCCCCCTGCATGTTAAAAAAAAAAACCTTTATTCAGCTTTTCTGCTAAATTAATATGGCTGTTTTAAATTTGTATTGTGCACAGCATGATGATTTCAAGTTGATTCTCTCTGCAGTCTCTCGATTCAGCTGTCTGCCTCCAGCACATTACCACATGAGGGCAGCAGCGATTCAAAGAAAAGGACCGTCTCTCTTCTGTTAAAACTCAAACTCGTGTATCTGTGGCCATTTCTTCAAGATCTGTCCCATCTCAATTCTCAATTCATAATGTAATACTGTACCTCAATCGTGAGTACAACGATAGCCAGGGCACCAGCAACATAGATGTACATCTCAAAGTAGTCTACAACCGCTGAATAGCAGCCCTGCCGATCCAAACAGAGACATAAGAAAAACATTTTAGTTTATTAATTTGTTAAATTATGCCATTATCTACTCACCTACATGTTGTCTTGAAAGCTAAAAATAATAATAATAATAATAATAAATTTAAAAAAACAACCCTCATATGACTATATTTGACCATTTTGCTTGTGGTTTGGTGCTTAGTTATCATCAATTATTATTGGTGCTTAAATATTATCAGTTATTATTGGTGCTCAATTATTAATGGTTCTTATTATTATATCAATGTTGAAAACAGTTTTTGCTGCTTAACATTTTTGTAGAAACCATGATGCATTTTTTTTTAGGATTCTTTTATGAATAGTATTGATTATTTATTTATAGATAGTTTGTAACATTATAAATGTATTTACTGTCACTTTTAAACAATTTAATATATCCTTGTTGAAGTAAAATATTAATTTTTTAGATTATTTACCCTAAAATTTTGAATGGTAGTCTATCACGAGTTCCATAAACATTAAAAACTGTTTTAAATAGTGACAATAATAATAAATGTTTCTTGAACAGCAAATCAGCATATTAGAATGATTTCTGAAGGATCATGTGACACTGAAGACTGGAGTAATGATGCTGAAAACTCAGCTGTCGTCACAAGAATAAATTACATTTTAAAATATATTCAAATAGAAAACAGTTCTTTTAAATTGTAATAATATTTCACAATATTACTGTTTTTACTGTATTTTCCATTAAATAAATGCAGCCTTGGTGAGCAGAGGAGTGTCACAGTGTATGTGCTAGACAACACCATAAATACAATATAGCTCGATCTGGAAGATCACTTGTCATCATTATATTTCAGCATATTGCAAAGCCCTAAAACTTGCTCTCTGTGGTAACTCACTAAGGCATTACACACATTATAGGCATTAATCTGCTTTGAAACGATGTCTATTTTGAAATGAGCTATACAAATAAATTTGACTTGGAAGATTTGAACTGGACTGGATGATTTAATAAAGAATCAAACTGACTCAATGATCTGTGGCCGGTTGCATAAACTGCTTAGACTAGTCTTACAAGTCTAATTGTTTCTTCAAGACTGGTCATAACTTTTTAAAATCAGTTACATAAAAAAAAAAAAAAGATCGGTGGGTCAAACTATTTTTTAAGACATAAGCTATGTTTTCATCCAATGTTACGAACGTAACTTTTGCGCAAAACTGGAATATCGCATAAAACATTTGCCAATAAAGCAGCGTTTTCATCCCATGCGTTCAAGAGTACAAAATTGTCACTTCCTGGGAAATTGGCACAAAATATCTGTAATAATAAAGGAAAGTTCCTGCAATCAGGGAAGAAACTGTGGCTCTTTTGTCCACCATCATAAAAGTCTCAGAGAACACAGATGAAACGCAATAAACGCCATCATGTTCACTTGCGTTACTTTTGGTATTTCAGAATAACTAAAACAACATTAGAGATGCTGTGCGATGCGATTGGTCCACTAGTTAGTCCAGTCATCACATCCACTGTTGGTGGATTTGTTGCAGAATTTATTTGGTAAATGTGTTTCCATCATAGTTTATGCACATGTCTTCTTATCGGATATAAAATTATCCGACTCAAATGAGCACAAGATTTTTATGCACATTTTTAAAATTTATGCGCATCTTGGCTTTTCCATCCAGCATTTTTTATGCAATATCCCAAAATGCGCATAAAAATGGGTGGATGGAAACATGGCTAGTGTGAATAATTATGCAACTGGCAGCCTGCTCTTCACACAATGAAGATGACTCCAGATGAGGCACACAAGTCATATGGACTCTTTTTATAGTGTAATTTGTTCTTGATTTTTTAAAGCTAAGCAGTTGTGGTCACTATGAACTGTCTGAAGAGTCTTCAATTATCAAATTATGTATTTCACAGATACTGCTCATATGGGTTTGGAATACATGGAGGTGAATAAATGACCAAATTTTCATTGTTTGATGAGTCCACAACACAAGAATCAGAACATGAGAAAATGTTCTTCAAGTCCAATTGTAACTTTTTAATACAGATCTGCATGACTATTACTCAAGTTTTACTGCCCCTGCTCGCTTTCACAGAACTCTCTCACACGCTCACATTCCCCAGACACTGAGAACATGGAAAAGCACTAGTCAGCATTGAGAGAACTGAAGCTGAGAGGTAACACTATTCCCCTCTTCCTGTTTTTCTGCTCTAGTTACATTTGAGCTAGAGCTTTAGACCAGGCTGAGGGGATGTGACATATACAGTGGTATGAAAACCCACCTTGTTGTTCCGGTACAGCATGCTGCCTGACAGGCATTCATCCCTGTTACTGAAGCCTACTTCTCCGAGATGATTATTCCTACGGCAGCAGGCCTCGGGCACCACTTCACCGGGGTTTATGGACCTAAAGATGCTGTCCTCGAAGTCTTCGGGACTGTTCACTCCACAGCAGTCAAACTAGAGGGATGCACAGATGAGTTAAGATGAACGGGTACCTGAAACTTATAAGTTTGGTAAATGCTGATCTACAGTAGTTTAGGGAACAAATGAGACATACTGTGTTCATAATGGCGTTCCACGTTGATGTGAAGACATCAGTGTTGTTGTAGCCTTGGTAGTGCCTCTTCAGTTCCTTAGTAAAGTATTCTCTGGTCAGCTGTGCACCAATGAAAATATTAGCAGCGATATTAGCAGCACACCAACACTGAAAATATAAATCTGCCTCGACATGATGGACATGGTCACTCACATGTTCCCGGAAGACGAAGGCGAGGATGGCTGCCGCCAACTCTGCCAGGAATATAATGAGGATCAGCATGAAGAACTGCAGAGAGAGGAGGATTTTGTCACACAGTCAGTGTTTGGGTCTGACAACCGTTTTCCCAGCTAACAAAAATTAGCAGATTTCATCCAAATGGGTTTTTTAAGGTCTGGACAGCCAAAAAACACAAGAAATATGATTTTTTCAAATCTTATTCAAACCACATTTGGAGGTGGTTTGAAATTTATGGAGCCCTGCACATGACATGCAGGGGAAAAAAGTAAACTGTGCGCACAATTTACTAATTCGCTGCCTTGATGTGCTAAATTGTGTGTACGTATTTACTATGTTGTTCCCTCGATTTGCTAAATCGTGCGCACCATTTACTATTTCGTTCCCTTGATTTGCTAAATCGTGTGTACTATTTACTATTTCGTTCCCTTGATTTGCTAAATCGTGCACGATTTACTATTTCGTTCCCTCGATTTACTAAATCATGCGCATGATTTACCATTTCATTTCCTCGATTTGCTAAATTGTGTGTATGATTTACTATTTTGTTTCCTCGATTTACTAAATCGTGCGCACCATTTACTATTTTGTTTCCTTCATTTGCTAAATCGTGTACAATTTACTATTTAATTCCCTCGAATTGCTAAATTGTATGCACGATTTCTTTGATATCATGATATTACTTTGGTCACTGTTGCTTTATGGTTAGTGGTAAGAGAATATGGGCTTGACTCTCGTTGCACGTTCATACAGACAGTTCTTGAATTGCTGTTTGAATGGGACATTTAATGAGGTTGTCAATCCCAAAAACTGAAAGTGTGAACTAACTAAAGATCAATGTATTTAGCACTATAAAACAGGACTGGCAACCGGGTTCTGCTACTGTATTTCAACCTGCAGTAAACACTGGTTAAGTGTTTTTGAAACATATTGTACTGTGACTTACAAAAAGCAGCAGACACTTGTTTTCTCGTATGGCTCCGCAGCAGCCCAGGAACCCCAGCAGGAAAAGCATGCCCCCCATGGCCAGGATGATGTAGACGCCTGTGAAGAGAAGGGGGTTGGCTGCCACTATCTCCCTAAAACCTGTGGGGTCCACCACCACCCACACCCCAACACCGAGGAGGAAGGAGCCGCCCAGCTGAGGAGATGGAGAGAGAAAGAAAAAATAGCCATTTAAGATTACTACGGTCAAGTTTGTGTCCTTTTTTTTTACTACATAACACACAAAAAAAAACTTCTCAGTTGCATGATAAGTAAAGTTCCAATTTCATTAAACTTATTCAGTATATACAGTAAAATAAGGAAAGTTTACTTAGGATAGATAAAAGGGCAAAGTAATACGACAACATTTGTCACCATATGCAAATAGTTTGACCCATCAAAACATTTTGGGAGAAACATTTAAAGGCAAAGTTCACACAAAAATAAAAATTCTGTCATCATTTGCTCACCCTCATGTAGTTCTAAACCTGTATGTTTTTTTCTTCTGTGGAACATTAAAAGATATTTTGAAAAATGTTTGTGTTCCACAGAAGAAAGAAAGTCATACAGGTTTGGAATGAGTAAATGGCAACAGTTTGTGTGTGTGTGTGTGTGTGTGTGTGTGTGTGTGTGTGAAGGCATCCCTTTAGCTTTAGGTAAACACTTAATAACTAATTCAATAAATAATGCTACAAATATTGATCCAGGCATATGAATCTCAAATAAATTGATTTCATTGTGATTGGAGCAGTTAACATGGGGCTACTTCACACACCCTTCACACTACAGTCATTTCCCTACCAATTACAGAATACAATTTGTTAAAGTTCAGACATTCTGCATCTTCCCCACTTGCTAGCCAACTGTTATGGTGCTGTTTTTGGCCACAGCAGGTCTTTTCATGGGGGCTTAAGCCTTTTCAAAGAGGGTTTAAAAAAAAAACAAAAAAAAAAAAAAAACACCAAAATAGTATGATTTCTAATAAATTTTTACCATTTTTTTTTTACTTTACTTTACTGAAAAACCTTGTACAAGACTAAAAATCTTGTATAAGACTCAAAATAATGTAATTCCAAGATTTTGTAACATTTTTCATTCATTTTAATTTTCACAGTATTATTTTTAGTGCTACTTAAAGGGACAGTTCACCTAAAAATGAAAATGTTGTCATCATTTACTCACCCTCATGTTGTTCTAAACTTGTATGAGTTTTTTTCCTCTGCTGAACACAAAAGAAGATATTTTGAAGAATGTCGGTATCCAGACAGTTGTTGGTAGTCATTGACTTCCATAGTATTTTTTTCCTACTATTGCAGTCAATGGCTACCGTCAATTGTTTGATTACCAACATTCTTTAAAATATCTTCAGAAGAAAGAAACTCATACAGGTTTGGAACAACTTGAGGGTGAGTAAATGATGACAGAATTTAAATTTTTGGGTGAACTATCCCTTTAAAGGCCAATTCACACACTGCAGCGACAGACGGCGACCAATGCGGACAATCACCAGATTACAGTATGTCAAGTCTCAGACATTCCACGACCCGACAAATACCAACTCAACGTGTTCAAGCGCCGACCAACGACAACAGATGCCGACAGTGCAGTGGTAACACAGTCGGCACGAAATCATAATTGATCCTATTTACTTTGTTAGTGCACATTATTAGTCTTGTGGTGAACAATTCATCCATGCAAGCTGATTCACACATTTATTTTTTTTTTTTGTCTTTGTAATCTTTTGTAAAAATCAGAAAATGTACTTCCTCTCTACAATGGCCTTCCTTCTCTGATGACTTCAGTTTTGAATAGAACATCCCCTCCAACTGTCAGTCTGCTGCAAGATTTTGACAGCGAACGGAACGGAACGCCCACTTTTCTAGATCCAATCAATTCCCAGCGGGGAAAAAACAAGCCACGCCCTCTATTTTTCTCATTCAATATTCTGTTTCATTTAGAAAATACACCACAATACTGAAGTAAACTTGGTCGCAACTTCCAGTTCACAATGACTTTAATGTTTCATAAGAAAAAAAAAAAATCAAAAAGGCCCTTTTGCTTTTTGTTTTTATCATGTTCACGTTCCATACTATTTACATGATACAGAATACTTTGATACACATTATAATGGTATGTGTCCAGAAAAACATGTTTTTTTATGTTTCTTAATGAATGCTTAAAACAGCTAAAAAAAAAAATTCTACTAAGGTCACAAAACAAAATACACTCTTATATTCAAGACACATTCTCTGAAAGCAATGTCCAATAATATCCACTTTATATCCTCAAAACAACAACAAAAAAAAAAATATATTTTTTTTTAACTGGAAAACAAATAATAATGATTGCTGATTCTTTTGCAGTGCAGGATTAATGATCCTGATAAACATGAAAAATTATTGTGCACCACAAATTGCTGAGTTGTTCGCACATTACTTGGTAAAGTGAACACAAAGGTTAACGTGCCACCGAGCAGAGAGAATACTAATGGGCTCTACTGCTGAAAATAAATCATTTTTGAGTAAACGGCTACTGAAAGTGAACGCTTCCAGGGAGGAGGGGGAAGGTGAACGGATAGAGGAGCACAAGGAGTTTTAACAGGCGAGTCAAAGACAGCCGAGTGGGGGCTGGGAAACACTGCTGTTTCTTTTGCAGCTTCCCACAATCCTCTACCTGTCAAAGTGATACCCTTCCACCATCCCATCGCTCACAAACACACACACACACACACACACACACACACAGATGAAGGCAGACACCAGACTGGTGATTAAGCAGCTCAGGAAGCCTATGTGTGTGTGTGTGTGTGTGTGTGTGTGTGTGTGTGTGTGTGTGTGTGTGTATGGGTTTGTATGGTGCATTTTAAGATAAGAGCCTCACACAAAAACATGTTCCTCAGTCTCTCTCTCCTGTGAGCCAAACCTGGAATTCCTTTCATGGATGGCATTAGCAATGTGTCTGTCAAGCGGAGTCCTGTCACAGCAGCTATTTCTGTCATAAACAGATTCAATAAACAGCTTGACAATATCACTAAATAGCTGTTTTAATAGTTTTAGGGTTGAATAAATATGAGCAGCTGTTTTTAGCTCATTAAATGGATTTCAGAGAATTATATTAGCATTTATTTGAGAAAAAAAAAAAAAAAAAAAAAAAAAAAAAAATTATTGTTAGCATTGAACTTGTGTACATCACATTATTCTCGCTGTTGGGAAGTAATTAATTCAGTCAAACGAAATGAGTTCAAATCTTCCTCTGTCTATGTCAATCCCACAGTGGGCATTTTTGTCGTCAACCTAGATAGATGATCAAAGAAGCACTTTCTGTCTCTTCCCCTTTCTCTCTCTGTCTCTTCCCCTATTTTGCTTTGAAATGTTTAAACAAGTAGTTGTTCTGCTATAAATTTGTGAATCATAACAGTGTACAGGGTGAATGTTGGGGGAAATATATACATATAAAATACGAAGTACACACTTATGAAAAAGAAGCATACTTTTAAAAAAGTACTTATAATGGATATAATATATCAAGCCACAAGCTGAATTTTCAGCATCATTACTCCAGTCTTCAGTGTCACATGATCCTTCAGAAATCATTCTAATATGCTGATTTGCTGCTCTTGAAAACAGCTGTGCTACTGAATTTTTTGTGGAAACCGTGATACAATTTTTTCAGGAATCTTTGATAGATAGAATGTTCAAAAGAACAGCATTTATTTGAAATAGACATTTTGTGACATCAAAATCAATTTAATGCATCCTTGTTGAATAAAAGAATGTCTTTAAAAAAAAAACTGACCCCAAACTTTTGAACAGTTCTATACTGGGATTCAATGAGGTCAGAGCTCAAACAATAGTCAGTCTTAATAGTCTAACTTTTCAAGCTTCAACTACACTCTAAAAAAATAATGTCTCAAAAAAAAAAAAAATAATAATGGAACAGTTTGCAACAACAACTTACAGTGAATTTACACTAAAAAAAAGCTGGGTTAAAAACAACTCAAGTTGGGTTGAAAATGGGCAAACCCAGCAATTTGGTTGTTCTGACCCAGCAGTTGGGTTAAATGTTTGCCCAACCTGCTGGGGCCGGGCAGTTTTATTTAACCCAACTATTGTTTAAAAATGACTATATGGCTGGCTTAAAATCAACCAAAATAGGTTGGAAATTAAAAATCAGACACATAATTACTAAAGGCAACAACATTTTTTTAATAAGCAATTTAATAAATGTTTATTGTTTAATTATTATTCATTAAACTTATTAATAAATGTTCATTTATTAAACACATTGATAAATGTTAATTTCCAACATACTTTGGGTTCATTTTAAGCAAACAATACAGTCATTGTTAAACAATAGTTGAGTTAAATAAAACTACCCAGCAGGTTGGGCAAACATTTAACCCAACTGCTGGGTCAAAACAACCCAATTGCTGGGTTTGTCCATTTTCAGCCAAACTTGGGTTGTTTTTAACCCAGCATTTTTTTGGAGTGTACGTTCAACCAACAAGCTGCATTGAGTTAGAAGAACTTAATAATTTGTAGCATAAACACAAATTTTAAAGTTGATTACTGAAAAAAAATTGTAGTTGTAGTTGTAGCCCTGACCAATACAATCTTATCTATTTCAGTCAAATCAACAGCTATCATAGCACATGCTAACATAACTTATTTAACATATATTTAATGAACAAGATATTATTTGTCACTGGCATTAGCGCAGTCATTGCTTATAGAGTCAATAGTGTTTACCTTCATGTATCTTCAGCACAATGATAACCACAAAAACTTCAACATTACAGAAACTCTTTTAAATGTATTAAACACTAACAGGTCTTTCCCTCCACTAAAAAACACATAAAATAACACTTAATTTCAACATTTATTCTCCTTATCCAGTCCTATATAAAGCATGCTGGGAACTAGAAATCCACTGCCTAATTTACAAAATTATCAAGACAATTTCATTATTTTACTGCAACTTAATTTTTTTTAAAAAGGCAATTAATGCAGAAATTTGAGACGATATTAGGTTGATGTAATGATCAACATTATTATGTCAACAGAAAATAATGTTTGCAACTTAAAATGTTTAATTAAAACAATTAGAATTTTTAACTTGCAACCATGCATTTATTTAAGTTGTGTTAACAGGTCCCCTGAAATACTTTTTAGAGTGTAATTGGATTCACTTGGCGGCCATCTTGCTAACACTCACAATCACTTACTGCTCTAGAAAATGTGCATTCTAGAGACAACAAACATCAAAAAGGTGACAGGCTGTTTAACTTGACTTCTATTCCTTTAACAGAGTTTCTCACAATCATTTTCTATGAGTAGTCTGTCTCTTTCCCTTTATACTTCTCTGGTAGATCAAATGAGAAGTGTATGTCAAAGGCAGACAGATAAATACTCACAAAAATAAAGAAGTTGAAGACAAACATGAGGTACTTGATGCAGCTGAGGCAGTCTCCTTCCATGCTCGTTCCCCGCGCTGAAGCCTCCCCGAGCCCCTTAGAAGAAAAACAAACATAGCGTCATCTCTGAACTTAATCAGAAACATTCACAATCGAGCCTTTCATCTACATATTGATACTCGGCACACAAACATTTGTACGAAAGCGCTCTCCTAAAACTTAAAAGGTTCACAGTTTTTATAGCACTGAAAGAAGAAATACTAGCTTCAAAAGGGGCTTTTCAACAAAATCCTGTTTTTAAAGTGCATTCAAACTAAATAAATTCAAGATTCCCATGTGCATACTAAAATGGCCATACTTTCATACTTTTTTTTTTAAAGGCACAGCCTCCCTTTTAGTGTAATTAATGATGAGAGGCTCTTGTGTTTCAGCAGACCATCCCTCTACCTGAAAAAGCACTCTCTAGGATGAAGGCCTATTACGGCACCACTTTCCTTAAATGAAACAGGGCCTTTTTCATTAGTTCTAGGAGAGTGCTAACAGCCAGCACTAGCAGAAATACCCTACCATTACTCAGACAGCACAGAGAGGTGTATTACATGAGGGTGTCATCCTTAAATATATGTTTGAGCACAACCTTATCTCGATGTGCAGTGCTAATAACACAAGTCTTGCTGCAAACAACAATACATGATGGATCACAAGTATTATTAACAGATATAGTAATCATAGCAGTGAGAAATCTGTGGAGGAGAAAGGCTGGGAAAAATCACTTGTGCGTTGACTTGGAGCCAGAAATACAATGTGGCTTGATGACAAGTACACTAACCATGACCTTTCTTTTTGTTTTGTTTTTTCCCCTTCCTTCTTGTTTTCTTTGTATTTTCCTATCTTGTCAGATGCAATCCTGTTATGTTTTGGAGGAAAGTCTCAAAAGACTTTTTTTGGCTCACCCTGTGTTGTTTTTGGCTCACCCAGTATCACCCAAAGTGGTTTCCTAGTGCTCTACAGAACTTTATTGAGGAGATGGGTCTATGTCTGCCAAAAATAGTCATCTAGAACAGGGGTTTCAAATTGGTGATTGGAAGGGAATCCGAGAAAAATTTGAGAGGAATATACATTTTTACAAATATATATACATACACTACTTGTCAGGTTTATGTTTGGTTTAGTTATCTTTTTGTTTCTGTGTTTCTGTTTCTTGTGCTTCATTGCAGTATAGTTCTGTTTCTTTGTTTACTTATAAGGTCCTTGTTTGTTACTATGGTTACCTATGATTTACACCTGTGTCTTGTTTAATTGTTTGTGTTTGTATATATAGCCCCATGTTTTTAGTTGTCTTTTGTCGGTTATTCTCTTAGTGTGACTATACCACTAGTTTGTTCCCTCAATTCCTGAATCATGCGCACAATTTACTAATTCATTCCCTCTATTTGCCAAATCGTGCACACAATTTACTAAGTCATTTCCCCGATTTACTAAATCATGCGTACAATTTACTAATTCATTCCCTTGATCTGCGAAATTGTGCGCGCAATTTACTATGTAGTTCCCTCGATTTGCTAAATCATGTGCACGATTTACTATTTTGTTCCCTCGATTCACTAAATTGTGTGCGCAATTTACTCTTTCGTTCCCTTAATTCACTAAATCGAGCGCACGATTTACTATTTTGTTCCCTTGATTTGCTAAATTGTGCACACGACTTACTAATTGGTTGCCTCGATTTGCTAAATTGTGCACACAATTTACTAATTCATTCCCTCGATTTGCTAAACTGTGCACACGATTTACTAATTTGTTGCCTCGATTTGCTAAATTGTGCACACAATTTACTATTTTGTTGACTCGATCTGTTAAATTGTGAGTACGATTTACTATTTCGCTGCCTCGATTTGCTAAATTGTGCACACAATTTACTAATTCATTCCCTCGATTTGCTAAACCGTGCACACGATTTACTAATTTGTTGCCTCGATTTGCTAAATTGTGCACACAATTTACTATTTCGTTGACTCGATTTGTTAAATTGTGCGTACAATTGACTATTTCCTTGCCTCGACTTGTTAAATCGTGCACACGATTTACTATTTCGTTCCCGATTTGCTAAATCGTGCACATGATTTACTAATTAGTTCCCTACATACAATTAAAATAGGTCTTCAAACATTAAAAAATACATGGCTGTCATTGTATTTTGGGGTCCTAGCATCAAATATTTTTTTAAAAAAACCCTAATCTACAGATGTCCCTCTTAAACAAAATAATGATTTTTTCTTGTAATCCTTCACTGGCCAAAGAAATACACAAAGCTGCAGCCTGTGTTTAATGGATCCTTTCAATTAAACTGAGGGCCCTAGTATCAAACGTGTCAGAAAAGTGCTTATAGCACCCTCAGGGCAATTAGTGTTTTAATTACCCTCATTCTTAATAAAGGCCAAACTAGGGTTTTAATTAGGGTTTGCATAGATTAAAGCTTTCATTAGCAGCATTTGATGACCCCTCTTGTATAATTTGATATGTTCTTTGCAGGTCGGCACAACCATTAGCAGCTGGACGTGTGAGCATGGGCCGGGAACGGTGTAAAAGCTTTAAAATGTGGGTCTGCAAAATTTGGATCCACATCTAAGAAGCCGTTTCTCTCGTTATGTGTAAAAACTTGCTTGCTGAGTGCGAGAGACCAACACAATCCCAGTTGGAGCGCACTGGTGTAAAGCATCTTGGATCCCAGTATAAATCAAACTGCCTGCGGATCGGGGCTGGCTCTGGAGAAAGTGCAGAATAAACAGGGAATTTTCCCAAGACTCCCACAGCACTGCAGTCATCATCAATCAAACATACATAGCTACATATAACAGAAAGGTCTGCAGTGAAACTACATGCTCGTTGCAGCACATTTATGTCCATAGAGCTTCAGTTGTGATACACACAAAACCAACAACATGATCAAGACTGATTTGAGTTCAGCTCATTATCCCAAAGCCTGGGGTCTCTGATTATGAAACCGAAAGCACAGTGTGATTGTTTAGGTTCCAAGAATCGTCTTTGTAGTCTCTCACACACAAAAGAAACACAGAAACACATCTATCAAATGTGCAGAAATATCTAAAGCAAAGCAAAAGTGCACAAGGCCAGATCAACAGCATGTGTGTATATGAAAAGAGACAGTTGCTTGTTCTCTCATAGACATTAGTTGACACGTACACAGATAGCATCCACAGAAAGAAACAAACATATCCTACCCCCACTTTCACATGACAGTACACCCATACAACACTCTTCGTGTGATACACTCCCTGCTATACAACAGCTAACATCACAACATCTTTTATTTTAGTTTCACTGACCTACAATCTAGAGCAAAAATAATTCCAGTTAATAACATTTCCCAATTGCATAATGACTTTTTCAGACTGCGAAAAACCGCAGACATACGAGCTCAAATTAACAGCAAAAATGTAGATAAGAAGCTTACATTTGGATTGGAAATTTTTCATAAATGTGTTTCAGATTCACAGCCTCAATAATGATGCCTTTACTGCAGGGTTTCTATCCAGGAAATGTGGTAGTTACAGTAATGATTCACAAGTAGAGGTCAATTGTGAGGCGCTCATTAGTGCAATTGTTTTCCATCTGTGTAAACTTTGCATTTCTGCAATACAGAGATTGAATACTTTTGCAAACCAGTTGTTCTGTTCCTGCAAAGAATATTTTTTAAATTAAAACAATGGTACATTACAATACCTTCAAGGTTTAATATTTAAAAACACTGCCTGGCCAATGAAAAAGTAGCTGTTTGGATTTAAATATGAAAATAGTTAAGAGTCTATGATTGGATCATTATTGCAGTGATTATTAGCATGTTATATGTTTGGGAACAGTTCTTCTAACTCCAATTGATGGAGTGTGTAGCTTTTCATTTCTTAAACAACCATATATGAAGACACATAATGGCCAAATTCCAGGATGACAAAGGCAAGATTCATCAGGCTCAAATTGTAAAAGAATGGCTGGGAGGGAGCATGAAGAATCATTTTCACACATGAATTGGCACATCTGAGTCCAGATCTTAAATTCATTGAAAGTCTTTGGGATGTGCTGGAGGAGACTTTACAGAGTGCTCACCTCTTGCATTGTCAATACAGGATCTTGACCAAAAATTGATGCACCTCTTGATGGAAATAAATGTGATTTCCATCAAGAGGTGCATCAATTTTTGGTCCAAAATATTGTTTAAGAAATGAAAAGCTACACACTCCATCATTTAGGGTTAGAAGAACTGTTCCCAAACATATAACATGCTAGAAACATAATAATCACTGCAATAATGATCCAATCATAGACTAAGTATTTGCCTATTTAAATCCAAACAGTGACTTTTTTTGGCTGGGCAGTGTATATTTAATATACATGCTTTTCTTGTATCGAGACGGAAGAAGTGTGCTATTACTTTTGTACATGATCAAGTTATGATTTTTTTTTTATTTGTGTTTGATGGACTGTTTTTGTGCTAAAGCAGGTTGTGAGAAGGAGGGGAAGATCAACTAATAAAATATATAATAACAAAACACAAAATAATCTAAGACTACATGTTGTTTAGGTAACATTGTTTTGAAACAACACCAATGTCTATGATAACATCAAAAACTGTAAAATGACCATTAAACGATGATTTTAACTACTTTACAGTTCAAATAATTAAAAAAAAATTTCATACACAAAGCAGCACTGGCTTAAAAACACCACATTATTAGGCTTTGTATGGAATGCCATTTTCTGAAGACAGTTAGTTGTTTTCAGAGATACATTCATATAAAGCCACTCACCCACACACAAATAAAAACTCCTCTGAATCTGCATGAAACACGTGAATGAATTATTTCAATGTCAAAATGGTGAATCTTAAGTCCCTATAAGAGTCATTTCATCCAGTGGCCATCTTTGAAACGCCTCTCAGGCATGTAAGTGCAGCTCCTATCTCTTTGAATGGCCAAACATCAAATTCTTCAAAGCTGTTTGCCAAGCTTTTGATTAAATTTCATATTTAAAATCAATGAAATCTGACAACAACTGTCTCATAAATTTTTGTTTCTAACCGCTCAAATTATGACAAAAAAACACAATTTTTCAGGCTGGATCAAGCATGCGCAGTCCTAAGTGTGCATCACTATAGAAAGCGCACTTCTAACTGTTTCTATAGGAACCAGAGCTTCTAACGGCTGCTGCAGTGACGCGATTGGCTCTTCTTCAGAAGGCAGGACTTATTCCGCCATATTGTGTGTTGCACTTTCTCCCATTCATAATAATATAAGTGCACCGTCTTTCTATACTATTTAAAGTCTTTGATTTTGCCAACGGTGACAAGTGTGCAGGTATGGGCCAGTAATCCTAGCAATGGTCTAGAAACTAGAGACCTTGCATCGTTGCATCGTGCAAAGGTAATTACCACTCACAAATCCTTCAGAAACATTTCCTTCAACCTGAAATTCCTTCAGGTTGAAGAGACTCTCCTTGAGGTTGACACTTTTAACTTGATTAATCCACTGTCTGCTTTAGTCATACTTACCCTGCTAACTGGGACAAGATCATTAGCTCAAGGACAAGGACACTGTGTGCTGGTCAGCCTTCCCCCATCAGCCATGAGCTTGCATACATAAAGAGCAATACAGCATAAAACACAGGATTCACAAGAACACTGAACTTCTTCACCCTGAATGAATAAGATGACTCCTAATTGTTCTATTCAATGCACAGCTTGAACAGCTAGTCACAAATACACTATGTCTATGTGAGTGTGTACATCAATAGTGCACCATTCGAGGGAATTTAGCAAATCTAATTTTCCACGTAGGCATTTTTATAATACATGCAGAACTGGAAAACATGCTAGCTGAGACTGAATACAGTGCCAGGGAAGGGGTATGACAGCATGGTCAACCCAGCAGGCATATATAGTACCTTAATGAACCTCCAATTAGGGCAGAATAAGTCACATGCTTCTCAGCTTTGAAGTCTGCAAAAGCTAATGTAGCTACAATATGTTTATGAAGAGAGCAGTTACCTCACATATATAAGGGAACATCGCAATGACTAACTGCCATATTCGGCTATATAATTAATGAAAACTGTAGTTTATAATGAGCCTAAAGCTTTTAGTGGTTCATCAGTGATCATTTGGATAGGACAAGTGATAATAACCAATGGATTTCTTGTCCTTTGAAGGAGAATTTAGATGTTGAATTGGGCACATAAAAAGCCTGCAGTGCCAAAGCTCATTCACCAGACCAGCTGACTCATAAACAATGACCTGATTTAGATTTAGAGAGAGCCTCCAGTAAAACAGAAATATGACTTTTTGATGAGATTCAGAAAAACAGCACAATTGTCAGTGTAATGTTACTTTCATATAAAAACTCAATAACAAGAAGTAGTTAATACTGGCCCGGTTTCACAGACAGGGCTTAGCCAAAGCCAGGATTAGGCCTTAGATCAATTAGGGCATTTAAGTAACTTTTATAAAACTTGTCTTAGAAAAAAATATTAGTGATGTGCATCTTGAGACAAAACAATTGAATTGACATATTTTGAGATATCTCAGAGCAAGTTTCTTTCAGTTGAAACAGTTCAAACATGCGTTTTAGTCTAGGACTAGTTTAAGCCTTGTTTGTGAAACCGGGGGATTGTGTGTTACATTTTAAGCACAATATTGCCAGGTTCTTGTTTTTTGCTCAGACAATGCAAATCCAAACAAAGCACTTCCAAGCAACACACAGTTCCTGAATGAATTGGCGTTTATGAGCGAATTGGCTGAATGAATGATTCAACGACTCACTCATAACGACTCATTCATAAAGACCGTGGCTGCTTCTAAAATCGCATACTCTCTAAGTAGGTCATTTGTGTTGTTTCACTGTCATTCACAACTCCTTTACCATGGCCACATGGGATAGTAAACCGTCCATTCGATGCACACTTCAGAATCTCGCCAGAAGTAGTCGGTCATCCGCGTAACTACAGTTTTATAAACACTTTGGACATACTACTCTTTTCACATAGGCCCAACTGTTTATCACCCACTATATAGAAAGAAAGTATTCGATTTCAAATGCAGCCTGTCACCCATTTAGTTTCTGAACTACTCAGCTTGTTTTTAACTAATTATTGAATTAGGGGTGTCACAATATACCGGTATTGGCGATAACCGTGATATTGAAATATTAATAACCGTGATATTAAAATATTTCAAATGAATAGTACACATATGATAATATGTAAATAATTCAGTGCCAGTATCTGGCAAAATTGAACCTTAAAGGGTTAGTTCACCCAAAAATGAAATTTCTGTCATTACTCACCCTCATGTCGTTCCAAACCCGTAAGACCTTTGTTCATCTTCGTAACACAAATTAAGATATTTTTGACGAAATACAAGCGTTTTTTATCTCCCATAGAGAGCAATGAAATTACCTCATTCAAGGTCCAGAGAAATAGTAAAGACATGGTTAAAATAGTCAACATGACTACAGTGGTTCAACCTTAATGTTACGAAGCGCCAATAATACTTTCTGTGCGCAAAAACAAAATAAAAATAACAACTTTATTCGACAATTTTTCCTCTTCCCTGTCAGTCTAAAAGTATTTTTTGCGCACAAAAAGTATTCTCGTCACTTCATAACATTAAGGATGAACCATTGTAGTCATGTTGACTATTTTAACTGTCTTTAATACCTTTCTGAAACTTGAATGATGGTAATTACGTTGCTTTTATGGGGGATAAAAAAAACCTTGGATTTCATCAAAAATATCTTAATTTGTGTTCCGAAGATGAACGAAGATCTTACGGGTTTGGATCCACACGAGGGTGAGTACTTAATGACAGAAATTTCATTTTTGGGTGAACTCTGGTTGCCACCTGTCATAAAACACAAGCAGAAAAAACAGTGCGCAGCTGCTGCTGCCACATAAAAGCGTGTCGCTGGATGTGACAGACGAGACGCTCTACCTCTCTTTATGTTTCATTCATACTCGACACCATGGGCGACCTCTCACAGAAAGTCCACAAGTGAGACTCATAGTGTTACATGTGCCCTGGGTCCGTGTTCTGTTGTCATCATATGGACTCCATTTCCCACAATTCCCCATCTAGGAACCAATCACACACTCACACCTGTTTCCCATCAGTGACTCTTTATAAGCTGCACTCATACACACACACACACACACACACAGCTGAGTATTGTTTAGTCGTATGTTATCCTGTTTTCTTTGTTCTGCTTTGCCTTGCCTGTGTTTTTTTGACCCTGGACTGATTTCTTGTTTTTGATCGTTTGCTGCCTGCCTTGACCATTGCCTGTGTATTGGATTACGCTTTACTTTGCTTTCTTGTTACTGTTTGCTGGTGTTTGACCTACTGCCTGTACGACTTCGCTCTTATGAATAAAGCCTGCACGTGGATCTCCAACTCAGTTGTCCCGCTCCATCCGTTATAGAATACTCAGCCCTACCAAGATCCAGCGGCTTTTATGAGCGTTTCCAGTCCAACCATGGATCCAGTCACCCAGCTACTACACCTTCAGCAAAGAGACTTATCTATTGAATGCAAACCAATGACTAAACAATACTCAGCCATGTGTGTGTGTGTGTGTATGAGTGCAGCTTATAAAGAGTCACTAATGGGAAACAGGTGTGAGTGTGTGATTGGTCCCTAGATGGGGAATTGTGGGAAATGGAGTCCATATGATGACAATAGAACACAGACCCAGGGCACATGTAACACATAGGAGTAATAAAACTTATGACATTCCAGGAAGTCCCTAATATGGACGAAGACATCCAGCTATCGGCTGTAGTGGCTGAACAAAATACAGATATTTTGACTGATTAAACATGAAGAGAATTAACACATTGCGACAGTATATGGTTTATCTGTGTTCACCAAGCCATATAAAATTCACCTACAGTGCACAGCATAAATGAGTACACCCCCTCTGAACATATACAAAAGATCTATATTCTTTATGATTACTAATACAATTCATGGAAAGATGGCAAAACTAAAATGTATTAAACATACACATAATAAAAACTGAGAAATATATGTCATTAATATTCATAAAATAAGTAAATTAGACAATTTTGTTTAAATGAAGGATTGCAGAAATTAGTACACCCTAGATTTAATTCAACAAATGTATAATATTCTAGTACTTAGTTTGACCTCCATAATTTTGAATATACTGCTCTGACCCTTCTTGGTGTACAAGTTCATGACTAATTGTCAAATCTGTCCTGTTTAACTCCTGGATGATGAGCTCCTTAAATGCCCTGATCTTTAATAGGGAGTGTTGCTCAACTCATCTCTACAGAATCCCCCACAGGTGCTCAAGAGTGTTAAGACTGAGTGCAATACATGTCCACAGAAGGTTTTTCACCTTGGGAGAATGCATATCCTCATTGTCATGTTGAAAAAAATCCCCAACAATGCAGGGAATGAGGAAAGGGTAACATCTTCTGTTTCAAGTTTGTGTATTAAATTACACAGTGGTGTGGGAATTCATGACAGCATTGATAAAGCACAACTCCATCACACCTTCGGCACTTATACATCCCTATATAAGAGCTTTACTACCACTGAACTTTACTGTAGGAACCAGGCACTTCTCACTGTACTCCTCCTCTAGCAACACCATAACATTTTGGATGCTGTTAGATCCAAAATGAGTGATTTGGTCTCATGATGAGACTAGAGTATTGATTCCCAGAATCTATATTTTGTAAATATTGGCTTTGGAAATGGCTAACTGACTTTATTGTGCTTTGGCTACTGTAGGTAGTTCCAGTGAGAACAACAACCATGCATGTCATTTCTGCAGGCTGCATCTTACTCTGTCACTCTTTTCATAGCTTTTGCTGGCTCTGAGACACTCCCTCATCACTAAATTAAAGCTTAAAATGAAGGCCTGATTATTTCAGGGGCCTTGTCACAAGTCCATTGTTTTTGAATTTCTGTGTTACTTTTGCTATATTTTCACACTTAAAACAATGATTTGGTAATCCTCTTGTACCATTGTCCTCTTTTGTGCTAAGAATTAAGTCTCCTGACAGTTCTCTCCCAAGTGGTTCCATTGTTGTCAGCATTTAATCTGAGAATGATTCAGTGGGCTATATAACACTTTTAATTGTCAGAAAATGACTTCTCTTTAAATGTTTTGTTCAACATACTTACCTGTTGATCAAACATTGCCTTAAACTTACACCAGAACATTTTTATTTTGTTTTATTTAGTAACTTTTAGGAGGGTGTACTCATTTTTGCTACACAACATTTCATCACCTTGATAAGAAAATCTTATTTTCCTGAATAATTTTGACATGCTTCTTTGGTAATTGATTAAGCAGACTTGCAGGAACATTATATCTCTAAAGAACCCTAACATGTCTTCTAAGTAATTGAGTAATTGCTCACTTTCAGAAGTTTCAGAGGGGGTGTACTCATATATGCTGTGCACTGTATATAAATGCAATGTGCAGAAAGAGTCACTTTAAAATTCCCATCAATATAGCTACAGACTGGCAGTCAGTCTGGAACGCACAAACACTAACAAGTGGAGCGATACGAATGTGAAAAGTCCCTGTGCTGTTCGACTGATTCAAGACTGTTTTATAACAATAATTATTATTCAAGTGAACTACATTTACAATCATACTGGTTACTGAACATTTCATGTGAGATTGTGTGTAATAAGCTTTCTGAAATGTTCTGTAGTGAGAAATGGAGTTCATTACAGTGATCATTGTTAAGATGCAGGTGCAGGTTTCAGATGAATAAAGCCACTTCATCTTTGTCAGTAGGTCAGTGAATGCTGCATTCACTGAGGAGAGAAACCCAGTGGACTTGGGAAATGGTCAGTGCCGGCCAAGTGAAGAAAATTAAAGAGGAAATCTATAGAAAATTGCCAACCAGCAACATCCTCTATGAGTTATGAATGCCAAGCAATTCAATATAATGAATTTACTACTTAATGCTGAATGAGGTCGATACAAAACTTAACTTCACATACATACTAAGCGAGAAAAAATCTTTGTTGTTAAATAAAAAAAAAAAAACACGGTTTAAATGCCTCTGTAATCCATATACTTGTATCTGCTGCTCTGGTGAAGTTATCAATCCCAGATGGAGAAGATCATTATCTCAGCAAGATCGATAAGACATTGATCGGTTGAAGTCCTTGTCCTTTGTCTTCAGAGCCTCTTTCTGTCTTTCAACAGTGTGGATTCCTGATCCCACAGTGAGTGTGATCACATCAACACTAGTTTATTAGTACAATAGGGATTTCCCATGGCACTGGACTTTCCCTTTTTATTAAATTAAACCTTAAGTCACTTGTACTGTCAAATTGGTCACTGTGATTTTGCCAAGTAAGACATGTTCCTGGATCAACATCTTTGTTGATCCTGGAACAACATTCCAATCAACCAATCAGATTTGAGGGACAAGTTTACCATTTATGTCAAGTTTAGGCTTGCAACAGGGTTAGGTGCTTCTACATCAGTGTTATTCACCTATCTTTCCCCTCTGATTTTAGGGATAAGTTATGGGTAGTATTAGGTTTAGGGGTAGGAATAGGGTTAAGACTAAATTTTCAGACTGGAATGTTGTTCCAGGATCAACAAAATATGGTGATCAAGGAACATGTCTTACTTGGCAAAATCACGGTGACCCATGAGGTCGGTTATTTAGCTAACACTTTCTTGCCATTTCTTATTAATCTGCCAAGTTGTGTACTTTTAAAACGTTTACGTATAACGTCATATTTTTGGTCTTGTAAGGGAAGTTGCACAATCATTCGCTTGGTAAATCAAAAACATCCAACAGTGCGTAAGAATCTGACATAAACTCAGCAATGAATGTCCAAAAGTGAATGAATTTCCTTTTAGGGAATGCTCCCAGGAACTTTAGACCTCAGAATCTCAAATAAAATGGAAAAAATCATTTTCCACAACTAAAATCACATTACAATGGATCTCTGTCTTCGTCAACCGGCTAAAGAAACAGCATGTTTACTAACACAGGAATAGAGAACATTTCACTGACTGACAACTTTGGTGACAAACAAAAGCAATTGTTGGTGGCGAAAAAAGTTGATTTCAACAGTATGCAAATGAGCAGCAACGTGTGGGAATGCAGACAGTGATTCGCCACATTATACCACAACCAATTATAAATGGCTACCAGCAACCAACAGTACAGACTTGGCGACTTCCAGCTATTTAATTGCTGTCAGTGTGATCTACTGTAGGTCAGTTTGTTTCTTAAAAACACTGACAGTCAAGCTGACCTGACCTAGAGAGTAAGGTTGGTATTAGTGCTGAAGTGTTATGTTAAGGGGGAAACACATATGGACAGTTTGACAACAAACACTCTGTTCAGCATGTCAACACAAAATAATCAAAAGTCCACAAGATTTCCTACAGGGCAAATATCCTCTCCCCTCCTTCTCACCTCTTTTCAAATGTCACAAACTCAAGAACGTAAAGTTCAAACAGTCTACTCCCCACTCCCACTTGAGCTCTGAAGTTAATGTCTTACATCTTGGCTGATTTTAGAAGCAGGAAAAATGTGTACACAAAGCTAAAGAGAAAGAAATACCCCAACTAACAAAAATATTTTTTTAATGTTCCCATTAAGTTATGAAATGCAAATGAGCTGCTGCTTCCGACCCCCTTTCCAGAAGAGGGTGGAGCTTTAACAGCTCGCGCTTCGGTTGCTCAACAACAACAAAGCTGGAGAATCTCACGCAGCCAAAATGACGATTGTCAGTAACGGTGTTCAGCCTTACATTGTTCAAACCGGAGTCGACACTGATGGAGGGACTCAGGAAGAAGTTACAACTTCTGAATGAAACTGGACATTTCTGAATAGTTAGTGGATACATTTATGTAGTTGCTGTGAAGTTGATTCAACTCATCGACTAGCATGTGCCGTCATGTTAATCTTTTGTGCAAATCCAGCGTTGAATTGACCCTCGTTTGTGAAGCAGTCCGGCGTTAAATGATGGCATGGTAACAATCTACTACAACAACTCTTCCTCTTCTCTAAAGCAGCCCAACATGGCCTCATCCCCTTTGTTGCGTGTTCTTGGGGGCAGGGTTTATGTACATTTTGGGGTTAATGATGTCACTAACCTGGGAAGAAGCTCGTTGTAGTCCCTACTAGTGGTTTGTTGTAGTCCTTAAACAGCGAATTCTTTACAAGAAAATATCTCCCTTTGCATTGAACTTTCAGCGTCGTAACTTTGCAGATGTTGTTTATGCTCAAACAGCAACATTACACACTAACTAAAGTTAAAAAAGTGAAATCATAATCAACCACCCCTTTAATGGAACATTCCATTTTATCATTTTGAAAACATTAAGGGAATGTTACCTTTGAATGTTCTCTAAACATTCTAAAACAAGCAGTAACATTTGAAATGTTAGATGAACGTTCCACTAAAACATTTTAGAAAAAAAAACATTCCATGAACAATGAATAATGTTTCTGTGCTAATGTTTTGAGAACATTAAAGACCAGATAGCTTTGAATGAACATTCAATTAACGTTACTGGAAGAATGTTTGATCATAACTTTGAAAGAACCTTTCCAGAACATTAGCCAAAGCTCTTAGAACATTCCCTGTTAGCCGGGACATACATCTGAATAAATATGACTTCAAACAAGGAGGGATTTCAGCACATTTTTATGATAGATTCCCCAGTCTAGGTTAAAATGGTGGGGGTTGGGATAGGTGGACAGCCCTTTGTTTCTAGACGGGTGTCTGGCGTACCCACTTAACACCAGTTCCTGTCAGAGCAAACACGGAAAGCAGCAGCCTTCTGCAGATGGAGCACAGCTTGGACTAGCATTTGTCTAATGAGTGATCACTCACAGGCCTGTCAAACATGCCATCTGGAGGAGGACCTCTGGTCTGCCATGAAATATGGAGTTTGTTGATGCTCTGTGTTGAATCAGTCCCTTAGTGCATATGTTTGGTGATGACAGCCATAAACATAATTGCAGACATTAGATGACAGTGATATAGTTATTAGAAAATACAGGGGAATTTATTCTTGGTATGCATTATGGTTTGGAGTATGGTAATGTACAATTACTCTATTAGGAGGAAGCATTCCTTTAAGAAGCATTACATTTTTTTGAAGCATTTGTGCCACAATAAACATAATAACTCAAATCATGTGCTTATCCAGTGACAAAGAGCTCACAGAAAAGACTGTTCATTTTTCTGTTCATCAGACTTACTGTATGTTGAAAGATGTCCTTAATAGGAAAAAGCTCCCAGAATCTCCAGGGTCCACCCATTACACACCAAAAAGGGTAAAAAATGTCTTGTTCGTTTTTAATCCACTGACCTCATCTAAGCAATGTAGGGTAAGATGGGGCAAGATATTACCCCCACATTTAAAGTGGTCCTTGATTATGATTTCACTTTTTTTTAGCTTTAGTTAGTGTGTAATGTTGCTGTTTGAGCATAAACAACATCTGCAAAGTTATGACGCTCAAAGTTCAATGCAAAGGGAGATATTTGCTTTTAAAGAATTCACTGTTTAAGGACTACAACAAACGGCTGGTAGGGACTACAACAAGCTTCTTCCCAGGTTGGTGACATCACTAACCCAAGAATTTACATAAACCCTGCTCCCGAGAATACTCAATAAAGGGGGTCAGGCCATGTTGTGCTGCTTTAGAGAAGAGGAAGAGTTGTTGTAGTAGAGTGTTGTTATCATGCCGTCATTTTACGCCGGACTGCTTCACAAACGAGGGTCAATTCAACACTGGATTTGCACAAAAGATTAACATGACGGAACATGCTAGTCGATGAGTTGAATCAACTCCACAGAAACTACATAAATTTATCCAATAACTATTCAGAAACGTCCAGTTTCATTCTAAAAGTTGTAACTTCTTCCTGAGTCTCTCCATCAGTGTCAACTCCGGTTTGAACAATGTAAGGCTGAACACCGTTACTGACAATCCTCATTTTGGCTCGTGAGATTCTCCAGCTTTGTTGTTGTTGAGCAACCGAAGCATAAGTTGTTAAAGCTCCGCCCTCTTCTGGAAAGGGGGCCGGGAGCAGCAGCTCATTTGCATTTAAAGGGACACACACAAAACGGCGTGTTTTTGCTCACACCCAAATAGGGGCAAATTTGACAAGCTATAATAAATGATCTGTGGGGTATTTTGAGCTGAAACTTCACAGACACATTCTGGGGATGCCAGATTTACATTACATCTTGTAAAAAGGGGCATAATAGGTCCTCTTTAAATAAATAAACAATTATAACAGAATAAGCATAGTGAATCAGGGTAAGACAAAAACTTGTTTTGGAAGAATGATTGATTGTATGTGTTGACTCATTATTAAAATGTTAATTTTGAACAAAAAAAGTTACATAGTGTACCTTTAAGAAGGCATCTTCTACAACCCTTGCTTCTTCCCAGCAAGGCATCTTCCCATTGCTTTTTACCTGACACGTATGTCAGAGAATCATAAATGAACTGGAAATGAACAGAATTAAATGTGTATTGAGCTCCTTCAGTATAATGTATAAACAGAACGAGTCCCACATGATTAATGTGAAAATATTGATGCGCAAATTCAGAAATTACAGCCGCCATTACACAGCATCAGACTCTGTGTTTGAAGTGGCCACTTGAGAGATCCAATCTCCAGTAAGCATTGTTATAGATGGATGGCGTGCAGATGATTATTATGGAGAGTTACCATCTGTTATAAAGCACCATCAGTTTAACTTGAGAAACTGCGTTTGTGGCATCTACAAATGACAGTAAGCACAGGATAGCTGATTTTCATTTCCATCTTTGCAGATGCTTTCTTTACCAAAGCAACTTAAAAAGCACAAAGGGCAAAAATAAAAGTCAAACCACAAATCTTTATCAACATTTTGCTTATTTGGCATTTGAGGGTCGGGTGAACGGAGCGGTTGATGCATCTCTGTCAGCGAGACCTTTAACTTTGAGCACCGCGTATGTGTATTGCTGGTATGTGTGTGGAATTTTAATGCACTGAATTTTAATGCAAATCAGTTCCCCACAAAGACCAGCTCCCAGCCATGACAGAGAGAAATAATAGATGCTGCTTCAGTATAAGACAATCACCTCCCTGCTGTTGACAGTGTCACAATGGCTTTGTGCACCAACAGCTCTCCGCCAGCCAAACAACGCTGTCAACAAGATGATTTCACTGCATTTCCACTGACTTCATTTTTGCAAAGCATTTCTTTTTTAATGAAGCTATCTGCTGGATATGCTGCAAGAAAAGTGTACTGTGCGGAAGAGGCTGCAAAATGACGTACATGTGCAGGGACTGGATTAATGTTGTATTGATTGATGAATTTAAAAAGCAATTAATGTATATGGCAAAATCTCATCTACACAAGCAACATCAAATGCCAGAGGTATCGATTGTGATTATCATAGCTGTGAAGAAAAAGGCATTCTTAAACACAAAGAGAGGATGTATGTAATGCAGAATACACATACTAAATTTGCATGTGGAGGCACTGTTAAAAGGAATAGTTGAAGGAACATAAAAGGAATCATAATTCACAAATTTTTCTATACAATTTGGCCATATCTGTCTCCAAAAATTATGAAAAACAACATAAAAGCACCATAAATACGAGTTCATACGAGTATTCTGAAGTCATATGTCACATTTGTGCAAAAAAACAAGTTGTTATTCACTTTAAATGTTCTTTGACACCAAATACCTTTGTGTTGTAGCCAAACATGACAACAAAGTTTGAATATACAGAGAGTGAAATCTAAGGGTTGTAGAGAACTGGAAATATTTTCAGGTAATCATAAGCAAAATGTTTGTCTTTTCTTCACACAGAGCTATGGAATAATTCCAGATTACTTGTCATTTAGTGCACAAGTTCTATGGACAACATTTATAGTACTTGTGTGCGTGTGCTTGTATACAGTATATGGTTTATGAGGACACAAATGCGTATAATGACATGGGTATTACAACCTAAACATGGTTTATGAGAGATTTTTGTGGGCAAAATCCAGTCATTTCAGTAGGAATCCACATGATCAGGAATTTTGCATGAGCAAAAGATTTCCACACAGATTTCCCAATGGGTTGTTAATGTTGATCACGTGGATTTGCTGTCTTGTTACACTATTCACAATAGACAATTAACCTTTTTGCCTACAAAATTTAGAAGAATTTCGACACTTTGCACTGAAAAAATATGAAGCGGCTACTCAAACGAGTAAATAGTAGTAGATACTACTTGAACCATATAAAAACAGCAACAAATAACTGTATTTTCACTAAGTCCAACTGTTGTTAAAGGGTTAGGTCACCCAAAAATGAAAATTCTGTCATTAATTACTCGCTCTCATGTCGTTCCAAACCCGTAAGACCTTTGTTCATCTTCAGAAAACAAATTAAGATATTTTTGATGAAATCCGAGGCTTCTGTCCCTCCATAGACAGCAATTTAACCGACACTTTCAAGGTCCAAAAAGGTACTAAAGACATTGTTAAAACAGTCGATTTGACTACAGTGGTTCAACCTTAATTTTATGAAGCAACAAGATTACTTTTTGCGCGCAAAAACAAAATTAATGACTTTATTCAACAATATCCTCTCTTCTGTGTCATTCTCCTAAGCAGTTTACGTTCAGCGCTTCCAGGTTCTACGTCAGAACGGCGGCTCATTATTAGCCGGCTCCTGCGCCAGCATCACATGATCAGCGTTGGCCAATACTGAGCCGGCGTTCTGATGTAGAACCTGGAAGCGCTGAACGTAAACTGCATAGGAGAATGACAAAGAAGAGAGGATATTGTTGAATAAAGTCATTATTTTTGTTTTGTTTTTGCACACAAAAAGTATTCTTGAGCCTGGTTTCTCCCAAGGTTTTTTTCTCCATTTTAACACCTGTTTGCCACCTGATGTCACCTGTTGAAGTTTGGGTTCCTTGCCACTGTCACCTTTGGTTTGCTTAGTTGGGGACACTTGACATTTGATATACAACAGTGTTTTGATCTGCCTGCATTGACACCATTGTATGCGAACTGAACTGAGCTTAATGATGATGTCACTGTTTACTCTAGTGCTGATATAGCTAAATTAACTAAATTAATAACTATTGATTCTTACATCGGAATGAATCAATACTGAATTTACTTAAGATGGATAATGACTACCGATGTCTTTAGTACCTTTCTGGACCTTGAAAGTTAAATTGCTGTTACTGGAGGAGTTTGACAGCTCCTGGATTTCATCAAAAATATCTTAATGTGTGTTCCGAAGATGAACGAAGGTCTTACAGGTGTGGAACGACATGAGGGTGAGTAATTAATGACAGAAATTTCATTTTTGGGTGAACTAACCCTTTAAATGCAATTCACACAAAGTGCAATAAATAATATTCTGAAGGTAAAACTTTAGTGGGCAGAGTAAGTGAAATTTGCTTTTCTCAAACAAAGTTGGACAAAAAAGTAACAATATACGGGTGTGAGTAAATAAAAACAGGATTTTCATTTTAGTTGAACTATCCCTTTAAGAACACACAGACTGTTTACAGTATGTTAATAAGCAAATGCACCTACCATGAGTTCTTTGATGTAGTTCAGGATTCAGGTCAAAGGATGCTGCGTCTCTCTACTCTCTCTTTCCGTCTGTTATTAGCTGTGAAAAGAAACACAACCAGAGGTCATTGCACATATTTAAACACACCAAACAAACAGCTAAGCAAATGCATATCCACAAAAGCACAATAAAACATGTACGACGGAGGAAAAGCAGCACTCCTCCACAATGAAGAGTCAGGAGAGCTTGGCACAGGGCATGCTGAAAGTACGACTCTTGGAGTGCGACGAGATTGAGGATTCATTATTGATGACATTCCCTGTGGTGCACTACTCTGAAACAGCATGTGCGTGAATTTTTCACTTTGCAGCTTGCGTAAAGAAATGAACTGGGACAGAATGAGCATCACACTAGCTTTAATCAAACTAAACCCACTATTGAAGCAGGTGAAATATTAATGGCTGCCGTTACTTTTCAGATTCGTTGCATGGTTAATTGCTCTTTATTGTTCGACGCCAAACTGATTGCATTTTGCCTGTTATGCTCGGTGCTACTAATCTTGATTAGTGTCGGAGGTCATGAATAATTTATTAGAAACAGCATTCCTGGATAATTACCTGTAGCTGATTCTCGCCGTCGGAGAGAATCTCCAACTGTGTGTAGATAACAAGCCTAAATGCTTTAACTTTCTGCTATTCGTTTTGTTTTGCCACAAGTGTCTCCCAGTTGCAATAAGCTACTAGCCAATTAAAATTGTGATGTTCCTGGCATAGCCACAAAAGCATTATTCATGGTAACACTGAACGCTTTGCAAAAACTGCAGCAGATTTCTCTTAAATAAGGATAGATGAATGTAGGGAGAAGGATAACATAAAAGAGGCATAATAAATCCAGGATGTTCATGTTTTATCTCAAGTAAACAAGGCAAGTGTTTTGTAGACAAATTCTATGTGGATCCACTATGACCTGGTAGACCAGAATTCCCTTGTTCTCCAAAGGCCACTAACAGCCTCCCTAAAAACAATGTTTAGAATATCTTTAGTTCATACAACAATTGTTGCGGTAAGGACATCCATTACTGTTCTGTTTCTATAGACACACAGGAGGAGAAAGTAAGGCCATAAAACAACGCAACAGCCACAGTGTTTCACATTAATTACCTATACTGTGCAGGCTCGCCATAGTCTAATCTGGTGCCACAGTTTCATAATGAACCGAAAATATTTTAAAACTTCTCATAATAACATAAAAGGTGTCTAACATTGTTTTGCACCATTGCTTTGGCAAAGTATCTGTCAAATTAACTAAAATTGAAAGCGCGATATCACTTTGTGACCTTATCAAATCGCAAAAGACTGTGATTTAATTAAGTAGTTCCAAGAATAGTCCCATTCCAAAAGTTTTCAACAATGATAAAGATAAGAAGCACCAAATCAGCATATCAGAATGATTTCTGAAGGATCATGTGACACTGAAGACTGCTGAAAATTCAGCTTTGTGATCACAAGAATTTTAAGATATATTAAAATAAAAAAACTACGGAGCCCCGCACATGACATGCACTAATTCGTTCCCTTGATTTGCTAAATCATGCACATGATTTATAAATCGAGGGAACGAAATAGCAAATCGTGCACACGATTTAGCAAATCGAGGGAACAAAATAGTAAATTGTGTGTACGATTTAGCAAATTGAGGGAAAGAATTAGTAAATGGTGCGCACGATTTAACAAATCGAGGGAACGAAATAGTAAATCATGCGCACGATTTAGCAAATAGAGGGAACGAATTAGTAAATGGTGCGCACGATTTAACAAATCGAGGGAACGAAATAGTAAATCGCGGCGCACGATTAAATGCAGCCTTGGTGAGCATAAGAGAATCAGTCCTCATCACTCCCAATCAACTTTTATATTGGTATATATTTGAATATTCTGTAATACACTTCTAATATATCGTCTTTTATACTTCTATAATGATTTAAACTTAATATTTCTGGATTCTCATGTTGTTGTTTATTCGATGATGTCATTCTCAGTGCTTCATGAAAGGAGTAGTTAGTGTTTCCTCTTGAAAATGTCTTGCAGCTTTGTCTTACTTTCTGGAAAAAATTAATGGGAAAAATACTTCAAAAACAATGCATATCATTTGCATCTACTCTAGAGGTTTCCTTTAAATAAACCTCTTTTACTCCCAAATCAATGGCATTCAATGGCATTTAATATCGACCACAGAGTACACCGATTGGTCATTCCCTGGTAAATTGATCTGTTTCTTCTGACCTTAAAGTCTGAGGGGACCGTTGTCTCTTTAATTGTGTTCTCTACACTAGCAAACATTGTTTCCTTCATCTAGAATCAACAAGGGGTTTAAACAATAAATCTCAAAGGGCATCTGCATCATGCTTATCTGCCTCCAAGCTAAAGGTCCCTTTTCAGTCTGCAGTACATTTGAACAATGCAGGATGACTTAAAGTTCAATGCTAATAGATGGTCATAGAGGGGTGGGCAGTATAAAGGATGTGCTTGTTGTTATTTGTCATTATACACTTTCACTGCCCTACCTCTTCCCCTCTCTGTTTGTGATCATGCTATGTTATTCACATACACAATGAGTGACACATCCTACAGGACGTCTGTTCCTCTGGAAGGATGTGATATCCAGTCATTGGAGGCATATGCTGCTTTTTCTCTCATTCTTCCTCTAATTGAGGTGTGTCCAGCTCATCAAAATTAAAAATTATAACCAAAGCATTATTAAAAAAAACTTTGTTTTTATGTCTGTTAGTTGGCCCTTAAATTAATTTTGAGCTGTAATTATGTTCAATGTTTAAAATTAAAGCAATACCCAAAACACTACCGTTCAAAAGTTTGAGAGAAGGTTTTTGAATGTTCACCAAGGCTGCATTTATTTTATTAAAAATATAGTAAAAAACGTAATATTGTGAAATATTATTACAAAATTTAAAATAACTGTTTACTATGAAAGCTTGTTTCCACCACTAAATAAAAAAATAAAAAAGGGACTTTATCTCACAATTCTGACTTCTTTTCTCAGAATTGTGAGATTTAAACTCGCAATTGAGGTCAGAATTGTCAGAAAAGTGAGAATTGCATGTTATAAAGTCAGAACTGAGAGATATAAAGTCACAATTCAGACTTTTTTTCTTCCAATTGCGAATTTTTATCATGTATTTCTGACTTTGTATCTCACATCTGACTTTTTTTCACAGAACTGCGAGATTTAAACACAATTGTGTTATAATGTCAGAATTGTGAGATATAAACTCGCAATTCTGAGAAAAAAAACGTCCTTTTCCCTCTCAGTTGCACATAACACGCAATTGCAAGTTAATATCACACAATTCTGACTTTATATCACACAATTCTGACTTTAAAACTCGCAATTCTGACTTTGTGGCCAGTTTCTCTCCATCCAAATGTTACAGTGCCAAACATTTGCCATAAACTTGACTAATGTTTCTCAGAAGCACTAATTGTACTTATAAACAAACCTAAAAACACATGGGGAGTCAAAAACAAAACTGTTATGAGTGTAAAGTGCATATTGGACTAAAGCTGAAAGGGTAAAAAAAAAAAAAAAAACATTGTTTAACAAATACACACGCGATTCGTGATTTTTGGCAATGCCTGGGGCTCAGACTAAGGTTATGGGGTCTTTTTAGGTTTAGCTTAAGTAATATTGAGAGATTTACTTCATAAACAATGACATACCACAGATGTAATGTTTCAAAACTTATTCAAGTGTGTTCCAATATTTCATCAAACAATAGGCATTCACAGATGTCTGAACTACGCCTCGAATAATCTGAATCATACTGATAAAACACAATCAGATTTAACCTACTTCTTTGCTTCAGACAATTGATCAATACATTTGATTGAAACGTTGCATCCAGGTGTCCTCTGACCTTGCGGCAGGTGTCTGACAGGGGCAAGCATGATCCCTTGAGAAAAAGGAGGCTGTCAAAGTGTTGAGAGAGTCATATGGTACAGCTCCTGGCACAACACTCAGTGCTGTGATAATGACCAGCTCTGCACACACTTTCTTAGTGTTTTCTCTACGCAGTCTGTTCTTGTCTTTCATTAAAACTTCCCTCTCCCTTTCCAGGCCCCAAGGCCAAGCAGAACTCAGTCTCTGGGGAGAGATGAGGTTCAGGGCATCAAAACAAGCCTTTGAAGCTGAGCGATTAAGAGGGGGGAGACCTGTTGGAATGGGCCAAAAGGGCTTAAAGGTGTGGGGGAGTCGGGTTCTCCAATTAGGCACAAGAAAGGTTAACATGAGTCATGAACCTCTGTTTTCACTCAGAAAGGGTTATGCAAACAGCATGCAGACAGGATAAATGATCTGATCATGTCAGTAAAGAGTTAATGATTGATGACATTGATTCAAGATCATTAAAACAGTGTAAAATAATCATAAGAGAATTGCTGCACTGTTACCAATTGAGCTATATTATCCAATTCCTGCATCAATTGTAATAAAATTAAAGGGTTAGTTCCTCCAATAAATGAAATTTCTGTCATTAATTACTCACCCTCATGTAAACCCAAACCTGTAAGACCTTCATTCATCTTCAGAACACAAATTAAGATATTTTTGATGAAATTCAAGGGTTTTTGAACCACACATAGGCAACAACGTCATTGCACCTTTTGAGGTCCAGAAAGGTATTAAAGACATTGTTAAAATAGCCAATGTGACTACAGTGGTTCAACCTTAATGTTATGAAGCGACGGTAATACTATTTGTGCGCAAAAACAAAACAAAAATAACAACTTTATTCAACAATTTGAACTGTTGTCATACGCAGTTCACATAGTGAACACAGTGCAGGCTTACGTGTTTACGTCCAAACGCCGGCTCAGTATGGTTCAGAAACCCTCAGATTTCATCAAAAATACCTTAATTTGTGTTCTGAAGATGAATGAAGGTCTTACGGGTTTGGGACGACATGAGGGTGAGTAATTAATGACAGAATTTTCATTTTTGGGTTAATATCTTTAATATCATAGCTGGAATTCCAGATAAAAAAACCTCAACATTATCAAATATAGGGCAACCAGAACACATTAGATTATTTAATTAAGTTAAATTTATACTATTCACTAGTTGCACTATTCTGTCCTATGCAAAAAAATCCATCAGAAAAAAAACGTCTGTCCCTGCTAAATGCAAAAACTGTTGTGCAATGCCACACAATTACAGCCAAACAGAAATTATTTGATGTTTATTGTCCAGCTATAAGGATTTTGGGCCTTCTCCTCTGAATGAGATTTCACAGTGGGTGGAGACACATGGTGCAACATCACAGGCAGAGAAACCAAGCAATTAACACAATCTTGATCATCGTATTTTGACATGTAATTGCCTTTTAGTACATTATTTTTAAGTAAATCTGGTTTCAATACAAATCTGTATGGAATAATGCTACACTGGGAAAAAATGTATGTAATTTTTACAGAAAACAACTGTAAATGTTAACTGTAAGATACCTTACCAAATAAGGTGAAAAATTGTAATTTTACTGTAAAATAATGTGAAATTTGAGATTTGGAAGTGCCATATAATTTACATTGAATGACAGTAAAGGAACATTCCCAGAAATTCATGCAAGACACTTCACATATGATTATATTTTACTTAAATAGTTTTGCTTCTTCATATTTTTTATAATCTGTAATGTACACCAGAATGTTAAAGGGATAGTTCATCCAAAAATGAAAATTTGCTCATAATTTACTCACCCTCAGGCCATCTAAGATGAGACTTTTTTCTTCAGTAGAACAGTAAAGAAGATTTTTAGCTGAAACCGTTTTATGCGAAATAAAGCTTGTCGTGAAAGCACGCAGGACCGCCAAGGCTGTAGATTAGAGGTAAAAATGTTGTAAATAATGTTCAGTTTCTTCCATAGACCGATCGTTTTGCTTCTTTAGACCTCAATGTAATGTCAGGAGCCATGGATATTCATTTTGTTTTGTCTGCATATTTTTTTTTTTGAATCTCAAAGTGACAGCACCCATTAACTTCCATTATATGAATCACCGAGGACCACAGTTTCAGCTAAAAACCTTCTGTTCTACTGAAGAAAAAATGTCACCTACATCTTGGATGGCCTGAGGGTGAGTAAATTAACAGCAAATTTTCATTTTTGGGTGAACTATCCATTTAAGTGTGCTCTTAAATTCAGTGTTTCCTGAGTATTGGATTTTGACATTGCTTATTTTACAAACAACGTGACTCTTGTCGATCTCCATAGTGGCCACTTTACAGTGGAAGCCAAAATTACTTTCACTGCGGCATGAGCTAATATAAGTGAGGGGATTTACTAAAGCTAACGTTAACAGTGAATAAAACGACCTGTGATTGGTTGCTTTACATGTTAGTCAGACGACCTCTTGGATGGTCCTTGGCCAATGAAAGCTGCTATGGAGTCCAAACCTTCTGCCATCAGTTTGAAGGTTACGTGAGACTAGTCCTCAACAACACAGGATAACCAAGAAACAATCCAATTCCAATTACTTATTGATTACCTATGACCTTTATCATCAAATAAGCTCCTGCCTCATATAGAATATCTTCAATCATTCAATCCTGAACTACTGCCTGTTCAAATATTTTAATCACTGTCCCCCACATTTATTCAGCTCTGCGTCAGACAAGCTTCTTAAGTATGTGCATACATCTGTTGTCAATTTCAGGTCCTCGTTAAAAGATGTGACAAACATTATAGTGGATGTTGCGTCTACGGTTTCATTATAAGTTAAAATAATACTTGTTAATAGTCAAAAGCAGCAGTATGTGACTTTGGTGAGAAGATCTAGTCCAGTGTTAACCATCCTTACAGGGTGTACACTGTTTATTTCATTGTGTCGTAAAAATTCAAAGCACAATCTGTCGGACAGGAAGCACTTGGTTCCCTGAGTCTTTCATTAAAACCAGAGGAAGAACTATTAGCTCCTTACACAAATATAGGACTTTCCTCTAGTCAGTTCATATTCCCAAAGCAATTGGTCTGAAAAATGAGCAGATTTTGCTGTTTGGTCTCAGGAACAGCAGGGGATTTGGAGGACTAACCAAGCTGCATGCTGTGTCAACACCAAACATTCTCTGCTGTCAGTGTAATCCCATTCACCATGGGAAAACAGCACGGCACTTCACGACAACAGAATGAGAGCGGGATCTGGCCAAAAAGGGGCAATCATTTTAAATCATGGGTTAAGGCTTTTCCTTTGTAACTTGATTTAAAATAGACAGATTTTAGTTCTGTTAATCAATTTAAAGGTACAAGTAAATTAAGGCATCAAACATTAGAATGTCCAGTTTGAAAAATGGATATTCATGTTGAGATTTGCTAAAGATAAAATTTAACATCATTAAACATTTAACAGTGTTACTGTTTTTCACTGTAACTTATGAGGTGGCACCCATTTTAACCATATATACTGTTACTTGGTGTGTCTTTATCTTACGCTCTAAAAAAATGCTTTGTTAAAAACAACCCAAGTTGGGTTAAAATCGACAAACACAGTTGTTTTGACCCAGTGGTTGGGTTAAATGTTTGCCCAAACTGCTGGGTAGTTTTATTTAACTCAACTATTATTTAAAAATTACTGTATTTCTTGCTTACAATGAACCCAAAGTATGTTGGAAATTAACATTTATTAATATGCTTAAGAAACGAAAATGTATGAATAAGTTTAATGAATAATAATTAAACAATAAACCTTTATAATAAGTTCACCTTTTGATTATTATTGTTGCCTCTAGTAATTATGTGTCTGATTTTTAATTTCCAACCCATTTTGGTTCATTGTAAGCCAGCCATATAGTAATTTTTAAACAATAGTTGGGTTTAATAAAACTGCCCAGCATATTGGTAATATTTTTGAAGAAACCATGACAATAGATAGTTCAGAAGAACAGAATTTATGTAAAAATCTTTACTGTCACTTTTGATCAACTAAATGCATCTTTTCTGATTTTATAGTCCCAAAAAGTTTGAATGGTAGAGTAAGTATCTGTCTATATCTACAGTCTCTATTTGTTCACCTCAACATACCCCAAAAATGACAAAAACACCAGACCGCAATCCCCTCTCCGCCCACATCCTCCTCTCAAGACACCTAATCAGTGGATTCCACGTGTATGAATAAGATTTTGATACATGCAAATAAAACCGCAGCATCTGTCAGACAGAGATTTGGGGAGAAGCTGGATGTTATAATTGATCTAGACTGAGATTTGACATAGCTGGAGGCTTGACTGGTAATGCTGCACTGCGCTGATTTCACGGGCACGACCGGAGAGCGGAAACCATGCTGGGATAGAAGCACATCAACCCTTAGAACAGGATCATTTTCCTCATCAGGCAGAAGCTCATCAGTGGGACCTCCTCGTAAACAGGCAATTTTGTTTAAACCCTACACCTCTGTGTGGTTTTCTAAAGCTATGGCTGCATCCGAGAACTGAAAAAACCTAGCATTATTTTTATAATAAATCTGGTTTTCAAAATTCAAGACATTAATTAGCACTGAAACCCTATTGTAATTGTTAAAATTTCCAAGGATCAGCATTCTCCCCTAAAAGTGATCAGGCAGACCAAACCATAAGTCGTAGAGACTTGAAACTTTGAGGGCTGGTATTACTCACACCATCTACAACATCACCAAGGCTTGCCCCGATCAGCCTGACGGGGGCGCTACAGCGGTCAAAAGTATGATATGGCTTGTAACTTCTAAACCGTTAGGCGTTGGCTCAAGTGTCTTATGTCGTTGGAATCCTTGGCCCAAGATGGACAAAATGCATGGATTTCCTTGGCGAAATTTTCAGGTATTATAGAATCTGTATAAGCTCATTCTGTGGTTGTGCGAAAAAAGACGTAGCGACTGGCCACTTGGTGGTGCTATAGCAGCAAAAAAACAAACAAACATGAAAACAGCTATAATTACTTCACCGTTAGTCCGACTGACTTGAAAATTGGCATGCAGTGTTTTTGTCCGAGGTGCCATGATGGTCTATGAGGAAACTGATGTATCTCAAAAACCATGGCCGCCACTGGCCAATGAATTTGAGCAGCTATCAGACAAGGTTAATGAAGGCCAATCAGAGAGAAACTCGCCAGGCCTGTTTGACTTGCCTTCGCGTTTTTCATGTGTGTAAAGGATTGTGTATCGCGTGATTTTTCTTAGCAAGGACCGCCTCTGTCCATCGAGTTGTTCATTAAATATTGGAGATTATTTCAAAAACCAACTTTGCCGAACTAGTTCTAGGTTTCTGGCTCAACCTCGATAACTGTTAAAAAGCTTTAAAAACCATATATTTCTTATGGTAAATTGCCTGTTTTGGCTATAAATGGTCTTTTCCATCTATGATCGAGATGGTTACAGGCTTGCTAAATAAAACACAATACCTTTTTACGCATGTGCTTGAAGGCCTTAAAGCGCTTGAACCCTGATAATTGCTGCTTGCAGCTATATTTCAATTTAATTTTGCTTTAATTTCACAGAAAATGACATATTTAGCGATTCAAAGCAAAGCCTTTGATACGAGATGATGAATTAAGGGCTAAATAGAATTCACTGGGGTCCTTTAAACATCAATAAGACTTGTATTTTTCCGATAATATGTTAATAAAATGTTTCTGCTTTGCAATTTCCCAAAATCCCATTACCCTCAGCATGTAAAGAACAAGACATCCTAGGGTAGATATCCTGCTTTTTACAGGATCTCAGGAGGAGACTATCCGGGAGGGGTAGGTGGCAAAACGACCAGACATTTTTCCACAGTAAGGTCTCATAAAAATCTCTCAGTGCTTTTAGAAACATTCCTCCCCCTGGCCATGGGAGCACAAGCGCAGAGACGTCAGGAGGGATCACACTCAACACAAACATAAATACTCTCAGAAAATCAGATGGAATCTTCAGGCCCAAATGCAAATATCAGACATAAACACTCTGAAGATTCTCAAAATGTGTTCAGTCTTATTCGCCTGGATGAACACTGCAAAAACAGTCCATCCATAACCTTAAAGACCCCAGGCGGGATAAATGGAAATTTCAGAAATCTGCACATCTGAGGAATATGAGAGGTCAAAGCGGTCATTTCTGCTCTGGGATGTAAAACCTGAGGTTAACTGGTCACTACGCAACACACTCTCAGAGAACAAGCACTTCATCTCACCAGCTGTGGGAACGGCAGTGTGAAAGATTACATCACGATGATTTATGGCACATGAGGAGGAGCCAGAGAAACTATGGAACATGAGATCATTTGGAGGGCATCCAATAAGAGGTCTCAAAAGGAACACAAGTCAATTGGTTTCCACCACAAGAGATGATGGATCAGCAGCAGGACAACAAATGAATATGCTGAGAAAGCTAAGAGAACACATCCCAGACTCACACATACTGTACCACAACACACATAAATCTTTGTTTTTTTAAGGAAATGGCATCCGTAAATCCCAAATATTGGTGTCTGTATTTGGAAGGATATCAAATTAATGAATTAAACTTTATATAGATGAAACAGGTCAAAAAAAGCTGAAACAGGATTGTAGAGTTTTACTTTGAAACCAACAGGACGTATTATATAGTCAATTAATTCATAATCTTATTTTTGTCTGCATTTAACATGCAAAGGATCACTTGGATTTTCTTTAAAGCTGGTTTTCTATTGTAGTGTAATTCTGGGTGTTACGCTGCTGCAGTTATTCATTAGATGAAAAGTAAAAATTGGCGTTTCCAACTGATCTTGTAGGCTGATGCTTGCTCCATATGTCTTCAATTGCCACTGAAAGCCTCTAGCCAATTCTTAAAATTCAGTTTCTGCCCTCCAAAAGTGTAAAAAAGGGCCACACAGATTATCTGACTCATTTTTGGACTCTTTTTGGACTGCTTTCTGCTGACTGACACTTCTCATATAGCTCAATGATCTGCTTGGTGGGAAAAAGAAAAGAACAACAAATCTTTCTTGTTTCCTACTTTTCAAATTTTACATAATTATACAAGTTGTATAAAAACTATGATACAAGCTCAAGCATAAAATCTTAAAGAGGTAGTTACCCTAAAAATGAAAGATCTGTCATCATTTACTCATCCAGCTTTGGAATGCGGACAAAATAATTAGTTCACTTCAGAATTAAAATTTCCTGATAATTTACTCACCCCCATGTCAACCAAGATGTTTATGTCTTTCTTTCTTCAGTCGAAAAGAAATTAAGGTTTTTGAGGAAAACATTCCAGGATTTTTCTCCATATAGTGGACTTCACTGGGGTTCAATGGCTTGAAGGTCCAAATTGCACTTTCAGTGCAGCTTCAAGCAGCTCTACACGATCCCAGACGAGAAAAAAAAAGAAAAAAAAAATGTATATACTTTTTAACCACAAATGCTCGTCTTGCACTGCTCTGTGATGCGCCACGCATTATGTAATCACGTTGGAAAGGTCACGTGTTACGTAGGTGTAAGTACCGCGCTGCGCTGCACTGAAACTGCAATTTGGACCTTCAACTTGTTGAACCCCAGTGAAGTCCACTATATGGAGAAAAATCCTGAAATGTTTTCCTCAAAAACTTTGATTTCTTTTTAACTGAAGAAAGAAAGACATGAACATCTTGGAAGACATGGGGGTGAGTAAATTATCAGGAAATTTTAATTCTGAAGTGAATTAAAATTTAATGAAAATTAATAGGGACCATAAAAGTATCATAAAGGTATATTCAGCACAGTATATCCCAAATCAAAAACTAAAGTTAGTCAGTATTATTCACTGAAACACTTGCCCTCTGGCCTAGCTCCCAAATATGGCCTGCCAGACACATCGCAGCAGGATATTCGGTTATACTTTATTTCGATGGTCCACTTTAGACATTCTACTAGTAACTCTGAAACTACATGTCAACTAACTCTCATTAGAGTATAAGTAGACTGAAGTAGGCTGTTAGTAGACTGTTAGTAGACTGTTAGGGTTAGGTGTAGGGTTCGGGTTAGTAGAATAAGTTGACACGCAGTTGAAAAGTTACTTATAGTCAGAAGAATGTCTGTTGGGAACATCAAAATAAAGTGTTAGTAGATATTAAGCAGACAGTCTACTAATACTCTAATGAGAGTTAGCTGACAAAGTTACTTGGGTCAGTGACATGATGTGCACATTTTTGTGTCCAAGTGCATTATTTCCTTTCAAAATAATTTGATAAAATCATGCCATATATCACTTTATTCTATAAAACACATTTAGTTTGAATTCATTTTTTTAGTATATTTAAATAATACATATTATTTTATGTTTTGTTATCCTAAACCCCCAAAATGTCAGGTGGTGCAACCATCCGAACAAATGAACAGACTAAGAAACTATTTAAAATGGTGTCTTAATAATAAAAATGAAAAACTAAATACTATGGCATCATTTTAGGTTTGAAACCTTTCATATAAATACATTTTGTAAATATGAGTAGGTAATAACAGTAAACATGATTGCATCATTAATAGGAGCCCAACTGATGCTTGTGGAAAGATTTGTAGATCTCTCTCAAATACTGATAATAATTGCTGGTATGGGTAGGTTGGTTCACTTTCCATGTCAGGTGGTACAACTACAGTATATATACATACAACTTGGTTGTATCGCCTGACATAAAAACATTCAAAAAATGAATTTAAACACTTTGAAATATTATTTAACAACTGAAACGTGTTAAGGTGTGTACGCATAAGGCGTGCGGGCACTCAACGCAGTTGGACATAGTGGTGTATTAGAGGTAAAAAATGATATAAATACTGTTCGGTTTCTCGCACAAACCGATCGTTTCATGTCTTAGGACATCAATGTGTCGTCATGAGCCGCAGGGTTTAATTTGGATTTGTCTGTGCATGTTTTTTTTTACTCTCATAGATTTTGTTACCATTGACATGCATTATACGACTGACAGAGGGCAAACACATTAAACACATTGTTCATGACTCAAAAATATGCATTACATCAGTTTTAAAAAAAAAAAAACATTTTTTTTTACTTTATTTGTCAATGACCCACTTATAGTTAGCAGAATGTCTAAAGTGGACCATCAAAATAAAGTGTTACTATATTCTTCACAATGAGTTTGCGCAGACATAAAAGATGACAGGATTTTCATTTTTGGGTTAACTGCACTTTTAAATGCTGCAAATCACATTTCATAAGGTATTTAAAAAGACAGAATCTATTAAATCTTCAAAGGCAAGGTAAGTTATTCGTGCACGATATTTAAGGGCTTATGGGACAGAACTGAAAAGGGACTTTATCATTCCATCAACTTCAAACTATAAAACTGAGCTTTGATCCGTGTGGCGTGACAAAGATATGAGTGAAAAATGAGATATGAGTGGACCGTTTTATGCATGTGCTCAGTACTACAGTGTTTATCAGACACTTAAATAAACTAAAATTGTTTAAATACAATTTTGGTGGATGTGTTTGATCATTAGGGTCATACAAGGATAGGTACTAATATGGAAGAAAACAGTTTATAAAGAAAGAAATAAAGTATGAGAATAAAAATGTAGTAGGGGGCGGCTGACGAAACCATATTCTAGGTTTAGGCCCATCATGTCTTAACATGCATTGAATAAAAAAGACAATATTTGAGTGAAAAAAGTATTAAATGCTTTTCAGTTAAATAAAGAAAAGTTTTCACAGCTAAACAAGCAGACAATTCATCAAGACTAATGATGGATGCATTTTTCCACAAAGAAATCAACCATTTAGCAAACAGCAAACAGAAATTGTTTACTTTCCCAATTATTAATTACAACTCTTTATTTCCTCCTCATTTTTCCAAATGTTAGACAAACAATGAAGCCATTTCTATTGTTCGATGTTAATGGAGCTTATTTGAGGCCTGTATATTTCTGAGGGCACATCTCATATTCAACTCCAAGGAGATGTTGGCAGGCAACATCTCTACAAGTCCAGCAAAGAAATATCCTTTTTCGGTTGATTTACACCATCTCAGATGCCATGGTCTCACAGGACCCAAGGAAAACATTACAACTTGCCAATCACAAGATTATCCCAAAAGCACAAACAGCTGGAGACTTGCCTCAACTGCTGGGTCTGATGTTTTCAGTCTTTACCATCTCAAGCAGGTGGTTGTAATTAAGTCAGTGTAATGTGGCCACTAGCTGGCAGAAGAACATGTGACTAATTATTGGGACACATGCCCAGGTTTATCATTTCCTGAAGCTCCCTGTCTTTGACCTGCATGAGGATTTGCCAATCATAGCCCAAAAAAGCAGCACTAATTCAAAATAAGCACCTTGTAACCCTCAGTCTCGAACGATCCTGTTCTCTTCATCATCAAAAACGCAAGCTGGCACATTCAATTTATGTTAAAATAATCAGTAACATGCAAATGATGCTCAAACAAAGCATTTACTACCTTTGAAGAGTGCTCAGTCTTTTTCTTCCGGCAGTTTCCAAACACGAGCAGAGATTAGGAAAGGAAGAGATTAGACTTCATGGTCTATTTCATCCATTCTCCAGCCTAATCAGTGGGGAATGATATCATTGCCCTAAATATCTCCTCAGCAGCTTGAATGTAGAAATGTGCAGTTTCCTCATTATTGACCACACAATGTGACAATACACCAACTTTCTGTGATCACGTTATCACATGATTAAAGAAGACTGTTTTCTTCATGGTCAGGCATTGAACTGAGAAAGCTGACTGACAACTGATGGTGCCTGGGGCTCCACAACGCGGCCCTAAAAGCCACAAGATGACTTTAACTTTAGTGACCCACCAAGCCACATACAAGTAAAAAAGCCCGGCTGAAAAATTTATAGCAGCTCATAAAAAATCACGAGGAGCAAAACTAAAAAGTACAGAACATGTCAACTTAATCTGCTGTTAAACACCAGGCATAAAATGGCATCTGATGTGGCAGACTTGGAGGAGGAAGTTGTCAAATACATTACGAGGAGACTGGGGAAATGTTCTTGAGGATCGGGCATGTATTTTGTAACTGACATGAACAGTGACATACAAATGTTTTTGTCAATTCAACTGTGGTTTTGTCAGTTTAACTGAAAGCATAGTGGTTCTTAGTCTAACTGACAGGAATGTTTATTTACACACTACTAGTAACAAGTTTGGACACAATTTCAGATGGCGATTTCTGTTGACAGTAGCAACAGTGACTGTTGGCAACAGGATGTAGGCGTGTCCAGTGACAAAGTTGAGATATGCTTAACTTTATGCAAATAAAGAGCAACTTTCAGGAGCGACAACCAATAGGAGTGAAGTCAGTGAAGAGCAAGTGAGTGTCGGTGGCAAGATGGAGAAGTTCATAGGCTTGTTCGCAAAGATCGGCTGCCGCCTGACAAATGCAATACATTCTGGTTAGAAAATTTGTCCGACTTTGATTGGTGCTGCAGCCACCTTAAGCCCCGGGTATACTTCGGCCGTCTGCATGACGTAATTTTCGTGCTCGTGCAACAACGCATGCGCAAGCAGGAAAGAAGAGTCCACTAGGTGGCAATACGCACAGTACTGAGCACAATGTGCAGTCGTCGAAGAAGAGACTGTAAAGAGCGATTCAAAAACAAGACGAGTAAACTCAGAAGCGTGCCTTCTCCATCGTTTTTGTTTCTTGTTCTCTTGGTGTATCTTCTGAACTATGTTGCAATGGTGGATGCACGATTTTTCTTCTCCAATCCTGCCCAGCGAATGTCCCGTTGATGACACGATGTCTGGTAAAGAGTATAGAAAAAAATTGTACTGCGCATGTGTCGAACTCGGTCATCCGCGCACATCCGTGGTTTAGTATACTTTGAAGGACGCGCGGACGCGGACGGAAAGTGAAGTATAGCCGGGGCTTTATGATCATGTGCCATCAAAGTACCGCGAGAGCAAAACGAGACCAGCTGCCTAGGTAAGGCGCTGCAGTTGCTCAAAATCGGCTGCGAAAGCCTTGATGACGAAACACTTTATTCTCATTGGTCACATTCTGTGATGACAAGGACGACGTGTGTTGCGTTTTTTTTTTTTAGACAAGTTCCTGTATTTAACTGATCTTGATATTAAATATCTGATTTTCAAAACATGGAAATTTTAATCGCATCCACTTCTTCAGCTACAATCAATGCAAAAATCTTGGCTCTGCCATGAATGACATTGGTTCAGCACACTACGGAAAGCACAAAGTGTCCGACCTAAAGGCCGTCTCTGTACTCCTCCCCCACCTGCAACCGGCAGATATCGCCAGCTGGTGACAGGCTAATGTAGTTCATCCTGAACAAGCCTCATTATAGTGGAACTGGACCTCAACCACAGCTCCTGATAATTCACAAATATGCTAAATAAACGAATGCTGTCAAAATTAGCGCATTTATGCATGCAATTATTTTTTAATTATTTAATTATTTAATTAATCAATTTTAATTTTTAATTAATTTTTAATTTAGTTAAAAATATTTAATGAATTATTATTATATTTAACAGAATTATGCCAAAATACCCATTTTTTGGAGTATTCTCATAAGAGCAGTCTTAAATGAGTTAAATAATGCTTAAATGAACTTAAAGAGTTGTGAGAAAATGAGACGCGCGTCATGTTCGGCAGCATCAGGTCTTAAAGTGACAACAGCCTAATAAACCAGTTGCTGTGATGTCTGTCATTAATGTTAATCAAAGAACAAAGGTAACAGAGAAAATTGTAGCTTTAATAAGGATTAATCTGTATATAAATTTATAATTTATGCAGGGAAGACTGTAAAGTGTTTGATAACTTTATTCAATTTCTGTATATTTCCTACCTGTTAGACAGGTAAATATGACATTTATTATAATGGGTTTATGTGAAGATTGTTTTAAGTTCACTTAAATGAAAACATGTTATTTTTTTAAAGTCTAATAAATGTTGAAATTAATAGCTTTCAGTTATACTATAATGTTGAATGTCTATCACTAATGTTTAAAAAAATCAATTTCATAGAGACATCAGTACCAGTATTATTATCAGTGATACTGACCTTCACTCACAAAAAGATGTCATTAAACAAATATTTAAAATATACTGTCTTTAAATTGTTTCTACATTAATTTGGAGAGTAACTGTGAAATTAATTATTACAATAAAAAAATGTTAAAAACAAAAGAAAAAAATGTGTGATTAATTAATTTTTTTTTAATGGATTAACAGCACTAAACTAAACTAAATATAAGAAAGAATGACTTGATTGGTGATATGTAAATGTATATAAAATGCACTCGTCAGCTTTACACTTTTCTGTTAGGCTTGTATTGTTAGCTGTTTTTTTTTTTGCATCAACCTAATGTTTTGTGAAATTACAGGAAAACATGAATAAAAACAAATACATTCTAATGCAGAAACACTTTGGTGCAGAAACATTAATACGATGCACTAATGCATAATGCATAAAAGTGGTGATAATATCTAGAGGAAAACAACATATAACCCATTTATGTCTAAAAGGTTCATACTGTAGCACTCTTCATTATGTTTGTATTGTAAGGACAGCTTATCTCAGCATATTGAGGGGGAAAAAAAACCTTGATTTTAGTGCTTAGTGCTTATGCAAGTTCTTCTATTAAACCAGCCACACTTCAGAGAAACATTGTACCCGTAAGCTTTATTCAGCTTGAGGTAAATAAATTACAGATCATTAGTACAATGTCCAGAATTCAAGCCAGATCCTAAACAGAACAGCCTTTAATTAATATAGTAACAGAGAGCAAAGACCTTCAACACACTGAGCCGATCACACTGTCTCGATCCAGCTGTGCTCATTCCACTCTGATGTGAGTGTGTGTTTGTGTGAACGCATGCTAATGTCCTTGTATGTGTGGGTGGTATTCAAAAACGTGTTTCTTGATCATCTCGAAAGAGCACAAAATTGTAGTGAGCATCTAAACACCCCTGAACACAGAGACAGACTAAAACCTACTACCACAAAGTAATGTCTGTCTGTAGAGTAATGGCTTCTGAGTTTGCTATGTGCACTTGAATACACAGGAGCGACCGCAGAACTGTTACCAAAACCAAAAACCCAGAGGAGGGGGGAAACAGAAGTGGGGAGTACAGGGAAAAAACTGGGGAATAAACTTCTACAGGAATGAGGAAAAAAAAGAAGCACACCAAATATGCCTGAGTCAGGAATTGTGAGGAGTTTAACTGTGTCAAAGGGAGAAACAGAAATCAGGCCTTTGCTACACATACAATGTGAGCCCATACAGAGAGAAACAACCGTCTCTGTTTAAGCCACAGAAATGCCATAAAAAGAGCAACTCGAATCAACAGAGCCCTTTTACTCAATAGTTCAGGGTACACAAGGGTAACTGTGTGTGCCGCTATTATAAACAGTCTACGGTTTGGAGAAATTTAACCAAAACCTTAATTATCAGCAAAATGCAGTGTCATTATGACAGTGCTATTATGAAAAATGTTCATAATTTTAATGTAATTTTTTAAAATGCTACAGGGTAATCAGTTAACTGTAAATTCTCATACCATATACAGTGAAAAATGAAATTACATTTAACAGAAGAGCCATACATGTAATTTTACTGTAACATACTGTAAAAATGGTTTTGTAAGTTTGAATTACAATACAATTTATAGTAAAAATCTATATTATATTCAACAAAACAATACAATTGTGCTTTTTTTTGTAAGTTGTCACAATACTAAAATTTCAGTCCGTAATTTTAGTCGGTAGCAATACCAGTAAAATGTCACAGTTCTCGGTATAAAACTATTTGAACTATTTAACTATTTTATTTAACTAATAAATAAAACCTAATTAATTATAAGAAGAAATATACAATTATTAAAATAAATTATTAACATTATTATTATTATTATATTAATAGTAATTAAATTAAACAAATCATTAAAACATAAGTATGTAACATTTAAACATGTATTTATTGCTTTAAAAAAGGTCAAGTGAAAAGTTGGAATAAAGAAAAATATTACACGTAATAACAAGTGGCAGGTCTATTTGTCTGCATTTACACTCCAAAATTAATACAAAAATTCTATTTTAACATGATTTTTGTTGTCCAAAAATCAGTCATAGCAATTTAAGATTCAATTCCACATTTCAATATAGTTGTCACTCCCGAAACTTGCAGTGTACTTTTTAACCACAAATGCTTGCCTTGCACTAGCTCTGCGATGCGCCACGCGTTACGTAATCACGTTGGAAAGGTCACGCGTGAAGTAGGCGGAAGTAGGGCGAAAAACTCCATCTCATTTTCTCCTCCAACTTTAAAATCATCCGACATTGTTGTTACCTTTTTTTGTAAAGGGCATTTGACTTAGTCTTTGTAAACTTTGTAAACACTTGCTCGGCACTTCTGCCTAAGTCTCGCCTGACCTTTCCAACGTGGATTACATAATGTGTGGCACATCGCAGAGCAGTGCAAGATGAGCATTTGTGGTTAAAAAGTGTATAAAGTTTTATTTTTTTTTTAGAAAATGACAGATTGTTTCTCTAGATAAGACCCTTAATACTAGTCTGGGATCATGTAGAGCTCTTTGAAGCTGCACTGAAGCTGAAATTTAGACCTTCAACCCGCTGAACCCCAGTGATATGGAGAAAAATCCTGGAATGTTTAATTTCTTTTCGACTGAAGAAAGAAAGACAAACATCTTGGATGACATGGGGGTGAGTAAATTATCAGGAAATTTTAAATTCTGAAGTGAACTAATACTTTAATAGCTTTTCATTAAACTCACGAACCCCCTACAGTTCCTTCATGAACCCCAGTCTGGGAAACCCTGACGCAATGTAATATTTAATGCTGTTGATAACAAAAAATGGAATATATTTTCTTTCTCTTTGTATTTTTCTATCAATATAGTACAAGATTATCCTATTCAAATCAATGTGATAAATGAGTTAGGTCAAAAGTAATCTAAAAGTAGTCAGATTACATTACCTTAAATGTGTAATGTAATGGATTACGTTACTAACTAAAATTGTCATGTAATTTGGAATCAGTAACTGACTACAATTTGCAAGTAATCAAGCCAGCACTGTATATATTGCCTGTACAATAGAGGGTATGCATCGACGTCACTTTCCCGCCGGAACGAGCTCGTCAGCTGGACTGAGTGGCAAAAGAACCTGCTGCATGACTGGATTTAATAGGGGAAACTGTGAAAACGCGAGTAAAACAAACGATTACACTAAAGGTTGGGCTAGAAAGTGTTCCTTATGACATGTCAAAGAAACCTAATCCATGGATACTGACATGCAGCCAAGAATCGTGTTTCCTGCCTTTTTTAAAACAACCAATTATGCGGAATATAAGATGGTAAATATTTAATTGATGAGTTGCCAACACAATATATAACAATACAATATATAGGGTATGATTTTACCCCAAAATCCAACATTTTGACACAAAATGATAACTGCAAAACATGTTTCTTTGCCTGGAGTCCAGCTGTTTCTGTGAATTGCAGCAACCTATTTGCTTCTTTTTTTCTTCAGCTTTCAGCAGTCTGTAAAAATATACCTCAGATTTTGTGTCAAAGCTATTTGTACAGTCAATCGCAAAGCTCTTTCCGGTTTTGGATGCGTTTTATGTGTTTTTCAAGGCATTCACGCTGAAAACCAATGCTCAGTCTTTTGCCACTCAGTGGGCGTAACCGCAGTCACAATGGTCGATGGTGACGTCACGTGCACACCCTCTATATATAGACCATAGGTGTCAAAATGGCATCATATAATGGCCAATACGTTGTCACCAATTGTAGGGCCCTATGAAATCCGTTTTATTTTTTCCCAAATTCCGTTTTTTCCGTTTTAATTTTTCTGGATTCGTTTTTTTTTTTCCATTTTAATTTTTTGGACTCAATTTTAATGGTTAAATTCAGTTTTAACAAAAGAATGTCTAATTAACTGAATTCTTAAAAACAACAAATTTATTAATTAAAAAATGTATTTTTATTATTTTTTTTGTTTTTTCAGAAATTCTGTTGCGTATTTAAATTTTTCTGTCAATCAAATGAACGGATAGCATTAATTTAATTTATTTTAATCATGAAATTAAACTTTTTTTATCAAAGTGCTGCACAACAGAGCTTTACTGTTAAATTAAAACATGGAAGAAAAACTGAGATTGTTCCTTAAAAATATAGTTTTAATAACTTATTATTATTATTTTTAAGTCTATTAGTGTTAGTATTATTATTACATTGAAACGTATCTAAATTCTACTGTACAAGTAATATGTTTCTGTCAAGTTAAATTGAACTTTTATTTTGACGGGTTGCCAAGAGCTTTGAGTTTCTCTGTGTTTATGGTATGACGATAGATTTTCTCAAACAAAGCGGTAAAATGCTGATGAAGTGACTCAGAGCAGCTCTGGAGATGAATTTTGTGTGTTCATTTCCTCGTATAGTGAGGCGACAGAGGATGAAAACACCACGAGCGTCACACGTGCTTGTGTGTGTGTGGTAAATGAAACCGCGCTTCTGTGCCAATAATTTCACTGACACACAGACATGCAGGATTCATATTTAAATAGTCTTTTTGCGGTTTAATATTCACAGAGACTAGTCTATATCGCGGTTTAATTTAAGTGTACTGACCTGCTTTTTATTCATTCATCAAAAAAATGGACAAAATTCCGTGACATTCCGCGTTATATAGTAAATTCCGTTTTTATGAATGGATTCCGCGATTCCGTCCGCGTTTTCTGCATCGTGGAAATCGTAGGGCCCTACAATTGTTTTTTTACAGTGCGTTTCTAGCAATGAGCTGCTAGTTTTTGCAGTAAATGTAACAGGATTTCTGCTGAATTATCCGCAAGCATAAACACGAGTAAGCATGCAAGTAGTTCTTTGTGAGCTGAGTAAAGATGTCATTCCTCAATCCTCTCAAATACTCAAACCAAAAATTAAGCCCACTACCAACATCTACAGCTTTAACTACATTGCAGACTCTTCAAATGAAAGTAAGCTCCATTAATCACTAAATTTAATAAGCAGCTTAAGAAGATTTCGACTCCAAACTTTCCTATTCCTATTATTCATTTCCTGCTTAATCATTGTAAGTTTTATATCTGTAACTAAATGCAGATATTTAGTAAGGATTACATTTTTAATAGACACACCAGCAACATGGGCTCCTTCTATATAAAACCTACACTTCAAGAAGTGGAGTGTGGAGAAATCAAGTTCATTATACATCTAAAATCTGCATTTTACTGTGGATAAAGATTAAATAATGACTGTGAGACCCTCGGCTATCTGTACGATCCAGCTTCTTATATACATACTTTCACCTCATTATATCCCTGGAACACTAATATTGAAGGAAATTGCCTGAAACATAGATAAGCATTAGTCCTTCTTATGCCTAGCACAAACAAGCAGTCTGTTTCCTCTTGATAAAGAGGTCCTGTTATTTACCAGGGTCACTGGACATCCCTGTCTTGAATGAACTTTGGAGCCCTTCAGCTGCATCCTTTAAAGTTTCTCAAAGCCGTCTAGGACAAAGAAAAAGATCTATGCATTTATAATTGTTCTTGTTCAAAGTTCTGCAGCGGCACGTCATACTTGACAAGCCTCTCATTTTTCGAAGAATCTATGACCAAAGAACACATATTCTTCATGGTAATTAATCCACACAGCTCCTTTGCAAATTTCATATGTCTCAGCGGCAACAAGGCCCCAAAACCCATTACCGGGTGAAGCGCCCCATGTCACACGCATTAGATGAGAGTCCTCCAGCAAATGGTGGGGAAAAGCAATTTTCTTTTCAGGGCAATAGATACTCTATCTCATTCCAGATCCTCTGCAGACTACAAACTGCCAGCTCGTGTAGCTCTGATGCCTGAAACTTGGAAGAAAGTGATGACTTGACCTATTTTTCTCCCAGGGCCTTAGCTCTGCTGTCAATAAGGGCATTTCACTGGAGGCTGGATAAGAGCTCAGGGTGGAATGAATCACCTGCACCGATTAGAGATCTAGCAACTGCGGTTGAGATCAAACCAGCCCTCACGACCAGTTCATTTGCCGCCATGTCAACTGATATTAATATTACAGCCTGGAGACGGGCCTCTTGCTCTCAACAGGGACTTCCCAACATGAAGAGCCAAAGATTCATTTCCAGTAGCTTAATGCTTTAGTGACTGAACGATTCTGTGTCTGCTCAAGCAGAACAAAACAGATTCCCTCTATATTTGCATCAGTCAACCACTTTAGTTCTCACTACACTCACTACACAATTATATTAAAATAGTATGTTTTGCAAGAAAATACTATTTCAGTCTTTCTACTTCAAAATTTGCCACATCTTGCCAAAACTTGCCATTTCTTTGTAATTATTTGTGAAATTTACTAGCAATTTCTGAGTGAAAATTATCTCAAAGTAAACACTACACCAGATTTTTTTAGTGTAGGTTAGATTGATACACTTTCAATTAATCAATAACAAAGGTTCATTTTAATGTCTGTAAAATGAATTTTCATTTGGATTACCAAACACCACAATAGTGAGTGTTAAAGGCACAATATGTAGTTTTCGCCTCTAGAGGTCGCTTATTTAAAACAAAGGCGTAGCTTAATGATGCCTTGATTTCGCGGGAATCATGGGAGGTGTTGTCTTCACGTCTGCGCTTCTTCTGGTCATGTGTATATGGGGTCAAGCAGCGCTGTTTTATCACATTAGATACATTTGTATGTTGAAAGTTGTTCTAATGCTACTCTGCGTTCACTCGGCGGCTGCTATGAGACACTTGTTGCACACTGCAGTAAGCTAGATTGATATTAGTCATGGTAAAACATGGTACTCGCGGTAAATCAAGAAAACAAGATTTAAACAATAAGATTTACTGTGTTGAGTTATATAACAAGATTAGTTTTCTGTCGATGAATGTATCCAAACAGTTGCTCAACTGTCTAATAAAACATATTGTATTAAAGGTGTTTCCATGGTTTCTACAAAATCAAACCGGAAATTGAGGATAACGCAGGTATGATGTCATTGATAGGCAATGCTAAATTGCTTATTTTTCTGGATTTAAACATTTTTGGAAACATTTGGGATAATGTAAGTACACAAGTCAACAAAATATAACATTGTTCTAGTGGTTTTTGGATATTTTAGGCCGTGTGTCCACCAAAGCGTTTTAGCCAGCTAATTTTACAGATAGTTTGTTTCTGTACTGTTTTTATATATATGTAAATGGAAATACAATGTAAAGTATACAATATATAATATTATACAAAAGAATTGGAAAAATACACTAGCCTGTAGCCTCGAAAAAAACGCACATTTAGCCAGCTGAAAACACTTTTTAGCCAGCTTTTAACCTTTTTAGCCAGCTGAAAATGCCTAGCTCTGAGCACTTCGGCAGCGCAGCATTTTTTTTTTCAGTTGAGAAGCTTTGTTGCTATGATATGGAATATCCGTGGCACTGTTACTTGTGATTTTGCAGATGATTTGTTTCAGACTAAAAATGTCGACACAATGTAGATTACTTGCTATGTATGTTCGGAGACCAGCAATATTAATTTCTCATCCATTTTGTTCCGTTCTCTGCTTGTTGATGTCGCTGTACAGCAAGAATGTTGTGAAAGTTGGTCGGTGTTGTATTTGTCCCGCCCCTCCTCCACTCTGATTGGATGGCTGTCTAAAAAGTGACAGTGATGAGCGCAGCGTTTTACTCAAAGTTGAACATTCATCAACTCAAGGCGACCAGTAAAAAAAATGCTGAACGGTCAACGCTTGAGCGTGAAAAAGACACTGAGCGCCTCGTTACGCTCCTGGCATTTAAAAAACTGGAAAAGTACGCTAGCAGCTGGAAAATAACGCTTTGGCGGACACACGGCCTTAATCCAAAAATCTTACATATTGTGCCTTTAATCTAAAAAAATAAATAATGTATCAAAAAATAAATAGTTGTTATTCATTTCTTTATCAATACACCAGAAAATGTATCAAAGAGTATTTAAAAAGTGGGCAGAATTAGGTGCCGCATTGTTTGATCATTTTTCCATTGGACAAAATTTACATATAGACCAAACTCTATCATTTCTAGGCATCAGATGTCCACATTTTAAGTTTTTTTTTTCCTCAAATACCTTGCAATAGCTCAGAGGAATGTAAAGGTTAGGGCTCTAGTCTTCTCTCTGAGCCGGTGTTGAGTTGTGTGAGTGAAGTCTTTGAGTTCTGACATCAGCATTTAGCTAAACTACAAAGCCACCAGAGGCCGGCATTAATGGATCCCTTAGAGCCAATATCTTCACGCACAAGTGCTTGACTAATTGAAAACTGGTCTGAGTCTGCTTTGTGCAGCAGAACAAGTGCAGCAAACCTTTATGTCAGACTACAAAAATAGGGTCCAGAAATAGGTGGATAAATTCACTGAAACTCTCTAATGGATATATAGTTACAGCACGCATGAAGTTAGACAGTTGGAATGTAAGATTTAAGGCCTTGCAAAAAATGCACTTGAGAATATATGGCAGGGCTTTGTTTGAAATAATATGCTCTATCTCAAAGAGATCATGAATTACTCGGTTTCAAGAACAAGAATGTATTTAAAATGTTTTCAATGACTCGTTATTAGATAAGATCTGATTGCATGGCACATCACCATATTTGATGTAGTTTGACAGGCTGTGAAGTCCTGTCTTTAAAAAAACAAAAGAAATAAAAGCATGTGGGCTGTAAAAACAATCTTCTGAAGGTATAGTAAAAATTAACATTGGTAGTTAAATGGATAGTTCACCCAAAAATGAAAATTATTCCATAATTTTCTCACCCTCAAGCCATCCTAGGTGATATATCATCTTTCCGACGAACACAATCGACAGCCATACGCATTCGACGTACGTCCAAAAAGCGTTAACTTCCGCGACGTTCTACACTACGCCGTGACATACTACGCGTGATGTCATTGTGTACTACGTTGCGGAAGTTAACGCTTTTTGGACGTGCGTCGAATTCATAAATTTTTAAATAAACGCATCGATTTGCTTCAGAAGGCCTTTATTAACCCCCTGGAGTCGTATGGATTCATTTTTTTACGGATGGGTGCATTTGTTTGTCTTCAAAATTTGGGCAGCCATTCACTACCATTATAAACCTTGGAGGACTAAGGATATTTTTAAATACATCTCCGAATGTGTTTGTCTGAAAGAAGATACACCTAGGATGGCTTGAGGGTGAGTAAATCATGGAATAATTTTAATTTTTGGATGAACTATCCCTTTAAAGTGCATTTAAAGATTAAAAGAATTCAGCTATATTGTACATTAACCAAACATGGCAATGTTTTTTGTTATTTTTGGAAAATGGCCAAAGATAATGCTCATACAGGGTTTTAGTTTTCAGGAAAATACCCATGATTCATGTCTAACGGGCAGCATTGTTTCAAAGCCTGGGGAATTTTGTTAAAAGGAATGTCAAGGGTTAAATTATTAGGATATATCTGAGCAGCTGAAATGATTATACAGACGATAGATAGAATAATTTTATCTCTCACACACACTGAAGACAAGAACAGAGCCTTGTGATAAGATGCGCGGTTTGATTGATTTAAACTGGCACTGAACTCATGCCCGTCGGCAGGGCTCCGTCCATCTGCTGACCTGAGCGTCTGGGGGGATAAACTACAGTTATGACGGGACCTCCTGGACAACACACGCTGCCTGCTGTCACACCCCGTGGGAAAACCGCCAGCTTGATGACTCCTCATCCCACCCAGACTTTCCCCGAGCTTTACTCAACTAATTAGATTTAACAGAAACCGCCGGATGGTGACACGCGCCGTCATCGGTGAAATACGAGGGAACAACGCGATGAAACTGTTTGTTTGGGAAGCTCTTTGTAAGCTCTTTTAATTCTGAGTGTTTTTCCGCCTTCAAACCTCTCAAAACAGTTGTTAGGCTATACTAAAATTAAAATTTACACCGCGTAAAAGGCGAATGAACCCTCGCGCCTCAATAAGGATTTAATCATCGCTAACTGTCAAAATAAAACATATATTTGAGTGTTTATCTGTTTGGTTCTGCCCTGCTTAAGAGATAACCATATATGGCACAGTTTTTAAATGAAACACGCTGTTGATTTTAATTAAATAGTCTATAAAGAGAGCTTCGTATCTCATTGACCAGCCATCATAAGTTTGCATGCATGTAAACACCAGCGGAGTTCAGTTTACCGAGAATCTCACCTCAAAATCCAAACAACACGCGTCCTTCGCTGTCCTGAGCTCCAGAGATGAAACGAGGTAAAATATGATGGTTGTAAGTCTGTGTGAATGAATGCCTACTGGAAAAACTGTCGGACCTGTAGATCTGCTCCGAATCCAGGAGAAAAACAACGAGCTTCAAGCGTCAGCTAATAAATTCCAGAGACCCCCAAACTGCTGCCCTAATCTCGCGTCCCTCTCGCGCGCTGCTGGTAGCGCAGACCCTTTCTACAGTTCAGCTGGGAGGGAGGGACACTCTCTGCTACAACTTCAACGCCCAGTTTACTTCTTTCACTCTATTTGCGTTCTGTTCTGCCGATGTTAATCAATAGATATGCTATTAGAAATGATATATTACGTTGGTTCATTAAAGGATTCTCTCCAACTCCTCCCAGAACACCAATTTAGCGCTTTCAACTCGTGGGCGGAGATTTAATGGTCAAATTGTTTTCACTTCCCTGGCCCCCCTCAACACCACCACAGATGGCGAGTCAGATAAGAAAAGTATCACGATCCCTTTGTCTACATGCCCTCACAGGTCATGACACTGACATTCCCTGTGGCATACATGATATCCCACCGCAATTCACATCTAGACCGCAAGCTCTGTCATAACAGAACCCTCTAAAGCATGCACATGCCATGAGGGAAGATGCATGTATATATATATATATATAGGAGGGCAAGTTGTTACACCTTTTAAAGGGATAGTTCACCCAAAAATGAAAGTTATGTCATTATTTAAGTAGTCTTTCCGAACTCGTAAGACTTTCATTCATCTTCGGAACACAAATTTTTATCATTTTTAATGAAATCTGAAACATTTTTCTGTCCCTCCATTGACAGTCTACGCAACTACCACTTTGATGCTTCAATACGGAGCCCCGGACATGACATGCAGGAAAAAAATAGTAGGCTAAATCGTGCGCACGATTTACTATTTCGTTCCCTCAATTTACTAAAACGTGCGCACGATTTACTATTTTGTTCCCTCGATTTATAAATCATCAATTTAGTAAATCGAGGGAACGAATTAGTAAATCGTGTGCACGATTAAATTTTTTTTCTTGCATGTCATGTGCGGGGCTCCGTACTTCAAAAAGTTCATAAAGAGATCATAAAACTAGGCTAATCCATATAAATCGGGCTATTTAGTTCTAATTATGTTGATGTCCTAATTACGTGATGAATAGATTGAATTTAAGCTTTTTTCTTTCTTTCTTTCTTTTTTTTTTTTTGTTCATAATTCTTGAAAAAATTTAGCTTGTTTCATGTCATGTTCCAACTTGCCCACTATTGGGTCATGTTGTCACAAAAGGTCAGCATATGTTAAAGGATTAGTTCACTTTCAAATGAAAATTACCCTAAGATTTACTCACCCTCAAGCAATACTAGGTGTATATGACTATCTTCTTTCTGATGAACACAAATAATAATAAATATCCTGATGCATCCAACTTTGAGCGGAATAAACGAGACTGAAACGATGAGCTGAGAAAGTGTTTCTATCCACATCCGTCCATCATAAACGTACTCCACACGGCTCCGGGGGGTTAATAAAGGCCTTTTGAAGCGATGCGTTTGTCTAAGAAAAATATCCATATTTAACAAGTTATAAAGTTAAATATCTAGCTTCCACCAGACCGCCTTCCATATTCAACTTACAAAGAAAGTGTAACGCCTCTCACAGTTCAAAACTTTTACGCTACATCCTATGCCTTCCCTATTCAACTTACACGACGTTGAATACGGAAGGCGGTCTGGCGGAAGCTAGATATTTTACTTCATAACTTGTTACATATAGATATTTTTCTTATACAAATGCATCGCTTCGCTTCAGAAGGCCTTTACTGACCCTTTATTAATCTTGGGGTAATTTTCATTTTAAAGTGAACTAATCCTTTAATTTACCTGGATATTTTTTTCTGGGGCAATAATGGTGAAAAGTTCAATAGCTTTTTCTTTTTTCTTTTTGTAGATGCAGCTTTAAGGAATGTGCACTTAATAATAGAGGTTTCCATCGCACAACAGGTTCTTTATTGTGGAAAAAGATCTTTAGATTAGATTGACATGTTTCACACTTTAAGGGGAAAAAATGGTTCTTTTAAAGTCACGATTAAGCTGAAGTAGTTTTTGCTGGAAGATCCAGTTATTAAATTTTGAATGAAGAGGTAAAAAAAAAATAGACAGGATGAATTTCCATTTAATGCCAACTTTAAGAACTGTTAACTGAAGGTTCTTTGAGGAACCTTAAATGGGTCTTCTATCTTTTGGAACTTTTATTTTTACGAAATTGACTTGACTTGGGAATTAATTGGAGTTAAAAAAAAAAAAAAAGTGTGACTAGACCTGGCAAATCTGGTAATCTGTCCATCACTGGAACAGTGTGTAAATTGGTACACACTCACAATTCCTTCAAAGTGATGCTGCCTTTTAAAGTCTATGTGTTTAACTATATTGGTCCTGTGACATGTGACAGTCAATCTCTGAGACATCTCTGAGCTTGAGGAGACGCCTCTTTGTGTGTGTGCATGTGTCGTCTGCATGTAATTGAAATGTCAGCTCTCTCTCCTAGTGTTGTGATTTCAGCAGCTCAAGTAGGGAGGGGGTGTAGCATGGCTGGTGGGGGTGGGCAGTAAGGGTACTTCAGGGTCGTTTGTGATTTTTTAAGAAAAGACATGAGACATTCCACCACACAGCCTTAACATGAAGATGAGTAAATGATAACATCTTCATGTGGTTCCAAACCTGAATGACTTACTTTCTTCTGTGGAAGACAAAAGGAGAATTTTTGAATATTCAGGTCACTCATTTCAGAAAGTGAATCAGGACTGAGGCTGTCAAGCTCAAACCATAAACAAATCACTGAAGTGGTCCATATGACTCATAATCTATAATCCAAGTCTTCTGGAGCAACACAATAATGACTGTGTGAGGAACAAACTAAAATTAAATAATTATTCGTTGGAAATCTTGCGGTAGCACTAGGAACGTATACTTGAGAGTTCATGAGAGAAGAACGAATAGAATCTTTGAGTTAGTTCTTTTCAGTGAATCAGTTGATCCAGTTCACAAACCAGTCGGAATGATTCATTCACAATAGTGGACTACTTTGATGATTTTAAGTGTTTAAAAGCTTCAAGCACATTACAGAAAATATCTCCTTTTGTTTTCCATAGAAGAAAGAAAGTCAAATTGAACAAACTAAGAGCAGAAGCCTTTTTTGTACTATTTTATATGCAAAATTATTATTCACAGCTAAAAGATCCCATCTGTCACCACCCCATTAAATTGCACGCAAACCAAAAACAATGTCCAACATGGTCACGACATGTACAAACTGACAGGAAACCAGACCCCCCCTATAGCCCACCCCATACTCCATATTCTCTCCTCACTCCAGGCAGCCTCATTCTGTCAGGGGCCATCAGACAGTGTACAAGGACAAGCACCATGCATCATGCCTTGTTGTCCCAAAATGCCTAGCAATGGATGTACAATATAAAAAGAGATTTTTTTACGCAACTACAAAATGTTTGCAAAGTGTTTAGGAATGTATTCTTAAGGAGTCAAAGAGATGTCATGCCCGTTCAGCTGGCAGTTCTACCAATGAAAGACAGAATATTTGTATGTAGAGTCGACTTAAAAATAAAATTGACCTTTTTATTTTCTTAATGCATGCTTTTGGACTTATTGTGAACAATTCGGTGGTGCATGTTATTCCAAATAAAAGAAATTTGTTCTTCAATCAAAATGTAAATACTCTCTCTGAAAGGACAGAAGAGCAAGCAAGTTCCTCATGCATTCCTTTTTCTTTGAATTCTTGCACTTTGAAGAAGGAAGAATGTTGGAGAGGTTGCAGTTGTTTAAGGAATTTTATTCCTGAATGCTTCCAGAGCATTTGAGAAAACATGAGGTTCACTGCATTTTTTTGTGCGTTAAAATATTTTAGTAAAAACTACACTTCCAGAATGGGGTTTCCACAACAACTTTACACCGAAGGAATGTTTTAATTGTTCCTATAACTACTGGCATGTTTCGATAAAATGAGAATGATTTTTTTTATTTCAAATAGAGATCATGATTCTACCATGATTCTGAATATAAAACTAAACAAAATAACATGTAATTTACTAGAGTTTGTAACAAAATATGAATTGCTTGACTCTAATTGCTGGAAATATGTTTAATTAATTTGAATGAATTATATAAAATATGGATTGAATGAATTCAATGACTCATTAATAAATGGCAGCGGCTATTTGCACTAAGTGACAATAGCAATATATTCTATTTACACTAAGTGAAAATAGCAGCATTTTCTTAGCGATATGCTATTTACACTAGGTCTATTTACACCATGTAAAACTATCAGTTCTTTGCAATAAGAGTAAACAGTAATTAGATGTTATCTATTCTTTATATTGGCAGATACTATTTGCACCTCAGTATTTTTGTACATTAACAGGATGCAATAATATCATAGAGTGTAAATGATTATATTTATAAAAATGATTAAATAGATGCTGCCTTATTGGGAGAATAAAAACCCTCCATACACCTTCCCCTAACCATACCCAATAAACACTTTTAATATTATTAAACACTCATTCGCAGTTTATTTCCACTTTTAGAACATTATTTTCATTTTTATTGAAAATAAATGCGACCTCGGCGAAAGGCGGATTCGAACCCGCGTCGATCGCGTTAAAAGCCAGATCTGCGAGCCTTATTCACTACTGCTGCACCACTGAAGATATTGAGTGGCACAACCAGACATTGGTGGGCAGAGCTGGTGTAAATAGCATTTGCCAACAAGGCACTTAATAGACACTCCTTTAATAAATACTTGTTTCATTACTGGATGAATCAGTGTTTTTGAACGAATCTTTTGAATGAATGATTCAATGACAAACACATTTTTTTAACAGTCACTTGTCGCCACCTAGTGCCGTAAGATGTAATTGAAACAACCGTTATTTGAAGCGCCAAGTTAGTTTCAAAAGGTAATTTGCTCTATTTTGATCGCTATCGTAGACATCAGTGTTTATATCCTAAATTTAAACTTTTATCTCAGTACTTCTGAATATTTGTAATACAGAAATAACTACTGTGTGGTTCAAAACTGCTCTCTCTGGCTCAGTGTGGTATGATTTTGTCAAAGGTTTAATAGATACGGGCGAATCGTTGTCATTAATAAAATAAGATCGCGTGGGTGTTTAAATAATCGTGCAGCTCTAGTTTGCACCACATGAACTCAGAACGATTTTAGTTATATTAATGCCTTTTGGGGGGACAAAATTAGCTCCTACTTTAGAGTAGGGTCTACATCACAATAGAAACCACCAGTGACGTAAGCGTAAGTTGATTGGACGAACGCATGCCATATGAAACACCCGCACCTGCCATTTTAAAAAGCTGTGTAAAAACAGTTTACATATTATAGTGTCCAACGAATGCTAAAATTGTAAGCTGTCAAGGCAGCAAGAGTGAGAATTAATCAATTTACAATTATACAAGAAACATGTAGCTAATAGACCATCTATATTGTATGGGCTACATTATAGAGATTTTCTTATTAGCTATTACTTGAACAAAATTATTATAAGACAACCTAACTGTACCTCTCACAGAATAGCCACTAATGCTCTCAAATAACTGCATCCTACATTCTGTTTAAGAGGAGAGCTAGCTTTGCCCGTCTGATTGAGATGGATGTGCCCACTGTTGATGATTGCTGCTTGAAGAGCACTACAAATAACTACTCTTCTTTTGGAGCTCAGTACTTGTGTTTACCTGTTTCTTAGCAACCGTGTTCAGAACAGCATGGGAAATGAGACTGGTTTTTGGAAAGAATCATATTTTTGTTATTGTTAATAAAAAAGTTGGTTTATGGTTGGAGTGTTTATATTTAATATAGCCTATTATTTGGTCACAGGCATGATGTGTGTATAGTTGTATATAGATAGAAAATTGCTGCTTAGAAAAAACTATCAATAATAACCATCCATATCCACATATCTAGGGGGATGTCCACCCAAAAATGAAAATTCTGTCCTCATTTACTCAAAACATGTATGACTTTCTTTCTTCTGTGGAACATTAAAGAAGATATTTTGAAGAATGTTGGAAACCAGTTTGGGTTCCCATTGACTTCCATTGTATATTTTGTCTATACAATGGAAGTCAATAAAGACCAAAACTGTTGGTTACCAACATCCTTCAAAATATCTTCTTTTATGTTTTTTAGAAAGAAATGTTGGAGCAACATGAGCAAATTATGACAGAATTTTCACTTTTGGGTGACCTATCCATTGAAATCAATACACAATATAAAATCAAACTCAAAACTAGCTTGCACTATGGTGCCTTGGTGAAAGTAAATTCAACATTTACAAGCACTATCAACTGGATTTTATAATTTTCAAAAGCTTTTCAATGCTAACTATGATTATGCATACAATAACAGGTTTTTAGTAATTAGTAAAACAGAAAAGTAAAGTAGGTGTCATGTCAATAAAAGGAAAATCATGCATTCCTTTGAGTTGCTTAAATAATTGTCAATAAGTTGTGAATGCTGTCAGCGCTCCGAAATATGGTGAGTCTTGGCTTGAGATCCATTTCCGACCCTGCTTTTTACAGTACAATCAAAAAAGTACTGGTATGTGATCATCTAATAAGAAAATATTTGCCTTGAGTCTTGTGAAATGTGTACACTAGGTGTGACCTGCAACTTGACCTTCTGTATAGAATGCATGATGCTATATAACAGAAAATCTATCCTAAATGTGTTTTTAATAGAAACAAATCTCTATAATGTATGGAGGAGGAACACCATCTACACTAACTCTACCCTGCAGTTGCTTCATCCTCCATTTTTAACCTGTGATTCATCAGCTTATTAGCACTGATGGATAAGATTGATTTGACAATAAAGCTTCTAACATGTCTCATGCTATTAATTTCATCTATTCTCACTGTCTACCAGCCCACAGTTTGGGTGAGTAATGGCAGTTTGAGACAAAGTGGGATTGAATGAGCCAGGCTGCATATCAGTTGGATGCAGACCGGAGCCTGCGGACACATCATAATTGACTGCACTGGGATCTGAGAGTCCCATAGGGAATAGAGAGCAGAATACCCACAGGACAATAGACTTCAGCATACTGTAACTTATGACAAATACTGCCTGCTATCAGCTTGTACCATGATGAACATATTTTCATCACAGCGATTACTGCATCTTCTAAGAGTTGAGAGATAAGTACTGAATTGAATTTGATATGATCTTTTTGTAGTACATAGGGGAAGAAGAATTATCAATTATGGTTTTTAAAAGTGTTAGAATGAATATAATGTCATCTTTATGACTTTCTTTCGTCTGTGGAACACAAGAGAAGAGATTTTGAAGATTATTTTTACCCATGTGTTAGGTTAAAAATCTAATTATGATTATGAAGGGTGTCAAACTAACCCTAATTGGATTAAATACAGTCCACCAAAATGCACACTATGAAAAACAAAAAATGGTAAAAAAACAAAACAAAAAAAACCCAACAACAAATCTTTAACATTAACTGTTCTCATACATTCCAAAAAATATAAAAAAACATGAGAGGATTAGTTCACTTCGGACTTAAATTCCTGATAATTTGCTCACCCCCATGTCATCCAAGATGTTCATGTCTTTCTTTCTTCAGTCGAAAAGAAATTATGGTTTTTGAGGAAAACATTCCAGGATTTTTCTCCATATAGTGGACTTCACTGGGGTTCAACGGGTTGAAGGTCCAAATTGCAGTTTCAGTGCAGCTTCAAAGCGCTGTACACGATCCCAGATGAGGAATAAGAGTCTTGTAAAAAATAAAAATTTATATACTTTTTAACCACAAATGCTCATCTTGCACTGCTCTGCGATGCGCCACGCATTATGTAATCACGTTGGAAAGGTCATGCGTGACGTAGGCGGAAGTACCAAGCAAGTTTTTACAAAGCGAACATGCAAAAACTAAGTCAAACAGCCTTAACAAAAAAGGTAAAACAACAATATTGGAATATTTTGAAGTTGGAGGAGAAAATGAGTTTTTCGCCCTACCGCGGTACTTCCGCCTACGTCACACGTGATCTTTCCAACGTGATTAAGTAATGCATGGCACATCACAGAACAGTGCAAGATGAGCATTTGTGGTTAAAAAGTATATAAATTTTAATTTCTTTTTAGAAAATGACCAATTGTTTCACTAGATAAGACCCTTATTCCTCGTCTGGGATCATGTAGAGCCCTTTGAAGCTGCACTGAAACTGACATTTTGACCTTCAACCCATATGTTGAAGTCCACTATATGGAGAAAAATCCTGGAATGTTTTCCTCAAAAACCTTAATTTCTTTTCGACTGAAGAAAGAAAGACAAAAACATCTTGGATAACATGGGGGTGAGTAAATTATCAGGACATTTTCATTCTGAAGTGAACTAATCCTTTAACCATAAGAAGTGTGGAAATCGCTTTCCTGAAACACAAAAGTGTGTGGCGCTAACAACTCCAAGATCATGGTCAAATTGACCTGCAAAGTTCATAATCATAATAGAAATGTTGTATGCACATTCCACAACACATCAGAGTATCAACACTTTGCAGGAATGTTCTAAATTAGAAGAAGTCACAACATTTCAATAAAAACAACTCAAATAGGTCAAACTGACCAGCCACATAATACAAGTGTTGTTCTCAATAATGAAAGTCAATGGGGTCCAAAACTGATTCCCACTGACTTCCACTGTATGGACAAAAAACATTAAAAACATTAATGAAAATATCATTATTTTTGAGAAGCATTAGCAGCTTAGACAATAGAAAAAAGTTTCTAATGCATAGCATGATTCAAAGCTCTCACAAACTTTTAAAACCTCCACTATCCCAATTTGTGCTCTTACACTGACTACAGCACAGATACCTCAGCACTTTCAGGTGCTTGCCTTTAGCTCACCAACCGAACTGTCACAATATGCAGTCAGTTGCTGACAAAGGCACTTTCAGATAGACAAGTGACAGACATGCACATCATTCAGACAATGACAGTTACAGAGACATGATGGGCGTAGGACAGTGAGGGAAAGCGTGAAGGGGAACTGAATAAGAAAAGCATCTCATTTAACAATGTAACCACCCCTCCCTTTCCGGATGTCTGCATTGTGCTTCACCCTCTGTGACAAGCCAAGCGTGCCAGAAAGGCTCTATATACCTCCAGTGTTCAGTTCACAAGGGCTGCCTGGATGGTGATAGGAGAAAAGTAGGGCACGACTAGCATGGGTCGTCCCCTTCTTAAGGGCAAGTCCGCTGATTCACTGCAAGGCAACTATCAATTATTTCTGTCAGAGCAAATTCATTTTGCTTGCTTCGTCTCTATGCTTGCATTGCATTTCTATTTTTAATCCATTCGTCATAGATTTCAAGTTCAATTAAATGAACTTTCCAGACTTTTATGTGTGGTTTACTGCTTGATGTTGCCAGATGTAATGAGAATATGAGCAATTCGTCCACTTTAACTCTGATTTACACTCTGTAGTTTGCATTTAGGGCTAGGCAAGACAAAAAAGGACCAGTTATTTTTTGTACTTTTCTAATGTAGAATGTAGTGTTTTTGAAAATGTCATGATTTTTTGGGAGTAAGGAGTATTTCTTTTAATGTTTGTCTTGTGTGTCTGCTCACACAGAGTGGCTTCAGAAGACTTTATACACAGTAACTGCTTTGTCAGAAATCATTCTAATAGTCTATGCTGATTTGGTGCACAAGAAACATTTATTATTATTATCAATGTTGAATGGTTTTTTTTTTTTTTTTGTGGAAACTGTGATACAATACCATTCAAATGTTTGGGTAAGATTATAAAAAACATCAAGATGTTCTTTTGAACTTTCTATTCATAAATGAAATTCTAATTTAAAAAATGTATTACGGTTTCCACTAAAATATTAAGCAGCAAAAACTGTTTTCAACATTGATATTAATAAGAACCATTACTAATAACTGAGCACCAACAATAATTGATAATAATTGAGCAAATCAGCATGTTAGAATGATTTCTGAAGGATCATGTGACACGGAAGACTGGAGTAATGATGCTAAAAATTCAGCTTTGCATCACAGGAATAAAATACATTTTAAAATATATATAAATAGAAAACTGTAATCAAATTTCACAGTATTACTGTTTTTACTGTATTTTCGATCAAATAAATGCAGCCTTGGTGAGCAGAAGAGACTTTCTTTTGACTATTTTATTGTGATTTTGAAGTGCTTTAGAATATTTGGTTGTTTTTTTCCTTTCATTTGATCGCAAAAAAAAAAAAAAAAATCTCTTTTGACCGGTACTGTATATATAAGCAATATATGTAATATATGAACTGAATATTTTTTAGTTAATTTAATTTATTTTTTATTATTAACTTTATATTAGTAATTTATTATATTATTTATTCATTACAGAATTTTAATTAATAATTGTATTACTAGTTGGGTGTACTATATTTCTAAAAATGTATTCGTTTTTTTAAAGGGGTGGTTGATAATGATTTCACTTTTTTAACTTTAGTTAGTGTGTAATGTTGCTGTTTGAGCATAAACAACATCTGCAAAGTTACGACGCTCAAAGTTCAATGCAAAGGGAGATATTTTCTTTTACAGAAATCACTTTTTAAGGACTACAAAAAACGGCTGGTAGGGACTACAACAAGCTTCTTCCTGGGTTAGTGACATCACAAACCCCAAAATTTACATAAACCCTGCCCCTGTGAACACACAATAAAGGGGGTGAGGCCATGTTGGGCTGCTTTAGAGAAGAGGAAGAGTTGTTGTAGTAGAGTGTTGTTATCATGCCGTCATTTTACACCGGACTGCTTCACAAACGAGGGTCAATTCAATGCTGGATTTGCACAAAAGATTAACATGACGGCACATGCTAGTCGATGAGTTGAATCAACTCCACAGCAACTACATAAATTTATCCACTAACCATTCAGAAACGTCCAGTTAAATTTGCCCCAAATAGGGGCAAATTTGACAAGCTATAATAAATGATCTGTGGGGTATTTTGAGCTGAAACTTCACAGACACATTCTGGGGACACTAGAGACTTATATTACATCTTGTGAAAGGGGCATAATAGGTCCCCTTTTGTTTAGTTTAAAGCACCTTTACATCTTAATAAAGCTCCATAAAGAAGACTGCTCCACCTCATCACTTTTACTGTAAATGCATGAAGAGAACACCTGATTATGTCTTTACTCACACCTAGTTAAAGGAACAAAATATGTTGAGGATGTTATCTTGCTATTTAATTCTTAGATACTAGCACTTCCTTAGCAACAACATCGCCAGCGGCTACATCTGGTAGAGGTGTGCACAGTTGGCTACAGCTGTCAGTGAAGGAGAGCTGTCTCACTTTTCATTACAACTCTGCACTCCTGAGCTCATCTGGGATGCACTACCCGTCTGCACCTTCAGTCAATCAAGCATAAAGAAAATACATGCTACCATATGGCCAAATATACATGGACACCCCATTTTAATTGAGGGGTTTGCCTTTTTCAGCTACACCTGTAAGTAAAATCAAACATAAGGCCATGCAATCTCATTAGACAAACATTTTCAGTAGAATGAGGCTTACCAGAGTGCTTAGTCTGTCATAGGATGCCACCATAATGGTTTACAGGGTCTGGGGTGAACCCAGTCCTGAATCCCAACTTCGGGATTGAGAGTTGGAAAGCCAATATTGGTGCTTGACTTCACTGATACTTTTGTGGTTGAATGGGTTTAAATCCAATGCAGCCATATACCAACTTAAAGCTGTCCTATACCAGCAAAGAGAGAACAAACTCTGTATTAATGTTCATGGTTTTGAAAATAAAATCGAAACAGAAGTTGCGATAGTCTTTTCTTCTCAATTGTGGCGTATATGTGAATAAGACGGCTTCTTGTACAAGAAAAAAATTAGGGCGGGACTTGATTTTGTCCATCGGGAACTGATTAGATGGTTGTGGTTTGTTATATCTCATGTGAGTGACAGGCTGTCCCACCCTCATACTAGCAAAGTCCCTTTAAGACAAGTTATTTCACCCGGCGGCCATGTTTGAAACGTCTCTCGGGCATGCAAGTGCAGCTCCTATCTCTCTGAATGGGGAAACATCAAATTCTCTAAAGCTGTTCTCCAAGTTTTTGATTAAATTTCATATTTGAAATCACCAATGAAATCTGACAAAAACTGTCTCATAAATTTTGTTTCTAATGCTTAAATCATGACAAAAAAAAAAAACAGCATTTTTGCGCAGTCCCAAGTGCACGTCTCTATAGGAAGCACGTGCCTGTTTCTCTAGAAACTGGAGCTTCTAACGGTAGCTGCAGTGACGCGATGACTTTACCAATCGGTGATTGGGTCTTATTTAGAAGGCTGGGCTTATTCTGCCATATTGGGTGTTGTCCTTTCTCCCATTCATAATAATACAAGTGCACCGTCTTTCTATATATAAAGTCTTTGATGCTAGTAAAAGTTCTTCTCGTCATCAGAGAAGAAAAAAGATGACATACAATAAATACTGCAATATTCTATATAAAATAATAAGAAAAAATAAGAATTGTCAATTTTGATTTCATGGTGACTTTAAATGTTCAACAACAACATATACACTAATTAAAACGATTGGTGATTTACTTCAAAACTAGTTTCACTCAGAAATCAATACTAAATTTCACAGGTAATTACAAAGAAATGGCAAGCAACATTTAATTAAACATGAAATTTTGAAGTAGAAAGATCGAAATTGTTTACAACATTCAAAAAAATTTTTTAGGGCTCCTTCACACAGAACGCGTTTTTGCTTTGAAAAACGTGAGACGCGAGCGGTAGAATGGGGGGGGGGCGCAAGGTCTCGAGACACATTTTTTAAAAGTTGAACTGATCTTAACTTGAGCGCCGCGTTTTTAGTGTTTTAAAATGACGATCATCATTTTGGCTGCATGAGATTCTCCAGCTTTGTTGTTGTTGAGCAACCGAAGCGCAAGCTGTTAAAGCTCCGCCCTCTTTGTTTTTTAAAAGTTGCTGCAAAAGACGCGATCGCAACTGTCATAGGGTCGTTCACACAGAACACGTTTTTCCATTCCAATGCGCTACTTTTCCATTGTTTTTCTATGTAAATGCGCTAGACATACGTGTATGACTGTTGCGCTAGCGTCTTGCGTCTTTTGCAGCATCTCGCACATGATACGGAGTTCCAAAAATGCGGCGCTCTTGTAAAAACAGTTCAACTTAAAAAGAGACCTTGCGTTTTTCCTCATTCCACTGCCCGCGTCTTGCGTTTTTCAAAGCAAAAACGCGTTATATGTGAACGAGCCCACACATGTCTGTCTAGCGCATGTTTACATAGAAAAACATGTTCTGTTTGAACGGCCACTTACAGTGTACTTTTTGGCCATGTGGTGTAATTTTGCCTCTAGGTTTTTGAGAATGTGGATGTTAGTATAAGCAACCTGGAAAACACAAGACAACAGCAGTTAGCATCAGCAAAAGACAATGGTGACAGAATGAAAACGATCCATAAAAGTACATAAACACATGTTCGTGTTTTTGAGATAATTCTTGGCTGCGCTGAACTCGGAGAGCACTTGGACATGTTTCTTCTTTCCTGTTCAGACACAGCTCCAGCATTGTTGGAATGGGTTTCAGCTCAACCCCTCTTTGGCAGGTTGAAACTGATACGAGTCATTATAATAATAACAGCCTCTAAGGGGAATGCCCAAACAACATTTGTCATGCACCGAGCCAAAATAAAATTGCGAAATTTCTGTAATATGATTCATTATGGCGGCTCCTGTGTGTGGGGGATGTATGTGTGAGTGTGTTAGTGAGAGACAGAGAGACAGACATTTCAGCTCTCTACAGACTCCTGCTTATCTACATAGACGACTCAGACTTACGGTAAATTGCAAAGACAACGATCAATAGTTTGGAGCCGAACAAATAATTTTTTCCAGACAAAAGATATATTGATTTTTAGAAAAGAGTAGGTGAGTCATTTAATTCCTGTGCTTGCAAGCTGCCTTCCTTTCTTACCGTTCAGCAACAGAAAAAATACATTATTTTCAATGTTGTAAACAGTGATGCTGTCTTAGGCCCTGTTTACACCTGGTATTAAGATGTGTTTTGGTCGATCGGATCACATGTAGATGTGGGAGACACATTCCTGTTTACACCTGGTGTCCCTTTCAACCACTTCTGCCCTGATTTCTTCGAGGGGAGGGTCTATGGGCAAGTAAATGTATGGGCTTTTTCAGACCTTTCCATCTAATGGACAAAAAAAGCTCACACAATTAACATATGAACACACCCAGAGACGACGGAAAAACATACGGAGAGCAGCAGCTTTCGTTTCTGCTCTGATAGCCGTGAGACTACGCCAAACATGGTATGAGGAATGGTGAGAGAACATTGTGTTTGGAACGTTTTTTCATCTTCAAACCTAACTTGGATCTTCAGCCGACAAAGTTAAATCCCATCTGGCTCGCGCGCTTCCCATAATGTTACGCATTAGGCCAGTAGTCGGAGAGAAGGTGGTCTTTTGTGGCTGTTCGAACACATTCGACTACATGAAAGCAATCCGGTTGAATACATTTTCGACATTTCGAAAGTGAACAAGCTCAAAACGTTTTAGACCCCGTTTATATGCCATCAACTTATGATCCGATCAACCAAAATGCATCATAATACCAGGTGTAAACAGGGCCTTAGAAGCCAGCTCCCTATGTAGTAAGTAGGCAGCATAGCAGCTAATACATGGAGTTAATACGAGAATTAAAAACACTGCTGTAGACAGGAGCTCATTTTAACATCTTTATGAAGAGGGCATCTGTAAATGAACCCATACCTCACACCTCTAATCCGACGCTCCCGTTGAGACTTCCTTCCTCTTATTAAGCTGTTTACACCGAAGAAAACACATTGTTAATTACTGCTAGCACTACGGACACTACTGCCACAGGGCCCTGCTTAATAATTGAGGCACATTTCCCGCTGACAAAACACTCAAGGCTGAAAACGGGAACAAATCACGGTCCATTCTTAGAACTCTGACGTACAAATGACACCGGTGAGCATCAGGGGACAAGTATAGAAATAATGAGAACCCACAAATGAGGGCTGATTGACGTGTATTTGTTTCATGTTGATTAATTTGTTTGTTTTTTTTGGGTTTTTTTGGTCAGGCAGTTAGACATTCTTCTTCCATTGAAGCTCAAGATGCTTTTTGGATCATTTCAAATCATGTTAGAGAATATGGTAAGATTATGATATTTCAGTGCTTCTGCCATTAATGTAAAAAGAAGACAAACCAATCAATGTATGAAATATTACTACAATTCAAATTAACTTTTTGTTTCAATATATTTTAAAATGCAATTTATTCCTTTGATGGCAAAGCTGAATTTCTCCAGTCTTCGATACACGATATATCGACCATCATATCGGTATCGGTCGATATATGTTCATTTTTAATGTTATCATTATCGGCCAAATTTTCGCATTGTTTTCTTATAATAATATATTAAAGCCGATAAATAGTGGATTATTACCTTTAGATGCGCACTGTCCACCATGATGGTTCTGAATTGCTTTGAATATGATTGAAATCACTTCAAAAAGGAAAATACAGTTAAGTACAGCGCAAGTTTGTCATATAGGCTACATAAAATTATAATGAGAACATTGTGCATGGGACATGGCTTTTAATGGTAAGACTTTTGTTTTTGTAATCAGGCTCTCAAAAATTATATAAAAAACAATATATCGGTTATCGGCTTTCAAATATAAAGAATTATCGGTTATCGGTATCAGCTAAAACTTTCATATCGGTGCATCCCTATCTTCAGTGTCACATGATCCTTCAGAAATCATTCTAATATGCTGATTTGCTGCTCAAGAAAACAATTCTTTTTAATATTTTTGTGGAAGCCGTGATACATTTTTTGTATCAACGTTTCACCCAAATTGTTATGCTATGAAATTTGTTATGAAACATTTCATAATAAAATAAGCATTTTCACTTGAGTTATCCCACTGTATTAAACATTTGTGCACATATTTCCTTTTGAACCAAGGAATTACAGATTTTACTGTGAACATCTTGTGATCACATGACAAGTACTACTTTAATTTCTTAATAGCTACTTTAATTCATGACAGTTATAGATTATCAAGTCCACTTAAAGCAGCAATTACTTAAAATGGAAAGTCATGCTGCTTAACTTAAAAAAAAATCCTCCTATTCAAATTCATAATAGTCAATTTAAAAGGGGCGCAACTGAGGAAGAGCCTATTTTTTGTAGTATCCTATTATATAATGTGACACACTTTTAAGTATTATGGGAGAACTAAATGAAGAAAGAGAAAGAAGGAGAACAGGTGAAGATGAAGTGGAAATACTGGGACAAACAGGAGAATAAGACTAAAATGTACAAATGTTTATTCATGCAAGACAGAAATGTGTCTGGAAACATTTGTTCAGGATTGTTGGATTGAAATATCAAGACGTTTATTTACTGCTCTGTGGTGAGCAGATAAGAAAAAACCCAGAAACAGAAAAGGTTAAAGAGGTTTCAGTGTAATCGTGTGTTCTGGATTGCGGACAAGAGACTCGATGCGCAGAATATCATCACCGCATTCAAAGTGACAAAGGCTTCACTAGAGTGGGTGTTTCTGGAAGACTGGATAAAAATAAAAGGGGTTAACAATCTCTTTAAAATATGCACACACGCTTCATCTTTCATGCATCCATACACATTGATATACTTGAAGTGCAGATCAAAATAAAACAATATCAGCTATGAAAACCATATTAATATTTAGAGTCAAGGTTTCTATACTCATAAAGGTACAGCAGTGGTGTGAGCTTGTGTTTAAGAGCTATACATGTTACTGTGTCTTTGTCGCCATGACAACAGAGAGTTCACAGTCAGAGCGGGGCTATATGGCTCCTGACGCAGAGCGTTCTGCTAACAAAGGAAACAAAAATTTCATCCCACCAACATGTGTATCTGACCAAACACATGCAAGGCATGCATATTTATGATGAAATACAAACATTTGTCTCAGAATACAATATTAGCTCTAATCAATCATATTGTATTCTGAGTAAAATGTTTTACACTATGTAATGTTCCATTTATTCAAACCAAGTATAAATTTCATCAACTTAGTGTTTTTACACATTTTCATATTTATTACATCATAATAACTAAAGGCAGTAACAATTTAAATAATATATATTATTTGTGAACTAATGTCAAAGACTAAAGAGAAAGACAGTTCACTCTTGTTAGTTATGAATTGGAGAAACTGCAACGCGCAAAATGGCGGAATACTTCCCGCTTTCTAAGTAAAAGAGCCAATCGCTGATTGATAAAGTCATTGCGTCACTGCAGCTGCCGTTAGAAGCTCTGGTTCCCATAGAAACCAAAGACTCACGCTTAGAACCGCACATGCGCATTGGCTCGTCTAGCCTGAAAAGTAAGCTTTTTTTAACGCTATTTGAGCATAAGAAACAAAATTTATGGGTCAGTTCATGTCAGATTTTGTTGCTGGTTTGAAATATGTTATTTAATTGTGAGTTCACCAAGCAGTTTTTGAGATTTCAGAATTCAAATAAATAGTCTTGGATGCCCGAAATAGCTGCAAATATCGCTGCCAAGTGAACAGACTTTTGTTGAAAGGGACTTTGCTAATGTTCAGCTTTTCTTTTTAATAGTCAACTTATTTTCATCAGTCATCAAGCTTGTACACACTGGTCACAGACACGAAGATACCTTTCTCCCGAGCTGATTGCTCACTAAAAACTCCCACAGTAATCATGTTTTCAGGCCATTTCAAGTTTGATTTTGACATGACATAAAGCGTAATATCTTTGTTTACTTACTTTTTAAATTAGTCTTCCCATTAACGCTATTGTCCTCATTCGGGCGATTCGAGAACACACACGAAAAAAAGAGGCGGGATTTATCGCACGAATCATATCCAATCAGATGAAGGCATTGCCTCCTCTCACGTGACTTTCACCCGTTCATTCTCATTACCCCCCACTAAACCCACCGCGATCTGTTAAGAGACGTGGCGTAACTTTACCTGTGGGTGTCGCTGTTGGACAGTATTACTTTATTAAAACGAGTGACTTTTACGCTTTTTAATGTCACATTTTGTAATGTTTGCGTTGTTTTATTTTTGTAATATTGATCATTTTCTCATCTAGTTTTTTTTTTTTTTTTGAGTGCCTCTTTTGCTTCCTCGGAAGAAACGCCCCAGATATACACTACCAGTCAAAAGTTTGGAAACATTACTATTTTTAATGTTTTTGAATGAAGTCTCTTATGCTCATTAAGGCTGCATTTATTTCATAATAAATACAGAAAAAACAAAAATATTGTGAAATATTATTACAATTTAAAATTATGGTTTTCAATTTTAATATACTTTAAAATATAATTTATTTCTGTGATGCAAAGCTGAATTTTCAGCATCATTACTCCAGTCTTCAGTGTCACATGATCCTTCAGAAATCATTCTAATATGCTGATTTATTATCAATGTTAGAAACAGTTGTGCTGCTTAATATTATTTTATAACCTGTGATACTTTTTCAGGATTCTTTGATGAATAAAAAGTTTAAAAAAAAAAAAATATCAGCATTTATTTAAAATAGAAATCTTTTGTAACATTTTTTGTACACTACCATTCAAAAGTTTGGGGTCAGTAATTTTTTTTCTTTCTTTCTTTTTTTTTTTTTGAAAGAAATTAATACTTTTATTCAGCACGGATGTGTTAAATTGATAAAAAGTGATAGTAAAGATTTATATTGTTAGAAAAGATTTATATTTTGAATAAATGCTGTTCTTTTTAACCTTTTATTCATCAATGAATCCTGAAAAAAGTATCACGTTCCAAAAAATATTAAGCAACACAACTGTTTTCATTGATAATAACTGAGTATCAAATCAGCATATTAGAATGATTGCTGAAGGATCATGTGACACTGAAGACTGGAGTAATGATGCTGAAAATTCAGCTTTGCATCACAGGAATAAATTATATTTTAAAGTATATTAAAATAGAAAAACATAGTTTTAAATTGTAATAATATTTTACAATATTATTGTTTTTTCTGTATTTATTATGAAATAAATGCAGCCTTAATGAGCATAAGAGACTTCGTTCAAAAACATTAAAAATAGTAATGTTTCCAAACTTTTGACTGGTAGTGTATGTTACTGAAAGGTTAAAAAAAAAATATTGGGCTGTTGCTGGTGATGGATGCTTAAAAGCTATATGTGGCATATTTACTTTTGTCAAACATGTAAAGATGAAAAGATTTTGACAAGGAGGCATGTAAACACACACACACACACACACACACATATACACACAGAGTGACTGCATACTGAGATAAGGCTGCCAGTACTGACATTTTTGAGCAGAAACATGATTTCTCTTTGCTTTTGACATTTCCCAAGGGGAGACGGTAAAAGCAAGAAGGAAAAAGAAAAAGAGCAAAGGAAAGAGAGAGTGGGGGAAGACAAGATGCCCGAGGACAAGCGTTGAGTATTATTAATGACTGGTAGCACAGCTCTGCTCAGGAGAAGTCACTCGAGTTACTCCAGACAGTGACAATTACGAAACCCACTCTGATAGAAATCCATTTCTCAAACACACACAGCAGACCTGCAGGAGAAAGACAACCTCTTTAATGCAGGAAACGACTGAGGAGACCAATTAAAATGAGAAGAATATTTCATTTTTTCCCCTCACAATCTTTAATCAAGCAAAATGTGTTTGCTTATTTTCTACTAAATGAAGACTTCCAGACCAGCTCCCCCTTTCCATGACTCTCCTCTAATTAAAAGGTTTTCTGTCTCTTTCACACACTTCTTACTGAGAAACTGTGAATAGGAAATCGGCACTGAGAGCACAATAATGAGAGGATTTAAAATCTGAGGACTTGCTGTTTTTACACACATTCACACTCTGCAAAGCTTAAAGAGCTTAATTCATATTTAATTACATAGGAAGGGATGTCAACCTTTAAGAGCAGTGGGATAAAATCAGACATTAGTGATGAGTATTAGTTAAACATGCAGAAAAACAACTTCATTCACGGGTGCTTCTTCAACCTTGAGGTATTTTTTATGACCCAAGGTTGAAAACAAACAGATTTCAATCAATCAATCAATCAATCAATTAATCAATCAATGTCTGTCTGTCATCTATCTATGAATCTTTCTTTCTTTCTTTCTTTCTTTCTATCTATCTATCTATCTACACACACACACACACACACACACACATATATATATACACACACTACCAGTCAAAAGTTTGGACACGGTAAGATTTTTAATGTTTTCAAAAGAAGTTTCATCTGCTCACCAAGGCTGCATTTATTTAATTAAAAATACAGTAAAAACAGTAATATTGTGAAATATTATTACAATTTAAAATAACTGTTTTCTGTTTGAATATATTTTATGAAGTAATTTATTCCTGTGATCAAAGCTGAATTTTCAGCATCATTACTCCAGTCTTCAGTGTCACATGATCCTTCAGAAATCATTCTAATATGATGATCTGCTGCTCAGGAAACATTTATGATTATTATCAATGTTGAAAACAGTTGTGTACTTTTTTCAGGATTCCTTGATGAATAGAAAGTTCAAAAGAACAGCATTTATCTGAAATACAAAGCTTTTGTAACATTATACACTACCATTCAAAAGTTTGGGGTCAGTAAGAATTTTATTTATTTATTTATTTTTGAAAGAAATGAAAGAAATTAATACTTTTATTCAGCAAGGATGCATTAAATCGATCAAAAGTGACAGTAAAGACATTTATAATGTTACAAAAGATTATATTTCAAATAAATGCTGTTCTTTTGAACTTTCTATTCATCAAGGAATCCTGAAAAAAAATTTTGTACACAAATATTTTGTACAATTGTACACAATAAATGTTTCTTGAGCATCAAATCATCATATTAGAATGATTTCTGAAGGATCATGTGACACTGAAGACTGGAGTAATGATGCTGAAAATTCAGCTTTGATCACAGGAATAAATTACTTTATAAAATATATTCAAAGAGAAAACAGTTATTTTAAATTGTAATAATATTTCACAATATTACTGTTTTTACTGTATTTTTAATTAAATAAACGCAGCCTTTTAAAAACATTAAAAATCTTACCGTATCCAAACTTTTGACTGGTAGTGTGTATATATATATATATATATATATATATATATATATCCCAAAAAATGTTTTAAAAAAATTTCACCACTGTCATTTCTACCACAGAATGCTAAGAAACACAAAACATTTATGATGTGGTGGAAATGAAACTCTGGTGGAAATGCTCATGCAAGCCTTTCAGAAAATTTTTTTACAATTTTCAACACATTGTTGGACATTGCAGATAAATTATACAAACTAGTCTGAGTGTGAAAGTACAGGCCAAAAACACAGTATCCAAACAGTAGTTTGAATCTCCATACACTACAAAACAAACAAAACATGACGGCTCAGAGAGAAATGCGGTAACTTAAAGGCATAGGCTTGAAACTGATTCATTATTAAACATGACACTTCCAGCACAGAGAGTTGTTGTGGAAAAGCTGTTAAAATGTATTTCTCACGCAGAACCCACTTCCAGACAAGAGCAAGAGTGGAATATCCGGACAGGCTGTTCATGAAGACTGTGAAGACACACACATGTGCAAACACACACACACGTGCTGAGAGATGCGTACAGCGCTTGGAGTTCAGTAGGAACCAGGGCAAGGATTAAAAACTCTGTTTCACACACACACACAGACATCACTCATCTCATCCAGTCTTGCTCGTCTAGGTCACCAATTAAGCCTGACCCACAAAAGCTGTTGGCTTGGCAACAGTACTGCATAAGAAGCCCGTCTAACCAAAACTGGCTTGAGTTTAACTGTCACTCATCTGTGACACATGCACACTCTGAGAGCTGTAAAAGAGCCGGGGGCCTTTGCAGTTACATTTACATTACTAATGATTGAAATGAATTTCAGAAGGTGCTAAACGTGAACAATTATTGCATGGAACCAGATTTATTTATTTATTTCAAATATTTTTACTAACACAGCATAATATTTTTAAATAATACACGGCTATTCATCAAATAAATAAATATGAGTACATATTCATCTTGTATAATCTTAACTATAGCCTAGCAACACGACGAACAAAGCTTTAACATTACAGTAGGATTAATGCTGAAGTCCTCTGAGGTCATATTTACTACAATCCATAACTGAGACACAGCTGAATTTGTACGAAACAAGAGAGAATGATTTTGCACTCTGAGACATAAAAGTTGCACCAGTTTCAGTTACCTGGGTTGTTATGCAGCACTGCCAAAGAAGATAAGTCAAAATTATGACATAATTAGGACTTTTTATCTCAAAATTTCAACCTGTCTCATAATTTATCTAATAATTATGACATAATTTTGAATAATAAAAATTCATAATTATGGCATGTCACAACTAAAAATAAACAAATACATAAAAGTGAGATTTAAAGACATTATTAATGTTTGTCATAATTATTACTTTTTATCTCATAATTTAGACTCATAATTATGAGACAATTCAAAATTTTGAGATGAGTCACAATAACTTAAAATTTCAACATGTCATAATTATGAATTTTTATCTCATACATTTAATTAATGATTAATACTTTTTTATATCTCATTATTTAGACTGTTATAATTATGAGATAAAAAGTCAAAATTATGAGATTTATGGTCATAATAAAAAAGTTTTGACTTTTGTCATGATTATTGTTTGACATATTTATTACTTTTTAGCATAATTTTAAAAATAAAATTAAAGTCATAATTATTAAAGTTTTGACTTTTGACATTATTAATGTTTGTCATAATTGTAACTTTTTAACTCATAATTTAGACTATCATAATTATGAGATAAAAAGTCAAAATTTTGACTTTCAGTCACAATAACTTAAAATGTCATAATTTTAATTCATGATTAATACTTTTTATCTCATAATTTAGACTTACAATTATGAGATAAAAAGTCAAAACTATGAAGTTTATGGTCATAATAAAAAAAGTTTTGACTTTTGTCATAATTATTCATGTTTGACATATTTGCTTATTTTTATCTCATAATTTTAAAAATATTTCAAGTCATAATTATAAAAGTTTCGACTTTTGTCATTATTAATGTTTGACATATTTATTACTTTTTATCTCATAATTTAAAAAATAAAATAAAATTATGAGATTTAAAGTCATAACTATAAAGGTTTCGACTTTTTTCATAATTATTAATGTTTATGTCATAATTATTACTTTTTATCTCATAATGTAGACTTACAATTATGAGATAAGTCAAAATTATGAGATTCATGGTCATAATAAAAAAAAGTTTAGACTTTTGTCATAATTATTAATGTTTGGCATATTTATTACTTTTTATCACAATTTTAAAAAATAAAATAAAATTATGAGATTTAGTCATAATTATAAAAGTTACGACTTTTGTTATAATTATTAATGTTTGACATATTTATTACTTTTTATCCCAATTTTAAAAATAAAAAGTCATAATTATAAAAGTTTTGACTTTTTCATAATGCTCATATCATAATTAATACTTTTTATCTCATAATTCAGACTGTTATAATTATGAGATAAAAAGTCAAAATTATGAGATAAGTCATAACTTAACATTTCAACTTGTCAGACTTTTTGTCAATTTTGACTGAATGATCTCATAATTATGTCTTAGTATCTCAATTTCGATTTTTTCAATCTCATAATCTTGATTTATCAAAGCATGTACGAGTGTAGGAAAAATATCAGCTCTCTTGGAACACAGCACAGGCAAAACAATTTAAAGATGTTATCTAACTGTTTAAAGGTGAAATAAAATAAAACACATCAGTTCTGAGAATGAGTTGGAATTATTAATTGGGAATTAGTTCTTCTTAATCTCAGAAAGAACTCACAATTAGAGCAGAAACCCTTTTGAAACGTCCTGAGCATTCAGTAAAATCTCTCTTTCACTATCCTTTTCTTCTCATTCTGTCTATAATCTCTGAAACATCCATCTTGAAATGATTTATGGGGAGTGCAGATTTGGATGAGCTGGGAGAAATTTCCACTCACCCTGGTGCCATGGCATGAGTGCTGAGTTACTGAGCCAAGAGGAGCCAATGCCTGGCAGACACTGTCCACTTTCATCACAGTGTGATCCTTCTGATCAGAAGCATTAGGGAAAGATTTGAACAGCTTTATTTTTGGTCTTTTATGCAGTGTAAAGTCATTATAACCATATTTTCTGTCACTTTGCCACTAGCAGCGCTTTCTGGAAGACCTCTTTCCCTAAATATTCTCTGTAATCATGTTCTCTGGTGATCTTTTCTTGTCTGTTTATTTCTGTTTTCCGTTATCACCCTCTCTCCTTTCTCTTTCAGCCTATCACTGCTCTTTTCACTTTCTTCCATTCATTTTTCCTCCCTCTTTCTCTCTGACAGCAGCGGTCAGACAGCCTCTCTTTAATAGAATCCAGATGGGCTAGAAAAACAGGCCGAGGAGAGGGACCTATTAAAGTGTGGAGCCTGTCATCATTCCTCACGTGCTTCTACAGTCCACTGGCATGAGCTTTACACAGCACAGTGTGTGTGCGTGTCTACAGATGCTTCTTAAATCAGACAGTTAGTAAAATTATGTTATGATTGATTTACCGTCACTCTGACGCAAATGAAACCTGCTTGATTTGCTTGAAGTCCCTCTGGAGTCATGACAGCCCTGTAGATTGACATTCAGTTGATCTGAATCATTCTGGAAATGCAGAAAATGCATAAGGCAGATAGAGAGCAAGAACCCACTTTATTAGTAGTAGCCCCCTTAAAGGAATAGTTCACCCAAAAATCATTTATACTCACCCTCATCTTGTTCAAAATTACCTTTTTTATTTTTTACACTGAAGCAGAAACGTGCTTTGATCTTCTGTAGGCTGTGTCCAAAACCTTAGGCATCTGACTTGTTTCAGGCAATGACTTCACAGGCAGTGTTTGCTAATGAGGATACCTCAAGAAACTGATTTCAGACAGACTTCAGAGCAGCATAATGGTTTAAAGATCTACAACAAAATCGAGAGAGCTTTAGTATGCAAATATTTAATAGTTTCTCGCTAGAAATGACATCAAAAGTGCGAAAAGAAGGCAAAAACAAAAAAGACATTTAAGCAAATATTGACCACCAACCACAACTTTCAGATGCCATATTTATTTTTTTAGCTCAATTTTCATGGAATGGAACACAGGATTGTGGTATATCATAGACAGTGAAGGATATATTTACATTTTATTCATTTAACAGATGCTTTTATCCAAACTGACTTATGAGGAATACAACAAGCAATTCATCATGAAGAGGCAATAACAAAGCCCTTTAAGACAAGTCATTTCACTCAGCGGCCATCTTGAAATGCCTCTCGGGATTGCAAGTGCAAATCTCTTTGAATGGGGAAACATCAAATTCTCCAAAGCTGTTCGCCAAGCTTTTGATTAAATTTCATATTTGAAATCACCAATGAAATCTGACAACAACTGTCTCATTAATTTTGTTTCTAAACGCTCAAATCATGGCATTTTCAGGCTGGATCAAGCTAATGCACATGCGCAGTCCTAAGTGCGCGTCTCAATAGGAAGCACGCGCCTGACTGTTTCTATAGGAACTGAAGCTCCTAGCATGATGCGATGACTTTACCAATCAGCGACTGGATCTTATTTAGAAGGCGGGACTTATTCCGCCATATTGCACGTTGCACTTTCTCCCATTTATAATAATACGAGAACACAGTCTGTCTATATATAAAGTCTTTAGCAATAAACATGAGAAGTGCTAGTAATGCAAAGTTTCAGACATCATTTAGAATAGTACAAGCTAGAACAGGAAGGGATTAAGGAATAGTGAAAGCATTTGGGAATTTTTTTTTTTTTTTTCTTTCAGCAGGATGCAGTTTTCAGCTGAGAGATGAGTTTTCAGCTGTTTCTTGAATATTGTCAGGGTGTTCGGATAGAGTTGAGAAGATCATTCCACCAGCAAGTAACAGTGAACGAAAACATTCTGGAAAATGACTTTGTGCCTCTCGGTGTCACTCACTTACCAACCTTAGGTTTCTGGAGGGGACGTAGACTTGTAGGAGGCTGCGAAGCATCAATGTCTTGAACTAGACGTGAGCCGTAACTGGTAGCAAGTTATGTAGAGGTTTGATTGCACATGAAGGAAGTCCAGCCAGAAGAGTATTGCAGTAGTCCAGCCTAGAAAGGGCAAGGGCCTGTACAAGAAGTTGTGCCGCATGCTCCATTTGGATCTGATCTTTCTGATGTTGTGCAATGCAAACCTGCATTATCATGCCGTCTTTGCAATGTGGTCTTTGAAGGTCAGCTGGTCATCAAAGGTTACCCCAAGACTCCTGGCCGAACTTGATGGTATTATTGTTGATGAACCTGGCTGGATGGTGAAATTGTACAGTACAGAGTTGCAGAAAAGATGAAGCTCTGTCTTCTCTAGGTTGAGCTGCAAGTGATGTTTCTTCATCCATGCCGAGATATTCGCCAGGCTGTCTGATGTCTATGGAGAAGAGGAGAGGTCCAAGAACTGAACCCTGAGGAACCCCCGTGATCAGTTGATGTGCTTCGGATACCTCCCCCTCCAGGCAACCCTGAAAGACCTACCTGCGAGGTAAGATTCAAACCAGCGAAGAAGAGTTCCTGTGTTGCCCAGTGATGAGGAGGTGGACAGAAGGATCTGATAATTAACAGTGTCGAAAGCTGCAGATATATCTGGCAGAATGAGAATTGATGCTTTAGGAATCAGCTTTCACAATCCACAGAGCTTCTTTAACCAACAGCAGAGTTGAGTGGCCGCTTTAAAAACCTGATTGGTTATTGTCCAGCTGGTTGTTCTGTGAAAGGAAAGATGAGTTCAGGTGTTTTCTCTATGAATATAGAATACATCAATGCTATGGAATCTATGCTGCCTTCAAAAATCAGTCAGATGAAGGCATCTCAGAAAACAGGATGCGACACAATCATTTGATTCGGATGCGCCTTATTGTCTTCCTACCTCCTACGACAGCTGAGCACAATACAGCGCATACAGTATGTAGACTAAAACAGCACACTTGACATTAAAGAATACAACATTGATAAAAGATTTTGTATTCCAAGGCAAAGTATTCATTGTAATAAAGCAGAAACAATATTGAATGCGAAGGTTATTTTTAAATAAATAGAGTGCAAGAAAGTGCACTAGTCTGACTGAACTATTCATGGGGATAATGACTTGCCTCTGAAAAACTGCACATTTTCACACGAATATAGAAAGTGAGAGATTGAGAAAAACATAAGTGAGAAAGTGAGATAGTGAGTGGTGGATATCCCAGTAAATGGGGGCGTTGAATAAAAAATGAATTATTCGTCATACACTACAAATTACTGACAGAATGTGAAAGAATAAAAGACGACCCTTTCCTGTTAAAAAGACTAAGTTAGTTTAATTGCCATAGCAGATTTATTGCAATTCTGAGAGGTTTATAGAGGTGATATGATGTCAACGGATTTGGTCTGTAAATGAGTGACAGATACAGGCCCAGCAGCAGTTGGTGTAATGTCTTTATTGCATTTCAATTCCTCACAAAGTCCACAAACAAGGCCTAGCTTGACAGGTGCTGTCAGACAGTTGGGCCACCTCATTTTCCTTTGTGGCAATGCAGTGTCAGTTCATGCCAGAGTACCACAATCAGTTTGGTTTATTTCGGACATCATTACTCACAATGATGAGGCAAAGGGACAGATGTGGGAGTTCATGTTGTCTGCTCCCTGTCACTTTTCCTCTCAATTCTACAGGACAGTCTGTACACAGCATGAGAGAAGGAGAAAGACAGCTGATGAGGGAATTTTACCAGGCGTATTCTCAATGAAAACATTATCCTGTGAGTGGCCGCTGCAGCCATAAAAGAAAATACAACAGCAATAAAAAGCTGACATTTCAATTAATGGCCAACTGCTTCTGCTGAGAATTAAAAGGGAATAGTCACAATCTATCTTCTTCCAAGCCCACCTGTGTCACAAGGCTTTTATAGCAGAGCACAGAATGTTTCCTTAATCACATCCATAGGGAGAGAAACATCGACTGGTGGCTCATACATGCATCATACTGTCAGATGCAATCAAGCTACGTGCACTCTCTCGAACAGTGCATTTCGTAGTATAATTTCAACTGAAAAATATAGAATTATATTAATAATATTAAATAAATATAGAAGTAATAATAAATACAGTATATAATAAACACATGCTGTTATTTTTACTTAAGGGGACCTATAATGCCCCTTTTACAAGATCTAATATAAGTCTCTGGTGTCCCCAGAATGTGTCTGTGAAGTTTCAGCTCAAAATACCCCACAGATCATTTATTATAGCTTGTCAAATTTGCCCCTATTTGGGTGTGAGCAAAACACACTGTTTTTGTGCGTGTCCCTTTAAATGCAAATGAGCTGCTGCTCCCGGCCCCCTTTCCAGAAGAGGGCGGAGCTTTAACAGCTCAAACTTCGGTTGCTCAACAACAACAAAGCTGGAGAATCTCACGCAGCCAAAATGAGGATTGTCAGTAACGGTGTTCAGCCTTACATTGTTCAAACCGGAGTCGACACTGATGGAGAGACTCAGGAAGAAGTTACAACTTTTAGAATGAAACTGGACGTTTCTGAATGGTTAGTGGATAAATTTATGTAGTTGCTGTGGAGTTGATTCAACTCATCGACTAGCATGTGCCGTCATGTTAATCTTTTGTGCAAATCCAGCATTGAATTGACCCTCGTTTGTGAAGCAGTCCGGCGTAAAATGACGCCATGATAACAACACTCTACTACAACAACTCTTCCTCTTCTCTAAAGCAGCACAACATGACCTCACCCCCTTTATTGTGTGTTCTTGGGGGCGGGGTTTATGTAAATTTTGGGGTTTGTGATGTCACCAACCCACGAAGAAGCTCGTTGTAGTCCCTACCAGCTGTTTGTTGATTTCTGTAAAAGAAAATATCTCCCTTTGCATTGAACTTTTGAGTGTTGTAACTTTGCAGATGTTGTTTATGCTCAAACAGCAACATTACACACTAACTAAAGTTAAAAAAGTGAAATCATAATCAACCACCCCTTTAAATGCACCTTCAATGAAGGAAAATTAACATCTGATACATATATATCATTTTTGATACTATAATAATTGTAAAACATCTTTCATTTTTATGCACATTTGATAAAAATTACAAGTTACAAAAAAGAAAGAACTGTTAAAATAAACACTTCAGTGTTGATGGCAATAACACATGCAGGTTTTTCTCTCAGCATTGGCCAGAGGCTCTATCCACATCCTCTCATAGATGGACACCAGGTGCTAAAAGACATGAGAATCTTTTTAAAAATAAACCGCTTTTGGGGAACTGCAGTTTTAATATGGTTGTAATGGAAGAGCTCAGTCCCATAAAGTGCATAAAACAACAAGCCCTCTGCTCTATGTTGTCTTGCTAGTTGAGCTCGGCTTGTAAAAACACCCTGAGAGATTTCATTGGCTTATCACTAGGATGCCATAGTCATCTGGTTGATGCCTGGGTGGCTTCAGTTTACAGGTTCAATAATGTGTTCAGTCATGCAACAAACATTAATTTTAAGAGCAATCAGGAAAGTTATACGGTGGCTGTAGTGGTTATTTCCGTGGTCTTTTAATGTAGAGCCGTGTAAGTCCTGTAAACGAAAGCAATACAATCATTATATGGTGCATGAATTTGATTATTTTTTGCTATTTATAACCACAGAGTTTTCCCTAAATCTTAATAAATTGTTTATAGGTTTTTGCAAAGCTACTTAATCTTCACTTCAGCTTCAGTATCAAAAGAGATTCAACGAAAATTAGAAATTTAAAACTTGTCCTTCGAATCCTCAGGTTAGCACTGCAGCTTCAGCCAAAAAGACACATGAGAGGTGACGCCAAGACATCTGTGTACGGGGAAAAAGACTTAAAGAGCCACGCGAGTCTGCTGCTGTTAACATTAAGTCAATGGAAAGAAAATCAGAGCTCTGAATTCCTGTGACTTGCAGGGCCCGTTAAGCACATCCAAATATAGGAATGAACTGTTATACAATTTATTTTCTTGCATCACGTCTCTCTTTAGTTAATTCAGTTGGATGGTGACCCACTTTGGTTTATTTTTCATGCCCACTCTACTATCCTTGAAAATGTCGTCGGTATTCACTTTATTTATTGCTTTATTTAAAGCTAAATTGTGTATTTTTTTTTAAAGACACTTTCTCCAGTTCCAGTTTAATGTCCAGGACAACCACATAAGGCCATTTGTATGCTGTAAAATGTTTGAGCATCCCAGCACAAGCAAAACTGGTGCAACTAACGGTGAGTTTGTCCAACCATTAACAGATATTTAGGGAAACCTGTCATTATTTTTGCAATTCATTTGGGCGACTCTTAAACACACACTTCAGCTTTAAGAGACGATCAGTATGGCACTAAAGGAATGAAGGAATTTAACTCAATAAGAAAATGAATTGTTTTACCATTCAAAAGGTAATTTAATCTTAACATGAGGCCTTAAATGGGTATCTCTGTCCTTAGAGGCATATGTCCATACTATGCATTATATTGACATAATTGTATCCACTCCTCCATTGTGTGTAAACTATGCCCTTGGGTCTTTCCTGGTCTCCTCCTCTCATCCTCAAGACTTTACTTCCTGCCACACGCTTCTTTGACTACAGACCTTGAATAAACCAATGAGCGTGTTCAAGGAAATCATTAACACACTGCTTTCTCTTCACACAGAAACCTGATCTCACCACAATCAGCCTCACATCTACTAAAGTCACAATACTGCAGCAAAAGCCATTTTATACTGAGATGTTTGAGATGATAACATGGCACAGGCTGAAAAAAAATACACAAATCATATATATATATATATATATATATATATATATATTTCAGAGATTAGTTGTGATTGATTAATTGATGTATTCAATATTGATCTAATCACTGTAATCGGCAAAAAGTTCATTGATGAGGTAACTAACTAAACACTGAGGCCATCAGAAAATGACTGTTGAGGTATTCAGTGAGATCACAGGTCACTGATGATTTAATCAAAGTGGATTCTGGTGAAGTCACTACTGACCTCATAAAACTAGTTCATATGATGTCACTAATGTTCTCAGACTCTTTCATGTTGCGTATTAAAGGGTCCTTGATTATGATTTCACTTTTTTAACTTGAGTTAGTGTGTAATGTTGCTGTTTGAGCATAAACAACATCTGCAAAGTTACGACACTCAAAGTTCAATGCAAAGGGAGATATTTTCTTTTACAGAAATCACTTTTTAAGGACTACAACAAACGGCTGGTAGGGACTACAAGGAGCTTCTTCCTGGGCTAGTGACATCACAAACCCCAAAATGTACATAAACCCTGACCCCAAGAACACGCAACAAAGGGGGTGAGGCCATGTTGGGCTGCTTTAGAGAAGAGGAAGAGTTGTTGTAGTAGAGTTTTGTTACCATGCCATAATTTTACACCGGACTGCTTCACAAACGAGGGTCAATTCAACACTGGATTTGCACAAAAGACTAACATGACGGCACATGCTAGTCGATGAGTTGAATCAACTCCACAGCAACAACATAAATTTATCCACTAACCATTCAGAAACTTCCAGTTTCATTCTAAAAGTTGTGACTTCTTCCTGAGTCTCTCCATCAGTGTCGACTCCGGTTTGAACAATGTAAGGCTGAACACCGTTACTGACAATCCTCATTTTAGCTGCGTGAGATTCTCCAGCTTTGTTGTTGTTGAGCAACCAAAGTTTGAGCTGTTAAAGCTCCGCCCTCTTCTGGAAAGTGGACCAGGAGCAGCAGCTCATTTGCATTTAAAGGGACACACAAAAAAAAAGCGTATTTTTGCTCACACCCAAATAGGGGCAAATTTGACAAGCTATAATAAATGATCTGTGGGGTATTTTGAGCTGAAACTACAGACACATTCTGGGGACACCAGAGACTTACATTTCATCTTGTAAAAGGGGCATTATAGGTCCCCTTTAACTTTTTGATATTTTAACCTGGTAGTTATCAATTCATAATCAAAAAACTTTGCTGAGAAAATACATTTTTTCCTTATCATGTTACAATTTTAGAAGCCTCTTTGTAACTCCTCCATCTCATCTCATTAACAATTGTCCCAAAAAGAAGTCAGACTATTAGAATATTCATTGACAGTCACAGTCCATGACCCCCCTGGTGAATTCAGGTAAATTGAGCCACATTTTGTCATTGAAATGAATGGCAATAAGTGGCCCAATTTTTCCCAATTCAACCCTATATATATAACTATTCGGAAAGACAATGGCTATGTTCAAAACAGCATATTAGCATACTACTCTTACTTACTGCACAGAACAGAGTATGTATGCTGTGCACAGTATGTAAATCTTCTGCATGCATAGATTACCCAGATGACTTGCTCAAAAATATTCAGGATACAACTCACACTGAACAGAACAGTATCCCACACAGCAACGCACTCGACTCAACTTTACACTTGCGGTGATGATGATGATGAATAAACTAGATAATACAATCAACTTAAAAGAAATTAAGGTTTTTGAGGAAAACATTCCAGGATTTTTCTCCATACAGTGGACTTCAGCGGCTACCAACAGGTTGAAGGTCCAAATGTCAGTTTCAGTGCAGCTTCAAAGAGCTCTACAGACGAGGAATAAGGGTCTTATCCAGCGAAACGATCGGTCATTTTCTAAAAAAAAAATAAAAATTGATATTTTTAACCACAAATGCTCGTCTTGCACTGCTTTACGCATTACATAATCACGCTGGAAAGGTCACATGTGACGTAGGCGGAATATAATATATATATATATATGTATGTATGTAAAAATCACACCCTTGATTATATACTGCACAGTATCCAGTAAGCTATTATTCTAAACACAGCCACGTACTTGATTGTTATTTGAGTACTCTGGTGATCAATATCAGTTTGTGGTTTGTTGCAGTAATGAGCATCTTCTAAAAGCTGACACATGTGTAAGCGGTAAAACACAGAGGGACCCCAACAGTAGTGACACGTTCATCACCAGCCCACTCGACACACCACAGCTGCTGCTAGATGAAATCCCAGGGTGCCTTGCCTGACGGTTCCCTCCTACAGCGGGCAAGCACTAAAGGGACACGTACGATTTCTTGGCACCACTGAACATACAACATCAACACGGTGATCAGAAGAAGCGATCCCCACGTGAACGAGCCTGCTCTGAACAAAATATTTTTGCCAGTTTATAAAGAGTCTGGAGAGTCAGATGTGGGACAAGAAGAGACGCGGCACACCAAGGGCTTCATTTTTGTGCCAATGAATATCATTAGCTATCACTGCTTCTCTAATCAGTCTCCAGGAATATTCTCCACAAGCCTTCTGCCGAGCTTCCTCCCCGCCCCCTTGTCATCCCTCATTTTCATTTAGACTGTGCCAGCACTAATGCATAAATTTTGAATTCCTTTTATTAAGAGGCTTGATTAAATCACCCAGGGAAAGTGGCTGTTTTGCATGCAGGCTGTTGCGCTTGATACTGATGGCGGAGCCTTAACCTTTGTCTGGGTTCTTCTTTTGGGACTTAAACAACGTAGACACAACTGAACATCAGCTCAAGACTTGAATACACTACATGACTTTTAAAATTGGAACAGATTTTAACACTATGATACATTTGCTGACTGGGAATCATATATTAAACTAGGGGATTTTTTTTTTTTTAAATAAATAAATAAAGAAAGAAAATATTAAAAATAAATAAAGAAATCAGATTCAAAATTTAAATTTGATATAAATAAGTGAATAAAATAAATAAATATTAGAATAAAATTAAAATCTGATTAATAAATTAATCAAATAAATATTAAAAATAGATGAATTATAAACTATAAAATAAACAATACACAGTATAGTACTATAGTGACTAGAAAATAACTAAATGTTTTTCAAATAATAATTTACACATATTTATTTTTTTCATGTATAAATTGGATCTTTATTATAGCTTAATAGCTGCCTTTTAAATTTTAGGATGAGGTCCCTCGCATCAGATGATTATATATGGGGAACCATGGCATCTGAAAAGACTGAAATCTCCTGAGCGAAATGACTGCGGATCACACACTAGGCTTTCAAGTCGTTCCAAACACAACAAACACCCAGAAACGTGCACCTTTTTGCTAGGAGAGCATGACAACTGAAAACAATACGGTGTCATGAGAAATCCCTGCCTGATCAAAAGCTGTTATCATGATGTCTTGACTAATTATAACCTATTTCACTATTGTATGATGTTTATTACATTAAGTGAAATAAAAATGAATGCTTATGTATTGCATAATAAAACAAACTGGAAACACAACCATGCCTAAATATATATATATATTTTAAGGATAAGGATTGTTGCAACATACTATGTTCTGTAAAATATTAATTTTACACAATAATATCAATGTGGTATAGTAAGTAATATTACTATTGCTAAGTACAGACAAACATCATTAATTTTGGGAACTATATTGGAAGCAAAAAACATACCTAATATAATATAAGCTAAGCTAGCAGGCTAATCAGGTATATGCTATGCTAGTACATAAGCTAACTAAAAAAACAGTAAGAATGAGAAACGCTTGATTTCACAACCTACAGCTTCAGTTATATACTAGTATAAGAACCATGTAATTTAAAAGACATTAATGGCCATTATAATGCATTTAAAATTATATAAAACATAACGTGATTTTGCAGGAATTATAAACAGGCGCTAAAAATACTACCCATAAAAAATGTCTGTTGAACCAATGATATCACTTGGGGTCATAAAGGAGACCCAATTCCTGGGGAGACTCGATTTTTCACCACAACGGCTCGAAATATCAAACATTTTGATATTATCTGACTGGATAGATTCATAGTGTGAAGCTGTATTCTGTAGCCATCATACACAAAAGCCACTTTCCACTGAAATTACCCAGAACAATTTTTTCCCCAGGAACTCAAACTTTTTTAAACTCCATTGTTGATTCGAATAGCAAACAACTCTTATTGCATGCACTGCAAAAGACTTTTAAAAATGGGGGTTGAAATAAAATGCTGCGTTAACTCAACAAATCAGCATGTTCAGCACCCAAGTCCGAAAGCTCGTGAACTTTGAAAAGTATTACCTCATGAGCAGGGACTTTCTGAGGGGGAAATTTTTACCCTGAATAGACTGGCTCGATCTTAATTTAGACAACTAGCGTCAACTCCAAACTGCAAATCAGGACCAAAAATTCTGAGCAAACGTAGCGTACACTGAAAAACTAGTTTCACTCCAAAACTGCAAGTAAATTGCTAGTATGCGGTAACACATTAAAATAAACTTGAAATTTTTAAGTAGAAAGACTGAAATAGTGTCTCTAAAATAAATAAAACAAGACTATTGGAGTGTGTTTTACAAGAAAATACTATCGCATGTTCACTCCAAAACTCACAATCAGTCTAATAGCTGCCAAAAGTAAGTTATTGTAAGTCAGAGCAGCTGAACAAAATGTAAGGCTCTTTTTACCGTGGCACATTTGTTCCCATTAGCAACTGAAACACACTGCTAATACACCGAAAGGGATGCACAAAATCACCCTAAAGAGGCATGGAATTAGCATTGTCAATCATTATCATTAGTCATCTGCTCTAATATCAGAATACGGCAACAAAATAGAAGACACAGAGAGATAATGAGATGTCTCAGATGCAAAACAAAGCTCACTTTGGCATTGGAAATGGATTATACGCAATTGTTTGTATCATTAGCATGTAATTGCTTTACATCTGCACACAAAGCAAAGTTTCCCATTGACATTTTTGCTATTGTTGGCCATTGAAGCAAAAATGATAAGCGAAAGGCCACAGTACCCACAGCGCCACTGTTCACGACAGAGGCAAAAATATGAAGAAAATGCTGTTTTTGTGATGAAGACTTCAGTCTAAAAGAATGATAAGTGTTGACATGATAGCAAAAATATAATGTTAATGTTTTAGGTGTGATGAAACTGACAGAAAGTCTTTTTATTATACCACAAAAACATCATTCTTTACACTTCAGCTCATCTTTTTTCTTTTATTCCATATCTTTCTTCAACGCTTCTCCTCATGTCTCTGACTAAAATAATGGGCTGATGGGTAATCATATTATTCTAAAGACTTTAGATTGAAAAATGTTGTTACTGTGGGTAGTGTGCATTGTGAACTAATGATAGCAAAACTGCCAAGAGGGAGCATACAATATGCATACATTAGATAGCAAATCAGTCTGCTGTGAATAAACAGAGAGAGATGACATCTGCTTAGCATAGGGAGAAAAATTATATCAAATCGCTTTCAGACACTGAAAATACTTTATCGCCGCAAATACGTTTATAAAGCTACAAATTTGACAGGCGTGGGCCAAAACCAGCAAGGTTATGAATGACAGGTTTATGTGGATTAATTTGATAATTATATATATATATATATATATATACACACATACACACTACCAGTCAAAAGTTTGGACACAGTAAGATTTTTAATGTTTTTAAAAGAAGTTTCGTCTGCTCACCAAGGCTGCATTTATTTAATTAAAAATACAGTAAAAACAGTAATATTGTGAAATATTATTACAATTTAAAATAACTGTTTTCTGTTTGAATATATTTTATGAAGTAATTTATTCCTGTGATCAAAGCTGAATTTTCAGTCTTCAGTGTCACATGATCCTTCAGAAATCATTCTAATATGCTGATCTGCTGCTCAAGAAACATTTATGATTATTATCAATGTTGAAAACAGTTGTGTACTTTTTATTCAGGATTCCTTGATGAATAGAAAGTTCAAAAGAACAGCATTTATCTGAAATACAAAGCTTTTGTAACATTATACACTACCGTTCAAAAGTTTGGGGTCAGTAAGAATTTTTATTTTTATTTTTTGAAAAGAAATTAAAGAAATTAATACTTTTATTCAGCAAGGATGCATTAAATCGATCAAAAGTGACAGTAAAGACATTTATAATGTTACAAAAGATTATATTTCAAATAAATGCTGTTCTTTTGAACTTTCTATTCATCAAAGAATCCTGAAAAAAAAATATTGTACACAAATATTTTGTACAATTGTACACAATAAATGTTTCTTGAGCAGCAGATCATCATATTTGAATGATTTCTGAAGGATCATGTGACACTGAAGACTGGAGTAATGATGCTGAAAATTCAGCTTTGATCACAGGAATAAATTACTTTATAAAATATATTCAAACAGAAAACAGTTATTTTAAATTGTAATAATATTTCACAATATTACTGTTTTTACTGTATTTTTAATTAAATAAATGCAGTCTTGGTGAGCAGACGAAACTTCTTTTAAAAACATTAAAAACCTTACCGTGTCCAAACTTTTGACTGGTAGTGTATATACACACACAGATAGACTGATATCTTGCTATATACACACATTTGCACTTACCCTACATATATTTTCAATCATCTTTAATGTAATTATGTTAAATTAAGTGTTAAATGTTCAAATATTTAAGTTATAAATAAAACAAATCAATGCTGTTCAATTATTCACTTAATTAATAAATAGCCTAATAATAAGACTATTAACAGTTAATCAAGTGTAAGAAATGACGTACAATTGGTTTTATTATGCACTAATGTGTTTTTGTACGCATTATAAAGTATGCTATGCATATTTTAAATTAATTTAATTCATATATACTTAGGATAATCATTAACTGACAGTTTGGGGAGACCCAATTTCGAGGGAGGAACCGATGTGTCATGACATGGGAGCAACTTTTCTCTATTTACGGATATGATGAGACACAGACAGGCGAGGGATGTATGTACACAATTTCCCGCGAAAATCATCCCACAGGTCTAAAATATAAACACTTATAATAGGCTTACCATAGTGAATCAGGGTAAGACAAAAACACGTTTTGGAAGAAGGATTGATGATGCATTGACTGATTTTGGTTAATTTTGAACAAAAAAAGTTACATTGAACACATTTCTCTGCATCAGTTATCTCAAGCCATCATCTATAGATAACAAGCTCATTATATGGATTTAATAAGCATCTTAACAGTTTCCTAGGGTGTACACACACACACACACACACACACTCACAGCAGGTAAACACTCATTCACACTCTCCTCCCCCATGTCCATCAACAAAATGAGTTCAGACAGGCAGAGGACAGATGAGTCTCAAAAAAAAAAAAGGAAGATATTAAGAGTAACCATTAAATGGGGTGGAAAAAACTGTCAGGATTTGCTAAATGGTGAAACCCAGTGCACAGGACCGGATGCGCACACCACATTTGTCACAAGTGATAATGTGCAGGTATGCAAAAGTAATGCTAATCATGTTATCTGCTACACAGCGGAGAAATTGTCATGTGGCTGAACAGTGATAAAGTAGCAGTACAGACTCTGCATTTACATTCAAACCACAGAGGTACAAATGTGAGGAAAAAATCCTGATTCAACAAATTCTTTCACCTACTTTAGAGCGGAAACATGGACATTCGTTTCAGAGTTATCAGCAGAGTCAGCTAATTTAATTCCTGACTCAAAAACTGTGGAGATACTGCAAAACCAGAGACCCTTAAGCCAGAAAGTACACCCTGATGGCCTTGTCCATCACTTAAAGGGTTAGTTCACCCAAAAATGAAAATAATGTCATTTATTACTCACCCTCATGTCGTTCCACACCCGTAAGACCTTCATTCATCTTCGGAACGCAAATTAAGATATGTTTGATAAAATCCGATGACTCCGTGAGGCCTGCATAGACAGCAATGACATTTCCTCTCTCAAGATCCATAAATGTACTAAAAACATATTTAAATCAGTTCACGTGAGTTCAGTGGCTACCTTAATATTATAACCCAACGAGAATATTTTTTGTGCACCAAAAAAACAAAATAATGACTTTTTAACAATATCTAGCGATGGCTGATTTCAAAACACTGCTTCGGAGCGTTACGAATCTTTTGAGTCAAATCAGTGATTCGGATCGCGTATCAAACTGCTGAAATCACGTGACTTTGGCTCTCTGATTCACTGATTTGATTCGTAAAGCTCTGAAGCTTCATGAAGCAGTGTTTTGAAATTGGCCATCACTAAATATTGTTAAAAAGTCATTATTTTGGATTTTTTGGTGCACAAAAAAAATATTCTCATCGCTTTATAATATTAATATTGAACCACTGTACTCACATGAACTGATCCATCAGATTTTATCAAAACTATCTTAATTTGTGTTCCGAAGATGAACGAAGGTCTTACAGTGTGGAACAGCATGAGGGTGAGTAATTAATGACATTATTTTTATTTTTGGGTGAACTAACCCTTTAACACTGAACTATGATACACAAGTGCTTGTAAAGGGTCTTCGTACTTGTTTTAGTAATGGAAATCTCTTGTATAGTTCAATCAATGAACTGCAGCAGTGTTCTTATCTTGCTCGGTTTGGAATCAGCGAACCAATCAGAATTAAAATGAGAATGCCTATTTAATTCTAATTTGTTTTTATTTTTCAGTATGAACTGAATGTTATCAACATATGGAGTATTTCCACTGATGTTAAATATCAATATTATATATTTTTGTTGAATAAAATTAACCATATTTGAAATGTCACCTATATAAACATTTATTTATTTGATAAATTATATGATTATATGAAAAATTTTGGGTCAGAAAGACTTTTTAATGTTTCTAAAAGTCTCTTATGCTCAATAAGGCTACATTTATTTGATCATAATACAGTAAATTCAGTAATATTGTGGGAACGTGATTTCACTTATAACAATATGTTCCTATGGCCAGTTGTTCAAAAGTAATCTGATCGGATTTCAGCTATTGGGTTGGATGAAATCTTGAAAATGGGTTGTTCAGAAGGAAAAAGGGATTCTGAAATCAGATTAGATCACAAAATCCAATCTTGGTTTTGATCTGGATAAAATCAACAGTTTGTGTTCAAAACTTTTTAGTAAGATTGGGATACCTTTGATCCAAAAAATCTGGATTATAATGATCCCATCAGAGGGGTGGATTTCAGGAACAAAAATGTAATAAAACTTTAAAACTGGTCAACATTTTTATCATGTAATATACATACACACATTTTTTATTTCACTCTTGATTAGTTTAACTGTTAAAGTAATAAATTAGAAGTAGATATTAGGCTACATATTTAGCCTTTCGGTAACCTACTGTAAAGTAAAAAAGAGATTTTGGTGCAATAAAATAATCCCCAAACAGCTGTAAATATGAAACTAAAATCTTTTTTATTTTTTATCACTGTTTGTAAACTACATTGACACAATCATAAGAGATGAACCTGTTAAAAGTTCTTTGCACGCAAACAAAGTTTTTCAGGTGAACACTATGCAGAACTTTTCTGAGAGAACGAACCATTCTCATATTATTTCTATCTCCATGTCCCTTTAGGGCCTTCATATAGCACTAGTAATCCAGATTTGGTAATCTGAAAAAAGTGGTATCTGGATCAGGGTGATCCAATCCAATTTTTCTTTGAAAAACCAGCACAAAAGTAAGAGGGATTACCTGATCCTGGATAGCGAAACATGGGATTTCCAAATCCAGATCATTCTGATCCAGATTAAACTTTTTGAACAACTGGCCCCAGGAGCAACATTCCAATCAACCAATCAGATTTGAGGGGCAAGTTTACAGTTTATGTTAAAGGGTACATAACACAGTTTCCGGCAATCTCATGTTAATCTTGAGTATCTATAGAGTAGTATTGCATCCTTCATATCTCCGAAAAGTCTTTAGTTTTATCATATTTATAAAAGATAGATACGCTGTACCGAGTCTTTCCGAAAAAAGCCGAGGCGTGCCGTGGGCAGAGCTAAAGAGTCACGAGTATGCGCAGCTTTTCGTAGAGATCGTCTGCAAGCTGTGACATCACGATAAATAAAAAGGGAAAGTGTTGTTCACATTTTATGCACTTGCGTGCCGATTGCCAACAAAACACAGACATTTGATGTAGTTTTACTCACCGCCCGCGATCTGCAAATCCAGCCTGATACAAGGCCATACTTGAAAAAAACTTTGAACTTTTACAAATTAATTCTTAACCCCGGGTTAATTATGAGCAGTGTGAAACATGAGACAAGATAACCCAGGATTCCGTTTACCCAGGGTTAACCATTTCAAGTGTGAAAAGCCCTTATAAGGGCACAACAATTAAATTCAAATTCCAGCTCATTGATTGGCTCATTCTTAAATTGCAAATTTTTCTCAAACATGTGCCAAATGTTATTTACAAATAAACTGGACAAGGACTCATAAAGGTCACAAAGTACCCACGAAGTACCCATATGAGTTTGCCATTCAAGGATGCCAGAATGCCTTTGTTGTGTAAGCTGTAAAGTTCACTTACAGTAAAGTAAGATGAGTTTGTCATTGACTAGAGCTCTACAGTATGAGTCAGTAGCCTAAGTATGCCAGGCAACCAACAACCGAAAACAGGAAGTCCAGCAGGGGCGTTCCGGCAGGATGAGGAAGAGGCCATCAGGTGGAGGTGACTTCTGTGCTGTGGATGAGTAAAACCATTTCCAGGAAAAGAGCACACAAAGGATGCAGCACACAATGAGCCAACTCACATATTCTGTTGTATTTACTTTCAGACACATATGGGTGTTACATAACGAATAACTGAACATGACACCATTTTAAATTAAAACATATTCAACATTTGCTACTATTTGCAACTACAACCTGTGGGTGTACAAATCACAGTCATTTGAAAAGCAATGCAGACTTGCAAATTGTAGAGGAAGACAAAAAAATTCAATAAAGGAAAGAAAAAAAAAGGCAGCATTTACATTATTTATTGGATGTGGAACTCAATAACTGAATTTGGGTCATGGATTTAGATCATATGCAAAAGCAAACCACCAGTTTGCATTCAGATACTGTCAATCTAACTACGGACCCAGAATTCCTGGCAGCTGTTCTGAGGTCACTCGTCCTCCGTGACACAAAGCCAGGCGGTTTCTTCATTTCTCTCAGTGGGACCGCAGAGGTTCATACAGGGCTTAGGACAGATTTTCATCGTCATCTCAAACCACATTATTCTTCTCCCATTAGAACAGACCGCTGGACCTCAGAGGAGAATAACGACTCATCTCTTGAGGGAATCTGAGTACATATAATTAACCACAAATAACATGCATAACCCTTTAATTATAAATCCATCAGAAGGAATTGAAAATTCGGTATATTGTCTGTAATTAATAATATATCTTTGTGAGATGATAAAAGAATGATTTTAAACGCCATGCTGACATGAAATAGCATGAAAAACATCCATCAAATGATTAAAGTTCAATATTTACATACTGTACTAGTAGCCCACCTAGCAGAACCTGATTTCACCAAGTGCAACATGTTCCTGGATCAACATCCTTGTTGATCCTGGAGCAACATTCCAATCAACCAATCAGATCTGAGGGACAAGTTTATGGATTATGTCAAGTTTAGGCTTAAAACCAGGGTAAGGTGCTTCTATATCGGTGTTATTCGCCTATCATTTCCCTCAGATTTTAGGGTTAAGTTATGTGTAGGGTTAGGACAAAATGTTCAGACGTTGTTTTTCCAGGAACACATCTAACTCCGGTCTGTAACTGGGGTTTCAGCAGTTAGGAACCTCACTGTTAGATTTACAAGATCACATGTTTGCCAATAGCGCCCTCTTCTGTTCTGGTTACAGCTGTCAATGCAGCTCTCAGCAGCAGGAATGATGAAAATTCTTGCACAAACATCCTCTCTGAATATGGCATATAATAATAATAATTATTATTATTTAAGAAATTAATACTTGTAATTACTAATACTTCAGCTTATTAATATTTTAATTTTTTGGTAACAATGTAAGTCTTTACTGACACTTTAAATACACTGATCAGGCATAACATTATGACCACTTTCCTAACATTGCGTTGGTCCCACTTTTGCTGCCAAAACAGCCCTGACCCGTCGAGGCATGTGCTCCACTAGACCCCTGAAGGTGTGTTGTGGTATCTGGCACCAAGATGTTAGCAGCAGATCCTTTAAGTCCTGTAAGTTGTGAGGTGGAGCCTCCATGGATCTTGTTTGTTCAGCACATCCCACAGATGCTCAATTGGATTGAGATCTGGGGAATCTGGAGGCCAAGTAAACACCATAAACTCGTTGTTGTGCTCCTCGAACCATTCCTGAACCATTTTTGCTTTGTGGCAGGGTGCATTATCCTGCTGAAAGAGGCCACAGAATGAGAATACTGTTTCCATGAAACATGGTCTGCAACAATGCTTAGGTAGGTGGTACGTGTCAAAGTAACATCCACATGGATGGCAGGATCCAAGGTTTCCCAGCAGAACATTGCCCAAAGCATCACACTGCCTCCACCGACTTGCCTTCTTCCCATAGTGCATCTTGGTGCCATGTGTTCCCCAGGTAAGCGACGCACATGCACCCAGCCATCCACGTGATGTAAAAGAAAACGTGATTCATCAGACCAGGACACCTTCTTCCATTGCTCCGTGGTCCAGTTCTGATGCTCATGTGTCCACTGTTGGCACTTTCGGCGGTGGACAGGGGTCAGCATGGGCACCCTGACTGGTCTGCAGCTATGCAGCTCCATACGCAACAAACTGTGATGAACTGTGTATTCTGACACCTTTCTATCAGAACCAGCATTAACTTCTTGAGCAATTTGAGCTACAGTAGCTTATCTGTTGGATCGGACCACACGGGCCAGCCTTCAATGAGGAGCACTTTTGATAGATACTGACCACTGCAGACCGGGAACACCCCACAAGAGCTGCAGTTTTGGAGATGCTCTGACCCAGTCCTCTAGCCATCACAGTTTGGCCCTTGTCAAACTCGCTCAAATCCTTACGCTTGCCCATTTTTCCTGCTTCTAACACATCAACTTTGAGGACAAAATGTTCACTTGCTGTCTAATATATCCCACCCACTAACAGGTGCCGTGATGAAGAGATAATCAGTGTTATTCACTTCACCTGTCAGTGCTCATAATGTTATGCCTGATCGAAATGCTGTTCTTTTGAACTTTGTATTCATAAAAGAATCGTGATAATGATGTAATGATGCTGAAAATTCAGCTTTGCAACACAGGAATAAATCATTTTAAATATATATTAAAATAGAAAACTGCAATTTTAAAGTGTAATAATATTTGCTGTTTTTACTGTAATTTTGAACAAATAAATGCAGCCTTGGAGAGCATAAAAGACTTCTTTCAAAAACAATGAAATTGAATGAAAACAAGGTAAGGTCTATGAGAAATGGAGTTTGGTCTCTCACAGTGTTACATTCAGACTGAAATGAATAAAAATTTTAAAAAACGACAACCATTCAGTAACAGATCACAACAAAAAGCATATTGTGTCAAGTTTTCTTTTAATCCAAGTCTTAACTATTTGCATAGACATGTTTTGTACTACTGAATCAGCTGGTAAAACACTACATAAACATGGCTTCCCAGTTAAACATACAATTTTGTACAAGAAAGCAGAAAAAGCCCTTCACTTTACCTCAGAAATACAAAATTATCCCAATGTTATGGAAGCTTGTTTCTGCCACAGAATTAAAAAAATACAAAAGGTAATTCTGACTTTTTAACTCATAATTCTGACTATTTTTCTTGCAATTGCGAGATATAAACTGGCAATTCTGAGAAATAAAGTCACAATTGTGAGATATAAATTTGCAATTGTGAGTTATAAAGTCCAATTCTGAGAAAAAAAGTCTGACATTTTCTCACAATTGCAAGTTTATATCTTGCAGTTTTAAGAAAAAAAGTGACTATTTCTCAGAATTGCGAGTTTATATCTTGTATTTCTGACTTTATATCTCGCAATTCTGAGGGAAAAAGCCAGAATTGTGAGATAAAAAGTCACAAGCTTCCATACAACGTTGGTATGTTTTCAGGTTTGTTTGTTTTTTTTTTAAAAAAAAGCTCTTAAATATCTAAACTAGAGTTCTAGATGAGATGCAAAAAAAGACGTTTGACAAAAAAAAAAGTATTAGATCTTTAAAATCGTAAAGATAAATGACTCATTTCTCTCTCTTCTAGGTCTATCACATTACAATACAACCGGCAGTTTATTGTAAAGGACTGATCTAGGAAACAAAAAGACTTTTGTCAAAAAGCAACAGAGTGTTTAGAAAAATGGCCTTACAGACTGCGGCCGGGTCATTCCTTTCTCTTACCTTCTCAGAAGAAGCTTTTTTTGCTTCTGTTCTCAACACTTCTGACAGCACTAAAACTATTCCTCAGAAACACCTTTGAATTAAATAAGCCAGGTTTACATATAAACACCAGGCTTGCTTAATTCAAAAAGCTGACAGTTCACATCAGCTTCACACGAATAAAACCATAAACAAAAATATTAAAAAGTAGAAACGCAAAGCCTTACGCAAGTTTTGGTTCAGCTAAAATGGGTCAGTAACAGGAAGACAGATGTCACATCTGTGGATTTTGCTCTGGTCCCGCAGCCTACAGCTGAAGCTAGTCAGCAGGATCTGTTATCGACACACATGCACAGCTGTTTTACCCACACCAGCACAGCGTAAGGAACTGTGGGATACACGCACAACCTAAACCCACATACACACCCTGATCCACAGAGCCATGTAGGCTAACTCGCATATAAACCACAAGAAACACTACACTACGCCGTTATAGACTTCAGTCTTGTCATCTGCGCTACCATTCCTCAACCGCAGCCATCTTTACCCATACCGCACCTGCCTCCACCCTGAGTGACCCAACCCGGCTAATAACATGCACGGAAAAGCCATCATTAAGTGCTGTGATAACCAGGATGTAGTTATTCACTAAGAACAAACCTCACTGAAGTATTGATATTTACATAAGTGAACTGAAAGTACACAATTGTCATACAAAAAATATATATGATAAAACAGTTGTAGATTTTCCCCTCTGTTTTATACAAATATTTAGCTAAAAGCTCTTTCCCAACTCTCTATTCACTAAAGTGCTCTCAGATTGAACTAACGATGAAAACCAGTCAGCGTACAGTATAACTACGCAAGAGTGAGAGATCAAATATAAAGCTATTCAGACCCTGCAGAGCACGAACAAGAAAAAGATCCATCTATATAACACTAGTTTCTTTAGAGAGATACAACAATCAAAAACTGTTGAACCCATACAGGGTGATGTTTCAATGTTTAAAGGGGATAGTAAAGTGAAAAAAGTGTATGCGTGTGTGACCAGATGGTGTCTGGTCTGTTTTGTTCCAGTTGTTCTGCTGGTGTGCAGAGGCTGTAACACTGAGTCACTGAAGGGGGCGTTGCTCTCAGTATTTAGGTACTTTGGTATAATCCTCCTGTTGGACGGTCTTGCACAGGCACATGGATAGGATCATCCCTAAAAGCTGGAGTAAGCAGAATACACAAGAGATCACAATCTGGTCCCCCACCTCTCTTATACACACAAAACACACACACATGCGCGCACACACACACACACACACTTAGTACAGACTTTTATTGTTTTTTATATAAAGCTGATACAAACCAGAATTATTCTAATAAAACATTGGTTTAAACCGATAAATTAAATGAAAATATTTTTGATAATTTTTTATCATTTAAATTAGTTATTTAATTTGTATTAAATATTTGTATTATTAAATTATTTAAGAACTATTTTTACTTTAATTGATTGAATATAAATGCAAGAGATTATGCAAAAATGTTTGTTTTTTGGTCTCTAATGCTTTATATATATATATATAAGAAGTAAAGCCATATTGAACAATAGTGTATATTTCCAGTAAATTTAATAAAAATCTTTGTTTGGCCATTTTTTGATCATTTAAATTAGCTATAATTATTTAATTAAAAATATTTCATTCAAATGAAATAATATCTAATAAAATTTTGGTTACACTTTAGATTAGGGTCCAAGTCTCACTATTAACTAAGTATTAACTATGACTTTTGCCTCAATAAACTCTTAATTACTGCTTATTAATAGTTAAGTTTAGGTATTGGATAGGATTATGGGATGTAGGATATGGTCATGCAGAATAAGGCATTAATATGTGCCTTATAAGTACTAATAAACAGCCAATATCCTATTATTATGCATGCTAATAAAGTTAAAAGTGAGAATTGGACCCTAAAGTTTTTTTTTTTTTTTTTAACTTCAAATAATTAAGTTCAAATACAATTATGTAAAAATATTTGGTTTTGGTTTTTAGTAGGGCTGGGACAATACATCGATTCACGATACGATGAATCTGGAACGATTCTAGTATTTTCCGAATGTATCACGATTCTCTCTCGAATCGATTCTGAGCTTAGTTTTTAAAGGGTTAGTTCACCCCAAAAAAAAAAAATTCTGTCATTAATTACTCACCCTCGTATCTTTCCACACCCGTAAGTCCTTCGTTCATCTTCAGAACACAAATTAAGATATTTTTGATAAAATCCGATGGCTCAGTGAGGCCTCCATTGACAGCAAGACAATTAACACTTTCAATGCCCAGAAAGCGACTAAAGACATTTTTAAAACAGTTCATGTGACTACAGTGGTTCAACCTTAATGTTATGAAGCGACGAGAATAGTTTTTTTTTGGCGCACAAAAAGTAAATAACGACTTCATTCAACAATTTCTAGTGATGGGCGATTTCAAAACACTGCTTCATGAAGCTTCAAAGTTTTAATAAAACACTGAAACAGTTGAAGCAAATGAGCCAAATTGTGTCGAGGCTTTGAAACAATCCGACACCCGTCTCCACGGTGGCACTTACTGGTCACTTGCATTTGTTGATCCTGAAATAACCTTCACAACGATTTAGACAAGCGTTGACGAATTATAACATACATGTTGTTTGTGCCAAACAAGGAAGTAATAAGATACTATTAACTACTATTATTCTTTTTAATGTCTAATTAAAATGTCTACAAATGTATAAAACTGATCAGAGATCAGGTAAAACCTATAGACTTGGTTCATGGGTTCACAGAGTTCATCGCCCCCCAGTGGTGAACCACTGAAATTTCGAAACATTTCAAAACACTTGACGTAACGAAGCCTCGTTTACTGAAATCATGTGACTTTAGCAGTTTGATACACGCTCCGAACCACTGATTCGAAACAAAAGATTTGTAAAGCTTCGAAGCTTCATAAAGCAGTGTTTTGAAATCGCTCATCACTAGATATTGTTGAATAAAGTTATTTTGTTTTTCTGGCGCACAAAAAGTATTCTCGTTACCTCATAACGTTAAGTTTGAACCACTGTAGTCACATGAACTGTTTTAAATATGTCTTTAGTAGCTTTCTGGGTGTTTGAAAGTGTTAATTATCTTGCTGGCAATGCAGGCCTCACTGAGCCATCAGATTTTATCAACAATATCTTAATGTGTGTTCAGAAGATGATCGAAGGTCTTACGGGAGTGGAACGACATGAGGGTGAGTAATAAATGACATTATTTTCATTTTTGGGTGAACTAACCCTGTAACAGCAGATGGCACTACATGCTTTAGAAACACATACGTAACATTACTCTGCTTGTTTCCAGCTCCTTTACACACACCACTTAAACTTAAAATAATCATTCATAAAGTCGAAAAAGTTTAAGCGAATTACAAGAGTGTTCACAGTGTTTACATTAATCTCACATCATAAAAGCATTCTGAGCCGAGGTGAAATTATATTTAACCACTTACATGGCTCAGCCGAACTCCCTCTCCAGCACTCTTCTTCATGAGCATTTGAGTGTGCGGTTAAAAAATAGCCTAGAACGATCTGCTGTTAACGCCATCCTGCTGTTAAAACTAAGCTCAGAATCAATTCGAGAGAAAAAATATCAGAATCTATCCGGATTCATTGTATCACGAATCAAGAATTGATGTATTGTCCCAGCTCTAGTTTTTAGTGTCTAATAGTTTTTAGTGTGGAATGGGACACCAAAGTATTTGTAGAAAGTGCCAAAATAACAGAAATGAAGGATAATGAAAGCCATACCACACACACAGTTGAATTAGGAATGCATGTCACAAGATACTCTTTCTAGATTTACCTCAATCACTGCTATTCCAACACAGACTCCCAGAATGACTCCACAGTTCCTCAGGAACCAGTCCTCCACACTAGATATACAGCCCTGCATTCAGGGAATTGAGAGGAATTAAATAAGCAGAACAACTGGGGGAAAAAAAATATGCAGGGTTTGGAAATGATCCTAAACAGACAGAGCTCTGCGAAGATAACATCAGAAGAGACAAACAGAACATGCCAAACTCAAGCTAGGCCAAAGTCCAGAGCAGTCAGTGGTCTAGTTTACAGGAAACTACATTTTGATTTACAGTAAACGCTTTGTTCGCTTACTAGAACAACTGGACTGTGTATATGCTACTAATATGATACAGTTCCCAAATAAATTAAACTAATAGCATAATGGAAAAACATTCAGAATTGCCCTTTAAATGTAAGTACTGGAGGGTCTGAAAACTGGCCTGGCCTTTGAGATCTAATGAGCAGAAGCACAAGTCATGAATCAAATTCATTATTAATAAAAGTGCCAAATGCTTGAATGGGGACTCAGAAATATTGGCATGGACTGAATGGTTGAGAAAAACTGATATCCAGTCTACAAAGGAAATCCATATGTTGCACTAAAAGCAAAAGGAAGGAGGGAGAGAATGTGGCGCAGATGGAGAGGGAATTCTCACTAGCAGTATAAAAACACAAACGCCAGGTTTGAGAGAATTATTGCATTAGCAACGAGAAGCACTTGTGTGTGTCTGCGTAATGGTGAGCGCTACAAGGGTTGAAGCTTTAGCTATTGGGTTCAAGACCAGAATCAGGAAAGTTTAAGCAGGAATTTGCATCTGAATGTGTGCAGTTAAGCTGTATGTCTGTACCGTAGTGAAGACAGGCCACTCAGAGGACAAAGAAGGACACAGGCCTGTTTCTTTCAAATCCGTGCCACTAATGGATACATTTCTGCAGGAACATGGATACAGATTCTGGGAATTGTTCTTTTCACTCTTTATCACTATGTTCTCCGTCCAGTTAGATGGTCCAGTCCAACCACAGCACTGCATCTGTGAGAAACAAAAAGCAGGAAATTTTTTTACAAGATGTGCAACAGATATTATCGTAACTTCACTGTAAGGGAATGATGGAAAATAGCAGTGAAGAAGGAAACGGCAGACAATAACAGAAGGAAAAGCTCACGCTCACCGTTCTCTGGAGATAATCCCAGGCATGCTCAGATGTCTTGTTATGACCGTAGTTCACCATAATTTTGTTCACAATAGTGGACATCTCATGTTTCAGCTGAAAATAAACATGGAGAAATGTTAGGATGGATCTGCGATTTGAACTTTCTTGTGAACTGAATGGCACCCACTGTAATAACATCTGATATATCAACAATCAACATTGTTTATAGAGTGCAACAGTCGGGTTCTGGAAGTAAAAACATTCATCTTCTCCATAGGGAATTTGATTTTGAATGAGAACTTAAAAAGCTTTTAAGAAACACCTGTTGTGAGCTCTGAGGTTGTTAATCGATGGTATTTGCTTCTGTTGAAGCCGTCAGCATGCATTATTTCAGCTTATTTTTAAAATAATCGTGTTTAACAGCAGAATTCATGGTGAAAAACTACATTACCCATGATGCTGTACAGAAATTTACACCAATCAGAGAGTCGAAACAAGCAACATGTGTCAAAATAGCTCTTTAGCACTGCAAATGACACTCTCAAAATACTTTTGTTTGTATATATATATATATATATATGCATTTTTCTCCATTTTTAATTAAATTATTCTGTTCACAATGCTTCATGGGATTGTAGTTCTTTCCCTCACTAACGCCGTTAAGTACCTTTGTCTTTTTGTCCGATTTTCAAAATCTTTTTTGCTTTAAATCAAAGTTTGTAATGTAATGATTCACCTTGTAGCTGATTTGGCTTGGTTCATGGCTTATAACTCTTTAATGAAGACTTTTTTTAAAATCCCTATGGGAAAAATGAATGGAAAAAAATACTTTGGGAACCAGCACCGCTGATAAAGGACTGCTGCACTCTATTGCTGGAAACAAGAATATTCATACGCTACTTTTCAAATGTTTAAATATTTTTGCATAATTTTTTGCATTTGTTAAATTAATTGAAGCAAAAAATATTTTATTAGCTACGATTTCCATTTTTTAATATTTTTTATTATTTATTTAACTATTACCTAACTTAAGATTTTTAAATATTTTTATAAGTCTCTTATACTCACAAAGGCTGTATTTATTCGATTAAAATACAGAAAAAAATAGTAATAAAAAAACTATTATTTTGATGTATTTTTATTTTTATATTTATGCAATATAGAAATAATTCTAAATGAATTATTTTTGGGAAAAGTTACATTGCGTTATAATATTGTGTTACTCCCTAAAAAAAGTAACTAATTGAGTTCTCTCACCTGGGCTGGGATTGCTTACTTGTTAAAATATTTTTTTATTATTTAACTATTATCTAACTAAAGTTTTTTAAATATTTTTATAAGTCTGCTCACAAAGGCTGTATTTATTTGATTAAAATACAGAAAAAACAGTAATACTGTGAAAATGTAATGATAATTTAAAATAACTGTTTAATATTTTAATATATTTTAAAATGTAATTTATTTCTATTCAGTCTTCAGTGTCACATGATCATTCAGAAATCATTCTAATATGCTGATTTGCTGCTCAAGAAACATTTATTATTATTGTCAATGTTGAAAACAGTTGTGCTGCTCAATATTTAAAAAAAAAAAAAAACAGGATTTTTCAAGATTTTAGGTAGAAAGAGCAGAATTTATTTGAAATGGAAAACGCTTCTAACACTACAAATATTTTTACTGTTCCTTTTGTTCAATTTTATGCATCCTTGCTGAATAAAAGTACTCTTACTGCCCCAAACTCTTGAACAGTAGTGTATTTTTGGACAGTGTTTGATCATATAAGTGATAAAATTGGCATTAACAATTTTGAAAACCACCCTTTACCATTTCGAAAACGTATACATTCATGTCGAAAACCTTTCGAACTCAAATCACTGTTAAAGTGAACTTTATCTTGAGAAGAGCTTGTTTGAAGTTGATGTGCGTGTGTAGGAGGTGTGGTGTGGTAGGAGGACAGCTATGAGGGGACGACAACAATGATAAACTAAAGCTGCAAAACACTGCTTCTGCAGAGAGGGCGTAAGAGACGGCTGTGAACCTCGCCCTGTTCTGGGAAAGCAGTCACCATGCCATGTGGTGAAGTATAAAGAGAAATTGAAACATGCCCAAGCACAGACTCCAATAACCTGCTCTACAAGAAGACTAAACACGTGATAACTAATATTCAAATATCTATGTACATGTCTGATAATACGGACACAGAAAGAAACTAAACACAGCTAGCATTAAGCATGAGCTTATGGCTGTGGTGCTACTTAACTAAAACTGATTTAAGGAAGGCTGACTAAGTACAAGTTGCATTAGAGGATGTATATATCCTTCTTAATACTATAGAAAGGCTGTTAAGATGAAGTGCAGCTCCTGTTTTTTTTAATCATCTCAAAGCCATTTGGTGTGAAATGTCTGTGCTTTCCTGAAGAGGGCGCTGTTGTCAAAAAGTCTCATGTGAGGGAGTGAGTGAAGGCAGGGGAATCACCCACATCAAACACGACTCGTGTCTCTGTTACTCACGGAAACATCGTCATGCCACACAAACCATCTTGTGTGAAAGGTGATGTTGTGCAGCGGAAAGAGAATTAGTTCCACCTCCTCCATTCAAATGAATTAGGAAGTAGAATATGTATAGTGAACGCACAAAACTTTCTTCAGCTCCTTAATTTAAAATCCCAGTTTCTAGACCACCTGCTAACTTCCTCTGACACATTTCCTGTTACCACCTAACAAGATGGGTTAAAACCAAAAGGGTTAAGAGATTACAGAACCGTCACGGCTGACTAGAAGAAGTGCTGCAAGCTTGTGACGCCATTGCACGAAACATGCTTTTTAAACAGAGAAGTGAAATGCAAACATCAGAAACTCCACCAAAACACATCTATTCATACTGCTAGGTCATTTAGGAGAAATATTTATATATTAACTAAATCAGATGTTTTTACATCAGACTAATGTTGGAGAAGCTAGTTTTAAATGCTAATCATAATTTAAACTACAGTAAAGCTACTCTTTTAGAAAGTTATCTACACTACAAGCTATTAACAAACAGTAGCTAACTAAACTAAAGCTATTTAAGGTGGTAAAATCTTTTTAAACATTATCAGATTATTATTATTATTTTTTTTTTTAAAGCAAAGTCGTATTTATCTGGAACAAAAATGCAGATCTCATTTAGAGTGATAGTGATAGAATATTTGTCTTATACAGATAAACTTACATTAAATATAACTAATAAAACGTACCCAGACAATTTCAGTATTTGAGTCTTTTCTCAGTCTTTTACTAACCTTGGCAACATATTATAACCATTTCAGTGTTAGGTAACTAAAACTATTCAAATCTTTTTCGTTAATTGAAATAAAGCTGAAAAATGACCCTGGACCACAAAACCAGTCATAAGGGTCAATTTTTTGAGATTGAGATATATTTACGGTAGGAAATTTACAAAATATCTTCATGGAACATGATCTTTACTTAATATCCTAATGATTTTTGGCATAAAAGAAAAATCTATCATTTTAAACCATACAATGTATTGTTGGCTATTGCTACAAATATACCCATGTGACTTATGACTGGTTTTGTCGTCCAGGGTCACATATATATCCTCCTGACAACCAGCAATGGTTATATTTATATTTTAGCGATTTTCTCTGAGACCTTACATGTTACAGTTTTAGTTCAGAGGTTTCACCTCTCTTTGGTCTTTAAAAATGGCTGACATTAATTTAGTGATCAAATTTAACACCCTTATGGAAATATGATCATCTTTTGTTAGCATCATTTACATCTGACTCATTTTCAAATTGTTTGTCATAAATCAACATCTCAGGAAAATGTTATGGGGTTTTAAATCAAAATATGACTTTGTTACGAAACAGGACATCGATTGTCCTCACTAGAGGACACCAGGACTTAAATCATGTTTATCAGGCATTTTGGGAGACACAACAAGTGAACAGGGAAAGAAATTATATATCAATATTCCTGTGAAATATTAGATATTATTATGAAAACACATTAATATGCAAATTACATACAGCGTATAGATACATGGTATATAATGGGGAAAAAAAAAAAAAACATTTATGGCCAGTTTACAGACATATAAAGCAAAATGGTGTATCAAATCATTCTGTTATATCTTTCATAACATAGTTGAGAATCATCTTTATACAAAGTTTGGTATAAAAGATCCTGAAACCTAAAAATTGATTGATGACTTTTAAAAAAATCCCATTGTTTTTGCCTTTTCATGTCTATTCATGCCTTATTTTATTTTTTAAAAACTGAGTCCTGGTGTCCACTACAGAGGACATAGTTTAACTTTATATATTTGTTCTTATGCTCTAAACAATGTAATGACATAAAAAAATACTAAATTTACAAAACTTTTTTTCCCTGGTAATCATGAGGAGATATATATATATATATGAGTCACTATCAATCACTGTTGAGTGTTTGTAATAACTTCTGACTGCGATCCAGTGTGGATTTTGGTCAAATGATGAGACATTTTAGAGGAATTTTATGGGGAAGATACACAATTACAACTTCTGTTGGGCGTGAAGGAAAAGTAATATAACTAGTAGTGTAACTAATTTCTGTTGCCAGAAAGTAATAATATTAGTTTTGAAAGGAGTAACTAGTAATAAGTAATAAACTACATTTTTTGAGTAATGAGCCCAACACTGTATATATGTGTGTGTGTGTAAACACTAAATGGAATTATTTAAATAAAATCAATAAAAATAAAAATTAAAAATTAAAAAAATGACAAAAGAACATAAAATTACTAAAACTTAAACTACAATGAAAATGAAAACTGAAAATTCTAAATATTAATAAAAAACTATAAATGTGCATCTCAATAAATTAGCATATCATGAAAAAGTTTTTTCTTTCTGTAATTTAATTCAAAAAGTAAAACTTAAATATATTCTAGATTTATTAGACATAAAGTAAAATATTTCCAGACGTTTTTGTTTTCATTTTGATAATTACAGCTTGCTGCTCATCAAAATGAAAAAAAAAATCAGTATCTCAAATTATTAGAATATTTAATTTCAAGTTCTATTAAATTACCATTCTCAGGGTATAAATACTGGGTTTAGGTCAGTAATCCCAACAGCAGTCATGGGAAAGTCTGCTAACTTGACAGTTGTCCAGAAGACTATCATCAAGACCCTCTACAATGAGGGTAAGCCACAGAGGGTCATTGCTGAAAGAGCTGGCTGTTCGCAGAATGCTGTGCTAAAGCATATTCATGGAAAGTTGACTGGAAGGAAAAAGTGTGGTAGGAAAAGGTGTACAAGTGAAAGGAATGACCGCAGGCTTGAGAAGATTGTCAGGCGAAGCCGATTTAAGACCTTAGGAGAGCTTCAAAAGGAGTGGACTGAAGCTGGAGTCAGTGCATCAAGAGCCACCGCACACAGACGTCTTCAGGAAATGGGCTACAACTATCACATTCCACGTACCAAGCCACTTCTGAACCAAAGACAACGTCAGAAGCGTCTTACCTGGGCTAAGGAGAAAAAGAACTGGACTGTTGCTCAGTGGTCCAAAGTCCTCTTTTCAGATGAAAGTAAATTTTGCATTTCATTTGTAAATCAAGGTCCCAGAGTCTGGAGGAAGAGTGGAGAGGCACAGAAACCATGTTGCTTGAAGTCCAGTGTGAAGTTTCCACAGTCAGTGATGATTTGGGCTGCCCTGTCATCTGCTGCTGTTGGTCCACTGTGTTTTCTGAAGTCCACAGTCAACGCAGCCATCTACCAGGAAATTTTAGAGCACTTCATGCTTCCTTCTGCTGACAAGCTTTATAGAGATGCTGATTTCATTTTCCAGCAGGATTTGGCACCTGCCCACACTGCCAAAGGTACCAAAAGCTGGTTCAATGACCATTGTGTTACTGTGCTTAATTGCCCAGCAAACTCGCCTGACCTGAAGCCCATAGAGAATCTATGGGGTATTGTCAAGAGGAAGATGAGAGACACCAGACCCAACAATGCAGATGAGCTGAAGGCCACTATCAAAGCAACCTGGGCTTCCATTACACCTGAGCAGCGCCACAGGCTGATCGCCTCCATGCCACGCCGCACTGATGCAGTAATTCATGCAAAAGGAGCCCCAACCAAGTATTGAGTGCACAGAAATGAACATACTTTTCAGAAGCCTGACATTTCTGTTTTTTATTGATCTTATGAAGTATTCTAATTTATTGAGAAAGTGAATTGGTGGGTTTTTGTTAAATCTGAGCCAAAATCATCACATTTAAAAGAACCAAAGACTTAAAGTACTTCAGTCTGTGTGCACTGAATTTATTTAATACGCAAGTTCCACAATTTGAGTTGAATTACTGAAATAAATGAACTTTTCCACGACATTCTAATTTATTGAGATGCACCTGTATATCTATATGTATATCTATTTCTATATATACTATATAGAAATAATCCTAAATGAACCAGTGTTGGGGATAGTTACTTTTTAAACGTAATGAGTTATAATATTGCGTTACTCTCTAAAAAGTAACAAATTGCATTACTTGGTTACATTTTATGATTTCTCTCAACATGGGGACAGGAGAGCTGTAACTTGCGTTACTTGTTTGAAAAAGTAACTCGTATATCTTGTTGTAAATTTAAAAGGAATGTGTTAGTTTATTAGTTACTTGAAAAAGTAATCTAATTACGCAACTCGTGTTTCCCCAACACTGAAAATAACAAAACCATACTGTGCACTTTCAGAGGTATGGTAACCTACCAGGTCTCGCTGGAAGTAGATGAGGACAGCGGCCGTCACCTGGGCAATGAGGATGAGGAGGAGACAGGTGAAGTACTGCAAACAGAGGACAGAAAAGTCCATTTACTATTACTGGACAGTCTTGACAAACCTTTTATTTTAGTTGATATTTTAACAACATATAGACATATTAACAAACAACAATACACTAGCTAACGTTATTTTCTAAATGGGTCAAACAGTTTAACAAAGACTGTTGCTGACCGCTAAGCTTATCCAGTGATCTTGTGGGTACTAATATGGCCCCCAGTTCTTCCACAGACATCCCCTAAATCTGACTGGATTATCCCTGTCACTCCAGCTCAGTAAATCCAGCAGCATTAACCTCAGAGAGCCATTTCAAACTCTTTATCATGCTAATGGGGAAGGGTTTTATGAACCTCCCTCAGCAGACGGTCTGGGCACACATAAGTCTAGTCTTGTTGTGACTGTGATTACGACAGCGTAGCAGCAACTCTTTGCATGGTGACTTCTGTAAATTGTCCATTGCTCAATGAAGCTGTGCCGCAAAACCTGAAGCTATTAACACACTACAATTTTATTTTATAAATAATGTGGTATAACTTTAGTATAGGGGACATATAATCACTATTAACTATGATTTTTCCCTAAAAATTCTCAGGTAATGCAAGTTTACCTGAGAATTTTTATTAATATAATTTATATTAATAGACCGGAGAACAGAATGAGCTGGCTGTAGTGGTCAGCAGCTATAAAATAAAATAAATAAAATAAAAGAAAAAAATAAAAGAAAATAAAAAGCCTAGAGACAAAAACTTGTGGGCTTTGATGTAGTCAGCAGAAATAAAAAAAAAAATAAATAAAAAAATAAAATAAAATAAAATAAAATAAAATAAAATAAAATAAAATAAAATAAAATAAAATAAAATAAAATAAAATAATAAAATAAAATAAAATAAAATAAAATAAAATAAAATAAAATAAAATAAAATAAAATAAAATAAAATAAAATAAAATAAAATAAAATAAAATAAAATAAAATAAAATAAAATAAAATAAAATAAAAAGCCTAGAGACAAAAACTTGTGGACTTTGATGTAGTCAGCAGAAATGAAATGAAATGAAATGAAATGAAATGAAAAGCCTAGAGACAAAACCTTGTGGGCTTTGATGTAGTCAGCAGAAATAAAAAAAATAAAAAAAATAAAAGCACAGAGACAAAACTGATTGGCTTTGATCTAGTCAGCAGTAAAATAAAATAAAAATGACATTACATTAAAAATAGTGAAATGAAAAAAATAAATGAAATAAAAAATAAGTAATAAAAGACTCTATAAACTCTATATAATTACTCACCATTCCAAGAAGGCAGCGGACCTCATAAATGGCACCGATGCAGCCCAGGAAACCCATTATCATGGACAGTGATCCTATCCCAATCAAGATGTAGGCGCCAACTTTCAGCGTTGTGGAGGACTCGTCTGCATGGACAACATAAAGACAACAGTCACACTCTCTGACAAGGTTGACTTTAAAAAACATAATTTTTATGATGGAAAAAGTGAAACTTCAGATAAAGAAAATGAATCAAGATCACTTCTCTTATGTGATTATTATTTGATATTATAACGCAAATGTAACAGTTAAAACCTCACTAGCAAAACTGCCATAATCTAATATTTAAACTCATGCAGCAGTGTGTTTTGCAACAGGAGCAGAGAGGCTGAAAATGAAACCGAGTTAAGAGGACGGTGTGAAGGAAGGGGAGGGGAAGGTACATGGCAGATCTTAGGCAGTAGCAGTTTTTCTGCAGCTACACATCAGTCTTGCTTTAAGCTCTGCAACTCAATGCAGCAAGTTCATATGTGTGCAGAGAAAGGTCTCTTTGACAGGAAAATACTTTCTGAAAAAAGCTGTTGGTGCAGTAAGCAACAATAATCACCATGTCATTGCACTTCACCATATCCACAACTGAATTTTCTTTGTCTAATAACAATGTTTAGTTATTATTTATTCAAAAAATAAATAAATAAATGGCCGAACCAACTCACTATCACCACTATTGGTATGGCTAACACCCTCATAACCTTCTACACTTCTACAGTGGCTCAGCATATGAAAGTGGTTTAAAATTATTGTGTGGAATTTGTCATCATGCATTCTCTCTCAATCTCTTATTAAAGTTGGCGCTGAGCTGTGGTGCTCATGCGGCAGGTTGTTCTTACTATCCTTAGCTACATACATATCGATAGCTTTAGAGTAATTAAAGACATGAAACTAGCAGTCAAGGGAGTGGAAAGTCATGTCCCTCCAGCAATTCAAAGCAGAAACCAGTTTAGCTGCTCGTAGTTGTTCAGGAGGACTCTTTAGAAAATAAACAAGGCAAAGGCAAATGAACCTGCTTAGATTTCACCACAAAAACATTTGTTTCTCTATCATGTGTGTAGAAAGTAGGGCTGTCAATTTAACATGCTGATTTAGTGCAATTAATTGTGTGTGTATATACACTACCGGTCAAAAGATAGCAATCGGTAAGATTTTTAATGTTTTTAAAAGAAGTTTCGTCTGCTCACCAAGACTGCATTTATTTAATTAAAAATAGAGTAAAAACAGTAATATTGTGAAATATTATTACAATTTAAAATAACTGTTTTCTGTTTGAATATATTTTATAAAGTAATTTATTCCTGTGATCAAAGCTGAATTTTCAGCATCATTACTCCAGTCTTCAGTGTCACATGATCCTTCAGAAATCATTCTAATATGATGATCTGCTGCTCAAGAAACATTTATTGTGTACAATTGTACAAAATATTTGTGTACAATGTTTTTTTTCTTTCTTTTTTCTTTTCAGGATTCTTTGATGAATAGAAAGTTCAAAAGAACAGCATTTATTTGAAATATAATCTTTTGTAACATTATAAATGTCTTTACTGTCACTTTTGATCGATTTAATGCATCCTTGCTGAATAAAAGTATTAATTTCTTTTCAAAAAAATAAAAATAAAAATTCTTACTGACCCCAAACCTTTGAACGGTAGTGTATAATGTTACAAAAGCTTTGTATTTCAGATAAATGCTGTTCTTTTGAACTTTCTATTCATCAAGGAATCCTGAAAAAAAAGTACACAACTGTTTTCAACATTGATAATAATCATAAATGTTTCTTGAGCAGCAAATCATCATATTAGAATGATTTCTGAAGGATCATGTGACACTGAAGACTGGAGTAATGATGCTGAAAATTCAGCTTTGATCACAGGAATAAATTACTTCATAAAATATATTCAAACAGAAAACAGTTATTTTAAATTGTAATAATATTTCACAATATTACTGTTTTACTGTATTTTTAATAAAATAAATGCAGCGTTGGTGAGCAGACGAAACTTTTAAAAACATTAAAAATCTTACAGATTCCAAACTTTTGACTGGTAATATATATATATATATATATATATATATATATATATATATATTTATTAGACGACAAAAACGTCACTTTTGTAATTTCATTTGTTGGTATACATTTTCTCTTTTTAAGTGTTGTACGTAATTTTTTTGACTGTCCTAAAGCAAAAAAAAAAAAATAATAATAATAATAATAATAATATGTTTGCTGAGATTTAGGAAACATGCCAAGTTCAAATACTTGATTCTACGAAAAACAATGCAACAGCCAGTTATTCTACTTTGAAATGCGAGTTGGTCTGTGTGATCCCGCCCACTGCCAATTTCACGCAATAGTACGGCTGTGACGGTATGGTTTTTTTTCTTACCATGGCGATGAAGCAACAAATTCCGCGGTTTGGCAGGATAACCGGTTTGGCGGTTAACCTAAGTTTCAGTTCATTTTTGAGATGTTTCAGAAAGATTCAAAGACAGGTAAAAGCGCATTCTGTTTTTTTTATTTTACAAAAGCACAAGGTTTTGTTTTTATTGTGAGTGTACACAAATAAAAGTAGACCATTTTTAGTTTGTAATGATGTCTTGCACTAATCTGTATCGGCAAAAATGACGTAGACCTATTTTCAGTTGTTTCGGCTGTCATAAGGAAAAATCCATCAGAATGCGCCGGCGCGTTCGTCGGCCAGATGGTCAAAGAAAACGTAGCCTATTTAGTTTCATATTTGTTTGAATATTAGACTATAGCCTAATATTAGTTTTTAAATTTCATTTATGTTGATTATGATAAGTGAACAGCATGACTAAGATAGGCTAATAGGATGCGCAATATGTCAGGAGACATGCAGTGGGTCAGACTTGATTTTGACCACTTCATTAAGTTTTGTTTTGTAGTAAGCCTTTCTTTAAAGTGAATTTCGTTTTGTATAAATTGCATCTTAATTTTAATTAATGTTTTATCAACCAATTACCTGGATTAAATAAATAGGAAGAAAACCAAGAACGTTGGGTGTGAACGTCATAATTAATTGATATTGATATGAAGATATTGTTGGTCTAACGATATATTTTAGTTGAACATTATCTGTAGAAATCACAAGTGCTGAAACCTAGCAGTTAATAATAATCAGACACACACACAAAATAAATCCCCATATGTTTGGACTGTCCCTGTTTATTTTTCCAAAAGCACTTGAACATGGGACAGAAGACAGTATATCATGATAAACAAAGATTATTGTGTTTATAGTTCATATCACACACCATATGCACTCCTGTAACTTTCACCAGCAAAAATAAATATATAAATAAATAAAATACAAAAAAAGTGCAGTGATGACGGTGATTACGGTAATGTGGTGATGCGGTAATGCAGTTATCGTCACAGCTCTACCCAATGGTATTTCAACACCCTGGGTTGCCAGTTGGCAGAAAACACGGTGTATTGCAGCCATGGAAGCAAGCAAATTAACTGGGCCAGAAGTCGCAGATTCTACCCGACCTAAAAAGCTTTGGCAATAAAAACATTGCAAATGAATACATTAGCTGATCAAATTACAGTGCAAGGCTCTTTCCATTGTCAATTGCGCTCATGTTGTTCGTCCTCCTTCTGGCAACCCACATGAATGTTGAATCTGAGGAGGAGGGGGTGGGGGCGGGGAAAAAACCCTTTCCAATATTTTGAATTTGGACTGCAGTACCCATTTCAACCACTAGCTGTCAATATTAAAGGAGTCCTTGATTATGTCCTTTTTTTTTTTTAATTTGAGTTAGTGTGTAATGTTGATGTTTGAGCATAAACAACATCTGCAAAGTTACGACACTCAAAGTTCAATGCAAAGGGAGATATTTTCCTTTACAGAAATCGCTTTTTAAGGACTACAACAAACGGCTGGTAGGGACTACAACAAGCTTCTTCCCAGGTTAGTGACATCACAAACCCCAAAATTTACATAAACCCTGCCCCCAAGAACACACACAAAGGGAGTGAGGCCATGTTGTGCTGCTTTAGAGAAGAGGAAGAGTTGTTGTAGTAGAGTGTTGTTATCATGCCGTCATTTTACGCTGGACTGCTTCACAAACGAGGGTCAATTCAACACTGGATTTGCACAAAAGATTAACATGAAGGCACATGCTAGTTGATGAGTTGAATCAACTCCACAGCAACTACATAAATTTATCCACTAACCATTCAGAAACGTCCAGTTTCATTCTAAAAGTTGTAACTTCTTCCTGAGTCTCTCCATCAGTGTCGACTCCGGTTTGAACAATATAAGGCTGAACACCGTTACTGACAATCCTCATTTTAGCTGTGTGAGATTCTACAGCTTTGTTGTCATTGAGCAACCGAAGCACGAGCTGTTAAAGCTCCGCCCTCTTCTGGAAAGAGGCGGGAGCAGCAGCTCATTTGCATTTAAAGGGACACACACAAAAACAGCGTGTTTTTGCTCACCCAAATAGGGGCAAATTTGACAAGCTATAATAAATGATCTGTGGAGTATTTTGAGCTGAAACTTCACAGACACATTCTGGGGACGCCAGAGACTTCTTGTGATTGATTACATCTTGTGAAAAGGGGCATAATAGGTCCCCTTTAAATACTGTACATTTAATTTATTTAAATAATTTATCAGCATATCATGCAATTATTGTTTTGAACTGATTGACAGCCCTAATAGAAAGATATTCACAGCCTTTCTTCCAATCTTCAGTCCTAATTAATCCAAAACGTGCACCAGTTCACAAAACTATGAGGTTATGTTGGCCTTGTATGACCTTAAAAGCAAAACTGTGACATCACATTTGTGACAGATAACCATTTTGTTTTATAAACAGAGAATAATAGATGGTCCGCAGATTACCTCTCGACTCAAGCGAGAATTCTGCGTCACATTTCTAAACACATGCTTCCTGCCTAGCGCATAACATCTGTCTGAGGGCAAATTTGAGGTTTCCATGACCTCAGTGTGTTGCTCATAGTTGCTATGATGTTTCAAGGTACTGTAGCAAACACCTCTGTAACATCGGCAGAAATTCAGTCCCAGTGGCGTTTTCCACTGGAAAAATAATCTTAGACCCTTTCAAGCACCATATACATGATATGAATAGAAAATAACAAAAAATTTGAATTTTTTTGTCATTAACTTTAAAGGATAAGTATTTATTGATTTATTGCATTTAAGGGTGTGTTCACACTTTGGTTGAATTAAGCGATTGCTCTGTTAGTGCAGTTTATCTGAATAAGTGTGAACGCTGTTGTCCGAACCCTGGTGTACACCAAACAAGAAAAGGTGTGTCTCAGTCTTCCAGTTAAACTCTGGTGTGGTTTGACATGCATGAACACAACACGGACATCTAAATGAACAAAAAACAGGATGTGATGCCACAAGTTGAATCTATGTTGGCCATTACAGGAGTAGATTAAACTACTGTTTCTTTGCAGCATCTTTTTGTATGTGCGCTTAAAGGGATAGTTCACCCAAAAATGAAAATTCTGTCATTAATTACTTACCTCATGTCATTCCAAACCTGTAAGTAAGACTTTTGTTCATCTTCAGAACACAAATGAAGATATTAATGAAATCGGAGAGCTTTCTGTCCCTCCATTGACAGCTACACGACTACCACTTTGAGGCTTCAAAAAGTTCATAAAGAGATTGTAAAACTAATCCATATGAATTGAGTGGTTTAGTCCAAATTTTCTGAAGAGACTCGATCGCTTTATAATGATGAACAGATTGAATTTAGGCTTTTATTCACATAAACATTCATCAACGAACACATAAGTTGTGGTAAACGGAAGCTCAAGCATGTTCACATGGCGTGCGAGAACCAATGAGGTTCATTCTTGTGTTACGCGGCACATTTGAGCTTTGTTTGTTCTCACGCGTCAAGCATGTTTGGTTGAGCTTCTGTTTATGTTCGCTGATCAATGTTTATATGTGAATAAAAGCCTAAATTCATTCTGTTCATCATTTAAAGCGAACAAGTCTCTTCAGAAAATTTGGACTAAAGCACTCAATTAATATGAATTAGTTTTAAGATCTCTTTATGAGCTTTTTAAAGTTTCAAAGTGGTAGTTGCATGGGCTGTCAATGGAGAGACAAAAATCTCTGAGATTTCATCAAAAAGATCTTTATTTATGTTCCAAAGATGAACGAAAGCCTTGAGTAGACATGAGGGTGAGTAATTATTGACAGAATTTTCATTTTTGGGTGAACTAACCCTTTAATGGAGGAATTCCTGCAGCTGTTTTAACTTCTTTACACATTTTATAAACTCTTTGCGAGTTCTAAGCTGGTAAAATTAACACCATATGTAGCCACATACAACAAGCGCATTTAACACAGCATTGTTTTGGTGGTTCGGCGACTTCTGTTGCAAAATATACATCATAAAAGCTGTCCAATGAGGTTGTGAACTTATCCTTATCCTTACGCCTTTTGTTTTGTATCTTTAGGTTCAGTGTTAAAAAACACAATGCATGAATGCTAAACACAACAAGACTAAATGTATAATTTTTTTTTTTTGGTCCACACCAAATGAACCAAGAGAAGCTAACTACAAACGTAAACACACCAAAACATGTACAACTTTAGGACCTTGCACTCAGTTGAAAATGTACATACAAACCTCAGAGGCTCCAATACTCATGCTGTAACATGTTCTTGTTATTGAGTTACAGCCTACTGTTGCTGTATAACTTCATTGCACAGATTAATGAGTTATTTGAAAAGGAAGTTAAACCTTTATGTGAAAAATAGTATAACATGTATAACGATAAAATTCCCAAGACTCCCTTTTATAGCCAAGCAGATCTGTGGAAGTCTATAAAAAACAAACTGGGAGGAAGGGAAGAAAATGCAACAGAGATCAGAGAACACACCTTCCCGTTATTTCTGTGCTCAATAGGGCCCTAAACCACAGACTAACAAAGTTTGTTGACTTTGTTAACTTCTCCTCATGCAGCACAGTGTGGGAGAGACTACCAATGGACAGTAAAACAGAGGACCACAGGACCATGTGTTAGCAAAAAGGAAAGACTGAGGGTCCCCAAGCATGAGGATATCCTAAGATATTCCCTGCTATCTCCAGAAGAACAGCTGAATCAGAAGAATGTTTCCAAAAATGGTCATGATAACAGAGACTCCAGCGCTGTGATATCTGGAGAGACAAAGTGAGTGGAAAGGACGGCCATGTGACCAGCTTGCCAAACAATTTTGGAGCTTGTCAGCTTCACATAAATATTCCCTGCAGTAATTTGTTTAACCGAGCATGTGCTATATATAAACTTCTCTAAACCACCATGATCTTGACTGAGGGAATTTGTCTTGGTCTTAAGAAAATATTTATCTATTTTCAAACATTGGACTTCAATTCTGAAATGAAGTTTTCTTTAGCAATGGTGTGAAAAACCCTTAAAGGGACAGTTCACCAGCAAATGAAAATTCTGACATTTACTCACCATTACATCATTCTTTCTTTCTTATGTGGAACAAAAAAGAAGCTATTTTTAAAAATGTTGGTAAACAGGTGCCCATTACCTTTCATTGTTTTGACACACAAAAAAAATGGCAACTTCTATTCAAAGAGGAACAGGCATGCAGGTTTGGAATGACATGAGGGTGAGTAATTCTTTGGTAAAAGGAGTAAAGCCAAAGTCCCTTTAAGTCATTTCACCTTTCAAACACCTTTCAGGCAGCAATTTCAGTCATGCAAGTGCAACTCCTATCTCTTTAAATGGGGAAACATGAATTTGTCCAAAGCTGTTCACCAAGCTTATGATTAAATTTCATATTAGAAATCACCAAGGAAATCTGACAACAACTGTCTCATAATTTCATTTTCTTCTCCTCAAATAGCATTAAAAAAAGCGTATTTTTTAGGCTAGACCAGCCAACATCATAGGCACGTCTCTAAACACTCGCTGCGTCTAAAATCGAACACTTCCCAACTATATAGCATGCAAAAAAACAGTACGCCAACAGAGTAGTATGTCAGAATACATAGTATTTGGAAAAAAAGTAGGCGAAAAGTCCCCACCTACTGCTTCCAGCGAGATTCTGCAGTCTGCATTTGATGGACACTTTACTATCCCATGAGGCCACGGGAAGAGATTTATGAATGGAGGTGAACTGATGCTGGTAGGTCACATGATAATGACAACATGGCAGACGTCCAGATTACATTCATACTATAAAGAAAGTACTTTTTAACGGTCGCAAAGTAAGTTCAAATTCAAATGTAGGACCTACTCTCAGACAGTATGCGATTTCAGACGCACCGACTGACTGCAACCGGAGCTTCTAACGGCAGCTGCAGTGACGCAATGACTTTATCAATCAGCAATTGGCTCTTTTAATTAGAAGGCGGGACTTATTCCACCATATTGCGCACTGCATAGTAATATGAGTGCGCTGTCATTGTATATCTAAAGTCTTTGGTAAAGCATTGTTCAAAGCTAAATCAGTGCTGAGCAGTTTGGAAGCATTAATAACATGTCAAGAAGATTTACGCTAGTTTTCCACCCTCGTTTTTATGTTCCACTCTCTTTCAGCATGAAGTCTTAGTGGCTTTGGCTGTCCATACAGAAGCAGTATGGGTAGGAGTATGATTCACCGCAAATCATGTACGTTTAATCTCTTTGGCTTTTTTAAATCTCATTCATTTAATATTTAATATATCTCTTCCCTTATTTTATGAACTTTCGCTCTCAGTTTAAGTGAGCATCAGATGGTTTACTTAACATCTGTGCGGCCGCATGTGTGCGTGTATAAACACAGAGAGTGCAGTGTGGGAGGGGGTTTGTGGAAAACTTGGTTAATGGCAAAAAAATGAAAACTCCCCACACCAAGTGCACGAATAACAGCTGCTTTTACTGTGCATATCAAATAAACAACAGTTTGAGCTCAAGAGTGAAGACAGAAAAATACATATTGCTCTGAGAATATACATTACCATTCAAAAGTTTGAGGTTGATAAGATTTTTAAAATGTCTCTTCTGCTCACCACGGCTGCATTTATTGGATCAAAAATACAGTAAAAACAGTAATTTTGTGAAATATTTTTTAAATTTAAAATAACTGATTTCTATTTAAATAGATTTTAAAATGTAATTTATTCATGTGATCAAAGCTGAATTTTTAGCATCGTTACTCCAGTCTTCAGTGTCACATGATCCTTCAGAAATCATTCTAATATGCTGATCTGCTGCTTAAAGACCTAAAGTACTGATGCAAAACTATGAAAAAAGGAATTTCTCATGTATATGAGAAAACATTTGTGCTGCCATCACAAATCCTGAGATATCACCGGTTTTAATAAGACATACTTCACATACATCAGGGACACCATTACATACATCAGAACAGGAAATTATGTTACTGTTTTTGTACTTACGCAAAACCGTGATGAAACTCTGATTATCCAGCATGACCCATAATCCAAAGCCCATGATTACAGCTCCAAAAATCTACAGGGCAAAAGAAACATGCATGAACAAACACAAAGAACATGTTGCATATGTGTTTGTCTCCTTCTGAACACGGTTGGATCCTCACAGCTGATCTTAGTTTGAACTGTGACTGGAGAACACTGTGCTGCCATTAACATACCCCAGATAACTGCTAAAGAGAGAGAACTGAGTTCTCATGCATTCCATCCACAAAGTTCAAAATTAATGGATCCAAGGTGTCCTCTAAATGAACTGAATCAAAGAAGTTTAATTTCCTCTTGTCAGGGGTCAGTTCCCCTGTATCAGTCTGGCGTCTGTGGCTTCAACAACTAAGGGTTGACCTCTATGCCACTGTGGAGAGGGAAGCAGTAAAACACCAGGCTACTGTACAATTAAAGGGCCTTCAGGAGGGAAAATCAGAGAGACACACACTTTTCATTAGCCTTTGACCTTTTATAACATGTCTAGCTGAAGGTTGTAGAAACGCAACCGAGAGAAAAGCCCTGCTTCCTCATCGAGCTTAAACCATTTCCTAACAGGATTTTCCAAAATAACACACTGCTCTGGGTATTTTTGTTTTTGCCCAAAAATAACACAAATATACACATTATATATATATATATATATATATATATATATATATATATATATATATATATATATATATATATATATATATATATATATATATATATACACATTTTAGTATACTTTTAAAATGTCTTTAATATTAGTATTTAGTATTTTAATAGTATAATAACAGTATTTAGTATTTTAATAATGTACTTTTTTTAAATGACACATATGGCAAATAAATTATTTTTAATTTCTCCTCTAATTAAATAATAAAAAAACAAGTACCAATACTACATTTCTCTGCCGATTATTCAGAATGATATCTGTCAATACCGATACAGAGTTTGATTTTCTTAAGGAAAAAAAAAAAAAAAATCTCTCCCAACTAATGCTGTAAACTATACTGGACAGGAACCCTCTCATTTGGTACATTACTATTATATTAGAGGTTAAAATGAACAAAAGAGCCCAAACTATTATATTTAACTGTTATTTATTTTCAGATATAATAATTACACTCAAAATAAAAACTAAAATGTCTGTATACATCTCAGTTGCACATAAACTAGACAACTCGGTTGTCTTTGACAAATTTATTCAAACATGCATATATATATATATATATATATATAATTAACAGTAAATAAGCTCCTTTCTAGTGTTTTTATAGCTAACTAATGAACATTAGATAACTTTCCTGAGGTAAATGCAACGTTAAGTGACATTGTTTTCATTCGTTTTATTGACGGCTTTCCACGTTTGAAATAGAGATCGACCGATACTGATTTTTTAAAACCGATACCAATTATTTGCATGTTTATGTGCCCAATAAACAATATATAGAACTGATATTTATTTATAGTTTTATTTTGTTGTTTTTGACAATTATAACAGCACTGAACTGAAAAACCGTTTTTAAATACTGTATTTTTTGCAGTTTCACTCCTTCCTTACATATAAAACAAAATACATTTCTACATCAATAAATAGTCTAAAAGAGTGCAAAAAATGTATATATATAAATATATGTATAGTACACTGTCACTAAAGTGTCTTTTTTAAATACAATCTTTGATAAGGTAAACAAACAGTTCCATTTATTGGTGAATCCGATACAAAACCGATACCCGATTATGAGAAAATGCTTAAATACCGGGAAAATGATATATCAGTCGATCTCTAGTTTGAAACTGATCGAGCCATTATATGAGACATGATTCATATAGGTAAGTGTATCTTTCAACACACCTTTTTATCCCCAGGCATATTTTTTTGTGCTATAACTTGTATTAAAGTGGAAGAAAAGACTTGAGCTCCGCGCTGCTGCTTGAACGAGACGCTACAGCGATCTGTCACGTCACATTTAAGAGCGTCAAAAGACCATTTATTGTTTGAATTTCATGATGAAATGGGCAGAATTTGAAAGATGAGACTTTGTTTCTTATCAGAAGTAACAAAGCTCAAAGCTCTTTGTGATAATTGGATGGGCTTTAAGGTCACTTTTTTTTTCCACAGCCCTAAATTAAACACAAGAGACATTTTCTTCCCACACAGTATGAGTTGCAGTCTGACACATTTTTCTACCCACTTTTGATTGACAGGATATAATCAGATCTGATCATTGGCTGTTTTTAAACAATCGGACGATAGCCGATAGTGGAAATAACTACTTTTTATTCATTTGGAAGTATCTGTAGCTGCATTTATTAGGGATAAATATCGACCGATTATTGGCCGATACATCGGTGCATCCCTAATAAAAACAGCTACAAATACTTCCAAATAAATCAAAAGTAATCTGAAACATCTTAACATTCGTTAAAACATCATATTCTTGGTTTCTTTAAAGGCATACTTTTAGTTCCAACAATGTTTGTTATTAATGACAGCTGTCATAGAATGATAATTTGAGCAGTCTATTTTTCTTCATTTCTTTTAGATAATTTTTGCATAAATTGAAGTTTATGCAAAAAGCGTTTTTATAAGCATCAGTGGTCAGAAACATCTTTATACACATTTACATTTTCTTCCAGATTTCCCAAAAGGCTGCTTTTCAATATTCCACTCTCAATAGTAACCTCCGTTTCAACCTGCATCGTCTCATGAGTCGACCTCAGGGCTTGACATTAACCTTTTTGCTCACCAGCCACTGTGGATAGTGGTTTTCAAGCATTTTCACTGGCCACAATTTTGACAACAATACAATGGGGAAAAACTGTCATATAGATATTTTTAATATTATCTCATAATTTGGCAGCAGGTATATTAGGCTGCTGTCACTTTAAGACCTGACACATGGATCAATTATACTGTTACACATGCGTTTTCTTTCTCAACTGTTTACATTCACTTAAAACATAACTGACTGTGTTCATGTGAATACTCGCCAAGAGAGCATTTTGACATTATTTTGTGTGTATTTGAACAATTTAGCACTGAGAGGCGGCTTTATGTGTGCGCACTTTGGGTGTGAGCACAAAATCTACGTGAATGAGTTAAATTATGCGCAATATGCGCAATCCCACGCTGAAATTCAAGCCCTGTAACACCAACAATATTCATCCGGAGCAAATGAAACAAGTGAGTGAGGGGAGGAGGGTCTGTGTGTCAACTCACTGTTCAAGAGATGAGAGAGCAAAAAAGCACAGTATCGTGTGTCTATTCTTCTGTATTGGAAGCTTTCAGTATCAATATGTATTGGAAAAATCTATATTTTTGACAACACTACAATGCACTTAATGCCTTTTTTAAAAGACTACAAATGAAAAATGTATATATTATACATAAAATTCAACCTGCCAAAGTGGCTAGTAGGAGTGACCAATGCTGAAATCCATCCGCATTTGGTGGGTGTTATTGTCAAACCCTGGTCGACCTGAAGACCAGAGCTAATGACAGGGAGCTGCACGGCTAATGAGCTGAGCTCAAGGGCAGAATTCCTGCCGAGACACGGAATAAAGGTGTAGGAGTGTGTACACTTACAAAGAACAGGAGGTTGAACAAGAACAGGAAGTACTTGGTGGCGGCAATGCATCCTTTCCCCATGACTGCTGCTCTGTAAAAGAGAGGAAATATCATCAACACTCTGAGAGAAATGAAGAACAACAGTTCTGATGGAGACCAGTTTTGGACATGACAAAAGATAATTAGAGAGTTTCCATCTGCACATCGTTAAAAATAGTCAGCAGAAGTAATGTCTAATCTCTCACTAATATAAAGTGGAAACAACCGTTCTATAAATCACAGCTGCATACCTAGTATGGTATTCTGGGGTGGTTGATTAGTTTCAGTTCCATTTATAAATGATATTAATATAACTGTAAAGAAATAAGCCTTCCATTAGGCTTTTTTAGAACTTTTAGTCTAATGGACAAATGGTTCAATTTGCATATGAACGTGACCAGAGATCACTTCTGCTCTGACAACCGCAAGACCGGCTGAACACTGTGAGTGCGTGTTAGAAATCAGGAATGGTGAGAGAACATTGTGCTTGGTACATTTTTCATCTTCAAACCAAACTTGGGTCTTCAGCTGACGAAGTTTAAATCCTGTCTGGCTAGCACGCTTCCCATAATGTTTACGTGGTGGAGAGTAGGTGGTCTTTTGTGGCTGTTCGAATGCATTTGACCACATGAGCATTTAGCAGTCTGGTCGAAAGTGTTTTGGAAGTGCTCGAAAGTGGACAAGCTCAAAACGTTTTAGACACCTGTATTTAGCGGCATCCACTCGTGCCTGGATTGACGAAAATGCATCTTAATACCAGGTGTAAACAGAGCCATAATATTAATACATTTCAATTTTTGATTCTTAAGACACTTTTGCTTTCATATACAATAAACAATTTTGGTTCTGTGATGGGCTGCCACTTGATGTCCAACATAAAATCAAGTTCCTGAAGCAAATCTAGTTAGAACTACTGACTTAAAGCAATCCACAGGAGTAATCTTGACATTTATGTTTTAAAGGGCATAATAAAATTGCTCTTAAAAATATTTGCGCTCTCTTCAAAAGTTCCCTATGAACGTCTAAGAAGACCCTGGGAATAAAGTGTGAGATTTCTGTGAGGGGGATTCAAAATGTAACCATGAGTGCAAGACATTTTTATTTCTCACTTGGACTGTTTCTTTTACTCACTCACACAATCCAGTACCCAAAGTAATAAGCAATATATCAGGATATGAAGCCAGAGAGTCAGAGAGCCAAGCTTACTTGGCTTCATCTCTTCTAAGTACTCCAGGGAGCTATAAACCAGAGTCTGTACTTTTCTGCGCTGAATGAAGTCTTTTTCTCTATTTTATTAATTTACAAAAGGAACTTCAGAGAAATAATAACACAGCCAATGCATTTCCCTCTCTTTCCACTGGTAAGCATGTTCACAGTCATGACAAAAATACTGTACTACACAAGATTTGACTCTCTTATTCTTCAACCTTCAGCACTTTAGCTTGAGAAAACAATCATAAATATGGAAGGGGAAGTACAAACGGCAATAAATGCCAGCTTCATCAGGTTTCAGAGGATTTGGCTTTCTATTCAGCATTTTACAGCATTAAAAACTCAAACGATTCACATTCACAAAACATACTGCAGAAGCCATCAGAAATAATGAAAATCGAGAAGTGAAAGGCCAAAACACATTACAATCTCTCTCAGGATTATAATGATTTAGGGTGCAGGGAGGTTTTGCGATCTGATTTGTACAGCGTGCAAATACAGAGTTCTCTTTCAAGTCTTGCACTTGAACGGACAAATTCACACAAAAATAATGTCAACATGCCCGTCTTGACGAGTATCCTATCAAACATAGTAGGTTATGTCTTACATGAACTTAAACACTCGAGAAAGAACGCATGTGTTTTTTTTTTTTTATAGTCTATGGTTCAGTATCAGTGTACTGGATTATGTCTTAAAGTGACAGTAGCCTAATATTCCTCCTGTCTGTATGTGTTTTTAATGTTAATCAAACAACAAAAGACAAGGAAATCACTCACTGCTCTTGACTGAATAGCTTTTGTAACTTAATTAATAATCTTTATTTAATTTATACAGTGAAGATTATATGCAATGTTGTTTTACACTTGATTAGCTACTTTATTCAATTTTTGTACCTGAAAACTACTGTTAGATACCTGAAAATCCTGAAAAGCAGTTTATTTTATTTGTATCTTTGCTCTACTGTATTTATTTGTGCTGTTGCTTGTAGTTTATTTGTTCTTATTTTATTTATTTTTATTTGACAGTTGTCCTGTTTTCCCTGAACATAGCACATACCAAACCGCATCGAAACGGTGACCGTAAAACAGTGATAAAAACCGAACTGTGAGTAATTTGAACCGTTGTACCCCTGATATCTGCAGTCACTGTCAGCTGCACTGTAACTCAACTGTGCAAATGTCTCCTTTTCTCTGTCAATCACAACATCCCCTCCATAATACAATGATGGAATGCTGCCCGGCCCATTACACACAATAGACAAAAGCTGTCTTATCCTAGGACTTTTAGCACAACACAAAGGGGTATCTGAACACACCCAAGCAAGCTTTACACTGCTGATGTTAGATACTTTATATGGCTGGGCGGTATGACGACATATATTGTTACCACCATATAAAAAGTCTATTGCTAGAGATTTTGCTATATTGTTTATATCGCAGTATGTAAATATACAGCACTACTGACACATAAAAGTGATGAAATGCACAAACGAGAATATAAAGAGCGGGACGTGCTTGATGTTAAAAAGAGTTTTAAGTGCAATATATCCTGAAAAGGAACAGTGCTCGTGTTGACTGGCACACTGCCAAAGTGCGCGCACAGAAAGCTGCCTAAGGCGATCGCGTATTTGGGACGTGCTCAATATTAAAAAGTGTTATTAAGCACAATAATCAGTGAAAGAGAACTCAATGCGGTGCATGCGCTGACTGACGCACAGCTTAAGTGCGTGCACAAAAAAAACACGTCTCTCAGCATGTGATCGCGAATTCTGTTCTCTTTCATGTCTTATTGCATTTGAATGGTCGAATACTAGGGCTGGGACAATATATTGATGCATCGCAATTCGTGGATCACTTCTAATATTTTCCGAATGCAGCGCGATTCTCTCTCGAATCGATTCTGAGCTTAGTTTTTAACAGCAGAAGGCACTCTAGGCTAGTTTTTAGCTGAATGCACGAGCGCTCTTCTTCATGAGCATTTGAGCATGCAGTTGAGTCTGAGAATGTATTTGCCCTTCAGAATGCTTTTATGACACAAGATTAATGTAAACAGCATACTGCAAACACCCTTGTAATTCGCTTCAACCTTTTTGAACTTTTTGAATGATTATTTTATAGAAAGTTCAAGTGGTTTGTGTAAGGAATTTGAATCAAGTAGAGTACGGCTGTTTCTAAAGCACGCAGTGCCATCTGCTGCTAAAAACTAAACTCAGAATCGATTCAAGAGAGAATCGAGATGCATTCAGAAAGTCTCAGAATCTATCTAGAATCATTTCTCGATTCGCTATACATCATTATTTATTGTCCCAGCCCTATCAAATACATAAGCAATCATGCCAAAATACCCATCACGTGGAGAAGCCTATTCATGTAAACACAGCCGGTTATAAGTGAAGGTATACAGTTGGGTGTAAACCAGATGTGTATCAGTGTAATGGATAATGGATGGGTACACAACACAAGTGTGAGAGCCACCGCTCTACATGTCTGAAGCATGTGCTCAACAGAAAACAAATTAAAAGGAGGTGCAGCGAAATTATTAATGCTGTCTTCAGGGAAAGGAGGAGGCAGAACCTTTAACCATCATTATGCTAATATCATACACTATTCTGGGTGGATGCCAAGAGCATGCATAACAGAACTATACAATTTTCATGTCTGCGTTCTTTCCTTACATCCTCAAGTTCAAATGTCAACCATAAAAACAGTTCAAACATTACTAAGCAAGGCCTCTAGCGTTTGTTAGCAATTTAGGCTGATCCCAAAGACCCAAATTACTAGCCAAGTACTAATTCGCCCCTTCTAGGTCACACAAGACACTATTTTTGCATAACCCTATGATTTCGCCCCAGCCAACATCTTTTATACTCTACGGGCATTCCTATGGCAACCATAATTGAGGCATCGTGAATGTTCCACTTAAGAGGGGAAACGGTCTCACGCCCCAGTTACCCACGAGTATCCCCCTCTCACCCCTCCATCAAGAAGAAGGTCGAGCTAAAGCTAAATGAGAGCCGGGTCTTCAAAAGCCACATCACAAGCACTACAATCACAGGGGGAAACAATTATCTACTATACCATCAAATAAATTTCCTGTGCTATATCTGTCAACACATGTTAGTTATCCAACATCATTCTCTGCAAAAGTGAGGCCATGTTGGGCTGCTTTAGAGAAGAGGAAGAGTTGTTGTAGTAGAGTGTTGTTATCATGCCGTCATTTTACACCGGACTGCTTCACAAACGAGGGTCAATTCAACACTGGATTTGCACAAAAGATTAACATGACGGCACATGCTAGTGGATGAGTTGAATCAACTCCACAGCAACTACATAAATTTATCCACTAACCATTCAGAAACGTCCAGTTTCATTCTAAAAGTTGTAACTTCTTCCTGAGTCTCTCCATCAGTGTCGACTCCGGTTTGAACAATGTAAGGCTGAACATCTTTACTGACAATCCTCATTTTGGCTGCGTGAGATTCTCCAGCTTTGTTGTTGTTGAGCAACCAAGCACGAGCTGTTAAAGCTCCGCCCTCTTCTGGAAAGGGGGCCGGGAGCAGCAGCTCATTTGCATTTAAAGGGACACACACAAAAACAGCGTTTTTGCTCACCCAAACAGAGGCAAATCTGACAAGCTATAATAAATGATCAGTGGGGTATTTTGAGCTGAAACTCTGACACATTCTGGGGACGCCAGAGACTTATATTACATCTTATGAAAAGTAGCATAATAGGTCCCCTTTAGAGTCGAGATGAAACAGAAGTAGTCATATCTTTTCTTCCATATTGTGACAACTGAGTGTAACGATTTATCGGCACCATGCATCAGTTGTTGACTGGATATTTAAATGTGGCTGTTGCTCTCAAAAGTGAACCATCATCCGAACCCTAGTGCGCACCAAACAATTGGAAAAGTTGGGTCTCAGTCCACTTCCAAAGAAACTCCAAACCAAAAACAGGACATGATGAGGAATTCCAGGTTCTGTTTTGACTCCTTTATACATTTTATAAGCTCTTTGTGAGTTCTCAGCTGGTAAAAATGTCATATGAACGCACATACAATACGCGCACACGGATTGTTTTGGATGTTCGGAAAGTTCCGTTGAAAAATATACATCATAAAAGCTGTTTTTTATCTTTAGGTCTGGTGTTAAAAATGACAGTGTGAATGCTAAGCGAACCAGGACTAAATGTACCATTTTCTTTTTTGGTCTGGACCAAAAGAACTACAAGTGTGAAAACACCCTTAATCAAACTACATTTAGACTACGTGAAATGTGCCATGGACATCAAAAGCATCGCACGCAACCTCCGCATGACAGAAATCATCACTTAAAGGGCTGTGACACATCATCACTTTTATTAATGAGGTTTCAGACACCGTATGAAAACTCCTTAGTGCAAAAAAGACTTTCACGACTTTTCAAGTCACGATGAAACGTCAGCTGTTGACTGGATATTTAAATGTAGCTGTTGCACTCAAAAGTGGAGGCAGATGAACATGAGACTAAGTGGACTAAATGATTGGAGAAGTGCTGCATATGAAACAAAAGTATCCACAACCATCCAATCAATTACAGTCAGATTAACAAAATTAAGATCCGCCGTACAATGTGCTTGTTTCATTCAGATGTGTCACAATAGGGAAGCAAAGACCATCACTGGTTTACTTGTTTGCAAAAATAAATGTTGTTCCACATTAAATCTTTTTAGAAAGCCCCCAAACCTAAATTTCCCTTATGAAAAAGATCTGCCTGTTAAGTTTCTGCTGCGGGCCTGTCTTGGCAAGGCAGCTCTCAAACACAGTGGCATCCCATTTTTAGCTGGCTCCAAGAGCAGGAGTTTTCCAGCAAGGAAAAAGAGGTAAAAGAAGAGGAACATCTGTATCCTGTCTCTCTCTCTTTCTCAGTGGGCTTATTCTAGTCAAGACACATCCAGGGAGGTCTGCCAGCCCTTAACCTTTTATGGACCTGATAAAGCATTCAGTATTTAGCCCAAAGTCACATCTGTGTTTTCATTGTTTTCAGGTACCGTTCTGCCCCTAAAATCCCAAAGCATGTTTATTAAATGTTTTTCTGTCAGTGTTCTTGTTTAGGACAAGTACTGCCATGTCAGAGCAACAGTTTGAAGAGAATCTTGTTAAACAGGTTACCTAACGTTGATATGTTATAAGATAACAATAAATCCAGTTTAAATGGCACAAATATTTGTAATTAACTCTATATTGTCTCCTTGAGCACTGCGATTTGTTACCCCATTGATTTCCACTTATTTTTTCCATACTATTGAAGTCAATGGGGTCCATCAACAGTTTGGTTAGTTACTCATATTCTTCAAAATATCTTCTATTGTGTTCAGCAGAAGAAATAAATTCATACAGGTTTGGAACAACTTGAGAGTGAGTAAATGATGACAGAATTCTCATTTTTTTGTGTGAACTATCCCTTTAAACGTAAGTCCAGAAACGTATTTTACTCAAGTACTAGGACGTGAAATGGTTAAAATAGACAGTAGTTGACTTGAAAGAGAAAACCTATTTTCAGTTTTAACGTTATTGCGTTATGAGTTGTGGTCTGACATGTTTTGTCTCAAAGGAATAGTTTCTCAATTCACCCATACAAACAAAGCTAAACTTCACGCGACTACAGGAACGCTGACGCTCCTTATTTTTAAAACGCTGCTCGCTGTTTCAAAGCAGACATCTTGTTGATCATCATTAGCTTCTAAACAAGCCTAATCAGCATTAAAAAATAACGAAACCACAGCCGTACGTGTGAACGAACTGAATGCGACTGTTGAGCCGCGTTTGATCACAGTAAAAACAGTTAAACCTGCCAGTGCCACATCAGCGAAGATTTAAAGCTATATACACAGAAGAAAACGCACTCAAAAACTGTTTCACAGAACTAGTTTACTATGATAGAAAACGCGAATAAGGTACAAAGTAAACCAGGACCTTATTTACTAATTAGATTAACTTATTGGCACTACTTCACGCCAGCAGTATAAATTAAGTCACTTTTTTTACGATGCCATTTTAGATGAAAGAGAAACTCATTTACCTCTTTTGTGTCAAGTCAAAAGGAAGATCCGATGAGCAGATGTCAATAAGTTCGTTGTCGTACTGCAGTCTGAGCAAAAAGACGAGAGAAGCAGGAGAAACCCCTCTTTAACCCTTTACTGCCCTCACTGACTGAACTCCAATTACTACTTAATAGTTTCCACCAAAGTCAACGTTCGGTCATAATCACTAGTTATTGTGCCTACTGTAATAATAATTGATATAAAAACAAAAAAACTAAAATGATGTCTTTCAAAAATTCCAAAAAGCTTTCAGGACCGTTTTGTCTGTTTAATTGCATTTTTTATGACAGTTGGCAAACACCATGTTTCCTCCTTTTTTATTGTAGTAACTGGTATTTCCGCAGAAACACAATGATGGTAATAAAAAAAAAACAGTTAACACCTTTCCTTAGCAAGGCTAATTTTATAGCTAGCATTTTATGTATTCTAAAGGATGTTCACTTTAAAATGATAATTAGCCCAAGATTTACTCACCCTGAAGCCATCCTAGGTGTAAATGACTTTCTTCTTTCTGATGAACACAATCGGAGATATTTAAAAAAATATATATCCTGACGCATCCAAGCTTTATAATGGCAGTGAGCGGGATCAACGAGTATGAGCTGAAGAAAGCACCTCCATCCATATCTATCCATCATAAACATACTCCACACGGCTCCGGGGGGTTAATAAAGACCTTCTGAAGCGAAGCGATGCGTTTGTGTAAAAAAAAAAAAAATCCATATTTAACAAGTTATGAAGTCAAATATCTAGACCCCCTTCCACATTCAACTTACGAAGAAATTGTAAAACTCTCGCAGTTCACAAAACTTACGCTACGTCCTACACCTTCCCTATTCAACTTACGGGAAAAGCTTAACTGACGCGACGCCACTTCCGTTTTTTTCCCGTAATTTGAATACGGAAAGCGGTCTGGCGGAAGCTAGATATTTTACTTCATAACTGTATAAAAAAATCCATATTTAACAAGTTATGAAGTCAAATATCTAGACCCCTTCCACATTCAACTTACGAAGAAAGTGTAAAACTCTGAGTTCACAAAACTTACGCTACGTCCTACACCTTCCCTATTCAACTTACGGGAAAAGCTTAACTGACGCGACGCCACTTCCGTTTTTTTCCCGTAATTTGAATACGGAAAGCGGTCTGGCGGAAGCTAGATATTTTACTTCATAACTGTATAAAAAAAATCCATATTTAACAAGTTATGAAGTCAAATATGTAGCTTCCGCTAGACCCCCTTCCACATTCAACTTACGAAGAAAGTGTAAAACTTTCGCAGTTCACAAAACTTATGCTACGTCCTACAGCTTCCCTATTCAACTTACGGGAAAAGCTTAACTGACGCGACGCCACTTCCGTTTTTTTCCCGTAATTTGAATACGGAAAGCGGTCTGGCGGAAGCTAGATATTTTACTTCATAACTTGTTAAATATGGATTTTTTTTTTTTTTTTACACAAACGCATCGTTTCGCTTCAGAAGGTCTTTATTATCCCCCTGGAGCCGTGTGGATTATGTTCATGATGGATGTGGATGCCAATTATAAAGCTCCTCGGATGCATCAGGATATTTATTAATATATCTCAGATTGTGTTCATCAGAAAGAAGCAAGTCATATACACCTAGGATGGCTTGAGGGTGAGTAAAGCTTGGGGTAATTTTCATTTGAAAGTGAACTAATCCTTTAAAGGGATAGTTAGCCCAAAAATGATAATTGTGTAATCATTTACTCACCCTCATGTTATTCCAAACATGTATGAGTTTCTGTCTTCTGTTGAACACAAAAGAAGATATTTTGAAGAATGTTGGGAACCAAACAGTTGATGGTAGCCATTGACTTCCATAATAGAGGATAAAAATCCTATGGAAGTCAATGGCTACCGTCAACTGTCTGGTTCCCAATATTCTTCAAAATATCTTCTTTCTACTTCAGTTACTAAAAGCTTGAGGGATTCTTTGCCCACCAACTGATGAAGTCTGATCCCATTACTGTTAAAATGCAAATGATCAGTAATGAAGTTATTTTTTGTATTGACAATACTGCCCTCCTCAGGTCAAAAGTGGAAAAATCCGTTTTTTGGCCCTGGCACAAAATGATTAAACATCACTAATCATATCAAAGTGTGAACAAGTGCTAGTCAGGTGGAATCACTTGAAATGGCACTTATAATATTAGATAAACACTAATCAAAATGTAAATAATTGTAGAAAAAAAAAAATAGTTAAGAGGAAATTTTAGTGCTCAAGTGGGTACAAATTCTAGAAAAAGCTACAAAATACAGTCCCTGGAATACTTTTAATATGTTACAACGTGCTAAGGTCATTACAAATAACCTTTTTAATTCAGCAAGGACCAAATTGAGACCATAGTAGGTCTATTTTTCTTTTGGTAATAATTCCAAGCAATATTGTTGTATATGCCAACAAAAAAAAGCTAGTGTGAGGTGGAAGCTCATTATTCAACAACCAAAAAAAGACCCTGAGTGACAGTTGCGATAAATGTACATTTTCTTTATTCCAAAAAGATAACGATGCAGGTCCATAACAATAACATTTCTCAATAAAATATTTACACACACATTTAAAAAGTACATTAACATCCCTTCAGAGGCATTATGTATACCGTCGGCAGACAGCTGAAGCCACTAGCAGCTAACTGGATATTTATTTCTAATAGCATGGCAACACAGTTCTCATCATGGAGACGTGAATAACAAATGATTCACGTTTGCCATTTGCCGTCATCATATTTAGCTGAGCGAGTGTTAAGAGGGACGAGAGCTTGCTTTTTAATGAGAGGAACAGAACATACAGTAACAGCCGTGCCTATTCTGAATTACTAGTTAGGATTGGTTTGGTTTAATATATTTTTAGAACAGTAAGAAGAAGGGTTTGTACTGAGATTTGAACTACATGTTCGCAAGTAAAGACAACAAAGAGACTAAATCAAACTGTAAGCCAAGAAATGTAAGCCTGAAGTTCTTTATTACCCATAAGCTAAATGCAAAGACCTAATTAAACCTTGGAAAGAGTATCTGCTACTTTTGTCCAAATACTGTACACAAACATACAGACTTTTTTCTCCACTGAAGCTCTATCATATATGAAAACAACCAACAAGCACGGTAGCCTCGCACATAACATTTAACAGAAATTTCCTGTATAGGTTGTATTGCTTCCTTCAGTATATCTGATCAACATTTTTCCAAAATCCAAGTTATGCTATTAGGGTTATAAAATGCTTCCAATTCTATTATGCTTTTAGCAGATGTTGCCACTGTTGTAACTAATGGACACTTTCAAAAATAACAGCAAATACGTTGTCAAAAGTACTGACTTCGATACCAAGTCGGTACTGAAATTTTAAAAAAATGTGATGCTTTGAGCGCTGTTGAGTGGATTCATAAACACCTCTGATTGGCCTTTGTGTTCACACACTCAGATATGTCTGTGATTGGCTACAATGATCAACGCATAGGAGCGTTTGAAAGCACACAGAAGTGTTTGAATTTGAAAGCGAAGTGTTTGAAAGCAGACCGGTCAGCTGATATTGGAGGCCAAAAGGTTAAAAAACGTGAGTTTTAACACATCAACAACATGTAAAATACGTGTATTTAACGCGCATTTCACACTTTAAATACGTGCTGAATCCACATATTTCACGTGCAAACAACACATATTTAACGCGTGAAATACATACACATGGGAGCGTTTGAAAGCAGGTGTCTATCAGCGTATGGAAGGCCAAAAGGTTCAAAAACACGTGAATTTAAACACATCAACAACACGTAAAATACGTGTATTTAACACAAATTTCATGCGTTAAATACTTGTTTGCACGTGAATAATCTGCACGTTAAATGTGTTAAATATGTGCATTTACCACACTGATTTTTCACGCGCAAACAATACGTATTTAATGCGAGAAATACATGCGAAATATATTATTTTACGTTAACGTGTTAAAATTGAACCTTCCATACACTGATAAACGCCTGCTTTCAAACACTCCCGTGTGTGTGTAAGCGCTCAGTGAAGAGTGTCATTGATGTCTATTTACAACGTTTACACAGATACACATGGGAGTATTTGAAAGCAGACATCTATCAGCGTATGGAAGGCCAAAAGGTTCAAAAGCATCACACTGATTTTTCACACGCAAACTTACTTAACCCATGAAATAAACGGTAAATACACATATTTTACATGTTAAAATTCATGTGTTTTTGAACCTTTTGGCCTTCGATATCAGAGGACCGGTCCGCTGATAGACGCCTGCTTTCAAACGCTCCCGCTTCCCCTTTCAAATTCAAACACTTCTGTGCGCTTTCAAACGCTCCCGTGCATTGATTATTGTATCCAATCACAGATATATCTGATGAGCGTGTTAACACAATGGCCAATCAGGTGTTTACGAATCCGCTCAACGTCACATTTTTTAAATTTCACTACCGACTTGTATCGCAGTCGGTCCTTTTGACAACACTACACACAAGGCAGCAAACTTTTAAATACATACACACTGCTCATTTTGATTTTGCAGTTTGTCTCAGCAGAACTCGCACAAGAATTGTCATCAAGGGCATACAATGACTGAACAACTCAGACAATAAACATGCAAGTGATACCACTAAAAAATAAACTACTGTATGCAAAAACTTTTGGGCAGGCCAATAAATAAGCAACTGGAAAATTGCAAATCAACAAAAAATATATATATTTATATACAGTTCTTTTGAGGAATACAAACAACTGGCAGTGTGCTGACATGTGGAACGCTTGTGCAGTTTGGCATATTAAGGCAACATTAGGGAAATGTGAGGGAAAATACTGCTACATTGCTTATTAAAATGAATGAAACATACCATTGTGCTACAAAACCATGTTCTGTGGCATTACTACTAAAAGAAAAAGGTGTTTCTTGTTCATATACACTTTGAAATCTTGATGAAAAAGAACTTGACAATAAGAAAAATATGGATAAAATTGTTATCTGAAACATGAATAATTAGTTCCTGAAACAGTGCAACTAGAGGGGTTTTCGAGGTCAATGCACCAAACTAGCTAACCAAACAAACTAACCTGTCTTTTCTGTCGTCCATAAACGTTTCATAACCATTCTCATATGAGAACTCATAGAGCAGGTTGTTCCTGGTTCAGTGATACAGCAGTGACACAAATACACCAACCAGTAACAACTGCTCAAATACTGAACGACCTGCACAGAAAACACACATTCTAGTGTTCACTAGCCACCCTCACGCACGTAACATGACTACAAGCTCAAAGTCATTGGCATTATTACATGAAATGATTTACAGTTTTATTGATACCTTAGCTACAGACAATTACGCCAGCATTTCAAGCTCGGCTACGGTGTGCAATACTTTACATGATAAAACGCTGAATGAGGAGGGCTACACTGTGACTGCACACTCTCTGAAATAAAAATGGAATTCAATTGACCAGATTGTGAGCATTTCCCATAAAAAAGGCAAACTCCTGTGTTGTGTGTAAGTTGAAATTAAAATGAAGGCCTGGTTGGCGTCGTCCTTGCAGTAAGGCTCGACGCCAGATGAGCAGGTTGATGTTGTTTGACTGTGTCACTGTTCAAAGCTTCAGATGGAAACTCTCAGATCTTCTTGGGCCGGCGTCCCAGATTGTAGTAGTAGGACAGAGTGACAGTGAGGAAGAATACGCGACTGAGGAGGAGGAGGATGGCAGCATTTGGCAGGGAGCCCAGTTCCACCAGAGTGACGGAGGTCACTGTAACAGACAAGTGTACAAAGACATACATGATCGAAATATCTAGATATTTTTGAGGAAACACATGGTAAATGATTATAAATATCACAATGACTAATTAGACTTACAACGTGTCCTAACTAGACGCTGCGACACGCGATAAAAGTTCCATGTTAAAGTTTTTGTTCTAACCGGCCGCAACAAATGCGATGATTGTATTTTAGAAACGGTTTCTATTTTTCTGCGACGTCGCGGCTGGAACAACAACACAAAATATGGCAATGATAATCTCATGTACTGTTTATGTGCTTTATTTAATGTTAATAGTGTCTAATGTGAGTTTGAATATTGTTTTGTCTTTTATAGCCGTACTGAAAGCAAAAATTTATTATTTCAAAATAAATGGAAGGAAACAAGAACGTTCAAACTGTCAACTCATTGTGAACAGACAAGTGTATTCTATGACAAAGATTGTTTCAGTAACTTAGTTTGTATTTTTAATAAAGTTAAAATGGTGTAATATTCATCAATTTGATTATGTACTTATCCATTTTGTTGCGAGTGCCAGTGGGTTGAGAAATCGAGTCCCCCACCAATCGTTTCGATTTCAAGCCTGTTGTTTGTGCACTTAACGTAGTAAACATCATTTAATAGTGAAATAGGTTATAATTAGTCAAGACATCACAATAACTTTTGACCAGGTAACCGCATGGGTCCTAAAGGGGACTTGATTTCCTGGGGGGGGACTAGATTTCTCATGACACCGGGAGCTTGCCGAGACAGCCGCCCACGCACTCTTCTGATTGGCCGTGATTTTTGATTGACTTTATCACGTCTCAAAGTCGCGTCATGTCTGGTGTGGACTAATTGTTTGTTGCTGAAATCTTATCATATTAATAGTAATATTATGAAATATTATTTCAGCATCATTACTCCAGTCTTTTCCTTCAGAAATCATTCTAATATGCTAATTTGCTGCTCAAGAATCAATGTTATTATCAATGTTGAAAACTGTTTTTTTCATGATTCTTTGATTAATAGAAAGTAAAAAAAAAAACTACATATTTTTTATTTTCATAACATAATTGTATTGTAATTTTAAAGAAACTTTTCTATATAAAAATATCAATTGTTGACTAACATTTTGAAATGCTACACAGCTCTCTGCAATACTTGATTCTGGTCAGTTGTGGCAGTATATCTGTATAATGACCCCAACCCTTAACCTATTTCACTGCAACATATCAGTTTTTTCGGTTTTTGATATTACTCTGTTCTCTTTTTTCTATATCAACTTCACTAGTCACATCATGCATCTCACAACAATTACTACAACTGAGTGTAATAAAAATGATCTTGTTCACTCAGAAGAACAAGGAACTGGTAAGAGACAAAAAGACATGTTACAAAGTTAATAAAAAAATTATTAATAAAATTCATAAAGCAAGATAAAAATACAGGTAAATAAATCAATTTCATTATCATTTTCTTCAGGGCCATTTATTTATTTATTTGGTAAGTTGTCCTGTAATAAGTGGAAAACGGCAGTCAGGAAGTTTATTTGTTGATAATGCTACTGTACTACCATATTTGGGACAACTGCTCAATATGTTATTATAAAAAATATAAATTAATATTACTTCTTGAAACATTTAAACAACCAACTATATGTGTAAAAAGCCACAGATAAAGTTCATTAGAATATATACTGTATGTACTGTACTTGAATGAATCCATTGAGAGATCACAACCACTAGAGGGCAGTGTCATCATGACATTACAGGGCCCATCTGGAGCTGACAAAATACAGCATGCCTAACACTCTAGTTCTCATTGATACAAACCTAAAAACTGGATGGCGAAGTAGCAGGCCTCGCTAAGTAACGTCCATTGGATGATAACCTTCTCAGCAGTGTACAGGCCATTCCACATGATCAGAGAGAGACCTGACAAAAAGAGGGCAAAATGTGAGGTAGTGTGACAAACGTACATTACCGTTCAAAATTTTGGATTTTTTTTTTTTTTTAAAGAAATTAATACTTTTATTCAGTAAGGATACATTAAATTGATCAAGTGACAGTAAAAACCATTTATAAAGTTACAAAAGTTTTCAATTTCAAAAATAAATCCTGTTGCTATTGAACTTTCTATTCATCAAAGAATCCTGGAGAAGAAAAAAAAATTGTTAGCAGCACAACGGTTTTCAACATTGATAATAAGGATCATGTGACAATGAAGACTTGCATGACAGGAATAAATTAAATTTTAAAATATATTATTATAGAAAATAGCTACTTTAAAATGTAACAATATTTCCCTATTTTACAGTATATTTTGCTATATTTTTGATCAAATTAATGAAGCCTTGGTGAGCATAAGATAAAAAATTCCTACTGGCCCCAAACTTTTCGACGGGTGGTATAAACAAGAACTTGCAACTGCTAAGCAAACATTCAACAAACCTTGTGTCTCACAATGTGCCTCAAACATCATTTAGATAAAATTATACAATAAAATATAATAAAATAATACATTATTATATAATATAAATATACAAAGTTCTTTCATGAAACTCTAGATGGCACAGGCTGACATGTCCTTAACTCAATCTGCTTGCAATCACCCTGTTCTCTATAGGGCACAGCTGATTGGTTCCTGCTGTATCAGCAGGCAATGAGCTTGCAGCTCAACTTTCAAATACTTGGTCGGCATTGGTCATGAGTTGAGTCGAGTTTAGTTCATTTTCAAGGTTTAAACCAATGAATAAATGAAGTGAATTGTGAAAAAATGGCAGATAAAAACAGAAAAAAGTGGCATAAAAGAGACTAAGAAATGAGTGGGATGACACAACTGTTCACTGTTTCACTGAGCTGAGATATAAAATCCTTCCTGTTCACTTTGAGACCCCAAAGAACAGCGGCTGACATGTACTGACAGATTTGGCAATCACCAGGAGGATTAAATGAGTAATATTAAAAACATGTCTCGTCTATTAAATAAATTTTGAGGTCAAGATATGAAAAGGAAGCAGGTAGAGAAGGGAATAACTGCACAACTAATTTGTGCAAATTTGTTGTCTGCAGTGGACCAGAAAGAGTCTGATTTAATGTGCAATTAAATGAATGAGCAGCGGAGAGCGTGCAGTCCTGCAGGGAATATTTCCTCCTCGCTTCCCTTCACAATCAACTGGCTGACTGGCCATTTACTCGCATAAACACAAAAACACACATCCTAAGAGCCCCTTGAGTAAAAGGGTAAAAAGACAGAGGAGCCTGTTTACAGCCCATTAATAGATGCGCTGAACACATGACAACTTCTAACTAAGGCTGTGAGAGATCATTAGGTAATGCTGCATTATTAAAAATACAGAATGAGATTAATATGACTTACTGAGAATGGCCCCTCCATAGAGACGTACAGAGACACTGGTGGCTGTTTGCTCCTGATCAAATACAACCTCATACAGCTGGTTGGGGAAGACTAGGGCCTATAAATCACACACACACAATCACTTAATGAAGAATAGATTCATTGTGGTACTGAAGATAGTAAGAATGCAATGGTCCTGAGAACTTATGGAGCTGCAAGTACTCACCATAAGGGCCATGACTGTGAAAACCACAGCAGAGAAGAGAATCCATAACCTTGAGAAAGGAAAAACAGAGTCAGTAGAGAAAATGACTAACTTTGATTGCATATTCTCTATTCAAAATGCCATGGGCAGTTTAGCAATGCTATACAGAGGGATTTAAAAGCCTGTGACCAAATATCTGGGGTTCAAAATTGCTTTTAAACCTGGAAATAAAATGAAAAACTTTTTTAAGAGGTCCTGACATGGATTTTTTTTGTTGTTCCTTGAGGTTTACTTATAATGTTGGTAAAGTTTTTTGCACAAGACAAATATATATGCGGCTATTTTCAACTTTCATTCTGACCCTCTGTCTGAAATGTATGGAAGCTTGTTTCCGACCTTGAAATTAAAAAAAAACAAACAAAAAAAAAAAACGTAATTGCGAGTTTGTTTCACAATTCTGACTTTTTTCTCCTCACAATTGCAAGTTTATATCACAATTCTGACTTTTTTCTCAGAATTGCGAATTATAAAGTCAGATTTGTCAGATTTGCGAGATATAAAGTCAGAATTGTGAGTTATAAAGTCAGAATTGCGTGATATAAAGTCAGAATTGTGAGTTATAAAGTCAGAATTGTCTGACAGTCAGAATTGCGAGATATAAAGTCAGAATTGTGAGAAATAAAGTCAGAATTGTCTGATATAGTCAGAATTGCCTGATATAAAGTCAGAATTGTGAGTTATAAAGTCAGAATTGCGTGATATAAAGTCAGAATTGTGAGTTATAAAGTCAGAATTGTCTGACATAGTCAGAATTGCGAGATATAAAGTCAGAATTGTCTGATATAGTCAGAATTGTGTGATATAAAGTCAGAATGCGTGATATAAAGTCAGAATTGCGTGATATAAAGTCAGAATTGTCTGATATAAAGTCAGAATTGTCTGATATAGTCAGAATTGTCTGATATAGTCAGAATTGCGAGATATAAAGTCAGAATTGCATGATATAAAGTCAGAATTGCGTGATATAAAGTCAGAATTGCGAGAAATAAAGTCAGAATTGTCTGATAAAGTCAGAATTGTCTGATATAGTCAGAATTGCGAGATATAAAGTCAGAATTGCGTGATATAAAGTCAGAATTGCGTGATATATAGTCAGAATTGCGAGATATAAAGTCAGAACTGTGAGATATAAAGTCAGAATTGCGTGATATAAAGTCAGAATTGTCTGATATAGTCAGAATTGTCTGATATAGTCAGAATTGCGTGATATAAAGTCAGAATTGTGTGATATAAAGTCAGAATTGTCTGATATAGTCAGAATTGCGTGATATAAAGTCAGAATTGTGAGTTATAAAGTCAGAATTGTCTGATATAAAGTCAGAATTGTCTGATATAGTCAGAATTGCGTGATATAAAGTCAGAATTGCATGATATAAAGTCAGAATTGCATGATATAAAGTCAGAATTGTCTGATATAGTCAGAATTGCGAGATATAAAGTCAGAATTGTGTGATATAAAATCAGAATTGCGTGATATATAGTCAGAATTGCGAGAAATAAAGTCAGAATTGTCTGATAAAGTCAGAATTGTCTGATATAGTCAGAATTGCGTGATATAAAGTCAGAATTGCGAGATATAAAGTCAGAATTGCGTGATATATAGTCAGAATTGCGAGATATATAGTCAGAACTGCAAGATATAAAGTCAGAATTGCGTGATATATAATCAGAATTGCAAGATAAAGTCAGAATTGCGAGATATAAAGTCAGAATTGCGTGATATAAAGTCAGAATTGCGAGAAATAGTCAGAATTGCATATGAAGTCAGAATTCTGAGTTATAAAGTCAGAATTGTGATATAAAGTCAGAACTGCATGTTAAAAATTCACAATTGCAAAAAAAAAGTCAGAATTGTGACTATCTTGCAATTCTGACTTTATATCACACAATTCTAAATTTTTTTCTCAGAACTGCGAGATATAAACACAATTGCGAGTTATAAAGTCAGAGTTGTGAGATATACTCATAATTCTGAGATAAAATTACACATAACACGCAATTGCAAGTTTATATCACACAATTCTGACTTTATAACTAGCAATTGCGAGTATAATCTTGCAATTCTGAGAAATAAAGTCAGAATTGCGAGATAAAAAGTTGCGGTTAGCTTTTTTATTTTTTTAATTAGTGGCGGAAACAAGCTTCTATAAAAAAATGACACCCACTCGTTATTGCACATGAGCAAGTTTTTTGAAAACATTGTCCACATAAAACCGTAATTTACAGAAAAAAGAAATAGCGTAGCACCAAACACTCGACCAGGAGAAGTGAATGAAAACATGCCTTTAGGTATGATCCAGGACACCATTAAAAATAAACCATCCACTTGTTTCCGACACTGGGATTCTTCTGAAGTCTGTACAGAGATGCAAGCTAGCTATTTAAACTGGACGCGTCAAAGCGAATGTTCTTTCACACTTCCGTTTGTTCTGTTGTCGACAGTCTCAAGTATGTCAGAAACTGAACGCACACCTGTATACTGTATCAGTGTAGACAGCGTCAGTGATTATAATGAGTACTATTAGCTTTTGACGCGACGCTCACATCCAGTGTAGGCAAATGACAGCCGTTAAGCAACTGAACACCAGTGGGCGGGGCCTATGGTGCGATGATGTATAACTATTCGTCGATGTCTTGCTCTTGAGGAAGTCATATGCAAATGTATTTGCTCGTGTGACGTCACAGGGCACCCAAAATCAGAACGAGCCATTTTTGGAGCTTGATTAAATAAATGCTTTGTTTATAATGAGGACGAAGTTTTAAGCTATGAAACTTACAGGATGTTTTAATGGTACAAAGACCTCTTAAATGTCAAAAGATCAAGGCAAATTTGATTTCTCATGCCATAACCCCTTTAATGGAAAATTAAAATATTAATTAGAAATATTTTAGTTTCAACCCTATTTTAATTAACTAATCAAATAATTAAATTTGTGACATTGATTATATGATACTTTTTACAGAAGGTCAGATAAATGAATGGGAAATATTTTAGATTCTACCCTATTTTTAGAGCACTAATTAAAAATATAGCATTTAAACAATAGTGTAAATGATCATTTAAAAATGTTGTTAATAAGAAAAATGCTAAATATTAGCATTTTCACTAGTGGTCTCAGACGTTTGGACCTCATAGAAGTGTGTTATGTGTGGAATGGTGCAAAATTCAAACTGAGGTATGGAGACTTCACAAATAATGCACATAAATTAGGAGCTAATAATATTGCAGGGGATTCTTCTTACATAAATCATTTGTTTAGTGTCCATAGACAGACAAAATGCTACATGTTACTGAAACAGCAGATGAATTTGTACAATTATCGAGTTCAGGGTTCAGCTGGTTCAGCTGTGGCCTGTCAAAATAAGTGTGCTTTAATTAAAGGCCGGCTATTTTCTGCACTGCTGACCCAAGGCAGAATGTAATAAATGAGGTGTATGAGAGCAAACTCCCAAGTACCACAGTGCAGAGAGGATGTTGTCTTACCTCAGTCCCACAGGCTCTCGAACCGCAAACTTGATCTCATTCCCCAGCATCTGACTGATCTGAGAGAGAAGAGGAGGAAGTGAAGTGAGGAATAAAGAAAGATGGGGAGAGAGAGAGAAAGACACAAGGGAGAAAAACGTGACACTCAGAATAATAAAAAATTGTCACATCCATCAACAGAAACTTCCATTTTGAATTCACTTCGGATGAACAAAAACAACTAAATCAGTCTGAAGCATGATGAATTAATAGTGCATGGCGAGTTATCCACAGTGGTGTGGGGCGAATCAGGAAAACGTCTTTAATTAAAGCGAAGAAACCTGTTGTGAACATTGACGTCTGGTGGCCACTGGTAAATAAGTGGATTAATAACACTATATTTAGCATGAAACCCAATTTGATGATAAATTAGCAAATGCAGCCACCCACACTGAGTCTCGGATGATTTCCACAGATTCACACATATTCAGGTTTATGGCTGTCATTCAACGCAGCCACCTACTTCTTCATAGCTGTTAAACAAAGATGGCAACACTACAAGGAAATCAAAGTGTTGGCAAACTCTCCTTTTGTTTAATCACCTTTTTGAAAGGTGAGAATGTTAGCAGCATATCACGCATTCCCATATGGCTGCTTCAAACGGTTTAATAAAATTTAAGAGCATTCATTTCTCCTAAAGGAGCATTTTGGTTTCCAAGGAAATCTTTTACAAGAACCAAGAAAAATTTTCATTAAAACAACAAACCCATAAGAGGATTTTTTGGGGAGAGTTGCACTAGAGCTTCATTGTAGTAAGATTCATGAACAAATGACTAAGTCAAAACATACAAACATTACCAACGTAATCAGATTTATGAAACAAATAACTACACTAAAAAAATGCTGGGTTAAAAACAACCCAAGTTGGGTCGGAAATGGACAAACCCAGCGATTGGGTTAAATGTTTGCCCGACATGCTGAGCAGTTTTATTTAACTCAACTATTGTTTAAAAATGACTATATGGCAGACTTAAAATGAACCCAAAATAGGTTGAAAATTAAAAATCAGACACATAATTACTAGAGGCAACAATAATAATCAAAGGGTGAACATTTATTTAATAAGCAATTTAATACATGTTTATTGTTTAATTATTATTAATTAAACTTATTAATAAATGTTCATTTACTAAACATATTAATAAATGTTAATTTCCAACATACTTTCCAACATTTTAAGCAAGCAATACAGTAATTTTTAAACTATAGTTTCAACCCAACTTGGGTTGTTTTTAACCCAGCATTTTTTTTTTTAGCGTGTAGGTTCTTTTAATGAATAATTTACAATGATGAATTGTTTACATAAACACTGTCCTGCATAATTTACAGCATTTGTAATTTTTCTATAAATGAAAGTAAAATGGACATTATAATTGAAATATATCCAAATAAATGGGAATTGAATCAAATGGAATCAAAAACTGAACTGAATCAAGAGATCGTGAATCAGTATTGAATCTGGAAGTTTATTAATACACAGTCCACTGCAATTTGAAAAATCACTCAAAACTTTGCAGTATGTACGTACAATATCGTTCAAAGGTTTTTTAATGTTTTTGAAAGAAATATTGTGAAATATTATTACAATTTAAACTGTTTTTTATTAAAATGTAATTTATTCCTGTGATTCAAATGTGTGATGTTATTTTTAAACCACACTTAAAAATATAAACAATTAATTAAAATAAATAAAATAATGTGAAATAATGTCTATATGAAATAACTATTATTAGTTCATATAGATACACTACTGTTCAAAAGTTTGGGGGTGGTAAGATTTTTTAATGTTTTGATCTTATGATCACCCTTTTTTTTTGTTGTCAAAAATACAGTAAAAATTGTGAAATATTATTACAATTTAAAACAGCTGTTTTCTATTTGAATATATTTTCAAAGATGAATTTTCAGCATCATTACTCCAGTCTTCAGTGTCACAAGATCCTTCAAAAATCATTCTAATATGCTGATTTGCTGCTTAAAAAACATCTCTTATTATTACTATCAATGCTCAAAACTGTTAATAATTTTTGTGGAAACAGATAAATTATTCAGGATTTTTTGATGAATAGAAAGTTTAAAAGAACAGCAGTGATTTTAAACAGTTGTTGTAAAATTACAAATGTGTTTACTGTCACTTTTGATCAGTTGTGTCCTCGTTGAATAAACATTCATTTCTTAAAAACAAACAAACAAACAAAAAAAAAAAAACTTACTGATCCTAAACCTTTGAACAGTACTGTATATGATGAGCATGACAATTTGAGTCAAATTCAGCATAAAATGTCAGAATATATTTATGTTTGTATGTCTGTTGAAATGGGAGGTCAGTAGAACCAGAATCACATGTTGGATTGCTATTCTATTGATTTGTGCAAGGAAGAAGCATTTTAATTTGGGCCACAACTCCAGGTTTGCTGATTAATGACATTATAAATGCTGTGACAGATATGAGCGGGATGCGTTTCATTTATTCTCAGTGGGTGTTCAGTTAATGTTGATAAAGAGCCAAACCTCCAGCATCCCACTCTGTATGGATTTCCTTAAAGACTGTGAAATAAGACAGAATGGGAGCGCAAAAGGGAGATGATAAAGAGAAAATGAGTGTAAAAGACAGAATGGAGGTGGAGAAATAAGCATGCAGAGAGAAACGAAAGAGAGAACGCACACTATGAGGGCTGTGATTGTGCAGGTCCCTGTAGATCCTGCCACAGTGATACAGCAGATGCTGCTGCTGGGCTTCATACCGGGATGTGCTAATGACTCGAAAATAAATTAGATTTGGTGACTGCCAGAATGCAGATGCCCAGAGCTGCCCAAACAATCACCACTTCCAATATCACCCAAAGTAAACAAGAGAAATAATAGGATTTTTTCCCCCCCGTTACATCCAAAACTGCCGCCTCGTGCTGCCACGCAACATGTATTTCAACTCAGCCTCTGCTGAGGGACTGTTCAAGTTAATGAAACAACAACACAATACCACAGTATCTTTCAAAGAGCAGACAGACAGGCTTATTTTCCAGTTGAGAGTGTGAAGAGTGCTGAAAGAGCAGAGCAAAATCATATTTCTCCATGACAAGACATGAAATGTCAAATTATAAAACACAGTGAATAAATATAATGTAACATGACATTGTGGAGTGCAAATGTCAAAATACAAGGCCCGCTCACACCAAGGACCATAACTATAATGACAGCAATAAAGATACAGTTCTAAAAACGTTCTAAATATCCAGCTGATGAATGATAAAAACATTGGCAGCCAATCAGAATCCACCCTGATTTAAAGAGTTTGAGCATTTAAAGCGGCAGACGATAACTTCAGCACATGCTTATAATAAACCAAACAATATTGTGCATTGGTGTGGACACTAATATAGTTATAGTTATCTTTATAGTTATCATTCTTTGTGTGAACAGACCTTTGGAATTTTGAAACGTGTAAAAGCAAATGAAAGTTAAATGTAAAAGTAAAATGAAAAAGAAATATTTCAGTTTCTGAACTATTTTAGTTAAATTCTGACGAAAATAACGTAGGCATTGTGACATTGATCTTTGTACAGAAGGTCAGATGTAGTTCTTCCATTAAAGCTAAAGACGCTCTTTGGATCATTTCAAATCATGCCAAATCAAATGATTATCAGGGCCCAGCTGTTCAAGTAATTTGAATCATATCTTGAAAATGGGTTGTTCAAAAGAAAAATGATTCTGAAATAAGATTACTGCATGTATTCAGTCTTGGTTTTGAGCTTGACATTACAGCATTAAAGGGGACCTATAATGCCCCTTTTACAAGATGTAATATAAGTCTCTGCTGTCCTCAGAATGTGTCTGTGAAGTTTCAGCTCAAAATACTGTGGAGTATATCATTTATTATAGCTTGTCAAATTTGTCCCTATTTGGGTGTGAGCAAAAACACTGCGTTTTTGTGTGTGTCCCTTTAAATGCAAATGAGCTGCTGCTCCCGGCCCGCTTTCCAGAAGAGGGCGGAGCTTTAACAGATTGCTCTTCGGTTGTCAGTAACGGTGTTCAGCCTTACATTGTCGGACACTGATGGAGAGACTCAGGAAGAAGTTACAACTTTTAGAATGCAATGGGACGTTTCTGAATGGTTAGTGGATAAATTTCAACTCATCGACTGTGCCATCATGTTAATCCTTTGTGCAAATCCAGCGTTGAATTGACCCTCGTTTGTGAAGCAGTCCGGTGTAAAATGACGGCATGGTAACAACACTCTACTACAACAACTCTTCCTCTTCTCTAAAGCAGCCCAACATTGCCTCACCCCCTTTGTTGTGTGTTCTCGGGGGCAGAGTTTATGTAAATTTTATGGTTAGTGATGCCTTTAACCCGGAAAGAAGCTCGTTGTAGTCCCTACCAGCCATTTGTTGTAGTCCTTAAACAGAGAATTCTTTAAAAGAAAATATCTCCCTTTGCATTTAACTTTGAGCATCGTAACTTTGCAGATGTTGTTTATGCTCAAACAGCAACATTACACACTAACTAAAGTTAAAAAAGTGAAATCATTATCAACCAACCCTTTAAAAAGATATTTTGAGCTGTTAATCCCAGCCCTACCTCGAAACCTACCCATAACCTTTTCTTAAAAATATGTACAGTTATAAAGGAAAACATAACAGACAGACAAGTGTAATCACAATAATATATTTATTGCAAAAATGTCCAAAAGACGATGTGTTGCAGTTGCAGTCCTTTATGGCACTATATAATAGTTTTGTATGAGGTACAGAGCAGAACTGAAGTTATTAATCGCTGAAAATCTTATCCCGATCCACAAGGTGTGCATTTCTCATTCAAACGCACATCAACTGAAACACTGCATGTCTTAATCTGTGATGAAGCAGGAGAGAGCCAATGAGCGTTTTGTATCACTGCCGTAAAATATATTGTAAAGCTTCTTGAGGTGGCAATTTTTGAATTTATAATGAGTGTGGGATTTGACGGTCATGGTCGCTGCTGAGAATGGAGATAAAGGTCGCTGGATAAAGACTTGAATTTTGGTCTGTTCCTCACAATCGTATGAATGCTAAAGATATTGATTAGCCTACATCATTCATGCAGCTCGACTGCTGCTGTCAGCCAAATCAACCAAAATACTAAGGCACTCAGAAATTCTTGTTAAATCAACTATTCATTCAAACTGTTATGCTGATCATTTAATTTATAATGAAAAACCTGCATTAAATGAGAAAAGAATGCAATACAGAAGGAATTTCACTAGTCATCTCAGACTCTGGACAGCACAGTTACATGCCTGTTCGAGCTTGACCTCAAAATCAAAATCTCTATGAATAAAACATCAGGTATTTCAGACAGATATACCAAGGACAATCCATTTTTATTGAAGTTTTATTTTGATTAAAGATTATGAGTGCACAAAAAAAAAATAATGTGCACGAATAAACCATTTATAATAAATAACACAATGTTCCATTACAAATACGAATTGTCAATTTTGATTACATAATAGCCTGAATACAGACAATAATGAATTGGACTATGGAAGGGAGTTGTGTACACTGATTAAATGGAGTTGCACCCATAATCATAAGCTGTTTTTAGGACATGCAAAGGAAATGGTGTTTGACTTCTGACAGAGAAAAAATGCTGTTATGCCATTAACCATTAAAAGTCAGGACATTGAAAGCAGGCATAGCTTTAAAACAACTTGTCACATATTGATGCTTTGTCAGGACCCCTCTGCGTCACTTTTTAACACACAGGGTACCCCTTTAGTGTCATTTTTAATATGCAGGGTACTTTCAGATGTTTGTCTTATGCGTCAGATTTAATTCTGACACATTTACTTCTGCATTTGTAAAAAGAGGAAATGATTTTATAAATAATTATAAATAGATATTTTAGAGCACCTAATCCCACTCCTACCCACTTCTCAACAATATAAAACATGTAACATGCGAATAAAAGCACAGTCACAGGTATGCAAAAACTGACCAAAAAACAGTATAAAAGTATTACAAACAACTTTCCAAGTCTTCTGAAGCCATACAAACAGAGTGGAACTTAAGGTTTTAATAGATTAAAACACTCATATCTCATTCAAAAGATCCACCCGAACAATATATGACGCAATAGGTCGCAAGACACACAAGAGCCTTTTCACAATCAAAGCTGACGTAACACTTCTTCTGGTGGCAATATTTAAATTTGTGCACAGGTTCTGAGCTTGACGGCAGATGGAGATCGTTTTTGGGTCTGTTTCTCACACAAATCAATCGTTTGGCCTCAGAACACTTGGAATATTTGCCCATTGTTTCTGCGTATGATGTTTCTCATTGAAAGTAACTCTAAAGGGGCACCCTGTGTGTTAAACGGTGACATCAAGGGGTCCTGACCAAGCGTCAATATGTGACGAGTTGGGAGTGAGAATGTGCTGAGCCTTAAGATTCTTGCAAACCACCACCTCTGCATTGTTGAAGAGGGATGATAACCTAAGATGCATTATTAAAAAAATCCCATTAAAGACTCAAGACAGCTTAAAAAGTTTGGCGTATCTAAAGTTGCTAATGTTAAATTTTTTATAGAGTTGTGATAGAAAGTGTGCAGACTTTATCAACTACAGTGTGGTTTGGCAGCTCCACAATTCAGCAGAGAAGTCAGATCAGTAATATAGTGCGGTCTGCCTCAAATTATAGGTTGTGATCTTTCCACCATTGATGACATTTATGTCTCATGTTTGCAGAGAAAAGGTCTAACAATTCTGAAAGATCTCACATCCGGCCGGACACCTCTTGAAGGATTAGTTTACTTCAGAATGAAAATTTCCTGATAATTTACTCACCCCCATGTCATCCAAGTTTTTGTCTTTCTTTCTTCAGTCGAAAAGAAATTAAGGTTTTTGAGGAAAACATTTCAGGATTTTTCTCCATATAGTGGACTTGAACTGCTTGAAGGTCCAAATGTCAGTTTCAGTGCAGCTTCAAAGGGCTCTACACGATCCCAGACGAGGAATAAGGGTCTTATCTAGTGAAACGATAGGTCATTTTCTAAAAATAATATAAAAATTATATAGTATTTAACCACAAATGCTCATCTTGCACTGCGATGCGATGCGCCACGCATTACGTGACGTAGGCAAAAGTACTGCGGTAGGGTGAAAAACTCTCATTTTCTCCTCCAACTTCAAAATCGTCCAACATCGTTGTTTTACCTTTTTTTGTAAAGGTCGTTTGACTTAGTCTTTGCACGTTCACTTTGTAAACACTTGCTCGGTACTTCCATCCAAGTCTCGTGTAACCTTTCCAACGTGATTACGTGATGTGTGGTGCATCACAGAGCAGTGCAAGACAAGCATTTGTGGTTAAAAAGTATATAATTTTTTTTTTTTAGAAAATTACTGATCATTTCACTAAATAAGACTTATTTCTCAGCTGGGATCATGTAGAGCGCTTTGAAGCTGCACTGAAACTGCAATTTGGACCTTCAACCCGTTGAACACCAGTGAAGTCCACTATATGGAGAAAAATCCTGGAATGTTTTCCTCAAAAACCTTCATTTCTTTTCGAAGAAGAAAGAAAGACAAACATCTTGGATGATATTAAATTTTGATTCTGAATTGAACTAATCCTTTAACCCCTCTACCTTTAGGCCAACGTCTCAGAGCAATTAAAACTAAGTCCACATGTTTTTTGAACAGCACTTATAGTAGGATTGTTCATGCTCTTAATTCCTCTGGTATTTATGCATCTGTATTTCATTGTAATTGATGGAATATATATTTATGTATATATGTTTTCATATGTTATGTATGTGTTGTGTTTTCATTCTTTGTTTAATGTCTTTTAGTGTATGTTATTATTGTTGATAAGCTCACCAGGAAAAAATCCAGACAACTAGGTTATGGCAATAAAAAAATAAATATAAATAAAATGTATCTGTAATTTACAAGGATTACAAAGAAGTTACACAGAGTTACATCACTAAGTAGAAACTTCTGCTTCCAGGTCAGAGGTGATCAACTGTAGTGATGATAATATTAGATTAAATTTACATCCAATCCAGTTTTAATTTTAGAGCTGTCATATTTCATTAGGATTCACAGCAGTAAAAATATCAGGCTCTAAAGCATGCTTTTCCAACTGCCTAACTGCAAATTGCATTTCCTCTGGTGGTTGGTTCTCTGATGGCCATCTTATTCAAGCAGTGTGAGCAGCCAAGACCTTTCTGAGCTCTAAAACAGCGCAAATATTTCATTTTGCTGACCGCTCTGGCCTCTGCAAGAAATTCTCCACGAGTACCAACATCCTGATTAGAGGCTACTGCAGGTCAGAGTCTACGCAGAAGATAAAAGCCAGGCATAGCAATGAGAGTGATCTCATGGGAGTTTCAACCAAAGCCCAGGTCGACTTGTGTGCAAGATATATAAAAAATAAATTGTGCTTTTCAGGACATCAAACATTGCAAAAGGAAATGAGGGGATCAGTGGGTTTATTACCACATCTTTACATTGGCTCGGCCTCTTTGTACTACTGTCAAATCAACTTCCATTAGGATACTTTGCGGGCCATTTACACCAAAAGGCCATGCACAAATAAAAACAGTGCTACCCTAGGTGTGTATCTTGTGACGTGTTCTGACATGTGCATCTGTTTGAAAGGGAGTTTGGCCTCTGACTGCTGTGACATTACTGAATCATGCATCTGTACAGTCATTCTAACATGCGTGGTTTTCACAGGAACAGACCCTACTCCAGGAAGCAGACCTGAATCATGAGCGTGAGACGCATTTAGCAGGAATAATAATGCAGAATAGTGTGGCACAGGCCAGCGAACCGAGGCAGAGGGAGGGCAGGAAGAGGAAGAAATAAACAATGCTGTTTTGGAGAGAATAATCTGCTGTGTGTGACCGCCTGCTCCTTCCATCCTTCATCCTTCATCAAGCACCGGCACATATGCGTGAAAGAAAAAAAAGTTTGCAATGCCGGGAAAGGAAAGCAACAGAAATCCTACAGTAAATGTGTCATTGGAAGGATATGACCCACAGTGTTATAGAGTGACCTCTTATCTAATCTAACTACCAACAAACAGCGGTGTAAACACACCTTTACAACCAAGCAAGATCGAAAAATCGCTCTCCAGTAAAGGGATGAAACTTTTGTCATAATTTACTCACCCACATGTCATGCTAAACCTGTATGACAACAATTTTTTTTTCCATACAATGAAAGCCAGTGCCATCCAGTGTTGCTCTGGACACCACTGATTTTCATTGTATGGACAAAAACGGTTGAAACGTTCTTCAGAATATCTTCTGGTGAAAATGAGTTAAATAATGACAAAAGTTTCATTTTTTGATTAAAATATCCCTGTTAATGTTCCTCTCTTTCATATATATACACACAACTCTTCAAAACTTTGGGGTCAGTAAGATTTTTTCTTAAGAAATTTAATATATTATTCAACAACATTAAATTGATCAAAAGTGACAGTAAAGACATTTATAATGTTACAAAAGATTTCCATTTCATGTCAATGCTGTTCTTTTGAACTTTCCATTCATCAAAGAATCCTACAAAAAATGTATCAATAAATAAAAATATTAAGCAGCACAACTGTTTTCAAAACCGATAATAAAAAGAAATGATAATACACTCTAAAAATGCTAGGTTAAAAACAACCCAAATTGGGTTGAAAATGGACAAACCCAGCAATTGGGTTGGGTTAAATGTTTGCCCACCGTGCTGGGCAGTTTTATTTAACCCAACTACTGTTTAAATATTACTAAATGGTTGGCTTAAAATGAACCCAAAAAAGGTTGGAAATTAAAAATCAGACACAATTACTAGAGGCAACAATAATAATCAAAAGGTGAACATTTATTAATAAGCAATTTAATGTTTATTGTTTAATTATTAACCATTAAACTTAATGTTCATTTCCAACATATTTTGGGTTCATTTTAAGCAAGCAATACAGCAATTTTTAAACAATAGTTGCGTTAAATAAAACTATCCAGCATGTTGGGCAAACATTTAACCCAACCGCTGGGTTAAAACAACCCATTTGCCATTTAGTTTGAGCCACTCTATGTTTATTTCATTTTCAAACTGACCACGCGGACTAAATTAATACTCTTTCGTTAAACATGACCTCGAGTAAATCGAGTAAACAAAGCAGAGAAGAAACCAAAATGTACCTCGCTGATGGAGATTCGGGAAAGCTTAATATGGAGGGGATTGCTAAACTGTTAGATGAACATTGCCAGGCCCTCTTGTCCGAATTTAATTCGATTATATCTTCACTCGAGGCAAAGATAAATCCGTTCAAACAGCAGTTTCTGACCATTCCCACAAAACAACCCATTCAGTGGGTTTGTCCATTTTCAACCCAACTTGGGTTGTTTTTAACCCAGCATTTTAGAGTGTAATATGATCTTGTGACACTGAAGACTTAAGTAAGCCAAGTGAGCTATTGAAAATTAAGATTTGTCATTACAGGAATAAATTACGTTTAAAATATATTAAAACAGAAAACAGTTATTTTAAATTGAAATAATATTTTACAATATTATCCAATTTTTCATTCTGACTTTGGCAGCGCATAAAGGCCAATTTTTGTAAAAGCACCATGCTACACTCTAAAAAATGCTGGGTTAAAAACAACCTAAGTTGGGTTGAAAATGGACAAACCCAGCGGCTGGGTTAAGTATTTGCTCAAAATGCTGGGTAGTTTTATTTAACTCAATTATTTTTAAAAATTACTGTATTGCTTGCTTGAATGAACCCAAAATAAGTTGGTAATTAACATTAATTAATATATTTAATAAATGAACATTTATTAATAAGGTTAATGAATAATAATAAATAATAAACATTTATTAAATTGCTTATTAATAAATGTTCACCTTCTGATTATTATTGTTGCCTCTAGCAATTGTGTGTCTGATTTTTAATTTTCAACCTATTTTAGGTTCATTTTAAACCAGCTATATAGTAATTTTTAAACAATAGTTGGGTTAAATAAAACTACCCAGCAGGTCGGAAAAAACATTTAACCCAACCGCTGGTGTGTTTGTTTTTACATACTTTCCACTCCTTGAGTCCATGTGTCTGAAATTCAAGTACTTTCAAGAAGCGTGGAAACCCCGAGTTATTTAATGTTTGAAATTCATTCATTCAAATTCCTATTATTGTTGAGTCAGAGAAATACTGCTCTGATTAATACATACAGCCAATCTGCTTACTTAAAAATACACTGCAGCTTCAAAGTAGTTAACTACTTTTTTCCCCATAAGGATAGCTTGACTGAAGTTTAATTTAAATCACGAGTAAGCTTGTAACTGGCAAGCAACACTGCACTGCACAGTTGTGCAAACCAGAAGATCTTTCTTTGCAACCTCTGCAAATGGGAGCTTGTTAGATGTCTAAATCATACAATTCCATTAGTCTTTTCAATTCATACTGAATAGCCACTGTGTGTTCACCAGAATTACTGCTGAATCGCTCTGTTAAGTCCTACAAAAGACCCTATATTAGTGAAATAAACACAGAGCTGAATAAAATGTGCTGAAAGGGGAAGTGCAGCACAGGGCCCATACCACAGCTCTGAGTAACTCTAATGTCGCCACACAAACCAAGACCTTCACTCTTTATACAGGAAATTCAACCCTCCTGCTCATGAAGAAAACAACAGCCGTTTCACCGCATCACTGTCCTGTGAGTGTACAGATTAAGGATGAGTGAAAAGTAAAATGGAGTGTTTCCTTCATTTATTTTTAGTTGTGAATGGGTCCATCTTCCTGTCTCGCAAACCAGATAAACAATTTTCTAGCTCACAAGCGAGGACAAACCACCTCAGAAATAGGTACAAGCATCAAAGAGCATATTTGTGAACATGAGCACTGTACATTTATATATAGCATGGAAGTGTAGAGATGCTTAATTTTTTCATATCACCCAAGAGATGCTGGATTACATTGAGCAGGTCTAATTTTCAATGCAAAAAGCTCTTTGTGTTCAAGTACCAAGCAAACAGTATCTTAACACAAGCTTTACTTGCTTTATAGTAATAGCAGTGATCAGATAAAGGAACACACAATACATATGACACTTTTTATAATATAACAGTGAGGTCATACAGTTTTTAAAGGGGTCATGACATGGATTTTTTTTAAATATGTTCCTTAAAATGTTAATAAAGTTTTTTTTCCACACCCCTCATTCTGACCCTATCTGAAATTATCTGTTTTTAAGAGGCGGCTCCTTTAAGGTTTGTCAGTAAATGGCCACTGTTATGATTAACTAACGTCATTTGATAGGAAACAGTATCAACGCCTACTCGCTTACAAAACAAAATGCTCTGAACAAACATATAGTTTTAGTACGTTTTTACTATTACAGCTGCCAAGATTAACTAATCATGAAAAATGTTGATTACAGCATTATATTTAAATCTACACCCATTGCATAAAAGGTTGCAGTGATGAGCATTGTAGCCGATCACAGTCATGTCTGATGAGCACACAAATGCAACGACCCTTTATGAGTTATGAGATTATATATTCAGTCGGCAACAGAAAACAGATCATATTGCCAGCTTGGTTTTATATATATATATATATATATATATATATATATATATATATATATATATATATATATATATATATATATATATATAAAAGCTTTGAGAAATGTTGTGCTCTGAAATCGTATGTTTGTATAGCACCATGACCTCTTGCTGTATGTCAAAATATTCATGACCCCTTTCAAGATTTTTTTTTTTACAAGTAAAATCAGAAAAAAAAGTTTATTTGCCAACTGCAAATACATTTCACTGGTGATAAATAATTTTTGCCCTTATGAAAAATGGATTTTTTTTTTTTGGGCTTGTCGAGAAGATGGGCCCGACAAATGAGATGAACTGTACTGATAAATTTCTGGTAAAAGAACCAAATACACGAAGAGAACTTGATATGGTTGATTTGATCACTCAAGGTTTGCAAAAAGAACAAGACAAAATCTCGAAGAAACAGGCCGAAAAGGAGAAGAAACACCGCTAGAATGGAGGAATGAAGATGGATTCGAAGGCCAAAGAGATGATTAAATTACTGAGACAGCAACAGAAAATTAATTTGAAATTATGCTTATTAAACAATCATATGCTTTGAATACTTTTACGCATGAAATGGAACAGATTACAAACGAGGTTGAAGCTTTGACCATGGGAGCTTCAGCGCCGGTTGTATCTGAAAATGGTGTTTAAGGGTTAAAAGGTTAAAATGATGTCTGAATAGAAGCGATATCTTTACTGCTGAATTTCTGAGAAATTAACCGAGATGTATGTTTTTATTTTAACTAGAGGTGGAAAAAGGAACTAATATGAGATGCATGTTTTATTTTATCTAGAAGTGTCAATCGAAACTAACCGAGATGTATGTTTTTATTTTAACTAGGAGTGTTAAAGGGAACTAACCTGAAGGTCTTAAGTTCAAGTAATTAAAATTCGCAGAATATGACGAAGCCTGCAAAAAGGTGTCACTAGACAGGGTGCAGTTGACCTTTGTATCTTATACTTTGCATACAACATGGGACTGTGAAGTATTAGGGGCTGTATTCATGTTTACAAATAAGGAAATGTTTATGTTGGAAAAAAGATGTGATCTTTGAGGAGTATATATTGGAGAGAGTGTAACAGAAGGACGCCATACCTCGGGTGAAGACTTTCTCGCCTTTATGTTTTGTATTTTTTTCCTCTATCTTGTTATTAAACCGAAACCATTGTATTTGGTGATTCATAAACCTCTCTAAACAAGTCTCAGAGTGAATTTACTTATACATAAACTATTATCAATACCTGTAATTAAATTACTTCCATCAAGCTTCAAGAGCATCGGATCCTGACTGAGCTGGTGTGGACTCCACCTTGAAATCTCTAATTGTCGTACAACACTCTCAATCCAACTGATCAGAAGGTAAGACCAAGTATTTTGATGCAGTAAAGGATTATAGAGATGTGTGTTTGATTAATTGAAGATTGAGGGGGATAACAAATACAACAGGCTATGCGTATCATATATTGCAGGTCAAAAAATCCTAAGCACGTTCCTCATAATTTAGTTTTGCTCCTGTAGTGCAAGGAATATTTCATGTGTAATGAGTTTTGGAGGGAAAAAAATGCATTCTAAAACTTCAAATTTCCCACTGAGGTGAGACATGCAAGTCATGACAGATGTTTTCTTTGGAAGACGGTTTGTATATCTGCTTTAAATCGTGCATGTCACTTACATCAACAACAGGTCTTTCACATAATAATTTAATTTGACAGCCATAAATTATAATCTTACCGTCTAAGGTCGAGTAATTGGCCTGTTTATTCGACAAGGCCAATTTTTACTCACATTTTTGGACAGGAATTTTGTAAAACACTACTAATAGCAACACACTACTCAAAAAATGCTACTCAGGTAAAATTAATGAGCCTATTAGTGCAACTATTTCAAGCAGATTGCATTGCTGGTTTTTGTACAGCTCCTAATCACACACTGACAATATGAACATCTGTTTCAGAATGCAAAACATTAACACGCATGTCAGTGTGTTTAAGTTGCTATGCAAGTCACGGAACTCGGGCAAGGATGCAAAATACAAATACTGACCTTTGACCTGTGCACCTCTCCATCATCATCCTCTCCACCAACGCCCAGGATCTTGCGAGTCTTGAGTCGGCTCACCAGATCGGTCTGACTGTGTTTCTTCATGAGAGGCGGATGAGATTTAGAAGCCATTCCAGCAGTCTACAGAGGAGAAGAGGAGTGTGAGAACAAGATCAGATCTGATTTTTCACTTCATGTTCATGCATGTACTTATGTGTACTGGGAATGGAGTCTAACAAGACAAGATCTTTACTATGTACAATCCTCTAGCGCATCAGGCTGTCCTGACATACCAGTAAACCTCCTTATGGATTACTCAAGGGAATCAATTATATTTTGCTCTCAATAAGGCAGTAAAACAACATCACATGGGATATAATCAGTCTTGACAAGATCCTTAGTTTCTGCGGCACGTTTGCAGTCAAACTGGGGACAGCACCAAATCAGCATTTTAGAATGATTTCTGGATTATGAACTGGAGTAATGGCTGCTGAAAATGTAGCTTTACCATCATAGTAAAAAATTACATGTTAAAATATTTTTAATAGTAATATTGTGAAATATTACAATTTAAAATAACTTTTCCATTTTTACTATATTTTTTTAATCATATTAAAGGGATAGTTCACCCAAAAATGAAAATTCTGTCGTCATTTATTCACCCTCAAGTTGTTCCAAATCTGTATGAATTTCTTTGTTCTGCTAAACACAAAGGAAGATATCTGGAAGAATGTCAGTAACCAAACAGATCTCGCCCCCCATTTACTACCATAGTAGGAAAAATAAATACTCTAGTAGTCAATGGGGGGCAAGATCTGTTTGGTTATTCTTCCAAATATCTTCCTTTGTGTTTAGCAGAACAAAGAAATTCATACAGGTTTGGAACAACTTGAGGGTGAGTAAATGATGACAGAATTTTCATTTTTGGGTGAACTATTCCTTTCATACCCATTTAAAACCCATTAAATCAAATGGCATTATTTATGCAGATGTAATTGCAGTGTAAATGCATTCCTGCCACCTCTGAGCTGCAATAAACGGTCTGTAAATATATCTGAATACCAATTCAGATGCAGCTTCAGAAAAAAAAAGTTTATATGTGATGCTTTTCTAATTTAACACAATAATGACTTTAAATCATCTTTTGGGGGTAATTTCTCAGAAAATTTGATGTGCGATTAATTAGATTAATCGGAACATCATGTAATAATTATAATCACTTGACATATATACAGTGAACTCTGTTATGAGGCGAAGGATTACTTAAGGGAATCAATTATATTTTGCTTTCAAAAAGGCAGTAAAAAGACATCACATGGGACAATATTGGTTTTGACAAGGTCCTTAGTTCCTGCTGCAAGTTTGCGGTCAATTCAGGAACAGCACTTCTATAAGAGAACATATGTCCTGACATGTGGACACAAGCCACTGCAACTTAATATCTCGCAATTATGGCCTTATTTCTCATGTCTGTAATGTAACTTCCTGTTATTTGGAAATTACTTTTCACAATTGTGACATGGCCTTCAAATAGATTTGTTCCTAAGACACAAATGTAGAAAAAAGGACTGAATGTCAGATGTCCTGCTTGGTCTGCAGGAATATGATATCTAAGGTGAAGGAAAAGGCACAGGGAACTTGTGAGTATAAAAGGACTGTCTTTCAGTGTGTGCACTCAAGTCACCTGCTTTCGTGTACTGGACAGCAGAGGTACAGACGGTCAGCAAAAACTCCCTCAGCAGAGGGAGAGAGGAGTTTGGCGTCACAATCGATGAGGAAAGGATGAAATGTGTCCAAGGCTCCAGCACTATTGAGCCTGGAGGTGTTCAGGAAGCTGCAAGAGCAAAAACGGGTAGATTTTAAAAGTACAGCCATCACCAGTGTGCTCTTCAGATAGCAAGATGTAGAAGTATATAAAAAAGTGAAGTAGTATTCATTTCAGTACTGATGAAGATGTCATTAGACCATCAGATTTTAAATTATAGACGGATGCATTAATGAATGAATAAATCAACCACTGCAACACACTGCAATCATTTTTGGTCACTCTGTCCAAGACTGATGAAACAAACCAACAGATGAAATTACAGGTTACTAATTTAAAAGATATAACATGTACTTTAAATGCTGTGAATAATTTAGAAATAATGATTGAAAGCTGTCTGCATAAGAGCTATCCGTTTGAACTACACTCTTTAAAACTGTAAACACGCGGTATGTACAATATTTTTGAATGAATGATTCAATGGCTCCCTAATATACTTGTTTCACTACTGGATGAATCAGTGTTTTTGAACAAATCTTTTTAATGAATAATTCACTGACAAACACATTTTTAACAGTCACTTGTCGCCTGGTGGCGTAACAATGTAATGATACAATTGTTATTTGAAGTTCGTTTCAAAAGGTGATTTGATCAGTGTTGCCAAATTGTTGCCAACACGGGTGGAAGCGACCCCAAATAACATGATATTTAACCCCAGGAATGCGAATTTTACCAGGGAAACGCCCCAAAAAACATGGATTTACCCCCCGGAACACGATTTTTATAGGGGGACCCCCAGAAACGAGACTGGGCTAGTTTTGAGTAGCAATTGGGTGGTTTTGTTGTGAAAACCTGGCGACCCTGATTGTGATCGCTATAATAGACATCAGTGTTTACATCCGAACTATAAACTTTTTAAGTTTATTACTTCGGAGATAATTTGAACATTTGTAACAGAAATAACTATGCTGTGTGGTTCAAAAACTGCTTTCTCTGGCTCAGCGGCAGCACGAACACAGATTTGAATGTTCCGGTATGATTTTGTCAAAGGCTTAATAGACACAGGCAAATCGCTGTCGATAATAAATAAAATCGCATGGGGGTTTGAATCGAGATTAATCATGCCGCTCAATCCCTTGATGAGAAAAAGAGACTAAAAAACAAAACAAAAAAGTCTTACCGATCCCAAACTTTTGAGCGGTAGTGTCTTATATAATACATAAATACTCAGCAAAAAAAGAAATGTGCTCTCACTTTCTACTAATTTCACAGACATTTGATGAGCAGAAATGGAATAATAAATCCCTGATCAAAGGGGAGGAACAATATCAAAAGTAGTATCTGGTGGAACGTATCTTTTTGCTGAAGTTATAATTATTAGATTTTTTATTTAATTTATTTTTATATTTTCTATGCATTTTTTTATGCAAACAAAAATATTGATATCGGCATTTAAAAAACACATCAGCTGATCGTTATACAGGAAAACTGGACTTGAAAGCTCCCCAAATGAGGGAAGATGTAAAGACTGATGCTAAATCCCAGTAGGAATAGTAGCTTTGTGTTGCCTATTTATAAGTATATAAATGTATAATCTGCTAGGGAAGTAAATCTGACTTAATGAGCACAGATTCTCTTTTATAAATGTGCTCTGTTGCCGTCAGCAATGACTCTAGCGAGCAGTTCACAGTTTGATCATGTCTTACTGATTACTAACTAATGATCACACAGCAAGACCTTCTGAACGCTGGGCTGCTCATAACTGATCATAGCATTACATACTACAGATGAAGGGCAATGGAATGTTCTGAAACGTGAAACATGCTCATTTGTCAACTGGTGGTGATACTTTGTGACTGAAGACTTGAGTAGACACCAAATCCACAACAATAGTCACACTAATGCTGCCAACTGGTGATGGGAATGAATCATTACTTCCTTTACGGAGCAATTCAGCCAGTGTGTGAATTTACCATCACGGATAATAGGCAGGCAATGGGCCATGCTTCAATCAATGTGCTGCAAATCACATAAACGAGCCAGGCGATGCCATTCAAAAGCGTGGTTCCAATGCGTTTCTTGACATGAGGTTGCTGGAGTGATGCTGATGCAGTTGCCTAGCAACCCCACAGATTGCGCATTTGGCACCCTCCCTCATTATTGAAAGTATTCTGTGACGAGACTCTGTTCATCTTGACAACTCACCCCATTGTTACCCTTCTGGCGGTCAAATCACGCCTTTGACGCAAGTTAAAGATCTCGCGGCCATGTGCGAGTTTTATTACCTGGCTTTGTCAGGTTAAAGGCTTCATGTGATGAGGAATTTCTAAAATGCAGCTACTGTATATAGAATTCTGAAGCTAATGACAGATGGATTTTTATTGTTCATTTCAAAAATGAACAATAAGTTCATTCCAAGCTTGTCTCCACAAAGCATCCAGACACATTTTGAGAAGACTTCAGCCTTAGGTGGTGGTTTATAAAGTTTATTAATATTAAAAAAAATATTAAAGGGGTCTTTGATTATAATTTCACTTTTTTTTTAACTTTAGTTAGTGTGTAATGTTGCTGTTTGAGCATAAGCAACATCTGCAAAGTGACAACGCTCAAAGTTCAATGCAAAGGGAGATATTTTCTTTTACAAAAATTGCTTTTTAAGGACTACAACAAACGGCTGGTAAGGACTACAACTTCCTGAGCCTCTCCATCAGTGTCGACTCCTGTTTGAACAATGTAAGGTTGAACACCGTTACTGACAATCCTCATTTTGGCTGCGTGAGATTCTCCAGCTTTGTTGTTGTTGAGCAACCGAAGCACAAGCTGTTAAAGCTCCACCCTCTTCTGGAAAGGGGGCCAGGAGCAGCAGCTCATTTGCATTTAAAGGGACACACACAAAAACGGCGTGTTTTTGCTCACACCCAAATAGGGGCAAATTTGACAAGCTATAATAAATGATCTGTGGGGAATTTTGAGCTGAAACTTCACAGACACATTCTGGGGACACCAGAGACTTATATTACATCTTGTAAAAAGGGCATCATAGGTCCCTTTTAATAGATTTGCTAAACAGCAACACATTGAAACTGCATGAATAACAGACAAGTATGCGCTTGTGTGAGTGAAAGAAACAAATTAGCTGCAGGACAAAAGCCCACCAAAGCATTTCTCCTCAGCATCAGTATGTTGGGAATATTATACATTTATACAATATGCCAATGGGAATGATCATGATAGCATGTGATCTGAATGGAATTTTATAACTTCATGGACAACTTCATCAATAATCTTGGAGAGCTCATGTTATAAATAAATGATTTTACTTTATTACTGTATAATATTAGAACTGCCAGTCAAGCTGAATGAATGAAACAAGTAAGCAATCATCACTAGCATTAATTAGCCCTCTGGTGCTACACATAATTGCTTGTGTAAGTCTGAGTCACATAATCTTCCACAGCCCTTGCATCTTATAAATATATAATACAATAAAATGAGTGCAATTTCCAGTACAGTCATACACGTATACATCTCTGGACATACAAATGATTGCGATTATCAATTTAAATGTTTTTGTCCTTCATGTCATGTCATGTAACTTTATTTCATACACACGCCTTTAGGTAATTTTCTTTATGGTCCTTGTAAACAAAAATTACACATGATGACAATGACAATACATATACTTGCAATATTAAATATTTACAAATGTTGAAAGCAATTTAGAACAGGCAAGAAAAAATAAGAAATTGTTTCCAGAGGTAAAAAAAGGGGGATTAAAATAAATAAATGAATGAATAAAACAAATCAATAAATGAATACATAAATTAATAATATTTACAGCTGATATTAATGTGTGTCTCAAATATGTCTCCTGAGTCCACTTGTAATTGGATTTCACTGGTTGGAATGAAACCAGTGTTAACTGTCTACAGAAAACTGAGAAAAAAGGCTGTTGTCTTCCCTTTTGCCAAATAGGTAGGAAAACTTCAACACCCATAATACACTGGGCACACATACACTACACTCCCACCAGTATGCGACATGCTTACCAGAATCAAATACCACATTGCTTTAGTAGGAAATACTTCTTAGCAAACTTTTAGTCATAATGGTGTTGACTTGTATCGTGCGAGAATTGTGTAAGAATTCAAAGAGTAAAAGTTTAGCCGGTTTTCAGTTTTCAGTAAAGGATCCAGTGCGTTGTAGGCAGTGGATAAAGCCTGCACTTTTTAACCACAAATGCCCATCTTGCACTGCTCTGCGATGCGCCACGCATGACGTAATCACGTTGGAAAGGTCACACATGACCTCAACCCATTGTACCCCACTGAAGTCCACTACATGGAGAAAAATCCTGGATTGTTTTCCCTCAAAAACCTTAATTTCTTTTCAGCTGAAGAAAGAAAGACAAACATTTTGGATGACATGGAGGTGAGTAAATTATCAGGAAATTTTAATTCTTAAGTGAACTAATCCTTTAATCACTGTTAGGGATGTGCAAAACAAAAATATTAAAGAAATAAATTAAAAACTAAAACCTGTATACAAAATATAAACCCTAGTTGAAAAATAAATGCATAATTGATTTATTATACTTTTGTTAGAAAAACCATTTATCATTTTCAAGAAGCAAAGTGTTTACATCAGTCTCAAAGAGTGCTGTTCTGTAGGATCTGTGGCTTATTGACTTTGCATTCAATTATAATACATATTCAGAGTAGTCATCAGAACTCTTGATAAGTACACACCTCAAATAAAGACTGTGCAGTGGCTGAATGGCGTTCGTCACCCACGACAACATCTTAATTAAAAAGTCTTTTATCAAAGCGCAGTCTAAATGCATTTCATACACAATATAATTGAAATGTACGCATTTTAACAAACAGCTACAAGCCGGTCCATTAGTCCTAAACACTGGGACAAAGCACGCTGCTTTTATTTCCTGAAAGCATCTGTCATAGACATAGATGTGCCTCTGATTTGGGTTTTCAGTCTTGCAAATGCATCTCATTGCTCAGTGAGCTTGTGTTCTCCATTAACATTACAGCTGAAATTATTTTAAATTAAGATTACAAACCCATGGTTGACGCAGTAACAACACTTTCGGGAATAAAAACACATTTTCCCCATTGACAACCATTCAAAAATTAGAAGTGAATTTTGGCAAATTACATTTCTTATATTTATAATATAGTTTATATTATTATATTTATAATATTATAAAATAATATACGATTTTTTATTAACAATTTTAATAATTTTATAAGTGGATATTAAAAAGATGCAATTTTAAACTAAATGTTATTTCGGTACAAATTCATCTTTCGCTTGGTAACGATCACCAAACAGCAAAGTACAGTCTGATTTAGATGATCGTTTGCTCCTTTATCTGTTGCTGGTCTGAGTGACATTTGAGTAAACATTCATTTAGTGGAGTTCAAAAGACACTCGCTCATGGAAAAGACAGATCTGCGTAATGAAAATATGTGCCTTGAATTAATTCAGTCGTGTTCGACAATCACTAAACGATCACTAAACTTTTGCCATGAAAACACCTGTTATTTTACACACAGTTATTTTTAGAAATTCTTAATTTTATAGTTTAGAAAACTAAAAAGGTGCAATAGTCTGGAACCACAAATATTTTTCCATACTTTTTCCATATACGACTGGTCGTCCAATGTAAAATCTGGTTCTAAAAGCAAAACCAGTTGAGTTAGATGTGTCAGAGCCCATTGCTCCTACAGTAATTGCTGCCATCATGTCATTCTCTTGACTATGGCAGGGTGCATTGTGAGAAAAGGGCAAATAAGCTGCAGGCTAAAAGGAACAGGCCTCTAATTGACAACTTGTGACAACATGACAAAAACAAAGCTAGGAAACTCCTCCTGATGCTAACCAGCTGCTGGACAAGCACAAGCTGGCGCAGAAGTTATTAAACCTGATGCCACACAAATGTCAAACTGATAGCTGCTTTTCAGTTCATTCAGTTCAGTTCATCCCTGCACATGACATGAATTAGTAAAATGTATTAGTAAGTCCTGAGAACTAATTGTTAATTCGTGGCCACGACATACTGTTTTTCCTCCGCATGCCATGTGTGGGGCTCTGTATATTTCAACTGGAAAAAACCTATATTATCATATAGGTCTAAAGAATTGAAGTCTATCGGGTAAAAGACAATGCACATTTACTCTCTTCCACCGTAGTAAAGTGAAGCTGCCAATTTCCCAAATATGGCGGTGACATCTAGAAACTTGAGTCTGCGCAGTAGTAAGCGTGAAGTTGAGCCGCGGTGTCAGGGCCCCGCCCACACTCCTACAGTTTACTGCAGAACAACTATCATACACCCGGCGCAATGCGATGCCAGGCGCGACGCAAGTGTTTTTTGCTAGTTTCAGGATGACGCAGGTATTATTTGCGCCACGTTGTTTAATTAGCAAATGCACCCGCGCCCATTTGTTCGCATTTGCTGGTCTGAAAACGAGGTGTTCAGGCGTGTTGTTGGCGTGTTGCTATTTTGAGGCAACTGAAAATGACTGCGCCATTGACCAACAAAAACCTCAATGCCACAGTATTTTATTTATTTTTTTGTTATTTAAGGGGCACGTTAGTAATATGCACGTATAGGTGGGTGCACAACACACGTACACTCTGCTTATTACACACACAGGGACGCGCAGCAGCACAAACATGTCAAATATTAAAAATAAAAGGATTACAATGTAAAAAGATTATTATTGTGTGCATTAAGATAAAAATGCCTACATGTCATAGTGGATAGTCATTGCATATATCAGAATTACCTATTTGCAGTAATGACGAATGAAATTATTTGACCAATCGTGGCAATACACACATGTATTTAAACTGACTCGTTGGCGCACATGTCTTCTAAAGGGAATGGGAGATGACACACTGATTGGTTTATTGTACGTTACGCCCAAAACACACCCATGACTCATTAAGAGACTAGGTACAACCCTTTTGGACCATGTGCCTGGTGCGGCGACCATTTTTGTCCCGTCATTAAACTAGCAAAAGTGGATTCGGACACGCCGTAAGTGCACCTGTGCCATGAGCTTCAGACCATGCGCTTAGATCGTCATTATATCGGTGTGAAATAAATAGTTATGGAAATATAGAAATTAAAGTTAAAGCTCCAATCTCCTTCCAAAAATCATGAAAAAAGTCTGTTGGTGCCTCAGTGACTACTTCCCTCAGAGAAGCTGTCAATCATGACATCACACCCCCATTTTTATAGCATCAAATAACTAAATAACTAAAACCAAACTTATTTATATAAAAAAAAAAAAAAAAAAAAACACTTGAACTTACATCAATGCGATAAAAACTACCTAAAATCAGTCACGTGACAGTCTCACGTCCCATTAGATTACATGGAGAGGGCGGGGTTCATGACCTATACTGCATCCAGCCACCTGGGGGCAATCGAAACGTTGTTGTACGGCACACTTGGGTAAAACAAGAGCTTATTGATGTCAGTTTGCTATATTAATCCAACAGTTACTCCTGATAGGAGGCTTACGGAAATATTTAGTTTGTGTAGAGTTACGCTTCAAGATTAATGGTGCAACGCAAGCTGTTTCGAACTCACTGAAGAGCTCCTTGTATGGCTTCTGCTACACAACTGAATTTCTCTCAGTAAAGCAAGAGATTTCTTACACATTCACACTCAACGTCTGTTAAAGATGGATTGCTGGATGAAATGCAAATAAACATTTTGGTTCAAACTATACAAGTGGATTAAAATAACTAATGAGGTGCTCAGTTTACAATGCTGTAGAAAATTTACAGTCAACTAATGGTATTCAATGTTTATATTAATTTGACATACAAAAAGGCATGTTTTACTTCATGTTTACACTGCAGATGATCTAGTTTTGTGGTGTCTTGGCTTGCCATGCATAAACTTGAACAGCAGAAAATGTTGCAGCTAGTGCAGCTGCTAAAGAGACCTACTTAAAACAGACTATCAGACTCCATCATCTTTACATTACACCTGTTAAATCTCTCCTCTCCAGCTCTCTCTAGACATCCATCTGGGATGTACAAGTAATCTCTGTGCATCAGACACTTATGGTTTGTTTGTTATGGTTAGATTAACTCCATGTTTGTATACATATTCATACTTCATATATTATGATTATACCGATAACTGATTCATCAGTGAGGTTTCTTTTCTCAGGATTATATCTGCTGCAACTCAACCAGCTATTTTCAAGACTACAGACTGGTGGATTTAAATATCTGCTGCACTCATTTTTAAAGGTCAGATTTGTTAGGTAATCTCAGCCAAGAACAACAACCTAAATGTTAGTAGAGTCAGAGTAAGGGGAAGGAGACAGACCACTTGTGGAAAAATGAATGGGAGAAAACAATGCTTAATTAATATAATATAATCAGTTTAAATCTAAAAAAAAAAAAAATTGTATACATATTTTTGTTGAGTATTATATTTGATACATCAGGTATTCATGGCTCTAAGAGGGGAAAAAACAATTCAGTTTTCAAAAAAAAAAAAATTTTTGACTGAACGCCAGTGTCTTGCTCTGAAGGCGGTCATTTGCAAATGTATTTGCCCGTGAGACGTCACAGATCCCGCAACATCAAAACGAGCCGTTTTTGGAGCTTGATTAAATAAATGCTTTGTTTATAATGAGGAGGACGTTTTAAGCTATGAAACTTGCAGGATGTTTTTATGTCAAAAGATCAAGGCAAATTTGATTTCTCTTGTCATGAGCCCTTTAAAACCCCTCTTATATAAAGGCATATAATTTAAGGGCATAGTAATTTCCCCCATATTTAGCAGACTGCAGTAATAACATGCCATTATTAGGGTGGCGGAACATTAACACAAGGCTACAGTATATACTTGATTAAAGATATTAGTAAAGTCTCTTGATTACTACTACAGAACTTCCAGTTTCAGCAATCACAGCTTTCATAATTAAGGAAGCATTCATTTTATAATTGGCATTGACACTCTGTCTCTTAGTTTATGAACATTTCACAGTAAAATGCACTAATATGGGTGGCACACCTAGTAGTACACATTCGCAATTGCATGAATTACATAATAATCACAGCACTGATTTCACAGTCATAGTACAGGCCTTGGAAAAGACATCAGCAGTTATAAACTGAAGGGCATTTCCTACATTTGCAGCATCAGGACAGATGTGATGAGTTTTTCTATCTGTTTGAGCTTGAGGAGCTTTCCTGCACTTGTCTATTTACACTATTTCATGGTCTGTCACAAGAGCTTACTGTGAGTGACAGGCCAAAAAAGTGGAACGTTCTTGTTGATGCACCCAGCTGAGACATTGGCTACCTCGGCAGAGCTCAGCAGTAAACATTACCTTTATTTACACAGAAACACAACTGAAAGACTAAGTGGCAACTGCGTTGTGTTGGTACACCTGTAAGACCAAGCATTTTACATGCAGAAAGTAAACAAATAAAAAAATAAATGATGTCAAATTCAGATCAGTAATGCAACTGCATCAGTTACTTATTTGTAATTAAAAATTGTGTCCAGCTTCTGGTCTTTTACGTTGAAAATTGTTCTGTTTTCTACAGTCCTGGATGGTTGGTGAATGTGATTTCACCAAGTATGACATGTTCCTGGATCAAGGTTTAGGTTTAGGGGTAGGTATAGGGTTAAGACTAAATTTTCAGACAGGAATGTTGTTCCAGGATCAACAAAATATGTTGATCCAAGAACATGTCTTACTTGGCAAAATCACAGTGAACCTGGAGGTTACATTCTTGTAGGCTCTGTTTACATTCACTTTGGCAATCTGATCACAAAACTGAATGACATTAACAGCGGATATTAACGTGCATCTCAAAAACGTCTCCTGAGCCCACTTGTGATTGGATTTCACTGAGGGGAAGATTTCTGATTGTGAAACCTAATACATCAGCAAATGACTGCTAGGGATATGCAAACAAACAAATAAATACATAAACAAATATAGCCACAAGCAGCATTCATCAGGGTCCAAGCACCAATGGATGATTAGAGATTCAACTGAAATGTATCTTATGATGTGGTTTTTATAGCAAAGATTGAATCTTCACTGAGAGTTAGGGTTTGATCAAAATTTATGTGGTGTATGTGTGGATTCATATTCAACATTTAAATTTAGATGAAACGCATGGACAGGACAATTTCAAATAATGTAAATATTTGCAGCTCAAAACTTTATTTAACCGAAGCATATCTCAACGCCCTACTCGGTTTATAATTTTTTTTCTACTGTTTATGTATTTGCTTTCCAATCTTATGCTTAGAGTTTAACACACATGTGTTTTATTATTCATACCACAACAAAAAAATAAGTGTCTTTATAGAAATTGTATAATATTTATTATTGTGAAAAGACTTATAAAATTGTCTCTTCACTTTACATCGACAGCAATATTTTTGATTTGCTATTGTTGGGGCTTAAAGCAAGAATTCAGAAGAAACAAGAATTTTGATTCTGCCACAAACAGTCACAGAATTATTAGCTAAAATGTAAAGTTGCTTATTATAGCGCCACCTTGAGGCCAGTTTTAACAAAATTTGGTACATATATTCATTTTCACACAATGTACAAATATATCCATTTTTGTAATGGTAGGCCATTCAGATTTGATGTTATTAGCCACTGAAATTTTATTGGCTGCTAGCGGCCATGTTTTTTTAAAGTATCCGAGTCATATTAGAGAATATGTTAGTACGCATCTTCTTTAGTGGATGTCCTAATTTTCAACTTAATGGATCATTTGGTTCAAGAGTTATAATTGTTTTTTGTTGTAGTGCCTCCTGTTGGCGGAATTGTACCAAATTGGCGGAATTGTACCAAATTTAAATACCTGTTGTCTTTGTGTGTCAAGTTTCATTAAGCTTGGACAATGCATTCAGCAGCTATAGGTCAACTTGTAAAAATGGGCATTGCCTCACCAATTAATTAACTTGTATCTTTGCTTCGACAAAAAGTTCTTTTGATAGCTTTTTGCCAGCACTGTCCCTAGCTGCTGTGTGCCTATTTTCAGTAAAGATTGGACCAACGGCCTAGGAGAGGTTTGAAGAAGTATATTTTTACGAAAATCCAAAATGGCAAGAGATATTTTGTAGGGCTTGACTCATAATATTTTACTACTATTTTGTCCAAATAAATGAAAAATTAAACACTAAAAACCAAAAATCTATTATTTTAAAATGTTAAAAGGCATCACAAACATGCAGTATGAAAAATGTACATTCATTCTGAGATTTTTAAAGATGAACTTTGACCAATTCAAAAGAACTGCAACTCAAAAGAGTTCTTCTTTCATGAATTGGAGTCATTTAGTGTTCCATTCACCTGTCAAGAACCGTTCAAGAACCGCTAACAGAACTGAACATCATGAAAATCATTTTCTGTGTTTCTTGGTTACTGGTTCTCCATAAATCGGAGAATAACAGTGAGCTTAACTGAACATGCAATGCTACTGCATCCGCTTCAGAAAAGAAATGAAGGAAATAGTATTTTATTGTGAATTATTTGGTATTATGTAAATGTAGTAGCTGATTAAAATGTCTCAGCACAATCTGTTACATTTAGCACAACTAGCAGTTGTGCACTGATTCATTTCTCACCCCCAGAGGAATTCACTGTAGCTCAGCTGCCTGCATCTTTGTAGAATGAAAAACAAAATCAATGCAGATCATATGCAAAGTCGATCCACATCACACTGAGCCAAACGCACAGGAGGTGGATGTGCTAACAAATCCAGCTGAGTCTCTTGCAGTCAGTCAACAGGTCTTGTATAAGATCATCCACTGACATTAGATGTTTCCCCTTTTGGCTGATAAATAATTCAGAAGCTGTCATTTGGTTTAATCAACAGACCAACGGTACATCCCTAGAGACATGACATAAGGCCTGATGCTACCAGAAAGTTGTACATCCATCCACAATCTTCATCGAGATGCCAGAAAGTGACACCCTGTCAGCACTAGCTGTAAAAAAGTCCATTATGGGGTGTGGGGGGGGGATCTCACAATATCTGTAAACAATGACATCAGACAGGACACTGCCACAATATCTCAGTGACATTTAAAATATTGTAAGATAACTGATGGATCACAACCTGACCAAACAATTTATTCAATTTCAAGACAAGAACAAGAGCAACAATAATCGATGCAAAAGGAAATACGCATAAACACAAGCTACTGTACATTTAACACACTGAAACAAACAAAGCTGCCCTCTTAATTGGACTTTTATATAATAAACAGACACCACTGTGACTCATACCACTGCAGGCAGGAAACAACCTTCCAGCATTACTCAAGAGAGTCATCAAGATGTCTTCCTTACTTTGACCAATGTGATGGGCCACAGTTCGCACAAATACAGCCGCTCAGTCATGACGTCAATTTGTAGACCAACCGGGTAGGGCTAATTCAATATGGGTTCCTTTGGGAATGTATTGTAGGTTTTAAGAATGGCTTTTTATATTGGGGGTTGAATAAAACAAGGTCTGTGGTTTACTGGAATCGATTATTAATTTACTATTGAATCAACTCCATGTTCCATGTACCTCAAATGTAAATTTTGAAACCGCTGTGTGCCTAAACTTAAAGAGATTGTTCACCCAAAAACGGAATACAAGATACTTTAAAAAATGTTTTTTTAGGGCTGGATATTGACACAAATTTCTTGATTTGATTTTAATTCACAAGCTTGTCATTTCATTTAATATCAAATTTTGGATGTATATCAGATATAGTACATGTCAAATGTTCTTGAGTAAAAAAAAAATCTAATGCTAACTAATGCTGTTCATGGAGTCAGTTGGTACTACATTACTATAATATTAAAGGTTAAAATCAACTGATTTGTATTCAAATACTTAAATTACTCTCAAGGAAGCTTTTTATAAAAAATAAAGTTATAATACTAACTTACGTAATTCTATTTGTACTTCAATTCGTTTTTTGAAATATAAACATTTAAATGGTGGCTGTCATGAAATCTTTACTGATTTATTCAAACATGCATTAAATATTGAAAAACATTCAAAGTTATACTGAAAATGATATATGGTGCATATATTTAGCAAAATGCTTCTCTCTAGAGTTTATTTTTCTAGCTGACTAACAAGTTTATGATCACCAAATATGTTTTTTCTGAGGTAAATGTTGCGTTATGTGACATTGTTTACGAGCTGTTTTATTGACGTGTTTCCGTGGTTGAAACACTGATTGATCGATTACATGAGACAAGATTTTCGGTGATGATCAGTTCAAGTGCCCTTCGTGTTGATCTGAGGTGTTACAGTGATCTGTCATGCCACATTAAACAGCGCCAAAACGGTATTTATTTTTTGAATTTCATAATAAAATGTAAAAAATTTTTGATTCATATCAAAAGTAACAAAGCACAAAGATTATTGCGATTTATTGGATGGGAGGCGCACTACAATGTTCCGTTCATTCATCAACTGAAAACAGGATAGACTAATCGATTCTTGGGATTTAAGAATCGATATCGGTTCATGAAAATGAGAATCGATTAAAATCAAGAAATCGATACATACAATGTCCGATCTGCCCCAAACTTCACATGTGTGATAAGAGTCCTGGTCTAAAGATATCTATGCCAATCTGCTTGTTGAGTCGTGACGTAAGAAACGCCGTTTCCAGGTCCAAGCCTCGACTCGTTTCACTTGAGAATGCCATCTCGATGGCTTTTTATGAGCGCTATTTATTCATAATAAACATTTAACATTTTAAAGTTAAACATTTAAAATACTTACAGTCTACACAACAGTCTCCATGCTCACAGTGTTACAGACATTAATATTTTAACGATTTATAAAAGATGAATCGTCTGGCCATCTAGGATTTTGGTATGTAGATAAAGGTTATGATTATAATTTTTTGGTAGTATTACACCACATCGTGTGTGTATATTAGCACCATTTGTTGTTTTCTTGTGGTATGAGATGGAGCGTTCAGACTCGGAAGCGCTGCCACGTGGCGTCAGACTTAACAACCGAATATTCAGTTAGTCATAGCGCCACCTGCTGGCAACAGGAAATGGCAAGCTTTACACTGTAATTCACTCCCAGAAACACATTTCAAATATGCCACGAAGTACCAAACATGCTAGAAACACGTTAAATCATGCAACACTTGGCTAAGTGGTAATGTATGCAATTAACGCCACAAAACAGGAAGTTGTTGTAACTCAGGCATGCAATGTCCGATCTGCTCCAAACTTCACGTTTGATAATAGCCTTGGCCTGAAGACATCTACATGGCAATATTCAGTTATAGTCAAACCGGCACCTGTTGGCAGCAGGAAGTGTGGCACCTTGAAATGACTTGGCCATAATTCTCCTGTATTTACTCGCTTACATGCATGTCGCTCACTGTTCACTGTTTTCCTAAGGCCAACAGGTGGGGGTGAGCCCAGGTGCGAGGGCCCTTTCATCACTGCTTGCAGCTTTAATTATATATTATATATATATCCCTTGAAATTATATATACATACCATTTATTTTTTTGTTTTTATTGCTGAAGCAAGAGTGTAGAACCAAAGTCCCTTTCAAGGAACGTCTGTTCACTCACCGGCCATATTTACAATGCCTCCGGGCAAATATTTCGGGCATCCAAGACCAAGTCCTATCTATTTCAATGGGGAAATCCTGAAATCTCAAAAACTGCTTGGTGAACTCACAATTAAATAACTTATTTCAAACCAGCATCAAAATCTGACATGAACTGTCGCATAAATGTTGTTTCTTACACTCAAATAGCATTAAAAAAGCGTATTTTTCAGGCTAGACAATTATGTGCAGTCCTAAGCGCGAGTCTCAGGTTTCTACGGGAACCGGAGCTTCTAACGGCAGCCGCAGTGATACAATGACTTTATATTGCACGTTGCAATTTCTCCCATTCATAACTAATAGTAGTGAACAGTCTTTCTATATCTATAGTATTTGGCTGAACTCGCGTTCCTGCATCCTGTTTTTCCTGCAGTCCAGAATGGCAGCACAGTTTAAAGGTTTGAGCTGCGCCTTCTACTGTACAGGCATGAATTTGCATTTCCTTCAGCTTAAATATTATTTTCACTTTGGGTGTAAAAGGGCCTTTATATTTGCCAAAAATATAACTTTTTTTTGTTATTAAACAAACAAGCAAACTCAGAACAGATAAGGAAACGTGACACAAAAGTAACGTAACGCATTACTATCCATAAAAAGTTGTTACTAAGTAACAAAATTAGTAACTTTTTTCAAGAGTAATGCAATATTGTAACGCATTAATTTTAAAAGTAACTTTCCCACACACTGCTAATGATATACTTATGAGGCAGGCCATGTAATAATCAGGATAACTTGCATTGTTGCAAAATAAGCTCATTAAGGGTGATATACAAGACTGATCACTGTGTCTGGATTTATTTTGTGATAATCAGCTGAATGTATATTATCCGTTATTTAGCACACAAATTGTAGAGAATACACCTAAATATTTAACAAGAATTGCCTTGTTTCTTCAATAAACAAAAAAGGCAAAAGATTGCTTTAAAATTGCTTTAATTTTTTTTTTCATCTACCATCCACCTTGGTTGGCAGGCTAAAAAGTTAATTTCAGACCCTGAGCCGTTACATAAGCACATTAACTCACATCTTTGCTGTAGCTACAGAATCCATTTATGTTGTAGAGCAAAATGTGAAATTTTCTTGAAGTAATGTTAACCAAAGACCTTATTTTACTCAAAAACCACTATTCTAGAAATTCCTAAGGGAACCCATAATACTCTTCAGGATTTTAGAACTACAAATGAACAGCTCTATAGGCATTGAGATTGAGAGATTAAAGGATCACACGTATTGACGTTACATATACGAGACTAGTTTGTTCTCTTTGAGTGGGTGTGTGAAGAGCCGCCAGTGAAGCTCATGTCGTTTGCGCTCCAAACACGCGGAGACAGATGGCCTTGAAATCAAAACATTTGCAAAGGAGATGATTCAGCTTTGTTTGGAAACGGTTAGAGTGCCATAATAATAATTCTCTGTCTTAAGCCATTTCACCCTTCACCAAGTGGAGGATGGCAGGACGCACGCACACACAGAAAGACTCCCTCCCGAGACGTTCGGAAGAGGTTGGCCCCATGAGTGGCAGCAGCTTGCTGACAGCTCATTAAGCCTCTGTTCGTGCTAATGTGATGAAAGTGTGAAGAAAAAGCCACTCAAACATCTTGTCCATCCCAGCACACGTCTGATCTTTTGACCAACGTATTTCTTCTGCTGAAGTAAACAACAAATGACACCGGATCTCCTCACAGCACATAAGCAGACATTCACAGTGCACTAGTCTAGCAGGATGTTGACAACCATTGGCTGCACATTCTGGCATCGCCAACAGCCATTTAAAGGGTTCATGAATTGAGAAATCAACTTTTCCTTGAGGTTTTGATATATGAGGTCATCATACTATAAGTTTCAGAACTGAAAACTTCCTTGTTAGTCCAATAAAAGATTTTATTGATACCAGGCCCAGCGAATGACTCGTCCCATGCCTATCTATGAAATGGAAAGATGAAATCCTGCCTCCGCAGAAAAAAACAACGCCTACTTCATCATTGCAACGTTAGCCCCGCCCACTGGCGTGTTAGTGAGATTATGAGGAGAGAAGAGCAATTCAAGACTAAAAATAACATTACCTTTCAAAGGATCCTAAAGCTAGGAATATGGTTATTTATTTTCAACCATGTGAATGTCTCAGTTGAGCTTTATTTATTTCTATTCAGTACATTTCATGGATTCTTTAGTAAATCAATCGCATTTCAGTGCAGGCTTTGCAAAGAGACTTTTACAACATGGACTCAACAGTAATGCGACAACATGTAAGTAACTGTGTTAATTCTAATGCCTGATCTGATATGTAATCATTCATGTACAATCAGATGTTCTTTGTCTATGTGTCAGTAAATCAAACCAGTGACTGAACAGTCAACTTCATGTCGTTTCTCTTAGTAGGATGAAAATAATCTGTTATTATAAATGGTGATTAATTTTTATATAGAAAGTGATCAAAGAACGCTCCCTTTACAGTCACTGGAGCTGTCAATCAAACAGCGTTTATCAGTGACTGAGTGACACTCACACCAAAACTCCCCTTTTATTCAATGAATCTCTTTAGTTGAATGGCGTTTGCACTGTTAGTGAGGATGAAAGCATTCGTTAGTGTGCAGAAGTTGAGTTGCAATGACAAGATCACTGCACTCTGTGATCGGCTACAATGTTCATCACTGCAACCTTTCATGCCACGATCTAAATATAACGCCATAGATCTAAATGTAACATTTTTCACGATTGGTTAACCTTAAAAGCTGTAATAGAAAAATGTGCTAAAAGTTTTAGAGAGAGTAATACTTTCATATGTAAAGATGTTAGCCAATCACATCAGTGGGCGTTTACACTGAAGTCTCACAGCAGACGCGCCACTTAAAACAGAGCATTCAAATAGGAGGGCTAAAATCAGGGCAGCAAAAATGCCTTTTATTTCTAAATTATGATAAAATATTATAAAAGCATATTAACGTCATAAGTGCACCCCAGGAAACATTATCAAACAATAAAACAAGGCAGTTTATGATCCCTTTAAAGTACCTCAGATCACTCCACTTACTCATTCCTTGACATTGAGTGAATCACACTTTCATCTGAAGTGACTTCAGCACTCTAACCACAGGAGCAATTGTGGGTCAAGTGTCTTGCTCAAGGGCACAACAGTGATATAGCAGGAACTTTCCAGTCTCTTACCAATTTCTTGTTGCATGTCCTCTGGCACAACTCACTGTGACTGTATTCTCTATTAGAGCTGAGCAGCAGGCTTGAACGGGGGGAGAGATCATCAAAAATTTGTAAAATGATGTAAAAACAAAGGCATCCATTTCCGAAAAATACAATTTCAAAAGCTTATTCTAATAGTCCTTAAGTTTATGGCAGATTCTGTACATAAACTACTGTTCAGTTAAAGTTTATTAAAAAAATATATTGCAGTTTTCACACATACGCTGTGGCTTGACACCATATCTATATTACGGTGTTGATTAAATATATACTTCATATACTTCATATAAGAATATATATTTTATATTTAGAAGTAAGGTTACAATTTTTTTAAAACCATGATGCATATACTGTATGCCAGGATCATCCACCACTCAAAACAGAATAAGGAAGTTTCTTAAGTCCCAATTTTTGCTCCCACAATTTTGTGGCTAATCTTATAAAGACAACTTTTCAATGTTGGCTTAATGTTGTTTGAAAGTCTTGGTAAAAGGTTTTAAATGCCTTAGACCACACTGAAGACTTTTTACAAACACAGCATGGATTTACCACAGGTGAATACAAGGTGAAGATTTATTATACTCTAAAATTGACATTCCATTATCTTTAATGATATCCCTTTCATGTCAGGATTTCCTTTGCAAGCCATTACTATCAGGCAAATGTATAATAGGTGCCAATCAAAGGCCCTTTTCTGATGGTCTTTTTGAACAATACAGTTAGGGCTGCACGATTTTGACAAAAATCATAATTGTTGATTATTCCCTTGAAATTGTAATTGTGATTATTAATTACTATTATCACAATTACATTGAAAGAGGAACTCTGTACTCTTGCCAGTAGGAACTCTGAAGTGACGTAAACTGAACTTGTTGTGACTTTTATTTTGAAGGTGCTGAGAACATTCTCCATCTTCATCAGTTTGTAACAGTCATGTCTAATACGTTGTTAGGTAGAACTGTTATACAAAGAAAGTAGACAGTATATGAAAAAGTATTACATTTTGCCGTGTGGTTGATGCCTAATGTCGCTAGCTGAGCAGAAATACATAATTATGTTTTGCTTGGTCCGCTCAAAGTCGCGCTGGATTTTCTTCTTAGCATAAGGTTGAGAGGTCCATCTATCACTGTTTTCCATGTTTGTAGAGTTCATGGAGTAAATATATAGCCTGTGTTCACAGCTTTTTTTTTTTTGCGTTCGACCTATCAGCATACACTTACGTCACTGACAGTTCCTTTTGTGCTGGGTTAGACCTTTTACACTCTGAAGTAGTCGTGATTCGAAAACACAAGCTCACTTCTGCTGAAACCTGTCTTTTATGGCTTGTGAAATTAATGAAGCAAGAAGACTAGATGGCTTAAAATAGCAACAGACTCACAAAGTACAGCAGTTAAGTGTCTGAAACCTTTGATTTCTCCTTTGAGTATTTAGGCTACTCTTTGTGTATCTCAAACCTAAAAGTGGTCAGGTTTTTAAGGTCCTCAACTGAACCATCGATAATTGTGCAATTTCCATCAGCGTGAGTCTTCACCAATGACATTTGGTCTCCTGTAGCAACAGTTTCAGGCTATTTGGACTCAGGTTCTAATCCTGGAATATTGACAGACACACAGACACACCATTATCTGTTTAGCCCCCACAGAGTGGCACAAACACAACAGCGTTTATTTGTAGGTACCTTTGCAGTTCCATCAATGTTCACAGTGACAAAACGTCAAAGAATTGAAAATGCGCAAGATTCAAGGTTTATTGTTTTCTTTCACAGAGCACTACATCGTATACACAACGAAAAAGCCTGAATTTCCAGTTTCCCATGTTGCGGGGGCTTAACTTTTGCAATCAAATTGCCAAACTGAGAAGCACTCGACATATGACATTGCATTATATTCCAGCACTGAAAAGCGCTGACTGCAAGCATATCATCAACAGACATCTTGATATATTCTGACCTGTCCTCACTGCTAAATCCTGCTTGCTTTTTTTAAAGTGAAGCAACTTTTTAGCAGTGTTACACGGTCCTACAGCTTTGTGAGTCATGCTTTTGAATTGGTGTGGTGGGTGGAGCTCCACAGATAAGTTCAGAGATGCTTGAAGACAAGCGTCAGAAGCAACTGATCAAAAACCCTTCACCATTCTGCCAGCACCAATAGCTAGCAGAGCCAGTTTAGAAAGACGATCATTGCTGAGGTTTAGGTTAGAGCTGGGTTAAGGTGTCAACAAATATCATTTCCAAATTAATTCGGACAGTCAACATGAAATAAAAATGAACTTAATGCAAGTTTCTGCTTCCTGATCTGTTAATGTTTCATGGATAATGGATGTTAAACAATAGCCAGAGCTATTTAGACTGTTTTAACAAACTGGCATTCAGTCCGGCTCTTTTCTGGTGTATAAAGCCTACTTTTTACAATCCAAACAATTCCCTACATTTTCACTTCTTTTCTCTATCCCGTTTCAGTCAGAAATGTCATTAAAATGGGTTGTAAACAGCAATTCATTTCGACCTTCTGTGACTTTATGACATTTTGGCTAAGCAAAGCTGAATGTGTTCTATATTTTATGACATTTCATTTTATAGATTTTTACTATACAGCATATACAGCATACCACATTATGAATGATTTCTGTCTACCAAGCACATAATTGTATACTAATGTTCTAATAGCATACAGTACAAAAGTGCAATAGATTCAACTATAAATGGTTCAAATTGCAAAATGGTTTGTCATAATCATAATCTACAACCTGCTGCTGATTTTTAAAAGCCAATTCGCAATTGGGTTGTTTTAACCCAGCGGTTGGGTTAAATGTTTGCCCAACATGCTGGGTAGTTTTACTAAACTCAACTATTGTTTAAAAATTACTATATTGCTTGCTTAAAACAAACTCAAAATAGGTTGGAAATTAACATTTATAAATATAATAAATGAACATTTACTAATGTTTCATAATGATTATAAACATTTATTAAATTGCTTATTAATAAATGTTCACAAAAAATGTGTCTGATTTTTAATTTCCAACCTATTTTGGGTTCATTTTAAGCCAGCCATATAGTAATTATTAAGCAATAGTTGAGTTCAGTATACCATTTGGCCATCTTTGGTTTACTATTTTTAAATGATTCTTGACTTCCTAATTCTGATCTTGTATAATATTTAGGATTGGGACACAGTGTGACTCAAGTACACTGAACCTATTCTAAAGTTTGAAAAAATATATTTCCCTTGACAACACTATCATTTCAGCCTTGTCCTAAGTACTGCACCTATTGTTCTTTTGTTGTTCAATATAAGCAACCAAAGAATAACAGTCTCTATCGCTCTCTCATTCCCCTTCTTCCTCGCTCACACTTTCTCACACACACACACATAATGTCACTCGGGAAGGAGGTGAAAACAAGTGTTTTTCACAGTTGTCTGAAGAATCGCCACCAAGGATTTGTTTGGTGTATACACATAATAATAATAATAATAATAAAACTAAAAAGGAAAACCTGTATGTGTTGAAAATCCATCAAAATGACTATTAAACCAGAGGTTTGTGCATATTATCTGGTGATGTATATCCTCAAAACAATATACCGTATACTGTTATTTATTAATTTATATTGTATATACTATGATATACTATTATAGTCAAAGACGGTACACTCTAAAAAATGCTGGGTTAAAAACAACCCAAGTTGGGTTGAAAACGGACAAACAAAACAATTGGGTTGTTTTAACTCAGCAAATGGGTTGTTTTAGCCCAGCGATTGGATTAAATGTTTGCCCAACATGCTGGGTTGTTTTATTTAACCCAACTATTGTTTAAAAATGACTATATAGCTGGCTTAAAATGAACCCAAAATATGTTGGAAATTGAAAATCAGACACATAATTACTAGAGGCAACAATAATAATCAAAAAGGTGAACATTTATTAATAAGCAATTTAATAAATGTTAGGGTTAGGGTTAGGGTTAAATAAAACTACCCAGCAGGTTGGGCAAACATTTAACCCAACTGCTGGGTTAAAACAACCCATTCACTAGGTTTGTCAATTTTCAACCCAACTTGGGTTGTTTTTAACCCAGCAGTGTATACTGTAATTTGCAAGGCTTTAAATTACAGCAGCTGTGACTCAGCAAAGTAGTCAATTTTCCTTATAATCTTTTATTTCCTTTACCTGAAATGACCCGAACTCAATTAAGACAGTATTTTTTTATGTGTGCGTGTGTGCGCGTGTGTGTGTGTGTGTGTGTGCAAACGCAGCAATGTGTGTAGGTCTTTCAGCGAAAACTGAAGGTTTATCACTTCTTTCTGGTAGCCATTAAAAACAGTTTAACACAGTTTCAATCATAAGAGCATTTAATTTCCAGTGCTTTATAATGGTTAACATTAACATCTTACAATTCATATCTCCTTAATAACATTGTCTTTTCAGGGCAAAACATGAACAAACAGCGCAAACGCTTTCAGTACATTTCATGCTAATCTAATTTGTGAGCTTTTCCAATTGCTGATTATGTTAATCAGTCAGTGAGCGTTCTTCCTCCCATGCTGTGCGTTTCTGTTTGTACCTTTCTATATTTTTAGAAAAGGCAATAAACAGCACATTAAGAAGAATGGCTTCAATTGAATCTGGATCTATGAATGAGAATTTCTCCGGAACAGATTAAATCAATGCCTCCTGACACAAGTATGCTCTTTTCGTACAAAATTATATTGATGGAAATGAACTTTCCTGGAGGCTATTACTGTGCTCCAATTTGCTTAACAGAAAAATCATTCCAATATGTTTTCTCAAGGGCATGCTGAACATCAGCATCACACATTCTGATGCTTGAGTGCTTTCTTCTGCCCATTCATCCTCAACAACTAGGCTTTTTGGCCAAAGGCTGCTAGTAGAAGATATACTGCAAAGGGTTAAGCAAGAAAGCATAATGTGAGAATAAAACTTGGCTAAGAGGTTAGAAATGGGATTTTCAATTACTCCAGCACATTGAAGTTGTCTCCAGTGTTCCTTCTCTCACTCAACTCTATCACTCTCCATGCCTGTCAGTCTTGCTTCATCTCTTGACAGAGTACATCTTCACCATAATAAAGGTCTATTTTGAGAGGTTATTCAGCAGGATTTAAACCTGCATTATGTGACTGGATCATGGATTTCAAACACTCAGTCAGCAGGTGGCCAGGTTGTTGGCATACATTTGCATTCATTAACATATATTTGGCTTAATTCCTCTCAAAATTATTTGGATATGTTTCACTGAGGAATAAGGTGCCAAATAGGACAAGGAATAATTAAAAAACAATGGTCTAAAAGGTCAATTGAGCAGCAAGTCATGCAATATTGCATCTGCCCCTATGAATATAATAACATTTACTTGTAATGGCTTGTTTTTATTCGTAGCCATTACCATTTTCAAAATCACATTATGGGATGAGGAATCGATTTATTGTTTAAAGTCGGCATGATCCAGGAATTGTGACTGACTTTTCTTTAATATTGTGATGTGTATCCGAGAGAAAAGACTTATTGAGCAAGAAAAAAAAAAAAGTAGGACGGGACTTTGTTCAGCATTGCGTAATACTATTTCAAAGTTATTTCCATCATTTTTACAGATAATAAATTGTATTTACCTGTGAAAGCAAACCTGGAAAGAGGCTTTGAGGAGAAAAACAAGAGATTCCAGACCACAAATGTGCAGTACATGTTGTCCTTTTCATACTATTACAGCGGTATGCAAAGGGACAAAAGAAAATAATCACGAGGATAAAAAGCAGCGACTGAAAAGAGCTTTTGCCATAGACATTCTTGTTATAACATGTTACGTTAAAATGCCAGGCGTTACATTATTCTCATGATGTCTGAAAATAAAAAGAAAAGAAAAATTGACAGCTCATTCAGTCAAACTGACGGATAAGCTTTAATTGTAGGGCAACCTTATGATTTGAAACGATTCGTTTCAGTGTTTTTAAATGGAAGTTCCCCAAACCGGAAGTGCAACCCATAATTCAAAACGCATTAGGCTAGTCAGGAATAAGGTGGATACTGTTATTTATTAATTTATATTGTATATACTAGAATATACTATTATAGTCAAAGACGGTACACTCTAAAAAAAATGCTGGGTTAAAAACAACCCAAGTTGGGTTGAAAACGGACAAACAAAACAATTGGGTTGTTTTAGCCCAGCGATTGGGTTAAATGTTTGCCCAACGTGCTGGGTTGTTTTATTTAACCCAACTATTGTTTAAGAATTACTATATAGCTGGCTTAAAATGAACCCAAAATATGTTGGAAATTAAAAATCAGACACATAATTACTAGAGGCAACAATAATAATCAAAAAGGTGAACATTTATTAATAAGCAATTTAATAAATGTTAGGGTTAGAGTTAAATAAAACTACCCAGCAGGTTGGGCAAACATTTAACCCAACTGCTGGGTTAAAACAACCCAATCACTAGGTTTGTCCATTTTCAACCCAACTTGGGTTGTTTTTAACCCAGCAGTTAAAAAAAAAAAAAAATGTAGGACGGGACTTTGTCACTCCAAACCCATATGGTGCTGTTATTTTTGTTCATGGAAAACAAAATTACAATTTTTTTAAGAATTATTATGCATCTTTTCAGTGAATTTCATTTTTGTTAAATTCTTGTTATGTTCAACCAACTGAGATAACCAGCACATCATGTTTGGCCTTGAATTAAAATAGATGAAATAACAAAAAATAAACAAAGAACAGAAAACTTCCTCCACCCATTCCAGGCTTCTCTGCAAGCAAACTCAAAATAACAGACTGTAAACAGAGTGAATTAAGGCCACTGTATTACGTCATGGCAGTATGTCTAATGTGTGCAGGAGCAGGAAACTGGCTGTATAGCCTACATTCCTCACTGCTTGTGGGGGATGAAACAGGAAACTGTGACACACTGAACAACCCCTCTGACAATGGCCTGCAGGTACGCTGCCATTCAAAACTCTGGGATCAGTAAGATTTTTTGTTATTTAAAGGTCTCTTATACTCACCAAGGCTGCATTTATTTGTTCAAAAGTACAGTGAAAATAGTAATACTGTAAAATATTATTACAAATTAAAGTGTAATATATTTCTGTGATGGCAATGCTGAATTTTCAGCAGCCATTATTCCAGTCTTCAGTGTCACATGATTCTAAAGAAATCTTACTAATATGTTGATTTGTATGTTGACAAACATTTCTTATTATTGTCAATGTTAAAAGCAATTGTGCTGTGCTGTACTCAGTTATATATTTCATCATGACCAGATGAAATCTCTAAATTATCCAATGTTAAAGATATAAAAAAAAAAAAATGAATGACCAGTAATTTTCTTCAATTGAATTCAGATAAGGCTGAGGTGTTACTTTGGTATTACAGATTACTCTAAATTGTAATGTATAAACATGCATTTTCTGTAAAGCTGCTTTGAAACAATATGTTTTTGCTATACAAATAAATGTGAACTGAACTGCCATAAAACGTGTTGTAAAGCTTCTTGAGGCGGCAATTTTTGAATTTATAGCGAGTGCAGGATTTGACGTTTACGGTCGCTGCTGAGAATGGAGAATAAGATCACTGAATAAAGGCTTGAATTTGGGTGTTTCTCACAATCGTATGGATTTTAAAGATTTGGATTACAGCGCACTAATAAAATTGATTACTTTTGTGAATTTATGTTGCATTTTATGTTTCTACTGTCAGTCACAGCACAGGACTATACAGAGAAAATGCCTTTTATGTCCCACGGCAAACAAAATAAATATTACATGATAAATAATGGTTCAACGATTACAGAAATGCTATTTATTTTAGGGTTTAGTCTTGTTTAATATTATGTAATCCTTCGAAAAGAGTTTGCAGCAGAAGTCACACAGAACACAGCAAAATGTTATCATTTCATATTAACTAGACACGAGTAAACTGCTTTTAATAAATGCGACTGAAAACAATGTCACTGCAGTTATGTTTATGCTTTCTAACGCACTCAAACTAATTTATGAAAGTAAAAGTATTATTATTATCATTTTGATTATTATTATTAGTAGTAGTAGTAGTAGTAATAACAACTTGGTCAATCATACTTCATGGTCTTCATCTCATTTCTCCAAAGTGTTGTTTATTTCTTAATGTATAAAACCTTTAAAAGGCAAAAAAAATTTAACCTTCAAAATAAAAATGGAAAATCAGTGTGAGATGTCAATGTACCAACAACAGGTGTGCTAAAATCCCATTCGCTATATCCATCTTCAATCCCAATTATCTAGAAGCTCATAAATAGAGGGATTTGAACGAGAGCACTGGAGGGAACAGATGTGAAAGATGAAACATGGACTAGGAGACCAGCTAATTTTGGAGATTTACTGTACTTCTCTGTCTCTCTTCCACCACCACACCCTCAAACACTGCCATGCAACAAGTTCAGCGATGAATTACAGCCATAGACCATCACTGAAACAAATGTGAAAGAGATCTGTGTTCACACTGCCAATGAAACATGACGCCGGCACACACCCCACAATGTTCTACTATGAACGTACATTCATTACTGCTACAAAGCCTTAGTTGCGTCAAAACAGTGCTTCTGTTTGAAACACTGTCAGTTTCGCCCAAGGCTTGCAAGCCACCATTAATGGTTCTTTTATAAGGTTCTGACTGTAATCGCCACCATTATGAGCAGGGCATATACCAAACCCGTATACCACCATCATGAGTTATGATAAATTTAACAGAATATTCTTCAGTCATGCTCAAAAGGCCAGATAAGCTTTCTACCGCAGCCACTCCTGCTCGCTTTAACAGGAAAAAATTGGTCTGATTAGTTTCCCGCATGGAATCAGTGCCTACAGCTTTGAACATTTCCTCAGAACTTTTTATATGTTTATCATATTGTAACTGCATTTTGCAGAAACTTTCTTTAACATGCTTTACTATATTTACATTTATTTAACTGATTTTGGAAGCAATCTTCCCTCTTTATCAGCACAGATTCTGTGTGGGCTGCTGACTGGTTCTCTTTAAAGTCAATCCAAAAGCAATATCCATTGGGAATTGTTTGGATTGTGAAATCTGGCTATTAAACACCATAATTGTGCCAGGCAAATGCAAGTTTGCCAAAACAACTATTAGTTAACATTATAGTCTGTGTAAGTGACTTCAGCAGAAAAGAAGTTATTTCAGAGGAAGAGCAAGTTATATTTTTATAAAATCGTTTGTATTAAAGGAGACCTATAATGCCCCCTTTTACAAGATGTACGTCTCTGGTGTTCCCATAATGTCTCTGTGAAGTTTCAGCTCAAAATACCCCACAGATCATTTATTATAGCTTGTCAAATTTGAGTAAAAACACAGCGTTTTTGTGTGTGTCCCTTTAAATGCAAATGAGCTGCTGCTCCCAGCCCCTTTTCCAAAAGAGGGCGGAGCTTTAAAGGGTTAGTTCACCCAAAAATGAAAATAATCTCATTTATTACTAACCCTCATGTTGTTCTACACCCGTAAGACCTTTGTTCATCTTCGGAACACAAATTAAGATATTTTTGATTAAATCCAATGGCTCAGTTAGGCCCCTATAGACAGCAATGCCATTGAAAATCTCAAGATCCAGAAAGGTACTCAAAGCATATTTAAAACAGTTCATGTGAGTTCATTGGTTCTACCTTAATATTATAAAGTGACGAGAATACTTTGTGCACGCCAAAAAAACAAAATAACGACTTTTCAACAATATAGTGATGGGCTGAATTCAAAACACTGCTTCTGAGCTTTACGAATCGAATCAGTGATTCGGAGCTCCAAAGTCATGTGATTTCATCAGTTTAGCCGTTTGATATGAGATCCGAATCACTGATCTAAAAAGTACAATACCATTCAAAAGTTTTGGAGATTTTTTTAATGTTTTTGAAAGAAGTCTCTTATGCTCACCAATGCTGCAATAATTTGATCAACAATGCAGTCAAGACAGTAATATTATGAGATATTATAATTTAAAATCTTGACTCTTCAACAGTCAAGGCGAACAGAGGTAAAAAATATATTTTATCAAGCAAAGGAATGTTATTGTTTGACTGCTGCTCTGGCTACTAATCTTAAGGAGTAAAATTACTATGTTTCCACTCCAAGCATGGATTAAAGAACCGCTGTAACCATTTCAATTAAAGTGGAATTACTACAACAACATTCCACAGAAGAAAGAACAGTAAACACTTCTGAAGTACACCTAAAGGCTGGAAGACACTACATGACTTTTGCTCAGATTTTTGCCCTGATTTGAAGTCTAGACCAAGGGTTTTCAAACTGTGGGTCGCAGAGTGGGAAAAGGTGGGTCGCGCACAAACAGTTTAGTCTAGGGCTGCATGACATACCAACATTAAATAGAAATTGCGATATTGCTAAATGTGATTTTTGTGATTTTTTTAATTATATTAATATGCGCTGCATGTTTTGAAGTGCGTGCGCCTCGTAATAACAGTGAGGGTCTCAGAGCGACTCAGTTCATTATTAAATGTCTCGGTCCGCATAATTAATGAGAAGAAACTGCACTGTATTCTGCATGAGATTGCATTACACTGGAGAATTCGAAGGTCACGAAAGGCTCAGGTCTGTTCAACTCAGCACTGTTGTCTTTCAGAGACATATGTGACCCTGGAACACAAAACCAGTCATAAGTCACACGGGTATATTTGTAGCAATAGCCAACAATACATTGTATGGGTCAAAATTATCAATTTTTCTTTTATGCCAAAAATCATTAGGATATTAAGTGAAGATCATGCTCCATGAAGATATTTTGTAAATTTCCTACTGTAAATATATCAAAAAATTATATTTGTGAGTGGATATGCATTGTTAAGGACTTCATTTGGACAACTTTAAAGGCGATTTTCACAATATTTAGATTTTTTTTGCACCCTCAGATTCCAGATTTTCAAAAAGTTGTATCTCGGCCAAATATTCGGACAAACCATACATCAATGGAAAGCTTATCTATTCAGCTTTCAGATGATGTATAAATCTCAATTTCAAAAAATTGACCCTTAAGACTGGTTTTGTGGTCCTGGGTCACATATAAAGAGTGCGTTGTTTTCGTTCGAGTATTTATTAAAAATTAGTATTTTTAATAAATACTTTGATTTCAAACTTTTGATTAAGATTAAAGGGTTAGTTCACCCAAAAATGAAAATTCTGTCATTAATTACTCACCCTTATGTTGTTCCAAACCCGTAAGACCTTCGTTCATTGTCGGAACACAAATTAAGATATTTTTGAAGAAATCCAAGAGGTTTTTTTATCCACCATAGAAAGTAACGTAATTATTGCCATCATTCAAGGTCCAGAAAAGTACTAAAGACATTGTTAAAATACTCAACATGACTACCATGGTTCCACCTTAATGTAATGAAGCAACGAGAATACTTTTTGTGCGCAAAAACAAAACAAAAATAACGACTTTATTCTACAATTTCTTCTCTACCTTGTCAGACTCGTATGCAGTTGACGCAGTGAACGCAGTTCAGCGCTTCTGTGTTTCATAACATTTCCTAACATGAACCACTGAAGTCATGTTGACTATTTTAACGCTGTCTTTCTTACCTTTCTGGACCTTGAAAGTGGTGGTTAAATTGCGGTCTATGGACGAGTCAGAGCGCTCTCGGATTTCATCAAAAATATCTTAATTTGTGTTCTGAAGATGAACGAAGGTCTTACGTGTTTGGAACGACATGAGGGTGAGTAACTAATGAAAGAATTTTCATTTTTGGGTGAACTAGCCCTTTAGGAGACACACAATCTGCTTAATCTGTGTCAACCTGCATCACCAAATACATCACAGAGGAACAAAACTGCATACTGAGTCCTTGAAAAGATTGCAGAGAACTAAACACAGACACCAGCTAAACAGATCTTTGGATACTCATGTGACAATTCAGCATTTTAATAGCATAACCCAAGAGCATTTCATAAGAAAATCACTCCTAGAAATTATATCATTATGTCCCAGAGCCCCGTAGTGCTTTGCTTATTGGTCGCTGTTTGTCTTGCACAAGTGAGAAAGATCCACTGGGTAGTGTTAGAAAAGAGCATGCTCTTTCTCACCAGTAATGACAAACCATAGCTGAGCCAGAGCTAATAATGAGAAGAACGTAGTTAAGACAGCATGACCATCTCTAACAGTATGGAAAAGATCTACCCTTTCTAATTTAAGACGGTCATGTGCTGCAATGTGTTGCATAAACACAGTCAGTAACCTTACCTGTTTCCATTTCGTATAGTCTGCAAAATAGAACAATAGACAGAAGTCAAAGAGCCTTGAAAGTGCAGGCCTTGATTAACTTAGAGGTCAAAGGCCTGGATTCACAGACAGGGCTTAGACTAAGCCAGGACTAGGCCTTAGTTAAATCAGGATATTTAAAGAATTAGTTCACTTCTGAATTAAAATGTCCTGATAATTTACTCACCCCCATGTCATCCAAGATGTTTATGTCTTTCTTTCTTAAGTCGAAAAGAAATTAAGGTTTTTTGTGAAAAACATTCCAGGATTTTTCTCCATATAGTGGACTTCAGTGGGGTTCAACGGGTTGAAGGTCCAAATTGCAGTTTCAATGCAGCTTCAAAGAGCTCTACGCGATCCCAGACGAGGAATAAGGGTCTTATCTAGCGAAACGATTGGTCATTTTCTAAAAAAAAAAAAAAACATTTTAATTTATATACTTTTTAACCAAAAATGCTCGTCTTGCACTAGCTCTGCGATCCGCACACATGACGTAATCACATTACAAAGGTCACACGTGACGTAGGAGGAAGTACCGATCCAGTGTCTACAAAGTTAACGTGCAAAGATTAAGCCAAACGGCTTTTACAAAAAAAAAAAAAAAATGGTTAAACAACCGCGGTACTTCCACCTACGTCACGCGTGACCTTTCAATGTAATGCGTGGGGCAGCACAAGACGAGCATTTGTAGTTAAAAAGTATATAAATGTTTATTTATTTTTTTTAAAAATGACCGATCGTTTCGCTAGATAAGACCCTTATTCCTTGTCTGGGATCGTGTAGAGTGCTTTGAAGCTGCATTGAAACTGCAATTTGGACCTTCCACCCAGCGAACCCCACTGAAGTTCACTATATGGAGAAAAATCCTGGAATGTTTTCCTCAAAAACCTTAATTTCTTTCCGACTGAAGACAGTGGTCTGTGAAACCGGGCAAAAGAGTGTGCTGATTTAACAGAGTGGGACACATAAGGGCTGTTCATTTATTGAAAATTTCAATCCAGTTAATTACACCTTATGGTGATAAACTAACCATCTCAAACTAAGCATCCCTAGCCCTAGGACTACTGGTGTACCTAAAGAAAGGTAATTCGACTTAAGCTCTATAACTTTGCGGCATTGGATATTCACCATATATACTTTTACTCTATGTCTTTTCAATGAGTTGAAATAATTTCCTGCAGCAATTGACAGATGCTTCTGACAGAGCTTAAGTTGTTTTGAACTCTACACAGAAATCAGCTCGCCGGAGTCATGCCAAACAAAAGCAGGTTGTATAGACACTAGACATAATACAAGTCAGAACAACTCACATCAAACCATGCAACAAATTAAATCCCAAACTGCATCCTCTGTAACCTGATAAGGCCAAGCATGAGCTTCAGGAGCTAAGATGTTTTTGACAGAAACTTATTCACCAATTTAGAAATATTTAGCCCCAAAATGTGCAACACATTCTTTTCTTCTGGGTTTTACCATATTAAACCTTGGCTAAAATCAAAGGAATTGTTTTCATCCTTGCAACAATGCAGTCTCTAAAGAGCCTGGGCTGCCTAGGCGTAGTAATCCAATCTGTGAGAAATCCAGGGGAGGACATCTGCTCATTTTGTGGCACAGCGGTGCCCTGCTGACATAACAGTGTTGGAGGAAATTAAACTAGAAGCTAAACTAGACCCTCACTCTGAGGGACCAATCAATACTTGACAGATACTTGATATAAAATCATGTTATATAAATAGTATAGTCACCACCTTTAGTGCTGTACATGTCAGCGTATAAAATTCTTTTCAGAAAGAGGTTTCTGAAATACAACAGTTACAAGACACAAGCTTTCAATCTTTCAAAACAGATGACCATATTTGTAGCTTTCAAGTTCATGGCCACTACGACCAAATATTGGACAGGAATCTGTGTGCATGTAGGGAATGATGTACCGATAATAATATTCTGGCCAATATTGATTGAAGCCAATAATTATTTTCATTATATGGTCGATTTAAAAATGTTATACTTTACTGATTATGAATAAAAATTAAAATAATACACACAAGGAATAAAATTAAGTTTTAGGCACCACAACATTATAATATCCAAATTCCTGTAGCTCAGTGGTTAGAGCATGGCACTAGCAATGCCAAGGTCGTGGGTTCGATCCCAGGGATTGCACATACTCAGATACAAATGTATGGTATAATGCAATGTAAGTCGCTTTGAATAAAAGCGTCTGCCAAATGCATAAATGTAAATGTAAATAAAGCATCAAATATCTACCAATATATAACTAATATGAGATAATACCAAAAAATGTAAAAGAATTAGTCAATTAATTTTGGCCAATAGCTGAGATGGTGGAACTACGACGCATTTTTGTAGGCCAAAACCCGGAAGCGTGTTAGCCTTTTAGCACTTCCGGTTCCATCGTTCCAAAGTCAATGTGTTTTTTTTTTAATGGGTTTTTGGTTAAATGGCTGAAATAAGCTCCGTGGTTAAAAGGTTAGTTCACCCAAAAATGAAATTTCTGTCATTAATTACTCACCCTTGTGTCGTTCCAAACCCATAAGACCTCATTTTCGGAACACAAATTAAGATATTTTTCATGAAATCCGAGAGGTTTCTGAACCACACACAGGCAACAACGTCATTGCACATTTCAAGGCCCAGAAAGGTAGTAAAGACATCGTTAAAATAGTCCACATGACTACAGTGGTTCAACCTTAATGTTATAAAGCGACGAGAATACTTTTTGTGTGCAAAAACAAAACAAAAATAACGACTTTATTCAACAATTCCATCTCCTCCCTGTTATTCTCCTACGCTGTTTACGTTCAGCACTTCCAGGTTCTCCGTCCGAACGCAGACTCGGTATTGGCAACGCTGCACACGTGAGCAGCACGACGCATGCGTGTGATGCTGACGCAGGAGCCGGCCAATAATGAGCTGCTGTTCTGATGTAGAACCTGGAAGCGGTGAACGTAAAAAGTGTATGAGAATGACAGGGAGGAGACAGAATTTTTGAATAAAGCCATTATTTTGTTTTGTTTTTGCGATTGGCCTACAAAGTGACATAATAGTTCCACCTCTCTATATCATGCATCCCTACACATTGGTGGCACGTCCACAAGAGGCGCTATAAGCAATATAATTTTTTCCTACATTGCAGATGCAGATTTTTTAAACAGCCCAGTGTAATGAAAAAAAAAATGTGCCTGTGGGTAAATTTTTTGCAAAATGATATTGCGTCGCTTGTAGCATCTTTCACGGCAGTTTAAACGTGAAATGTCCAGTGACTGGCACTAAATAGAGCGTTAATTAACGCTGTTGTAGTTCACTCGTATTTAATTTATAAAGTGAACACTATAGTGTTATTTTACATTTAGGCCCAATTATTACATTTTTGTGTATCCTACCTGAATACTACAGTTAGACTACATTTGTAACTATTATATTGTATTTATCTATGCTTGTATTTAGTGTGTTTGTTCTTATTATTTACTGACTGTTCACTTGTCTTTAATAATGCTTGAACATTATTAGCTAGACTAGTAGTTTTTGCTGTGGTATTGAAGTATATAAAGTGTTCTTTAAGTACTAAATGGAAAGTAAAGTTACATTAACCCCCAATTATTTATTTATTTTCTTGCCGATCCGAAAAAATGATCCAATCCATGACTCAAAAACTGTAATAAAGTTTTGTGATCCGTTGAACCACTGCCTCTAGTGTTCATTTCAGCTGGAAACTGCAGTGAAATGTATAGGTACATTTTTGCAGTTTTGCATAAAAATAGCCATACTCAAGTATTTCCAATGAGCCTG